>CM035164.1:62922634-64122634 GCA_020205615.1 Panax quinquefolius | reverse complement strand
TTCAACTTGGCTAGATTTTTACGATTAGAAAACACCATCAATGCACCATGTCACTTCACCCACCCCGCTTTAATCATTTGGCTTACATCCTCATCAGCATCTCCCTTTTATACAATATTGATCTTGTTAGTAGATATATGTTAGCATATGCATGTAAATGTTAGTAATGTTAGTAGCATAACATGCAACATACTTTTAGGCTTAAACATTTTATGTTTCCTAGTTTAATCTTTAGAATATGGGCTATCCTAATTCTATAAATGTAGCTACTTGTTATATGAAAAAAGATAGAAAATACATTATTTACGTGGTATCAAAGCAAGGTCCATAACAGACCTGCATTTTTTATCTTTCTTCTTGCCCTGTTTCTCGCTCTTCCAATAGAAACCTTGCAAGATTAGTTTGTTTTGAGAAATTAAACCCATATTAAGAATCTATAGTATTAGGCGACCTGATCGGAGTTTTCAATTTTCTGACCCACTACCGCATGCGTCTCCACACACCACCCATGCACCTGACCTTCACCGCCACGCGCCATCAGTGATTGGTGCGTGAGACACTTTCCGACAATTTTTTCCGGCGCGATCTCTTCTAGTTTGGTCGTTTTCTCTCCTCTTTCCATCTACAGTGGTCGTATTAGCAAAATTCAGGTTTGTCTGGTGTTAGGCTTTCTGTTAGCTCTGTTAGTTCGTTTGGCCACTGTTAGTTCCTTAAAGGCTTACTGTTGCAATTGGTACTTACTGTGCCTACTGGTAGTTTTAACAACCATGCCTATTCAAGCAGGTGTGGCCCAAAAAGAATGAAAATCTGATAACTCCATGGTAAAAACATGGACTTTTAACTCAATGGAACCCAGTTTGAGGAGTAGTTACATGTTCTTAGACACGACATATGAACTTTGGGAATCTATCTGTCAAACCTCTGTTTCTGGTGATATGTCTAAAGCATATGACATTCGTAAATGAATCCAAGAGCTTGTCAAAGGGAGAAGCCTGTGGCACAATATTTTGCATAGATTAATGCACTTTGGCAGGAACTCGATCATTACCGGGTTTTTTCAGTCAATTGTCTGGAAGATACAACTGTTTACCAAAAGTTTGTTAATGAGGATCGAGTTGTTAATTTATTGGTTGGTTTAAACATTGAGTTTGATCATGTTCGAGCACAGTTGATCGATCAGACACCTTTTTCATCACTGCGAGAAGCTCATGCTGGAGTCCAACAAGATAAAAGTAGACGTCGGGTGATGGTTCTAAATCTAAATCTTGTTGTCAGCCCTGGTTGCTTCATATCCTAAGCCTTGCTTCCCCATTCAGTCTCCTGTTGAGAAGGAGTCCCGCGAATGTGATTATTGCGGGGGAAATAATCATACTAGGGATCGATGCTCCCAGTACTTCAGAAACTACTACTTCACTTACTCCCGAGGAAATTTCAACTTTTCGAAAATTATGTTCCAAATCTACTCCTTCTCATTATGTCCAGTCATGTATCCATTCTTGTGCCTTTTGTGTTTCATCAACTTGCACTAGTTGGATTATTGACACAGGTGCCTCCGAACATATGACTGGGTCCTCAAATGTCTTTACTTCATATACGCCTTGCTCTGGAAAAGACAAGATTCGATTAGCTGATGGTTCCCTATCTTCTATATCCGGCGTGGTTCTGTATTTTGTACTCCTTCATTAACATTATAATCTGTTCTTCATATTCTTTTGTTTACTGCAAATTTATTATTTTTAATGTCTTTTTGAATCTCTATACTGTTCAGTAACCTTTTTTCCAAATCGCAGACGATTGGGAGTGGTAGTGCAGTTGGTGTTCTTTATTACCTAGATGTTCTCTCGTCTAACATGTCCTCACTCAGGTTCTTCACTCTAATTCTGACTCTAGCCCGACCTCTCTTCATCAATGGCATCAACGCTTGGGACATCCATCTTTTTCAGTATTGGAGTCTTTGTTTTCATCTTTAGTTAAACAATATAACAAAACTCAGTTTTTGTGTGAACCATGTGAATTCAGTAAACACAAACGTTCGACCTATTCTGATATTAACCCTCTTGGGTTGTTTCCTGTTCTGGTTTTAGATGATTTGTTAGCTTTATTGATTGTCATTCTCGTGTCACTTGGATTTATCTCTTGCGTTCCAAATCTGAGGTATTTGTTTGTTTTCAGGACTTTCATGAAATGATTCAAACCCAATTTAATACCAAAGTCAAAATTCTCCATAGTGATAATAGTCGTGAATATAGCAACAATCATGTTTTTGAATCTTACCTCTCTCAACATGGCATCATTCTTCAAATCTCCTATGTCAAAACTCCAGAACAAAATGGAGTGACGGTTACTAGAAGTTGCCCGCACTCTTATGTTCACCATAACAACCCCTAAGTTTCTGTGGCGAGATGCAGTTCTGACTGCTGTATTTCTTATTAACCGCCTTCCTTCTAGAATCCTTGGGAACAAAAGTCTTATCTCTTTTCTCAATTTCAATGAACTTTTACATAACTCTAGCTTAGCATTAACACATGCCCTAGTCTCATCGATTTACACAATATCATCATCTAATCATACACCATGGCGCTTCATCCTCAGGAGGCATTTTCCCTTTATAAGATTATGTTTGGATGAGTTGGCACTTTGTTAGTTTTTTGACATACTAGTGCTTGCGGTGTATTGCTTTTTGTGTGTTTTTCTATGTTGATCATTGTTTATCGATTTTATAAGGTATGGTTTCCTGTAAGGATATGTTTTGGGGGGATTTTGTATGTGTGTTGTTTCTTCTAGTGGTGGGTTCTGCGTTTAAAAAAAAAATAGTCTTATACAAAAGAAAGTATTCAAGGCCCCAAGTAGGCAAGTATGCTTCGCCTTGAAAACAAGCCAATTTGCTAAACTTCACACTTCTTTGAATTTATTTTTGTTGGACATTATTTGTTGCAATTCCAAACTGATAGTGTTCATGATATTATCAGTATGTTTACGTGTTGAATATTTTATAATACAATAAATTTGTACTAGTAGTATAAATGGTTATACCGATGATTCTCTTGCAGGTCTTGCAGTTGTTGCCTTAGCATTGCTTCCTCCCTTTGCCACAACTGTAAGTAAAATTAGCAAATTCAGTTATGTACTCGATGCTTTGGATCAGCATGCTAAGGAAATGATAAACCAATGTCTATATAACATAAAGGGAAGTGATGAAGTATTCGTTCTATAAAAATACTTCAATCATGTTTAATAATAAACTCAGCATATTTTGAAGAAAATGCTTAACATAACTGATACATAATTGGAATCAATTTGACGATTTAGTATGAACTATCAAAATATAAAACACCTGTCTAATTTGACTTCACATAATGAGTGGTGGAATCAATTTGTGACTATTTTACGGAACATGTGCAGTTTAAGGAGTTTAATGGGAAATAGAAATAAAAGTAACAATCTTCTAGGATGGATATCTTGCATTGAGATTTGTTCCTTAAAATTCCTCTCAGAGATGTTTTTACCCCAAATATGAGACTTATAGCACAAATTAAGCAGCAGGACCCTCCTATGTTAGGTGCTGGTCCATTCCCATTAGGTGCTTGTAAAGCTGTACTAATCACAATTTACTTGGTATGAATTATGGAACCTTACATTTACTGAAAAAATAAAAATAAATGATGGACCCTTACGTGATAGAATGTTCAACTCCTTAAAGTTTGTTTGACATTTCAAAAAGATTCAAATCTGCTCGTGTACTTGATGTGTATGAACTATGAAGAAGTTCTAATTGCTGGACTACCATAGAAGCTATACTACCTTAAAAACATGGAACCCCGAGTTAATTCTTTAAAATATAGAAGAAGCCATTATATGAGTTTTGGCACTTCCTAAATGGGAACTGATTGCCTAATATAGAATAAGTTTTTTAAGTTTTCAATTCTCTCTCAAGGCTGTAAAAAGGTCCAAGGATTTGTCTTTTTCCATCTCAGCCTTCCTCTATTCTTAGTTCTACTACATTGTATGGTGTGGCCTTTGCTAGTTCAATAACTATAATGGCCAGGTTGAGAAATTCCTGGAATGGGGGGAAAGACCTGATGCAGTAACATTGCATTCTCAGGCTTAAAGTTCTTGGAATATAAAATGTATTATTGTATCTTTTGACCCATGCAAGTTTTATTTATCTGTTTGCAACTAGAGTATTGAGTACAAGTTAACCAATATTCTTTGAGCTAAATGGTTGTGTTAGAGTATCTTGTCCCACATGGAATATCTTGACAAAGTATGTCTAGTATAAAATGAGTTGGGCTAAATCTTCTCATAGCCAATTTGAATTAGAGAGCTTGATGCCTTTACATACTAGACTTTGAGCCTATTTTATAAATTTAACATGGTATCAGAGAAGACTATTCTTGGGCTTAATTAAACACTCTTCTTGCTTCTTGGCATATCTTACCCATAACTAGTACAACTTATCAATAGGGCCAATAGTTGCTCGTGGTTTTCTAGCTTTCTTCTGGGCCTGTGGGTCTCATATTCATCAGGTTCATGTACAACCATCAATCCGTGAATCCTTGACAAAGTATGTCTAGTATAAAATGAGTTGGGTCAACTCTTCTCATAGCCAATTGGTTGTGAGTTAGAAAGCTTGATGTTATTATATGTTAGATTTGGGCCTATTTATAAATTTAACATAAAGTTAAATTCCTTAAATTATTATGTTAATATTATCGTATACGATAGTTCATGTTAAATTTAGAACATATAATATGGTTTTACTTGAAAAATGGTAAATGTAAAGTGTAAATAATGAAATTTGTTACTAGTGGATTCTAGGATTTTTTTTTTTGGTATCTTGGGGCTTCTTGTACTCTCCATTAAACTTCACAACTAGTGAACAATGAACTTCTTTTGTTTCTCGCTCCACATAAGCTTATGAGTCATTGCTACTAAATGAAACCTATGTTACATGAACTCTTCATTTTACCTTGAAGTACCCGTGTTTGACACTCAACACTCAGACAAGGGTAGGGTGCTGGACATATCATTTTATTGTAAAAAAATTGGTGGAAGAGTACCCTTGTCGAACTCTTGAAAGTATTGTGTCCGACAGAACACTTCATCTGAGTCCATTTAACTTAGCATGAAACTATGAAAACTCTAGGTAACATTGACGACTTGTGGGAAAACATAGAGTAATGGTTGTGGGTGAAATACTGCCCAACTTTTGTGATGGATTCCGATGAAGGTCTAAGATTTATGCTAAAGCAACATTAACCGTATGGTACACATAAAATGATCATACATTGTTTTAGTTCATGCTTGTTCGCATTAAAAGATTATACGAAGCGTTATTTTATTACATGCTTTGTTGGTAGTAAAAAAGGACAAAAGAGTTTAAATGATTCTGAAACCTGTCCAACACTCTAATTTTTGTGGCTTTGAAGTTGAGTTAGAATTGAAGTTTGAATATGATGCGGATTTGGCTATGATTTTTTGAATTTCTGAGTGGTGAAGAATTGATCTACAAAAAATTCATGTAGAGGCAAGTTGATTATTTTTGGTTGTATAATATACTTGGAGCAAGGTCGTTGATTTTAGAAGAGATGATCAGATGAACTTGTAAGTCTAAACTATTAGGTCAAGTGATTACTCATCAATTAGCTCTCAGAAGGATTGAAACATCAATCTTAGGGTTGAGAATATGCTTTCTATTTCCCCTAGTATTTCATTATGTTGTGAAAAACTACCTATAGATGGAAGAAGAGAAATTATTGACATGTTTGCATGGAAATTGATATTGTAGGAACAATTGTACAACGACTGGAGTTTTTAGAGCTGTGAATGGTGTGTATAATTGGGCAATTAGACTTGGTTTCTTACATCCAATATCGGTCTTTGGAAGATGCACAATGGGAAGTTCAGCACCCCTACTCTTGGTATGCTGTTGTCTTCCTTTGAAATTTCTACACCCATTTTCCTTGATGAAAGCTAAGGGGATTCATCCCACTACTTGCTTCATTATACCAGGCCTCCTTTACACCATTGTGTTATGAGGGACATGTCCCTCTTTCCTTCTTGTTTCTTATTGGAAATGGTCCTTGAAGTGGTGGTAAGGTAGAATAACGTCAAGTCGTAAAGTAGTATACTACTAGAATCTTCACACTCGACACACTTTAGCTTGAGAAGCCACCAACTCCAAGGGTTAGCTCAACTGATAAAGGCCTACAAGGAAAAACATTGAGGTCTATAGTTTGGGTCCTCTTGGGGCCAGGACACGAGAAATTACTCTTGAATCCCCTCGTATTGGCATGGAAAGGCTGTCTTTGATCGGGCTGTGGTCAGTGAGGACAAAGCCACATCAGGACCCAAAAAAGAAAAAACAAAAAAGGTTGAGAGAGCACTACAATGTCTGAAATGTCCTTTTCCTGGTTGTATTTTTTGAACTTGTTTGAAGTTATTGGTAATTTTGACATTTCAGCTATGTGTACACCCTTTCACGTGAAAAGGGTTGTTCCATAGTTGCTCTTAACTCTTAAATGTACAGATATTTGAAAACAGTTTTCTTAGCTGGTATTTTGTCTGGTCCCTCCATTATATCAACACTTCTATCATTGTAATTTAAATTTTGGTAGATAAATCCGCGAAACAATATTGATTCTCTTCCACGATTAGCCACTCCCCAGCTCTTATTAACCCCGGGCCGAATTCTCTCATTTTGATAGAATGTAACAGAGAATGACGAACCTGAGTATCAGGGGCTTTTAGAGGGAAGGTTAATGACCTATACTTGCCCAATGGATACAATCTGCTCATCGTAAAACTTCATATGGTTTTGATAAATCCATAGGACATATATGAGTGGAGCCTGTTGTGATATGGTTGACATAGTTGGATTGGAGTTCCTAGTTATATGTTAAGGAATGTCATTATCTTGCAAATGGGTGTATAAATTTTAACAACTAGTGACCAGAAAATTATTCTGTTCCTCTGGGTAAGATCTTACCAGAAACATCTCCTTGCTCGCTGTAACATCCCATCAGCTTCATTACTTCTTGGATGTAGTTGCAAGTGTCGGAGGAAATTCTCTGGATAGAGGAAGCAGCTCTACTGCATTCCAAAAAAAATTAATGGGATGCCATTTTACCATTTTGTATTAGCTGTAATATCTTGACATCTTAGCCCATATATTGTCTGAGCTGGGAAGGACTAACCACACGATTTCCTGTTTCATCTTTTGAGCTTTAGTTTCATTAATGCATGACTTGCATTATCCTTGTAATAAGATCTGTCAAGACAAACGAACTATCTTTTAATGGAAATAATTTGACTCTGCAGTTTCTCCAAGTGCTTCTCAACAGAAAATTTATTGATTTCTCGACTTCTGTTTCCCTTTTGCAGATGTGAAGAAGTGAGCCTCGCTGCCTACCTGGTCAAATGATAGTACACTGCCAGAAAAGGTTAGATGGCCTTGACATCTTGTGGAAATCATTTTCATCCTGGGAGTTCTATTGTTTGAAATGACTTGAATGGTTATCAGTAATAATGATTCTGGAGAAATAGTTAAATGTAAAAATGTGTACACAGATCTTTGTCCAGACTGAACTTATCTTGGTGAGAGTTTTTAAGATTGGAAATGAGCCTCTGCTCATGGAATAATGCATCTTGAAAGCTGTAACATGCATGTGAATGTCCTCATGAAATCTCAGTTTAAGCATAAAATGGCTTAACTATCGAGAGACCTCGCTTCACTTGGGATGATAATAATAATCTTAAAATGAAAACATATAATGGGGTAGAACTGTATTTATCATTCAGACTTTCTTTCAGGTTCCTTTAAAGAGACTTTTTTGCGTACGGAATAATAGTCATAATAAAATCTTTAGAGGACAAGGTCATATTATACTACATACTACATCTTGCTTCTCACCCTTGGAGATTGGTATGCAATATTCCGTGTCAAAATACCAGAATCTTAATTCATGGAGGAGGAAGTTGTAACAATGAGAACTTTTATTGGAGTCCTCGGAGATTGGTATGCAAGATTCTGTGTCAAAATACCAGAATCTTAATTCATGGAGGAAGTTGTAACAATGAGAACTTTTACTGTACTCCATGTTTAATCCTAAGATGCATTAGTTGTCATATTATCTGTTTTTTTAGCACTCTAGGAGTCTCTTTTGTGCTTTGATTTGAGAAAGCATTCTACTAGAGCTTCGGAATTAACCTGATTGTTAAGGAGTGTGAACAAGGGTTTTAAGAAGAAGAGATGCCACGTGGCATTAGGTCTTTAAGAGAAGTAAACAGAAGACAGTCGAGGAATTCTGGGAATATAGCGTTACACACCCAGTGCGGGGACGTACAGGGATGTTAAGATTGTGACATGTTTTCTGTTGTTCAATGGAAGGTCATATTGTATCACTGATTAATGTCATGTACTCATGTCTCACTTATCTTCACTATGACAATGAGCAAAAAGAATCAATGCAACATCTAGTATGACATATGCATAGATGGTACACTTGAGAGTGAGTAAGTCAAAGGACAAATCGTTGTTTCCATCTCTTGTTAGGAATAAATGTCTATATTGTTTAAAGGCATTCTTCTTCCCCTAATTGAATGTTTCCTTCCAAGTGGATTGCATCAATTTCAAATGGTTCGCATTCCAGTATACTCCATCTTGAACTCACTTGTACTTCAGTTATGACCTTAAGAGAGCCCATCCCCAAAAACTAGTTGTTAGGGATTGAAATCCCAACACCAAGCGGAACTGGCCCCCATAAGCCAAATGATTTGGCGGTTCGGCAAATTTCAATAAATGGAAATTTGAGAATTCTGCACATTTGCATATTAAATTGATTTTTACATACACACACAACAAACACACGTGTGTATATATATGTATATTAAAAAGCTTAAAGAAATAAAAAATTTAATATACTAATAATATCTTGTAATTTAGGAAGTATATACTTATGAATTCTTATACTTGATAGTTTTAGTATATAAAACATTATATAAATAGTATAGTATTAATAATATTTTCAAATTTTACCATTAAAAACTACGTAAGAATTCCCTAGAAGAATTTAGAAGAATCCACAAATCTGGATATGGGAAATTCTCCAGGATTCAGGGATTCGCCGACCTACAATCCTTGCATCTTAGCCTCTCCTAGATAGCCCTTTTTCGTTTAGAAGGTACTTCATGGATTGCCCTTCTCCGATCTTTTTCGGAAGCTAGCTATTAGGGAGGGATAGCCCATGACCATATCAACACACAAGTTGCCCATACAACCAATGCGGTATTGGCCCCCATAAGGCCAAATGGAATCATAAGAGCTTCCCTGTGGAGTTGGAGTTCTTATGCTCGTCTGTAGTTTATACCTGTGCATTTTTTAATCACCTAAGCTACAGGTCACATCTCAACCTGATTTCCTCCTAGGAGTACCCAATAAAGACGAAGTAACCTTTCCTGTCCCAACCATTTTTGATTGAGATCAGAAAGTAGCTGTTGTCTACTAGCAATGCATCCTCAAGTGTCAAGTGCGTTTGAGGAGATTTCATAATTGGTGTTTCATCCTTTATTCATGCATAAGAAGATAACATACATTGGGCAATCAACATTTACAATTTGTAGAGCCTCCTAATGCATGTTGTTGGTGTTAAGCCCGTGAAAAACATAAAACCATAGAACAATTTTTTTTTTAAATTAGTTGCCTTCAAATGTGAGATATGAGATGAAAGTGAAGAGTAGGACAATGGCCCAATAAGAGAAGAACTGTTTGACAAGAAGTCTTGGGAATGATCTAGAGACCAAATATGCATACTCTAGCATAAACGATTCGCCCTCTCACATGTAGAACTTTCAAATTGGAGAATTGTGCTTAGACTTGGGATACAAGAGATTGGGAAAACATCTCGAAAGAAGAACAAAAACCCAAAATAAATAGCATGCATTCTAGGAAACCATTATTGATTTTATTGAAAATCTCAAATAATTCTATTATGGATTCTATATCTCGTGCTCAATTAGAAATTGGAGATTAGTTCTAGATTTTTTTTAGCACACATTAGTGTTTATGTTAAGTGCAATAGTGAAATAAGTACAACCTATCGTTGATGAGGATGCCTTATTGGAAGGATTTGAAGCTTCTTGTGGGTATCACTAAGTGATGCAATAACTAGCACCAATTCCAAAATCTTTGGGAATTGGTGTTAGTTAAATAAATTACTCACTCCATTACATTAAAAGAGTCTCGCTTATAATATATGTAAATGTTAGTGATGTATTTCTATTTTGTATTTATCATTGAATAGAATAAGTTTTCAGTTTAATAGTGGTGTCGTGTAATGAAATTATGACGACAAATTTAAGAAATGTTATGTTATTTTATATAGTATTATCAATAATTTCAACAAAAAAAAAAAAAGAACTCTTTTTGTGGAACAAAAGTATTTGAGAAATGAAACTTGTTTATTGTGAAACTGGAGAAATAATGAAATTCACCAAATATGAATTTTAAAAATATACATCTATAACTAAACTATTTTGTTATAAAATTCACGAGCATAAATCTTAATTAGTTATGGTCAAGAGATTTTGAAGGTCAACTTTGAAATCCACTCAAGAATAAACAATTAATAAGATTCAAGGGCCCAAGTAAATGTTAATGAGATTTATTATATATATCTTCCACATGTCACTGAAGTACTCCGTAAGTACCCTACTTGTTAAACTTTAAAAATTATGCACCATTTATTAATTAATAGCATAAAACAGGGACCTTCAATGTTTTGGGCAAATAAACCTTCCACCCCTCTAAGGGCCGGAGTGTCTTATTTAATTAATAAATTAAGGGTTAAAAAGGGTAATTCGTCCTTCCGCTCCTTAGTCTTCTCTTTCCGCCCCTTAGAGGAGCGGAATACAATTTTTTTAAATATTCCTAATCGTTAGATCTTACTTTGGACGGTCCTAGATGGAATAGTGCTCCCATCTAGTGCTAGTCATAGATAAGTCTATATATATATATATATATATGAATATACACATATTTGTGTACATATATATGTATGTACACACATATATATGTGTATGTATTTATGTTTATATATGTGTGTATAACTCTGTTATAATATCACAAGGTTTGAACCATAATCCCAATACCTCTAACTTAAAAATCCTAATTTGAAAACTCTAGTCCTCTGACTTCATCTTTGTTCTCTAATCACTTGATAATTGATTATCTTATCTGATGCATGTCCTTGAAGCTTTTGATTTACCAAACGAGATGGCTTATATTAAAATGAGATGGTCCATGCTTGTATTCGGTTAAAAAGTTTGTGAGAAAGTAGCTACTTTTTCGAGCTGAGTTGAGCTAAAGCTTGAATAGTCGAAATACGAGCTGAATTTTGTCAACAAGCAAAAAATCGAACTCGATTCATGTCAAATCTAAATCAAGCAATAAATTATGAGCTGAATTTGAGCAAGAGGGGGTGTTCGGTTCAGTTCGGCTCAATTCACACCCATACTTTTTATAAAGATATTTATCGCAGGTAACCAATTGGTACCTATCACCCCTTACTACAGGTAACGGGTACAACATTCTATACCCAAAAAAATATGGATTATTTTCCTACTGGTAAAGTTTCCTAACCCGCTCGAATCCATCACGTAATTAACCGCAGGGTACCCAACACGTGTTAAAAGACGTAAATTTGGGCATAGAAAAAATCATGCATAAATTTCTGGCACTTATTGTCAGATAATACTGCTATGATTTATATCTGAGGTATAGGCAGTAAGCCAAATATAATCTTATATTTCTGTTTATGCTATTATTCAACCAAATACAAAGTTTTGTGTGTGTTTGCACTCACCACTCTTAACAAACTTAGAAGATACCTATTTGGGCTTGTTTACATTCATTGAGTATATACTTCTGCAACTTTAAAGTTTAACCATGTATTGTGTTTCAAACTTTGTTGTGGACTCGATGAAAATAATTTTCCAGGTTCCTCCCTGTTGTTTGTTAAGTGCATGGGATGTTTGTGACAACTCCATTAATTAATTTAACTATTTAATGAATTTAATTACACACACACACACACACATATATATATATATACAGAGAGTGAAGATGTAATTCTTCTACAAAACATCAAGACTAAAATACTCCCTTTACAAATTATAGTTCCTTTGTTTTATCCATATATAAATAATATAGGTTCCTTGGTGTACTATAATTACACCAGGAGTGGTAGGAGTAATCAAGCTGTGAAACTTAAGCCCATTGCTTTGAGCATCTTACAGTTCCTGTTGATACCTCAGTACACAGCTGGTATCTTAAGATTCAAGATTCTCCAAAATTAGAAGCTTATGTAGCTTAGCATTAAAAATAAATCCTACTTTATACAGCATGATATGGAAGAAACTTCATAAATGCTTTTTTGTAAATGAAGGAATGCTATAGGACTAGGTATTGAAGAGTACCTTGGCCTCAGAAATTTGGTTTGCCAATTGGTTATGTTCCTCTTTTGCTTTGTTGTACCGATCAATCACTGACTTCATGCTGCTAGAAGTAGCATTAAATTCTGTTAGCTTTTTTTGCTACCACTTGTATATACATTTTGTGTTCAAACTTTTAAACATATTGTGTAGCACCTGTTATTTAGAAGAAATGTTGATATAAAACATAAATTTTTTGTGTAAGTTCTGATATAGCATGCATCACGTCCATTAGAAATGACTTTTTTTATCCTTTATTCTTGACATGCATATTAAGTTGCACTGGCTTGTTAGTCAATTTTATCATTGTTTGAAATGACGAATTGGCTATGTCCATGTCATATGTTTGTCAACGTGGTTTGTCATGATGGAAATTTAAAAAAAATAAAAATAAAACAAAATACAAATTGTTCATCCTGTTTCTCATCCATCTCCATATCCTTCAGAGCACCATCACGACATCACACCAACAAAAACCAGTAGCTACAACCTTATGAATCCAACTCAAATTTCACAAATCCTAATACTCACAAATCAACAAAACTCACTTTCAAAAATCTAATTCATGCAAATCAAAAAAATCTAGTCTCACAGATCCTAATTCTCAAAAAAAAACAACCCCACTTTGACAAATCCTCCTGCAACTTCATTCTTCCTCTTTTACAAACACTTGTACAAACAAAACCCTTACTACTACCGATCAAAACAACAAATCAATCTTAAGGCCCAGATCTGCCCCAATTCAAATTGTCGCCGGATTTGATGGAGATTCAAATGTTTTGTTGCCTAGCAGAATTTAGTTTTATTTTTCAGTAATTAATTTGGGTTTGGCGGATGTTGGTTGAGGTCGGCAGTGGTGCTAGGTGGTGAATCGATTGGGAATTCGAGCGTTGTTTCATGGCGAATTGTGGGCGATTGATTATTCGTATGTTGGGGTTGGTGGATTCCTTCATTTTCCTCATGTTGGTGATAAGTTTGATGGAGAGTTTTCAGGGTTTGGTGAACAAGTGTGATGGAGAATTTTCTTGGTTTCCTAGTTGGATGAAAAAGAACTTTAAAATTGGTTTTTTTTTTCTTTTATTATTTTTTATGGTGCCTGGTTAACTTATTTTCTTTTCTTTTGATTGTATATGTTTGTATTTTTTTGGTGATAATACACTAAAATTTTATTTATTTTATTTATTGTTTAGCATATATTTAATTATTACAATATTTTGATTAATTTAATTTTCATTTTATGATTTTTTTTATGATAAATTGTTTGGTTTTCATTGATTTACTTGACTTTATCGTTTAATATGTTAAATATGAGATCCATTTATTTTTACAAAAATTTCTAATACACGTCATCGATGCCACATAATGTTTTAATCAGTTGAATAATACACACAAGCGTCCAACATAGTACCACGTATATATGCTGTTAACTTTTAACATTCATGGGCAGAATTTTCATTTTTTGTAAAAAAAAATATAGTTTAGTGAGTTGAGTGTAAAAAAATTCAGTTGAATGAGATAATTGTAAATTTGACTTCACTTCGGGGGAGGAAAAGTGATTTAACCCACAAAAAATAAACAAAGTTTTTGCAGAATGCAAATTAAGCAAAGAAAACTAAGTTGGATATTGAGCAAACTAATGATACTCATTGGAACTCAAATATGGTTAAGATAACAAATGAATACCACAGACTAGCCTATAATGTGTTCTAGAATTTTCTAAAGTATGTAAACATAAAAAAATTAAACGACATACAGGTCCGATGGAAAATTTATGAAGACATGATGAAGATAGTATACTAAGTTTTTACATCATATCTGTAGCAAGTGTATGGAATGAATCTACTGGTCTCTGACCTGAGTTACCTAACAAAATTGGTGAAGATTATAAGGAGTCTTGAAGATGAATAGAAGGGGAAAGCGAGAAAGGGGTGGATATGAGCACAGCAGCTTTTGCCTTTTGAAAATGTGAACAAGTTGGACAGCTATGGTTAAAGGTGTTATAACTTTTAAAAAAAAGGCTATATTAGAGATAATGACTCTTCCTACAGTAGTATATTTTAAAGTGGAAACGTATACAAAGTCTTATGGAATTGTATGGATCTTAAGAAACTCTGTAATGATTCAGCGGCAATTATTGCATGGAGCTAAAGAACAGTAGGGGAAGCCTCAATAGAAGTCTGTTTTCTTGATACATCCTTTAAATATTTGTAGGTAGAAACCAACAATATGCACTGAACCTAGACATTCTAGAGAGTACTTACCACATTAAGACCTTTTTCTTTTTTTGAAAAATAAAAAATACATAAACCATTAGAAAGAGCCAAAAAAGTGGTGCAAACTCTTTTAGACACGCAGTATAAACAACATATGGGAAACAAAAGGCAAACCTTTGCTTCCAATCAAGACAAAAAAAAATAAAATAAAATCCAATTCTAAGTTTTTTCCATAAAGTTTCAACCTTGTTGACATTTTTTAGGAAAGTTGTCTTGGTGGAAGCAAATCCTCCCTATATAGGGAACCTCCAAAAATATCTACATAAAGCTCCTAGGTTATGTTTGTTTGCAAAAAAAACATGCTTGAGATTGGAATATTTCTCTTAATTTAACACTATTTCGGACTATTTTATCCTATGATGAGGGATTAATAGTCTTTTAAATAGTTCTATGGACTATTTTTTGTCATTCCTAAGACTATTTATGAGGGATTTTATAATCCCATGATGAATGTGGGATTTAATAGTCCCCTCATTTTAAGTTATCAAATGGTTTTATGGGACTAATAGTCCCACATCAATGGACTAATAGTCTGTCGTTGAAGGATTAGATAGTTCGAAATAATGTTAAATTAAGACTAATAGTCCAATCCTAAATTTGCTTTTTGCAAACAAACATGGCCCTAGAGGAAACTCTCCTAGAAAAGTCTACAAAATTCACAATGAAACCCCAAAACACCTCATGGAGCCAAAAATAAAAGAACGACCATGAAGAGAAAATGAATATAGTTAATTGGCCTCGCTCTTCCTACCCAATACCTCTTATTACATTCCTTTCGAATTTCCATCAAGTAGTACGAGGCACCAAATCCTTCCATTCTTTCCATATCTTCACCCCACACCAAGCCTGCAATGTATTTCATATCTTCATCCAGTGCTTCAGACACTACTACTGCACTCACCCCCTGAGGAAATCTCAACTTTTTGGAAGTTCTATTCCAAATCTACTTCCTCTCATTATGCTCAGTCAGGTATACATCTTTGTGCTTTTAATGTTTCGTCAACTTGCCCTGGTTGGATCATTGACAAAGGTGCTTCTAAGCATATGACCGGATCCTCCACTCTCTTTTACTTCATATACGTCTTGTTCTGGAAAAGACAAGGTTCACGTAGCTGATGGTTCCCTCTCTTCTATCTCTGGGAGAGGCTCTGTAGTTTGTACTCCTTCATTGACATTATCATCTGTTATCCATATTCCTTCATTTACTACAAATTTGTTATCTGTTCAACGTCTTTCTGAATCCTTACACTGTTCAGTAATCATTTTCCCATCTCATTGTGTTTTTCAGGATTTGGTGGCGGGGCAGAAGATTGGTAGTGATAGTGCAGCTGGTGGTCTCTATTATTCTCCAACCCAAAAAGGTTGTAAGTGTTATCATCCTCCTTCACACAAAATCTTTGTCACTCGGGATGTTACTTTTTGGGAATTGGAACCTTTTTATTCTTCTTCATCTTCTCCTCAAGGGGAGGATGTTATTGATGAGGAGAAGCTTCCTCCTGAGACTGACATTACAAGTTCTATTACACCATCTTCTCATGTTCCTCCTGTTATTTCTGATAATTCTACACAGGGGAAGTTACAATTACAAGAGTCAGATGCTAGACTGAATGAGCCTGAGTTGAGAACCTATGTTCAAAAAGGCAAGAATAAGGTCCTCACTTCTGCAGCACTACACCAACCCTGCTCAGAACCTAGTCCTGATAATGTTATGGTGAGACTCCTAATCTTACTTTTTCTTCTGATGATATTGACATTCCAATTCCTCTTAGAAAAGGGGTTAAGCTTGTACTCAACATCCTATCTCTAATTTCTTAGCCTATAATAAATTATCTGCATCCTACCACTCATTTGTTTCTTCCTTGTCTTCAATATCTATACCTCAGGGGTGGAGAGAAGCAATTAGTGATGAGAATTGGAAATAAGCTATGATGGAGGAGATGAATGCCCTAGAAAAGAATGATACATGGGAACTAGTTTCTCTTCCTTATGGGAAAAAATCAGTTGGTTGCAAATGGGTATATACAGTCAAACAGAAGCCAGATGAGATAGTTGAGAGACTCAAAACCAGACTAGTTGCAAAAGGGTATACTCAAACTCATGGAATTGATTACCAGGAGATATTTACTCCGGTGCCGAAGATGAACTCTGTTCGTACCATAATCTTATGTGCAGCTAACTTTTGTTGGGATATTCAACAATTAGATGTGAAAAATGTGTTCCTTCATGGTGACTTAAGAGGAGGAAGTATACATGGAAATTCCCTCTGGTGTTGCTTCATTTGTCACCAAGGGTAAGGTGTGTAAACTGCGAAAGGCTCTATATGGTTTGAAGCAATCTCTCAGAGCCTGGTTTAGTGGATTTCACAAAACAATGATAAGATTTGGGTACAAGCAGAGTCGGGCAGATTATACTCTATTTGTCACACAGATAAAAGGTAAGACTACCATTCTTATCGTTTATGTTGATTACATTGTGGTGACAGGGGATCATAGAGAAGAGATGGTTAATCTTAAAACGAATCTAGCCAAAGAGTTTGAGATTAAAATTCTTGGTCCTTTGAAATATTTCCTTGGTATTGAAGTTGCAAGATCTTCCTGTGGGATTTTTCTATCTCAAAGGAAGTATGTCGTTATCTTTTAACAGAAACTGGCATGTTGGGATGTAAGCCTACTGATTCTACTAAGTTAATCATCATCTAGTAGGTGGCACAGGACATACAGTTGATAGAGAAAGATATCAACGTTTGGTGGGACGATTGATATACCTCTCTCATACTAGACTTGATATATCTTATGTTGTGGGAATAATGAGTCAGTATAAGCATGTTTCTCGACATTGTCACATGGAAACTATTTACAGAATTCTGATGTATCTCAAGTCTGCTCCTGGGAAAGGTTTATTTTTCGCACCACATGGTCATATGAGAGTTCCGACTCAGATTGGGCCGACTCTATAGAGGATCGCCGTTCTACATCAGGTTACTGTTTATTTGTTTGAGGTAACCTTGTTACTTGGCGTAGTAAGAAACAATCTGTTGTAGCAAGATCTAGTGCTGAGACTGAATATCGAGCTATCGCCTTTTAGGTATATGTGAACTAATGTGGCTTCAAATCTTGCTATAAGATTTGAGTGTTACAACTAAAAGGCCTATGCAGTTATTTTGTGATAATAAGGCATTCATTAGTATTGCAAACGACCCAGTACAACACGATAGAACGAAGCACATTGAGATTGACAGACACTTTATCAAAGAAAAGTTAACTAGTGGTCTTATCTGATTACCTTTTGTCAAAACAGAACATCAACTTGATGATATTTTGACTAAATGTCTTAGTAGTAAGATGTTTCATCCACTATGTTTCAAGTTGGGTATGCGAGACATCTATACACCAACTTGAGGGGGAGTGTTAGAAGATATGATAGAGATTTACCATAATTATAACTTCCATAATCAGTATGTACACATTACTGTAATTTAGGAATTACCATAATTGTAGTTAGGATACTTGTGTGTATATATATATTCAGTCTATGTAATAGAGAATTAATATTCAATGAAATAAACGATCGCTAGCAAGCCCCATCCCAAGTGACTATCTTTTCTCATTAGAGAAGAAGAGAAGAGTGGAGTAGGGCTTTGATTGTCGTGAACCACTTAAAACCGCTTGTGCTCTTTACATTTCTGCACTAGTCTACGTTTACATAGTACTCTATTGTTTTATTAGGTGTTCTTGCTATAACTGCCAACATCTAACTTGATTTTCCTTAAAACAGGAGAAGGGGTTTTACAACTTTTTTCCTTTGCATAATACGTTAAAGTATTAGTAGTTAAAAAAAAGGACTATTAATCCCCTCCCCCTCTTTAGTCTATTTTAGAGCTTTTGGGATCTAAGAGAAATATTGTTTAATTCTTCACCAAATTATAAGAAGCTCAAAGCTTTTGGATGCTTGTGTACACATGATTAAGACCATATGCAGCAAATAAACTTCATCTCAAGTCTAGACCTTGTATCTTTTAAGATACTTTAGATCACAAAGTGCATATAAATGTCTGAGAATATTTCTATAGGCATGCTATACATGTTTCGCCATGTTCAATTTATTGAGATTTCCTTTTATAATTACTCAGAGCAATGAATCATTCACTGAAAATACTTTATCTGCTTGGTCTAGTCTTTCTTTGTCACTTGGTGCTTCTTTTCCTCTAGGTTTTCAAAAGCATGTCACTTCTCATATGGAAACTATGTACCATGCATGAATCTACCGACGAGGACAATTTAACTAAAATGGAACATGTATCTCCTCAACTAGGATCTCCTTGTCCCACTCCCACTGCCACTGCCACTGCCACTGCCTAGAAGAATGGCAACTAGCTCCCAGCTATGTCTTTATGCCCGTATACTCTATATGCTAATTTTACCATCAAACATCCTCTTTTTTCACCACTTGAATATACGTGTATTACTCGAGCACTATGATATCCTAACATAAAGATCCTAAGATGTTATGGCTACTGATTTACAACTCTTCTTCATGATGGTACAGGATTTGGTTCTGAACATTGGCAAAGAAAATTTATTTGGTTGTAAATGAGTTTTTCATTTTAAAAGAACTCTTGATTGCTCCTTGGTGGTAAAGGAATTTCATCAATGGCCAAACATATTAGATGTTAAAAATACGATCCTACAAAGCACTCATAATGATGAAGGATGAAACCTCTTGGGATTTATTCGCTTAGTATCCTTGTCATGTTTACAGTTAAAGAAGGCTTTGTTTGGCCTTAAACAATCCCCTCGTACTTTACCGAGCTCAGCTCCTTTATACTCCAATCTATATTTAAAAAAGAATGCAATTTCAGATTCCTCACTATTTATTTATGATTCAAAAGGAGTAAAGCTTTACATGTTGGTCTACATAGGTGGCATTGTGGTAGCTGACAAAAACAACAGTTTTCTAACTCATTACTCAACTCTTAGCTAATCGTTTTTCATTGAAGTTGTTAGTCATGGGTTTGAAGCCGTTTTGGCTTTTTCCTCGCTGTGCATGCACCAAATCAGAAGGTGAGTATTCACATATGATTGAAACAAAAGTCTTTGCATTGATACCAGAGCAATTGCTCCTTGGTTCTTTGCAGCTTAAGTTGTTGGCTTGCAAAATGTGTAGATTTCATATTGAAATCTCGAGGATTGTAAGAGATTTGCGCATCAAGGTTGTGTATGCCTGTATTATAAATAGAGGTCCTAAAAGGAGCAGAAGGATGTACCAATTCGAGAGCAAAGCAATAGTTTTAGTGAGAAAGTTACTTTTTGATTGTTAAGACTTTAGAGTGTTTGTTAATCTACCAAAAAATAGTGGTAATATACAAAAGTGTTGCGAGTTCCTCTGGATACAAGTGTTTCGTCCCGAAAAAGTTTTCTTTAGTTTTTCTTCATTTGGTGGCATCTCAAGTTTTAGTCTAAAGGTTGAGAGAGATTTATTCCTTATTTTCAGAGTTTGCACAGTAATTTTTACCTCTTATCATTTGAGAGGATTTTTCACCTAAATTTTGGTGTTTTTATGTTGTGTATTTTTATTCTTGGCTTGATAATACATTATTAATATCACGATCTTTAGATTAGTCAAAATAATCTTAACAAGTAATATCAAGTAGTATCAGAGCTATTGGGTCTATCGCAAAAGCGCGGAGAACCAGACTTACACTTGCATGGCGAATTGGTGCATTACGTTGGTTGTTCCTACTGTATTTGTACAAGTTAAAATAGAGTAATAATCCGGTGCCATGATCAAATTAACGTCTTCAAATTATGCAATCTGGAAGCTGGATGTAAAATATCCCTTGCTGTAAGGATTAATGTGATCTTTATTTTTTTTTGACAAACTAATTAATATGGTCTGACATAGAAAAAAGGAATCAGTCCCACGGGAAATACTGGGGCAGACCGGACACAGATGAATAGGAAGATAGTCTAATGGATTGACTATAGCCTGTTTTATTTTTTATAAGAGTACTTTAGTTACTTATATAATAAATTTTAATTTAAAAATTATATTTAAAATTTTAGTTTAAGTTTCTACTTGACTTTAGTCTCTAAATGACTATATATTATAAATATTATGAGTATATATAATAAGAGTCTGGATCTTAAGCTCACCCCTTATTCAACTCACAGCTCACCCTCCTTTAGCGACGGACCCGGCGAAAGTTTGGTCATACAACCGTCGTTTATAGTTTTAGCGACGGACAACATATAGCGTTGCTAAAAGTATAGACGGTTGTATGTGAGGAAATCAACCGTCCGTCCGTCTAAAGGAGGGGGTGATCTCAGGTGAGTTGGATAAAATGTGAGCTTAAGATCCGGACCGAATATATATATATATATATATATATATATATATATATATATATGTGGAAAATGATCCGTGAAATCGTTAGTCGGATGGACTTTTTTCAACTAACGATTGATCCGGTAGTCAAAATTAGAGTGAAATGGCTAAGATGAGGCCCAAATTTGCTATTATTCCTCTAATGCCAAAAAAAATTTTTTTGTTGGTCGCTACTCTCTCTAGTTGTTTTGATCGTGTTTTGACTGGCCGCTAGAGGGAGTAGCGGCCAACAACAAAATTTTGGCTTAATTATATTATCCTGATTATTCCTAATTATCTTTATACGTAATATGTATAAGGATAATCTGTTAATAAGTATAAGGATAAGTATAAAGATAATTATTGATTATCTTTATAATTATCCTTATAATTTTTTATTATTTTATTTTACTAATTAATAAGTAGTATGTACGAGGATAATTAGGATAATCAGTAATTGGGCCAATTTTTTTTGTTGGCCGCTACTCCCTTTAGCGGTTGGCCTTGGGCCAAATTAAAAAATTCTCTCTGCTGGCCGCTAGAGGGAGTAGCGGCCAGTCAAAACGACGACGTTTTGACTGGCCGCTACTCCCTCTAGCGGCCAACATAGATGATTTTTTAATTTATTGATGGCCGCTACTCCCTCTAGCGGCTGGGCATTTATCTCAGTCATTAACTCTAATATTGGACGACTAGATTAGCGTTAGTTGAAACAGTGTTAATAATTAACGTTTTTCATGGATCATTTTATATATATATATATATATATATATATATATATATATATATTATTGATTACTTTAGTTATTAATTCTATTACATGTAAGAGATCTTTAGTTAATTAATGTTACAAAATAAGTCTAACTTAACTATTAGTTATTAAAAATATAGTTAGCTAGCTTTTAAAATTAAAATCATAACGACAACTCATTATTCTATAACAATTATATTCCTAAATAACTATATAAGAAAAAAATTATGAGTGAATAATAATTAATATAAAAAACTTGTAATGTATATTATAAAATGTATTAATGATTAAAATTTAGTAAATCATTTTATTTTATATAGGAGACCAAATGTTAATTAATTTTTCTAAAAAATCTTGACTTATATATTACTACTAAAAATTTAAGAAAAAAAATTTAATTTCTTTTTATAACTAAAATCATGATCGTAACTTATTATTTTATAATGATTTTATTTTTATAAAAAAATAGTTAATTAAGTATAAAATTAGAGTTTGAGTTAAACATTGCGTTTAATTAAGTATAAAATAAAGTTACTTTGTTTGGTTAGAATTTCAACAAAGGTGTGCCTAATTCAAATTATTTTAAATTCAAAATTTATGAAGTTACATGAAAATTGACTTTATTAGGAATTTACATGAGATTGTTAAGATTATAAATAGAGAAAGATTAATAAAAATCTGTATGAGATTACTTCAAACTATTGTATGAGATTTGATGATGAATGTATATTTAAAGTATATTTGTAAAAGTAAGTTTTGTGAAGTCCTTAATAAAATGATGAGTACAAGAACTTAGAATAGAGGAAGATCAAACATGTTAGGTTGATCTCTCTGAATTGACCCAATTGAATGTAACATATATGAATTGTTGATTAAAGTATATTCGTACACGTCTTTAATGAAAATTAATTGTATTAGGACTTAGAATAGAAAGATCAAAAATGTTAGGTTGATCTAAATTGAATTAACTTTATCTGATGAACAAATGATTAAAATATATTTGTAATGATAAGTTTTGTAAAGTACTTAATGGAGAAATAAATGTACAAGGACTTAAAATAGAAATATCAAAATTGTTAGGTTGATCTTATTAAAGCTTTCTATGTATAGTCGATAAGACCAGCTTATCGTAGAGTCACTCTACCAAATAGTAGTGTGATCATAAACAACAGAGTCGACTTATTCACTGCAGTACACAAGACAAAAGATCGTAGAGCTCTTCTACGAGTCATACACAAGTTGAAGATCGAAAAAGAGAAAACTGATCGAAGAGGGATATACTCTAAGAATGTTGAGTATAGTCTTAATCACAAGGAATCTCTAGAATGACTCTACAAAGGCTAAATTGTAATAATATCCTGCCTAGTCATAAAGAATAAGCCAGTTCGCAGAGTAACCAAGATTTCGTAGAGCAACAGTTGATACTGTAAGGCGACAAAGGGATAATTAGATCGTAGAGTTGTCCTCGCCAAAGTAGAGTTGCTAAAACATTTAGAGAATGAACAGAAGTCTGCTGAGTCTGCCCAAGCATCAAAGAGTACTCATTCATAGAGTAAACAGCAGAGCATAAAGTAGAGCAAAAGTAAAGCCATAATCGTAGAGTAAAGTATAAGACTCAACTCTACGATTCTCATCACTCTACTATCATTAAAGTTCGTAGAGCAAAGTCACATTTGATAGAGAAGACTGATAATGAGGTCATCTATAGCTCGGACTTAGATCGAGGACATAGATTGGATCCGGTGCAAGTTTCTATTAGACATGTGACGAGAGGACGAGCTAAACGGTTCAAGGAAGGATTTATGGGATTAATACAAGAAATGTGGAAGGAGAATGACATGCGTACTTGGTTTAGGGAGGATGAGATTATGCCCAAATTCATTAAGATGATTCAACGGTGCGTTGTCTCCGATCAGTCCAGTGCAAAGCAAGAACATAATTCGGGTTTGATGTTCAAGCATTCTCACTTGATGGGCTTTTTTTCACCAAGAACGCGCTGACCCGTGGCAACCTCTCTGCTAAAAAGTCGTCCCCCCGGACTAGAGAGGTCGCCCAACGTTGAACCTCTTTGATGACACCTTGTTGAATGGGTACCTAGATTCGATTAGCGTTTTTTTCGAGCGGACGCATTTTGATAGATTTTGAGTGTGAATTTGTTTCCTAAACTCAGTATTTACTTTATTTTATCAGTTTTCTATTATAATTTGGATGCTAGATTAAGATTTTGATTCCAAAAACACTTATTGATTTCTTTTAGGATTCCTAGGGTTTCAATTCTTATTATTTAAAGACTCGTGGATGTAATTCATTAATTATCATTAAATAATATTCAGATTTAATTACTTGTGAGATTATTCTTTACTTTTGGTTTTTTGAATAATTCCCAAGTATTTTTCTTAGTTAATTCTTTGAGATTTAATTTGACTTATCATACAACAATTCATAGTTGTTTTTTGAATAATCGATTGTGTCGAGTTTCCTGTTTCAATATAAACAAGGGGTTTAGGTGTTGTTGGTGTTCCATTCAATGCATATTTTATTGCTTGATCGATTGTACCAAGGTTCTCGTCTCAATATAGACGTTCAGTTGAGTTGTCGAGAGAGTTTCACTCTATTAACTGTGCTAGAAACGATCCGGACGACAACCACCTCACACAAGCGTGTTGTGGAGTTGATGTTTGTTAAATTGAAGGTCCCGAGGTATTCAACATTGTATATTTGAACAAGATCAAAGATCAGATCGTTGTGTCGAACAACTAGTTTGTTGAAAGAGAAATTTATCAGTTGGTAGATAAAGTTGAAGTCTGATGTGACTGGTCCAAGTCGAAAAGTAACCTGACACAACTAGTTCAAAAAGTTAACATCAAGGATCCTTAAGTATCTGTGTCATAAATACCTCAATGGACACTTTGCAACGGGATGTTTTTTGAAAGACTATAAATACCTTCGAGAATTCAAATCCGAAGAGGTTGGGAGATTGGCAGAGCAAAATGACTAAGAAACGAAGTTAGTTGTTGATAGCGGTGAGATTAGAGTGGCAAATCAGAAGGCCAATAGCAAGAATCACTCTACCATTCACGAAGAACACTCGGAGATGAAAAGATGAAGACGTAGAGCAGTTTAACTCTACGACTTGAGATGTGTTCGAACCTGCTAAGTACAAGAAGGTGTCAAACCATATTACAAAGCTTAGCAACACATCAAGGATGATCATGAGTAGCTGAAGTACTAGAAGGAGTCAAACATCAATGTCAAGATCAACAACACCCAAAAGATGATCTCAATCAAGCTGCTAAGTACCATAAGAAGAAGGCGCTTAAACACTATCTTAGCAGCACATCCAACATATAACAACAAACAAGAAATCGATTGTATGAGTTACTTTTGTCCAAGTCTAAGTGAAGTGTGTAGGTTTGAGTGACCTAATCTAAGTGACCTAGTATGTGTAACCGAACTGCTAATACTAAGTGACTCAATACCGAGACTAAGTGACTCGAAGGAACCTTAGTGGTTCAGTTGTAAGAGGTCTTAGTGACCTGATCTTAGTGACCTTATTCTTAGTGGATATCATGCTCGTTGGAGTGGAAGAATGGATTAGGAGTTATCAGTCTCTAAATCACTTAAAACTTCTTGTGTCATTTATTTTATGTCAATATATATTGTTATATTTTCTATGAGTGTTCCAACCACAAGACTAAATTTAGATTTGAGATTTTCATAATCTTTAAGGAAAATTTTCCAAAGTATATTTCACTATGCATAATCAATACTAATTAACTGATTATTTGGTAATACATCTTTAATTAATCGAAAAGGTATAAAAATCTATTCAACCCCCCTTTTAAATCTTTAGTGTGCCTCCGGGAAACAACATACTTGATATTTGACATTACAAAAAATAATGTATAAAAATATAAAATAATTTTATTTATCATTTAAAATCAGATTGTATATAGTAGTTAGTTGCACATCCTTAATTTTAAATAAATGCCAGTGGTTTAACTTCAAATATTTTTTTTCATGTCCTAAGACTATTATTATTATTTTCTTAAATTTTTATTCGTAACATTTGTTTATTGTAAATTTGAATTGTACAATTCATTGAAGAAATATAAAAGCAAATCTGTTTTTTAATATATATTTTTTTATAATTTATTTAGAGAGTTGATATTTTCACAAGTAAAAGTAATTATAAGATTTCTCTTATAGGAATAATAAATAGGTCCCAAATTCATGTAAAAGAGATTTTGTGAAAATATTAAATTTTACTTATAAAAATATCAATTTCTTTAAATTATGCATTTGAATATTGGTGATGCATTTTTCGTCCAAAGTTGGAGATAAAAGTGTGTCAAAGCTTTTATAAACCCCTTAGGTTGCGTTTCAATATCGCAAGAGAACAACTAAAAATGCCTATATTATATTATATTATAGAGTAAAATATAAAAGTGATCACTACTATAGGGATATTTGGATATTGTCTCTTTTTTTTAGTCAATGTAAAACGAATTTTTTACAATTTGGATTGTGAACCCTATTGTGTCATGTGACGTTGACTTGTACACGTGATACATTGACATGTCAATTTAACACATGTGGACTAAAAGTATCTATTCTCCCAATATTTGAACTTAATACCTTATACTTCCAACACTAATAAAACATTGATTACCAACTAAGTTAAGAATTAATATTATTTTTTAGAAAATTATTACTAACACTAATAGTATTGGTAGAACTTTATTAGTTATTAGTAATATTATTAATAAGTTGTTAATAATTACTTATTAGTTATTAATAATTCTTCTCTTTAACATGATGTTGTTTACTTGGATAAATATTTATAATATATTGTCTTAATAATATTACTTATTAGATATTAGTATATATTAATGGCATTATATAGTAACATTAATATTCTAATAGCATTATTGTTATAGTATACATTAATATTAAAAAAATGAACCTTATTTTTTTATTTATATTTTTAACAAAATAATAATTGAAGTAATGTATAATAAGAATAATTTATGATAATAACAATAATACAATAGTTATAATAAATAAATAATTTAATCTTGTGACCACATATTTTGTAAAAATAATAAGTACTTTATTTATTCAATATATTTAAATAATTTTTTAGATTTCATCTTTTGCGATAAAAAATGAAGTTAGAGAGGTATAATTAATAGAATAATAAATAAATAAATAAATAATAAAAATTCTAAGATGACTCTTATTCACAGTCTTGACGATCTTCTCACCCGTTCCTACAGGAAAAAACTAGACAAAGAGAAAGAAAAATTGAATTTCTCTTCTTTTCGTCAAAATTATCTTATTTTTTCATTAGCATTGATGTACATTAATAACAATAATATTGTAAGTATATTAATATTATTAATAAATATATCCTAATATCTAATAAGTACTTTTATTAAGAGAATATATTTTATATTTAGTTAAGAAACAAAATTATGTTAAAGAGAATTACTAATAACTAATAAGTAATTAGTAACAACTTATTAATAATATTACAAATTACTAATAACTAATAAGTTGTATTAATACTATTATTGTTAGTAATAATTTTTTAAGAGATAACATTAATATTCTTAACTTAGTTGGTAATCAAATATTTTGTTAATTTTTGTAGTGTGAGATTTTAGGTTCAAATCTTGAAAGAATAGATATTTTTAGCTCAAATGTGTTAAATTGGCATGTCAACGTGTCATGTGTACAAGTCAACGTCACATGGTACAATAGGGTTCACAATCCAAATTTTTAGATAATAAAGGATCCGTTTTCCATTCACTAAATAAAATGGGTCCAATATCCAAATATCCCTATAATACAGGGGTCAATTTTACATTTTACTCTTATATTATCGTTTTATTTCACATGTTTTATGTTCTGCTTAACTTTGTTTTTTTTATTCCAGGAAATCTTCGAATCACATTTTGCATCTTTAACACGATTTCACGATTGGAAATTTTTTAGGAAATTGATATTTTCATGACTTTTTGATAATTTCAGATGAAAAGTGTCGCTACAGGATCTATAACGACGATTTTTATGTGAAAATATCAAAAAATCATATGAAAATATGAAATTTCAATTTTAGCTTCATGTTCCAATATATTGTAATGTAAAATTTTATTTTTTAGAGAACTATTGTAATGTAAACTCAACACTTGACGGAAAGTAACTTTCTTTATTTTTTTCTTTTTCCTACATTTTTTTTTAAATATTACATTTTTTTAATATTCAAGATTCACAATATCCAAACACGGGGAAAATATGAATAGGATTAGACAGCAAAGGAGGGGTGAAAAGTGAGAGTAAGGAAATCGTACCTTGCTAGGGTTAGGGTTTCGTATTGGTTGAGGATGAAAGAAATCCACGAAAAGTACGGAATTGATTGATTGATTGAAGAGGGGAGAAGAACAGGTGAGCGATTACTCCAATGACACGTGGCAGAACTCTTAGAATTCTTCTTCTTCTTACAGGTGTTTTTAAGCTTAAATCTCAGACTTGCTTCTTTGCTATGATAAGCATTCAAGTACAAATGTTTTCCTTGCCATCCTTTTCCTTGCTCTTTAGAACCCTTATGCTGAATTCTTCTTGCTTGCAGGCCCTTGATCTCCATTGAACATTCTACAGATCCAGAAACCGGCAAGGAGGCCCCGTTCCTCAGTGATTGGGGAAGGGCTCTCATCTTTTGGTTCTTCCAACATTTTTTAGGAGCAAGTTCAGGCTTATGACTGTACAACTTCTCTCTCGCCAGAGAAAGAAGGTTTGTTTCTATATGTTGCGGCTTGCGGAGATTTGGGTGACTTTCCCCATTCTGTTTGCATTCACCGCATATGCATAAAGAAACAAGAGTACCCTTTCAGTCCCCTTCCCTTTTTGTCTATTTCATCTAGCCACCTTCAGGAATGGCAACATTGGATCAACGAGATACTTGGGAATGTTGATTATGTGGATGTACTAAAGAAAAAAAGCTGACATTCTTCGTTGCATCCAGCTATGCAGGAACACTCGTATCAAACAGAACCATGGTGCTCCTCTACATGCATATTCGTCACTGCTTGGGGGGAATGCACCTCTTCTTTGGAGGACGTCTATGTCATTTACCAGTAAGCATTTGCCCCCTGCGCGTGAGTCATGCCTTTGGTGAGATGATCGCTGAAAAGTGGATTTTATATCCGCGAATCGATGCACATTTTAAGCATAATCGTTGTTAATTCTTTGCGTTCATGTTCATTTTTACTTGTTTCTTGTTATTTCGAGTGTAAGGTGGTTGGTGTGGCGAATGATAAGAAAAGGAGGCATTTGGAGCATAATTGGAGCAAGAATGGAAAATGGCCACAGTCAGAAAACAGGAGCCATGCCCGTCGGGGCGGACCTATTTAGCATGTATACCCTCGCCGGGGCGAGGGATCCCGATTTCTAGCAGTCCTGTGCTTAGTCGAACACTGCTGGAACTTGGTAACTAGACTTTGCATGGCACATGGACTCTAATATACATGTGATTTCGGCCAAGACTTCATGTGGGATTATATATTGCTCAACAAATGGGATATTAGATGAGAAAGAGGATTCCATTAGATTAGATTAGAGTAGATTAGATCAAAATCCTAGTTCTTGTTAGATTTGGAGATTAAAGCAACTTGGAGACCATTGAAGATTCAAAGTAGGAGCAAGGAGGTAGCATCAAATCTACAGACAATAGATTCTATCTTCTCATCTTCTCATCTTCTTCTATCTTTGTCTTTTATTGTTTATTCAATTGTGGATTCTTAGTTTTAATTCAATAATCATGAACTAATTCTTTGTTTGAGATTACAATGGATCTTATTGTGTAGTTTATTTTAATATGCTTCGCTATCAATTATTATGTTCTATTGTGAGGATTGTCTATTGTGATTTGGACTTAATTGCTTAATTTCCTAGCTAACAATTACTGTGATAATGTATATGAACTCGAGAGATGAAGTATAGATTTAGATTTGATCATGTTAGCATGTGTTTGTGATTTCTGCATAGATGGAATTCATGATTTGTGTTTAGGATAGAGATATGCCTTTACACCATATATAATCTTATAGAGAACTTGTGCTTTAAATCATTTTTAATTGTAATTCACATAGAGATATAGTGGATTAGTTGATTAGGGTGTCTTGCTTAATTCTATCATCTGTGAATTTAAGTGAGTATGAGTATTATGCATCGAGAGATGGTTTTATCTAATTTAGTGTTCTTAATTAACAATTCGGGATAAAGAATAATTGATGAGAATTGTGTTAACTTAAATGAAGCAATAAGTGAAGTTGTGATCTTAAATCTCCGTAATCTTAATTTAACTAGTGGAATTTAATAGTAGTTTAATTTATATAATTTGAAATTCATTCGTTTAAATAAGATTGAGTTGGTTACGAGTTAGTACTTGGTAATTTTTATTAAACAATTCCTCATGGGAACGATACTCTACTTTCACTTTATTACTTGTTGACCACGTATACTTACGTGTTGTGCGTAATTAGATTTTACCAACAAGTTTTTGGCACCGTTGCCGAGGAATTAATTTAATAATTATTTATCAATATTAATTCCAATCAAATTAGTCTTAATTTAAACATTTTTATTTTTATTTTTAATTCTCTTTCTATATTTCTCTCTTTTCAGGTACCATGGATGACTTTGCGTATCAATGGCCATACACGAACATGACTCAACCAAGGGAAACATAAATTGATGGACTTAATGCATTTTTCGCAGAGCCAGTACAAATTGAAGCAAATTCTAAGACGTTGGAGGTTATCGCAGCCCAACGGAGTCGAAGGATGGCAGTTACGTGTGACTATTGTGCTGGCAACCATCAAAGTCATCAATGCAATGCCGTCGGTTTTGAACCCAGAAGACAATATAGTGGTGATTACCTCAATAACTATGTTGATCCTAACTATCACCAAGATTGGGGGTATCACCCGGATTTTTCATGGAGCTATAATTATGATGACCAACATTACGCTCTAAATCCATCATACACATCGAAATTTTCATGTCCACCTCCAGTGTCACAAGAGACATATAATTCGAGGTTGGAGGAATTGTTGTCCAAGTTCGTAACAACAAATGAGGAGAAGATGAGTAATCAAGCGAGGCCAATTCAAAATCTTACGGATCAGATAGAGCAAATGACCAAAGCCGTAAGAAACCTTCCTCCAAACACTTGGCTTTATGACATGGATGACCAAATTGACAGAGAACCTGAACCAAATATGCGACTGAATGAGCCACAAGATATCAAAAGTGTGGAGACAATTGGGGATAATGAAATAGAGGTCGATGAAGATCTAAATGGGTCATCACCAAAGATCAAAGAGTCAGTCATATTTGCAAAGGCTTGCCCACTTGGTAGTCATGTCGTCGGCGAAGCTCTTGATGACATAAGAGCGAGTACAATTTTTAATCCATGGCGGGACGAGAAAGAGAAGATAGACGAATTGCCCATTGTGTGTGACAAGTTTCCATGCCCCAAGGTGATCACATACACAATGGAGAAAACACATAGCTGTGGGACGTTCTTGATTGAGATCATACCAAATCAGAGCATGCTAGGTGACTTTAATGCAATGACTATCACAAATGGGAACCTACCAAAAGTTACATTATTTCCGATGGATGAAGGGTTCCTTAATTACTGAAGAGGAATTGGATAGCATTGACAAGACAAAGTTAGACTGAAAGACTATAATTCAAGCGCTAACTGGGAGGCAACCCGGAAATTTTTATATTTATATGCTTTACTAGTTTATTTAGTAGATAGGAATTTAATTTTGCTTATTAAGTTCTCTTACCAGTCCAAGTGCTATTCTTATCCTTGTTGTCTCTCTTGATTGCAGGTATTGGAGGTTCAATGGATAGAGATATGCCTTTACGCCATATGTAATCTTATAGAGAACTTGTGCTTTAAATCCTTTTTAATTGTAATTCACATAGAGATATAGTGGATTAGTTAATTAGGGTGTCTTGCTTAATTCTATCATCTTTGGATTTAAGTGAGTATGGGTATTATGCATCGAGAGATGGTTTTATCTGTTTTAGTGTTCTTGATTAACAATTCGGGATAGAGAATAATTGATGAGAAGTGTGTTAACTTAAATGAAGCAATAAGTGAAGTTGTGATCTTAAATATCTGTAATCTTAATTTAACTAGTGGAATTTAATAGTAGTTTAATTTATATAATTTGAAATTCATTTGTTTAAATAAGATTGAGTTGATTACGAGTTAGTACTTGATGATTTTTATTAAACAATTCCTCGTGAGAACGATACTCTACTTTCACTTTATTACTTGTTGACCACGTATACTTGCGTGTTGTGTGTAATTAGATTTTACCCAACAATCGCGCAAAATATTTTTAAGTGTTGAAGTCTACACTTCTTGAAGCTTGATGTTTTGCAAGCCTCGAAAACGAAAGTCCTAGGAGAGGGAACCTATAGGGGAGCAAACCCTAGGATGGCGAGTCCTAGAGGAGCTCTTCAAGGATATCTTGGTATCTCCTAACTCTCCTTGGACATGTCTCCCTTCCATGCTAGGTTGGATCTCTTTATTTCCAATCATCATGTTGTTGCACTTCGTTCGGAAGTCACTTCACGTCTCTATGGGAATGACTTACTTTATGTAGAGCTTTAGGAGCTTCAAGATGCCATAGATAAATTGAAGCCCAAGCTTTTGGGAAAATGAGTCAGCTGCCCAAGACTCTGAAGGCTCGATAGGCTCCAATACGAAGGCTCAAGGTACCACCATTTTCGACTTGGAGGCTTTAGCTATTCCCCTCTCTTCAGTTTGACATGTCATGGCCTTTAGATCATGAACTTTCGTAGTATTTTCCATTTCATGTATCAGAAAATTCATGTACATATATTTCATTCATCAAATTGTAGTTTCTTTTATCCTTATTGATTGACTTTAATTTGAACGATTCCTTAAAACTTAATATTTATCATTGAATCTCAAGTTATTCAAATTAATACTCCAAGACAACATTAGGTATTATGAATTTTGTCAAAAACATGTATATATATTTTTCACAAACCAACACTTGAATTCATGCCTTTTTTTTAAGAAATCAAAAATACATTCAAGTATAAGTGAAAATTTGTCAATTCATTGATAATCAAATTTCTTTTAACGAAAAGCATAACGTTTCATATAATAAATTATGCTTTTGTCGAAGAAAGCATAACGTTTGCCACTTTTAGAGATAAAGTGTAACTCTTTTTTTTCCGGGGTTGAGGGCTGATACTCAGGTGCCTCAATTACTTTTGAAGTTGAAAGTATAACTTACAAAGACTTATAGTCAGGTGCCTCATTCACTTTTGATGATAAAGTGTAACACTCGGGTGCCTCGTCACTTGGGTCGTCCAATTTCTTAGCAAGTGCGGTCTACGAGGACTTAAAATTGGGCGCCCCGTCACTTGGGTCATCTAATTTCTTGGCAAGTGCAGTCTACGAGGACTTGAAATCGGATGCCTCATCACTTAGGTCATCCAATTTCTTGGAAAGTACAGTCTACGAGAACTTGGCCACCATTTAGAGTGGACCACCATTTTTGGAGGATTTTTTTTTTCCAATTCTTGTGCCTCCTCCCTTGGTCATCCAATTACTTGTCAAAGAATATTCCTGAGGACTTAAACCACCATTTTTGGTGGACCACCATCTTGGGTGGATTTTTTTAATTCGTCAATTCTTGTATTTATAGTTCAGAGTTCTTTCGATGGTAGAACCAATATTTGGGTTGTCTATCATCTTGACTTCCGGGACTGCACCATGGGTGATAGTGTTGCACGTTTCTGGAAATAGTTCAATCTCTCCAGCTGCCAACTTCTCTTGGTATATCCTTCACAGACTGTAACAGTCCATAGTGGAGTGTCCTGCGTATTGGTGGAATACACATAAGTCCGGCCTTCTTTTTATCTCTCCCGTTACGACCAACCGAAGCCTTGGAGGCTTCACCACTCCGTGCTCAACCCATTATTCGTACAAGCCCCTGAATGCCTTCTCGTTGCATGTGTTAGCCTCCAAAACTGGCATTTTGGTATACCTGTCTCCATGTTTTTCTCTGATTCGCTCAAATTTCTCATTCTTCTCCCTCTTGCCCCCTTGTGGGTTTGACTGAGAATCCGCCAAAGCCAAAGTTGTTGTCCTCTTGCCCTTCTATGTAACCATCACATGGTTGGTGGGCAATGTCAAGATTCCTCCCAAGTCTTGTGCAAAAGTTGAGAGGGTCGAAAATGAATCACAAGCCTTGGTAATGAGGTGGGGCTCGAAGGTGTCTAAAGCACCATTGTTGCATATGCTAACTGATAAGTGGATTTTATATACACTTATCCGGTATCTTTTACTTGAATTAGTTGCTTATATTTATGTGTCTTAGTTACTTTTCAAGCAGTTTGTGTTCATTTTGTAGGTTATACGTTTGGGAGCGGTGTGAGCGACTATTGGTAAGGAAAAGCAAGGGAAATGCAAAAAAAAGCAATCCGGATATCATTTGGGCTATCGTGTTCATTTCATGTTCTTTGCTTGGAACTTGGACTATGTTTTAGAGATTCTTCTAAGCTTTTCGGAACATCTTGAATCATTCCAATCGGAGTTCGGATGCAAGAGTTATGATCTGTGTACCAACGGACGTCGAACTTCACTGTTTTGGTTAGCCAGTTTCATAGCAGTCACTTCCAGACCACTTTCAGCCTTCATCCGTCCAGAATTTCTGAATCATCAAAGAATGAAAGTTGTAGAGCTCGTCGATAGATTCGATTTGATAGGTGGCAGGTCCCGTAACTCTTTCCGGATCAAAAGTTATGGTCATTTTACCAGAGCACACAGCAACAGAAAATTAACCTCGCGAGCGCGCGATTTCCTGCGCGGCCGCGCGAATTACAGTAGCAAAAAGACGTGATTTAATACTTGCGCGCGGCCACGCCCAACTTTAGGCCAATTCTTTAGCGGTCGCGCCACTTCGGAAGTTGACCAAAGCTGACTTTTCATTAAACAGTGCAATTTAAGCATAACGGAGAGAGGGGTTCAATTAGGGCTTATATATTAGACGTATTTTCATTATGTAAGACACATTCCACCCCTTGGGGGCTAAAACTACTACTACTTTCTTCTTCCAATATTCGATTAGATTAGATTAGAACCCTAGATTAGCTAAGATTTGGGGATTGAAGCAATTGAAGAACATTGGAAGTTCAGAAGTGAAAGAAGAGAAGAAACTCATATTTGCTATTCTTAATCCCTAACTCTCTTACTTCTATTTGTATCTTTCAATGTATATTCAATTGTGGATCATGGATTCTAATTCAACTATGAGTTAAATTCTATATTGGGATTGCAATGGAATCTATTGCCTAGTTTATTTTGACATACTTCATTGGTAGCCTTATTGATTGCTATGGGATTGTCTATTAAGATTCATACTTATTTGCTTAGTTGATTGGCCATCAATTACTGGGATAATCCATATGAACTTGAAAGACGGAGTATGGGTTTAGATTTGATCTTGATAGCTTGTGTTTGTATGTTCTACATGGTGATGGAATATATGATTCGTGCTTAGGATGAGATATATGGAAGCAACTTGGCAAGTAGTCAATTCAGAATTTGGGCTTAAACCCTAATTATTTATAAATCACATAGACATATAGTGGTTTAGGTAATTTGGGTGTTCATGTGTATTCTTTCAACTGGGGATTATATTTGATATGGGTATGGTAGATTAAGATATGGTTGTACTTTACTTTCGTGTTCTCGACTAGCAATCCATTGCAAGTAATTTGGCTTAACAGGGAGTGCGTTGATTTAAATTATTCAATAGATGAAATTGTAATCTCAGGTCTTCATTATCTAGTCTCATTCTAGGAATAGTTTGGTTTATTTAATTTAATAGTTTAAATATAAAATATAATATCATTCGTTTAAATAAGACTGAAATGGTTATGAGTTAATGCTTGGTGAACTTTATTAGTTAATTCTCTGTGGGAACGATACTTTACTTACTCTTTATTACTTGTTGACCATATATACTTGCGTGTTGTGCGTAACTAGAATTTACCCAACACTAACCAAGTTCTTTTCTTCAATTGGTTCTACACACTTCTGTGCTTGGGCCCTGAACCTATCCACGTAGTCTGACAACTCCTCGTTCGACTTCTGCTTGAATCGCATGAGCTCTACGATGGTTACCTATTTCTACACATAGAAAAATTTCTTAAAAAATTATAATTTTAAATCATCCCAATCATGGACTGATCCCTTCTCCAAGTTGTAGTACCAACTGAAGGCATTATCCGTCAAAGTCTTGTTGAATTCCCTCATCAACAAATTGTGATTGTTCATTTCATTATATCCTAACCATGGAGACATCGACTCCACGAACCTGGCAATGTGTTCCTTGACATTTCCCTTTTTCCCATTGTATTTTGGAAATTGCGGGGGATGCTCGATATACCCTGTCGGGTAAGGTTGTCTCCGAATATGTGCCGGTTAGGGTGGAGTAAAGTCTAACTCCGAAGGTCGGGATGTTTTCCTGTGAAGTTGATTGATCACATCGATCATATCATCCTTTGTAACATATTGGCTCGTGGTATGGACTCTCTATGGTGTTGTGATATATGGCTGTGGTTGCATTGGCCGTGTGTATGATACAGAAATTGGCTGATGTACACTGGCATCATGTAAATTCTGTATCAATTGTGCTTGCGGGCTGGTTCGTTGAACGAGGCTTGGGATGGTTGGAATCTGCACTTGTGAAAATTCGGGGATAGTGGTTGGAGTGATGTTTGTCTGAGGCTGGCTGACTTCCAGTCTGAGTTGTGGCACATCACCACTGTTCCGAGGTTCCAAGTGAATGATTGGAACCGATTGATTCTCCGTCGATGGAGGTACAATCTGGTTCTCTTTGTTGTTGCTGCCATTGTTGTTGTCTTCCACTCCTGCTTGTTCTCAATGTGATCTGCCTGGGAACATGGCCTTGAAGGTGGGGATCTGCATCAACTACTGGCGAAAATTCCCCATTTCCTCTTGCTTCCTCTGCATCTCAAGTATCATGGCCATCATTATCCCTTGTCCTTTCCGTGCTTCCTTCAACGCCTTGAGCATCTCCAATTACACATCATTTGCATGCTCTTCGCTTGTATCCTCGCCTTGCCTTCCTGTGTTGGTTTGTTGTTGATTGGCCATGTATGGTGATGTTGAACTCCCTTCCAAAGCGTCTTCAATAATTGGTTGATCAAAATCCAGATTTGCGCCTTGGAAAGCTTGAGTTGCTTGCCTTGGAACTGGATCCGGTGAGGTAATGCTATTTATTGGTGAAGCAACTCTTCCTGTTGTTCTCCCACTTCGAGTTGTGGACATACCCTTCATGAATTCTACACCTCCCCAGCAGAGTTGCCAAAGAAATGTGGGCAAGGAAATCGTACCTTGCTAGTGTTAGGATTTCGTGTTGGCTGAAGAGGAGAGAAATCCATGAAAAGTACGGAATTGATTGATTGATTGAAGAGGGGAGAATAACATGTGAGCGATTACTCCAATGACACGTGACAGAACTCTTAGAATCTGAGAACCTTGTTAGGGTAGCAAGGATTTAGAGAGCCTTCTTGAGTATTCAGGTTGAAAGAGAATCTCTAAATCTCATAATCTTCCAAAAGGTCCAATAGTCCAAAGTGAGCTCCCTTCCCAATGGAGTGGAATGGGTATTTATAGGGTTTTCTGGAGAGTTGTCATGTGATAGGCATATGCCCTTGGGGACATTTCAAATTTACCCTTAGTCATCAGAGTAATGCCCAGATCGTCCCGCCCTTCTAGCCACCAATCCAATCATTCAATCAATTCCCAAAATGAGTCGCATCCACGTGTCTTCTGCCTCGGGACACGTGGAAGATTCTCTCGGGTCCAGCCCTCTTTATTTCCGGCTTTTCCGTCTTCATTTAATTAGGTCATGTAAACCTTAATTTGTACATCTAATTCAATTAGGGCATGTGAACCCTAATTTGCACTTGGGCCCACAAAAAGAAAAGATATGATTATCATAACCTTCTTTTGGTATATTTTGATCACTCAAAAATTGAATAAAATAATTGAATGCTAACACAAATGTTTTGTAATTACTTGGACTATGTTTATTTGCAAGAATTATACTTGAGATATGACTATTAATCTCAAATGTCTTGTTTGTTTTCAAATTTAGACTTGGAAATATTAGTCTAGAGATTATAAAATGACTTAATAGTTTTTAGATTATAAATTATAATCTTAAGATTAATAATCTTAGGATTATAATCTCATGTATTATTATAATTTCGGGATTATAATTCTTGCAAACAAACGTAACCTTAAAGTTTGTTCGATTAAGTATATTAAAGTAAGTTAACAATTTTGTTCCATTATTTTCAATTTTCAATTTTCACTTTTTATTTATTTATTAAAAAGGATCTAAATTAAGTAGCCTCACCTACCTACTATCCTTAATAGGCTGTGAAAACTATCTGACGTAATCAATTTTTTATAGGGATATTTAATAGTTACATAATCATGAAACATGGACTGATCTATGAACTTTAGCTAATTAAAGGAATATCCCAGTAGTTGTAGCTAGGCTATATCTTTGGGTTAGTGAAGAGATTTTATGCCAAATCTTTCTAATTAATTCTTTCATTATAAAAAGTTTATGGAACGAGTTAGTAATATACTACTCCATATGTTTCTTTTATTTATCTTTATAAAGATCGAAATTTGTTCTTTTTTAATTGTCATCTGTAAATATTAAAAATATATTAATAATTTAGTTTATTATATTATTTGTACTTTAAATATTATATTGGATATGACGTGAATCTTTATTAGATTTGAATTTAAGTATTGCCTAGAATCCATTTTCGTTTAAGAAAGTTATCTTTCCTAGTCATACATCAATTTAGTCTTTTCTATCCTGTTTAGTTATGAAATTTTCTATGACCTATAAATATAGGTTTTAGGTTTTTGAAGAAAATACATTCAAAAATATTCTCATAATTCTCATAATTCTTTCTTTATCTTGTATTCTTCAAATTTTATTTAGTGATTTTTTTTTTGGCTTTCTCCGTGATTTTTTTACGATTTGGGTTTCCACATAAAATCTTGTGTTATTGTCTTTATTTTTCTGTGTTAATTTATTGTGTTCGTCATAGTTTGTCATAACAAACTGGTATCAGAGCTTCGTTATTTTCGATTCATACTATAACGTTGAGTTTGACTTCATCAACGAAATTTGATATTTATATATTCGATGGGAATATTAGTTTTAGTCTTTGACAGGTTCGAATGAAGGCTATTCTTACTTAGCAAGACTTGAAGAAAGCCATTGTAGGGAAGCCAGTGAAGCCTATAGATATGTATGATACAGATTGGGAGACGAAAAAAGCTAGCGAGATGTCTGAGTCAGAATGAGAAACTATGGATGATAAAGCAGTTTCGATAATTCAGTTGTGTCTTTTGAATAATGTGTTGCGGGAGGTGTTAGCGAAAACTACAATTGCTGATTTGTGAAAGAAATTAGAGTCTCTCTATTTGGCAAGTCCCTCACCAATAGATTGAAACTTAAACAACGTCTTTACACGAATCTTGCATATGTCTGAAGGTACTCAAATCAAACCTCATATCACTGAGTTTAATTCAACTGCTAAGAAGATTTTTGGCATGGAGATTCAACGAGATCGCAAAATTAAGAAATTGTACTTATCCTAGAAAGACTAAATCGCGAATGTGCTAGATCGTTTTGGTATGAAGGATGTCAAACTAGTAAGTACTCCTCTTGTTATTCACTTCAGATTATCATCTGAATTATCTCCTCAGACGGATAAGAAGGTTAGAAATATGTCAAGTGTTCCCTACCCTAGTGCAATTGGTAGCCTCATGTACGATATGATTTATGCTCGTCAAGATATTTTTACATGCCATTAGTGTGGTAAATATATACTTATCACGTCTAGGAAAAATTCATTGGCAAGCCGTGAAATGGATATTAAGATAGGTACCTCCAATATTGGTTTAGAGTTTGGAAGGAATGGCGATACCTTTATAGGGTATGTTGATTCAGAATATACTGGTGATCTTGATAGGAGGAGGTCGTTGACTGGTTATGTATTTACCTTTGGAGATTGTGCAATTAATCAGAGAGTTACGTAACCCACGTTTATATTCTTTGTCATTTAATCATAATTAAGTGTTACATTAGTTGAATATTATATTCTTTATCTTCCCTTACATTTCCCCCAAGAGCTGAGCAGTTAAAAGCTCATCTCTGGCTTTTTCCGAACACCATTGACAAGGCTTTCACTCCCTCGTTATATCTCGCGCCATGGTGTGAGTTTCTTGATGCAAACCCGATGCAGCTGCGCCGCGCGCCACTCTACAAAGGCATGATGGTGGCGCTTGTGACGCCAAGCCCTAACCCTAGAAAATTTCTCTCTAAGTGTTAAATAAATTTTTGAGACGCTCACTTCCCGATCTCATAACTCCTTCGTTATAACTCGGAACAAGGTAGTTCCAAAGCCATTCTCTTCCTTATCTTACGTACTTCAATACCCCTCAGACAGAACTTCGTTCTGAATTTGTTAACGTGCCATTCGATTGGCTTGTTCTTCACCCTTTGCTCATTTTTTTACGCTTTTAACGCTCTTCATTTGTTCATCCGTAATTCGATCATCCGAACTCGGAACTCGTTCGTTCTTGAGTCTATGACTCACGTTTTCTATGTTCTCTTACTTTCGTATGAAACCCTACACCTTCGGGTTCATTTATTAACTTTCTAATTCTCGTTTGTCTTTTATAAAATTTTTGCCATAACTTCGTTATAGCTAAGTTTTAATCCATTCATCATGAACGTTTCTACCGATCCTAACCAAGCAAGAAGCAACTAACTTATACACGATGTTTTTAAACTTGTCCATCAACAACAATTATCCTACGATGGTTTTAAATTTGTCCATCAACAACGTTCTTCGTGTTCTTTGCGTGTTCTTCGTTCTTTCTTCGTTTTAATCGATATTTTGGATTATGATTTCACTTGTTATTGGAATTTGATGTTATAGAACACCATTCCTTACTTATTTCATCTACTCATTCATAATATCCACTCGGATCGTTCTAATTCATTACGAATCTTATACTTCCTTAAGAAATTTACAAACTAAACTTCTAATTTCTTATTTCTTCTTTTCTCATGATTTCAACCATATGAAATCATCTCTTACATTATTTACTTCTTATCTTCATTAAGTTATGTTTTAAACATATTAAACTTAAAGAAAAATCTAACAGAAGCTAGGTTTTAGATTGCCTCTTCTTCATATCTATCAATAACTTCTCGGAATTTCAAAATAAATCTCCGAGCAGAAATGGATGAATAGTGCATATTTCATCTTTTTCCCCAAAAAAATATTTTGTTCCCGGAAAACTTTTATTTTCGTCTTGAAAATTCTTATTCGCTCAGACTATCTCTTAGCCAGAATACTCCCGGTTTATAATCATCCTAGGTTATAGAACGATTAATAAACACATAACACATAATAGTATTAATAAGAATTCATTTTATTAATAACTAATTTATTAAACCTAAATTCTGGATAATCCAAAATCCCGGGTTGTTATAAGATTTCTACCCAAGTAAATGGCATAACCAGTGGTGGAGCGTCTATAGTCTTGGTCCCCAGCCCAATCAGAATCTGTGTATACATGTAAGCTGAATGGAGAGGTATGTTTTTGTAGATATAAACCATTCATAGAGGTTGATTTAAGATATCGCAACACCCTTTTGACAGCAACTAAATGAACCTCACGTGGTTCATGCATTATTTGGCACAACTTATTAACCATAAAGGAAAGTTCAGGTTGTGTAAGGAGTATGTATTGTAGTGCGCCAACAAGCTGCCGATATATGGTTGTATCAATGAACAATGGACCATTGAATTTTGTGACGTCCCTAAATCCGGGTACTAATCACCACGAACCTGGTCCATCAATTCTATAACTATTGCGGAAGATATAAACATAATTTGTTTATATAAATACATTTAAACATAATCCCCAAGGTCGATAACCCTAACTTAATACACTTTCATATATTATAGGACTTATAATGTTATTTGCCTCCAATACTACTACAACTTTAACTGTATAATATCTAATCCTGGAACTTGACTTTGTCTTTGCCTGTATCTGAAGTTTCTTCTTAATCTGAAATGTTTATCATGATATAGCAAGGGTGAGCAACAAGTTTGCCCAACAAGTTTAAGTTCAAAGAAAGATATATCATGATTGAAAGAATAATAAGTTGGTTGACAAACTTTCAACAATATAATAATTATGAAAGAGCATGAATCAATTTCATAATTGAATGACCGAGTCAATAATAATGAATGGCCAACAATGAACATGAATAATTTAACTGGACCAAATGGTAATGAAGGTGATCAACATTTCATACCTGATTAACATATGCAACATGCACAACGTGCGAATCAATAATCAAAGATGTGATATAATCAGCAATGACTAACCACAAGCATGTTTTGAAATAACAACTCAAGTTTGAGTTTGAGAACTTGCACAATAAAAGTATAGGAACTTGTCTGCACCGTAGATTACAACTACGCAAAGCTAATTTAGCTTAAGTTGATAGACCTATTATTGATAATATCGATCTCTCAGTTAGAATAATATGATCACATATACTACTGTTAATTACAGTCATAATATATCTTAAACACATAAGCACATATTCTTAACAGTCACTAAAACACATATGACCCGGTATCAAGTCAAACTATTTCATTCTGAATTGAGTTCGGTACTATTTCGACATCCCAGTTGTCCTATCAGATAATATCAAGTCTATTTTCAATAAAACTCTACTTAAACGCTTCAATATAATTTTAGATAATTTATTTATTAGTCATAACATTTTTCAGTAGCTCATAATAATTTTTAGATAATTATTATCATTTATACTGATTTTTCAGTCATTAATATCATTTTTAAATGATTTAAATATCACATAATTCCATTATCATTAATATTTAATAAATTTCAAATATTAATGAAATACATTTCCCAATATTAAAAGTTATTTATTATAACTCGAGAATATTTTTAATATTGTAATATCACATTTAAATGATTTTAAAACATTTAAACATTATTAAATAACTACCATTAATATTAAAATATTAATTTATTTCATGTCAAAATATTATAAGTTATATATTATAACTTAAAACATTTTTTAAAACCTTTAAATCATTTTTAAATGATTATTAGAACATTAAAACTATTTTTTCATAATTTATTTAATACTATCTTAAATTATTGAAATATAATAACATACATTCTAAATATTTTAATTAAATAAATTCCCGGGTTCTAAAACCTTATACTTATTCATTACAAATAATGATAATTACATTATTCCTTTCATCTTCTTGAGTGAATTTCAAGGTCAAACTACATCACATAATGAAGATAAGGATACAGTTCATTTAAACTATTATCTATAGTTTAATTTCATCATTTTCTACATTACAAGTCTTCACCAAAGATCTTAAACTTCGTTTCATTTTCATTCACATTACGAATGGCACTTCGCTCGGATCGAATGGCACTTCGACTTGATCTTGATCTATCGGGATCCTTAAGTTCTTCTAACATCGTTCATTTGAAAATGTTTTTCATTTAAAGCAAGTGTGAGCATTCAATTGCCCGATGAAGTCATATGAGGTTGAACAAACAACTTCAAGAATTTAAACATTCTTTTTGGACTTGATAGCAAGAACAAAGGTTCTGAAGCGGCTTGAATAATAGGAATAGTCTTGATTCCTATCATCTTAAAACATTAGTTACATGCACTTTGAAATACTTTCATTCTCTACTCTCTCTTTCATGCACATTACATGCGGCTAGAATCAATATAGCACAGACTTAACAATAACGGTTCATGTATAAGCAGAACATTCTTTTTATTGAGCAGTTCAAACATAGAACAATTCATCTCATAGAAACACGAAGTGTTCACATTGTGGCCTGAGGCCTCATACGTTCTACCACCTTGTACAAATATCGCACATTATTCACACATAAGACAGAACTTCTCAAGTTCAACATCGAGAAGTTTTAGAAACTAGCATTCATTTAAAATATGAATGAAGTTAGGAAACTTGCCCTACGCTGCGACTACGACTTACTTTGAAGCGCTCATTCAATCCTATAACACATAAGGAAATAACAAATACACCAATTAGTTATATATACTTGACTTACGCATTGGTTTACTTAACTTTACTTCTTAAGGTTCGCGTTCTTGCAATATAATTTTCTGCGACTAACTTTCATTCTGGGTTTACGGTTTCATGACATCTGGAGATGTCTTACTCAAAACGTTCATCATCTTTGATGATTCACATTCTTATCTTCTTCTTATACTTCTCTAGGACTCGGTACACATCGCTTCTCTGCTAGTAGTCCATATGGTACTGAGTGGTTTCCCACAAACAACCAACAAACAAGTTCCGTCTCTCATCTACTTTGCCATCGCGGTGAGTTAGATCGGTTTGCGATTTCGTATATACCTTCGCTCTCTCTGAAGGAATTGTTTAGCCCGGCTCCCATATATATCGACCATCAAAGGTTACGATTGTACCACAACCTAACTTTCTCTTAACTTATACGAATTATTAAATTATAATGTTCGTTAAGTTAATTTCTTATTCCTTTTGGCTTTACGGCAAGTAATTGCCATACCTCGAGATTCATTCTTATCGATTCACATTACGGCTTTCATTATCTCATCTCATTCTGATTCGATCGGCTTTCTTGATACCATTCGTATCTTACTTACTACATTCATCAGCGTCTAAGTCATACTGACGGGGTATACTTGCTTACGTTAAATCAAGCGAATACGATTCACGAGGATCGTTTACGTATTCAGCGTTCACGTTGCTCGTCTCTTAATCTCTCATTCAACCTTTACTCGAGGTTTTAATTGCTTTCGATCGTTATCCATCCCATGAACCCCATGTTCATTATTCTTTCTTAATGTCAAAGCCATACGGTCATTTGTATGCTAAGGCCGATCGTTCATCGCAACAACGTTGCGTTCACAGCGTCTAAACGCTTTACATTCATCTCTCAATGCCATGTCATAACATCAAAATGTTATACATTAACATCGTCAACCAACGTCTAAGGAATCACAACCATAGCAATCCCTCACGTTCGTTTATCGCGACTACGGTCCCCGGACATTGGTTCTGTAATCCGCATCTACATTCTTTGTCTTTTATTCTCGCTTAAACTTTTCGTTCAACCTTTATTAAAGGTTTAAAACACTTGATTAAGTGTTACATTAGTTGAACATTATGTTCATATTTCTTTCTTGCACATCCTCCGATGGCGAGAACTAAAAATCTCATTTACGGGCATTACTGCCTGCCTGCCGTGACTGTGTGCCGTGCTGCCCTTCCCTTCTCTCTTGATTTGCTGGCGTGACCTACTCTCTCTCTCTCTCTCGGATGGCTTTTTGCTTGGCGAGTCCTTACTTAGTAGGTGTATTTGTGGCCACCCTCGAGAAGATTTTTTCGTCTTGTATGCATGCGGCTTTGCTACCACAAATTGTATCTGGTTGGTTCGTGCTGGTGAACTCTTCTGAGTGTGCTCGGACAACATTATACTTATGGCTGCGGCGTCGGCCTCAAAGCCTGACTTCATGACTGCTGTGTGAGTATGAAACCTAGAAAAATTTTCTAAGTCTTTTACAAGCTTGAGGCGGCGATTTGAAATCTCATAACTTCTTCGTTATAACTCGGAACGAGGTCGTTCCAAAGCCATTTTCTTCCTTATCTTACGTACTTTGATTACCCTTGGATAGAACTTTGTTCCAAATCCATTAACATGCCATTCAATTGGCTTAATCATCATTCTTCGTTCATTTTAACGTTTTTAACGTTCTTTGTTCGTTCGTCCGTAATTCGGTCATCCGAACTCGGAATTCGTTAGTTCTTGAGTCCACGACTCGTTTTTATCGTTCTCTTACATTCTTATGAAACCCTACACGTTTGGGTTCATTTACTAACTTTCAAATTTTCGTTCTTCTTTTACAAAATTTTCGCCATATAACCGTTATAGCTTAGTTTTAATCCGTTCTTCATGAGCGTTTTTCTAACATTTCTAACCAAGCAAATAAGCAACTAACTTATCTGCGATGGTTTTAAACTTGTCCATCAACAACAATTATACTACGATGGTTTTAAATTTGTCCATCAACAACGTTCTTCGTGTTCTTCGCGTGTTCTTCGTGTTCTTCGTTCGTTCTTCATTTTAATCGATATTTTGGATTACGATTTCACTTTTTCTTGGAATTTGATGTTATAGAACACCATTCCTTACTTATTTGACCTACTCATTCATAGGATTCATTCGGATCGCTCAAAATCCTTACGAATCTTATACTTCCTTAAGAAATTTATAAACTAAATTTCTTATTTCTTATTTCTTCATTTTCTTATGATTTCAACCATATGAAATCATTTCTAATATCTTTACTTCTTATTCTCATTAAGTTATGTTTTTGAACATAGAAAACTTAAAGAAAATATTAGAAGAAACTAGTGTTGGGATTCTAGTTCTTCTTTATTTCTCTTCAGATTTATCAAAGCCGCGATTAGCTAGCTTTTCTATTTCACGATCACTTTTGATCCGAGCATTCATGCTCACGCTCTTCCTCTTCTCTCTCAGCAGCTCTCTCTCTCTCTCTCTCTCTCTCTCAAGTGTAGGATTTTCAAAATCTAGAAAATGAAATTCTAGGTTTTATTTATAGAAAACCAAAGCTAGGGGCAAAATAGTCATTTTGCCCCTAAAATTACTATTCCACCTCCTCTTCAACTTAGCCACCAAGTTAACTTGGCCACCACCCTTACTTGGTGGCCAAGTGGTAAACCCCACATGCCCATGGGTCACCCCGTGGTATGCCCCAATGGTTCTTACCCATCCGTTTACCCATCGGTTCGATCCGCGGTTTCTTTTCTTGGTTTGGGCCTTAACCCTAATTCTTATTGGGCCTAACTTGGGCTTGATTTCACAAATCATTGGGCTTGACATAATCCAAGTCAATTGGATTCTACAAAGTCCATGAACACAAAGTCCATTAAGACTAATCATTATTCTACGCATTCTTTTCTCGTATTCTCGTATTCTCTTCAGTATTTTTTCGTTAAATGCGATATTAAGTATTATATCGTCGTACTATTCTTCTTTCTATACTCGTATAATAATTTCGTATCATACTCGTATTTCTCACGCATAATAACCCTAGTTATTATCGTACTCATTACATTCTCGGAACTCACTTTTTTCTAACCCTAGGTTTTTTGAGTCATGATGAAAACTTCGTTTTTGCCATAAGCGAAATATTATTGAATATTCCATCACGTCTCAACATTTTACGTAATCAATAACTTCTCGAATTTCAAAATAAATCTCAGAAGCGAGAAGCGGATGAATAGTGCCTATTTCGTCTTTTTCCCGAAAATATTTTGTTCAGGAAAACTTTTATTTTTCGTCTTGAAAATTCTTACTCGTTAAATCTAGCTCGTAGCGAGAATCCTCCGACTTATAATCATTCTAGGTTATAAAGCGATTAATAAACACATAGCACGTAATAGTATTAATAAAAATTCATTTTTTATTAATAACTAATTCTTTAAATCTTAATTTACGGACAATCCGGATTTTAGGGTTGTCACATCCTCCCCCTTATAAAAATTCCGTCCTCGAATTTTTAAAACCATACCCATTACGGGTCATCACATTCACCCCTTCTTCTTGCAGAATTTCATCCTCGAAATTTTAACTTACTCTTCTTCTCAACTTCTCTTCAAAGAAGTTCTTATCTTTCAAACATTCCCTACCCCTTCATAACTTATCAAGAATCATGAAGTAGAAAGGAATAGCGAGGAATATAAAAATTCCTTTAAAACATTTCATACTTTTCTTTGAGGGTCAAATTGACCATGAACTCTTACTAGGTTAACGACATGGCCGTAGTAACCTTTCTTTCCACGGTGGGTTTACAATCACAAAGAAGGTAAACTACCTCTTCCATACGTGGGTGATCGACCCATCGTATAACCCCATTTTGAGTATGTTCACCTCGGACTTACTCCTTAGATTCCGCACCAAAACAATTTGGTTTGGCATAGCTCTTCAAAAAAGCTCGATTTTCTTTTAATCATGACATACCATTCGTCTTAGCCAAATCAAGTAGCTTAGACCATACCAATAAATTGGACATCGACTTGAAACATTAAATCTAGTCGACTCGATTGACATCGACTACTTCTTTAAATTCTTTTGCAATACATCAAAACGTTTTTATGGCGTCGCGATCGCACTCTTCACGATACGTTGAGGACTTCGTCGGTTTATGACTTCATCATTATACATCATACCATAGCGGGTTGTTGATCCTAAGATCAAATCGACACCGAGTTTAATTGCATTAATAACTCCATCCTTTTACCATCTTTGCATCAAATGCTTGATGATATAAAATTCATTTTGATATTTTAAACCAATTTACATCTCATTTGAAACAATTAGCATAGACATACCAAGAATAGTTCTTTTAAAATCCATTGGTTCCAAAAGTTGAACCAATTCTTTCATTTTCAAAAAATGCGCGCATTAATACGATTTCAAGAAATTTTGAAATCTAGCATAGCTAGATGACTTGGAATATCTATTCTCCATCTTCCTTCATTGTCTTACTTACGACAATACTTAATCTTCTCTAGCACCTTGATGCTAAGTCTCTTGAAAATACTTACTTTCGGTCTAAACATTCCTATACCTTAGTATAGTTCATCAACTTACCACACTTTATGTGTTTAGGAACTTTCCCTGACCATATGTGTTTAAGAACTTATCTTCGCAATATGTAATCCAAGAACAAATCAAGGACTATCCATATGCTTAGGGCTCGAGAAACATAGCATATAACTATGAGTCACAAACTTTTCATAAGTATGAGTTTGAGAAACACACCTATCTTATCATTTTCTACTATCAAGTATATACATGAGAAAAGATTCACCTTCTCTTTATATACATCTTGATAAGCGACCAAATTCAATGATTATCTTTGTAATAAATAAGTGAGTGGTTGTTACACAAGCACAAACCTCTGCCCATACAAAGATTCATACAACTCGGCCATCATGAGGTCCTCGATTGAAATCTTACAACTTCTAACTTTCTCTTTACTTAATCTGAATTTTCTTTAATTAAGTATACTATCCTTTACAACTCAATTTGAGTTCTTCTTCCGTACTACTTTGTAGTACCATTCATTCATAGCATTAGCTATAAATCATTCATCGTTTAACGGCTCTCATACATTACTACGATTTACTATGATCACGTGGTGATCTTCTTATCCTTCTCTTTACGATTATAGTCTTGGGTACTCATACCTAAGGTTTATAACCTATCGACTTCGATACCAACATGTAGCCCCGAAATCGGTCTATCTTCACACGGATTAAATGCGTCACGAGTACATCATTCATCAACATACATCATTATATCTTTGAAATATAATAACATACATTCTCAAATCCCGGGTTCTAAAACCTTATAACCTTTCTCATTACAAATAATGATAATTACATTATTCCTTTCATCTTCAAGAGTGACTTTTATATCGCCACCAAGGATACATATTAGTTCATTAAACTAATCTATAGTTTAATTTTCATCTTTCTACATTACAAGTCTTCACTTGATCTTCTCGCTCATTCACATTACGAATGGCACTTCATCTGGATACCGTCGACTTGATCTATACGGGATCCTTAAGTTCTTCTAACATCGTTATTTGAAAATGTTTTTCATTTAAAGCAAGTGTGAGCATTCAATTGCCCGACAAGTCATATGAGTTGAACAAACAACTTCAAGAATTTAAACATTCTTTTAGGACTTGATAGCAGAGAACAAAGGTTCTGAAGCGGCTTGAATAATAGGAATAGTCTTGATTCTATCATCTTAAAACATTAGTTACATGCACTTTGAAATACTTTCATTCTCTACTCTCTTTCATGCACATTACATGCGGCTAGAATCAATAGCACAGACTTAACAATAACGGTTCATGTATAAGCAGAACATTCTTTTATTGAGCAGTTCAAACATAGAAACAGTTCATCTCAGAAAAAACAGAAGTGTTCACATTGTGGCCTGAGGCCTCATACGTTCTACCACCTTGTACAAATATCGCACATTCGCACATAGACAGAACTTCTCAAGTTCAACATCTGAGAAGTTTAAGAAACTAGCATTCATTTAAAATATGAATGAAGTTAGGAAACTTACTTACACATACGACTACGACTTATTTGAGCTGCTCATTCAATCCCTATAACACATAAGGAAATAACAAATACACCAATTAGTCATATACTTGACTTACGCATTGGTTTACTTAACTTTACTTCTTAAGGTTCGCGTTCTTGCAATATAATTTTATGCGACTAACTTTCATTACCGGTTTACGGTTTCATGACATACGGAGATGTCTTACTCAAAACGTTCATCATCTTTGATGATTCACATTCTTATCTTCTTCTTATACTTCTCTAGGACTCAGTACACATCGCTTCTCTGCTAGTAGTCCATATGGTACTCTGAGTGGTTTCCCACAAACAACCAACAAACAAGTTCCCGTCTCATCTACACTTTGCCATCACAGTGAGTTAGATCGGTTGCCAGTTTCGTATATACCTTCGCTCTCTGAAGGAATTGTTTAGCCCAGCTCCCATATGTCAACCATCAAAGGTTACGATTGTACCACAACCTAACTTTCTCTTAACTTATACGAATTATTAAATTATAATGTTCGTTAAGTTAATTTCTTATTCCTTTTGGCTTTCTGGCAAGTAATTGCCATACCTCAGGATTCATTCTTATCCGATTCACATTTGGCTTTCATTAATCTCATTACCGTTCGATACGGCTTTCTTGATACCATTCGTATCTTACTTACTACAGTCATCAGCGTCTAAAAGTCATACAACTGACGGGGTATACTTAGCACGTTCGTCAAACGCGAATACGATTCACGAGGATCGTTTACATATTCAACGTTCACGTTGCTCGTCTCTTAATCTCTCATTCAACCTTTACTCAAGGTTTTAATTGTTTTCGATCGTTATCCATCCCATGAACCCCATGTTCATTATTCTTTCTTAATGTCAAAGCCATACGGTTTCATTTGTATGCTAAGGCCCGATCGTTCATCGCAACAACGTTGCGTTCACGGCGTCTAAAGCGCTTTACATTCATCTCTCGATTACCATGTCATAACATCAAAATGTTATACATTAACATCGTCGACCAACGTCTAAGGAATCACAACCATAGTAATCCCTCACGTTCGTTTATCGCGACTACGGTCCCCGGACATCGGTTTCGTAACGCATCTACATTCTTTGTCTTTTATTCTCGTTTAATCTTTTCGTTCAACCTTTATTAAAGGTTTAAAACACTTGATTAAGTGTTACATTAGTTGAACATTATGTTCATATTTCTTTCTTGCACATCCTCCGATGGCGAGAACTAAAAATCTCATTTTACGGGCATTTACTGCTGCTGCCTGGCTGTGGTGCCGTGCCCTTCCTTCTCTCTCTCGTCTTTGCTTGCTGACCGACCTCTCTCTCTCTCTCTTCTCGGTGGTGCTGTTGCGTGACATGAGTCCTTACTTATAGTGCGTATTTGCTTTGGCCACTCGAGAGAAGATTTTTCGTCTTTGTACATGATATATGCTTATGCCACAAATTGTACTACGGTTCACTGCTGCGGTGAACTCTTGCGGTGTGCTTTCGGACCTTTATTTCGTGCTGCTTGGCGTCGGCCTCAAAGCCTGACTTCATGACTGATGTGCAGAAGTATGAAACCTAGAAAATTTTCTAAGTCTTTTACAAGCTTGAGGCGCGATTTGAAATCTCATAACTTCTTCGTTATAACTTCGGAGCGAGGTCGTTCCAAAGCCATTTTCTTCCTTATCTTACGTACTTGATTACCCCTGGATAGAACTTTGTTACGAATCCGTTAACATGCCATTCAATTGGCTTAATCTTCATTCTTCATTCATTTTTCATTTTAACGTTTTTAACGTTCTTTGTTCGTTCGTTAAGTAATTCGGTCATCCGAACTTCGAATTCATTTGTTCTTGAGTCCACGACTCACGTTTTATACGTTCTCTTACATTCTTGAAAACCCTACACGTTTGGGTTCATTTACTAACTTTCAAATTTTTCGTTCTTCTTTTACAAAATTTTTTGCCATAACCGTTATAGCTTAGTTTTAATCCGTTCTTCATGAGCGTTTCTAACGTTCCTAACGTTCCTAACCAAGCAATAAGCAACTAACTTATACGCGATGGTTTTAAACTTGTCCATCAACAACAATTATACTACGATGGTTTTAAATTTGTCCATCAACAACGTTCTTCGTGTTCTTCGCGTGTTCTTCGTGTTCTTCGTTCGTTCTTCATTTTAATCGATATTTTGGATTACGATTTCACTTTTTCTTGGAATTTGATGTTATAGAACACCATTCCTTACTTATTTGACCTACTCATTCATAGGATTCATTTGGATCGCTCAAAAATCTCTTACGAATCTTATACTTCCTTAAGAAATTTATAAACTAAATTTCTTATTTCTTATTCTTCATTTTCTCATGATTTCAACCATATGAAATCATTCTCAATATCAATTTACTTCTTATTCTCATTAAGTTATGTTATTTTTTGACATATAAAAACTTAAAAGAAAATATTAGAAGAAACTAGTGTTGGGATTCTGGAGTTCTTCTTTATTTCTCTTCAGTTATACAAAAAAAGGCGATTAGCTAGCTTTTCTATTTCACGATCACTTTTGATCCGAGCATTCATGCTCACGCTCTTCCTCTTCCTCTCTCACTCTCTCTCTCTCTCTCTCTCTCAAGTGTAGGATTTTCAAAATCTAGAAAATGAAATTCTAGGTTTTTATTTATAGAAAACCAAAGCTAGGGGCAAAATAGTCATTTAAGCCCCTAAAGTTACTATTCCACCTCCTCTTCAACTTAGCCACCAAGTTAACTTGGCCACCACCCTTACTTGGTGGCCAAGTGGGTGGCCCACATGCCCATGGGTCACCCCATGGGTTGCCCCAATGGTTCTTACCCATCCAGTTTACCCATCGGTTCGATCCGCGGTTTCTTTTCTTGGTTTGGGCCTTAACCCTAATTCTTATTGGGCCTAACTTGGGCTTGATTTCACAAATCATTGGGCTTGACATAATCCAAGTCAATTGGATTCTCAAAGTCCATGAACACAAAGTCCATTAAGACTAATCGCATTCTACGCATTCCATTTCTCGTATTCTCGTATTCTCTTCGTTTCGCTTAAATGCGATATTAGTATTATCGTCGTACTATTCTTCTTTCTATACTCGTATAATAACTTCGTATCATACTTCGTATTTCTCACGCATAATAACCCTAGTTATTATCGTACTCATTACATTCTCGGAACTCACTTTTCCTAACCCTTAGGTTTTTGAGTCATGACGAAAACTTCGTTTTTGCCATAAGCGAAATATTATTGAATATTCCATCACGTCTCAACATTTTACGTAATCAATAACTTCTCGAATTTCAAAATAAATCTCAAGCGCGAAGCGGATGAATAGTGCCTATTTCGCTTTTTTTCCCCAGAAAAATATTTTGTTCCAGGAAAACTTTTATTTTCGTCTTGAAAATTCTTACTCGTTAAATCTAGCTCGTAGCCAGAATCCTCCCGATTAATAATCATTCTAGGTTATAAAACGATTAATAAACACATAGCACAGAATAGTATTAATAAAAATTCATTTTATTAATAACTAATTCTTTAAATCTTAATTTCCGGACAATCCTCTTCTCAATATTTCAAAAATTAGAGAGAAAGAATATTGAGTTGGCTAAGTTAGAAAATAAAGTGAGATATTTTCTTAATTTTAATCTTTTAATCTTTGATTCCATGGTCAAGAATGTTGCTAGGTGACCAATTTTGGATGATTGAGAGATTTAGAGCACATGGCAAATCTCCATTGATGACTCACCAAGATTTGCTGATATCTTTTACTTAAAAGTTAAGTAAAAGGGCATTTTGGTAATTTCACACCTACAAAGGGTGATTTGGCCATTTCCCCATCAATTCGAAGGGTAATTTAGTCTTTTCACATATATCGCATCACTTTTAACCCTTAGAGTTTTATAATTAGCATTTGAATTCCTAAATTAGGGTTTAGAAATTCCCAGTTAGGGTTTAGGATTCCCGAAACTGAAATTAGGGTTTCCAAAGCTGGAATTAGGGTTTCTAACCGATCGTTAGGGTTTCTTAACTTAAAATTGAAGTTCTTAACATAACATTAGGGTTTACCAATGTTATATTTGTGTGCTTATCACTTAACCCTTAAACACATATTGTACACACATATAATCATAAAACCATTTAAGTCCTTCATAAATATTTTAAATCCAAACCTTATTTCCAGTCTAAGTCTTATTATTTAACCTTTATTTAATCATTTAAGATTTTATAAATCGTCTAAATTCTCGGGTTGTCACAAATTTTGTCAACGAGGTCGAAGGAGATAGCGGTGTTGTAACTGGATTAACATTTTGCATACCAGCCTTGACCAAGAGATCATTAATGTATCACTTTTGAGAAATAAATAATCCAGTAGAATTGCGCTGAACTTCTAAGCCAAGAAAAAAAATTCAAGGGACACAAATCCTTTAATGTAAATTCCTGACTTAGGGATGAAATCAAGTTGTTAATAGTCGACGCATTCGAACTAGTGATAATTATATCATTAACATGCACTAAAACATATAAGTGAACATAACGTTGATTAAAAATAAAGAGGGAACTGTCTGATGTAGAAGAATGTAAGCCTTACTTGGTAAGAAAATTTGATAAACAGGAATACCACGCACGCGGTGTTTGCTTGAGACCGTGAAGAGACTTTTGAGCAGGCAAACATGATTTAGTTTTGTAGGATCCCGAAAACCCGGAGGTTGAACCATATGGATTGTTTCATGTAACTTCCCATGAAGAAATGCATTGTTTGCGTCTAGTTGATGTATAGGCCAAGAGTGTGATATAGCAAGTGAGAAAGTAATTCAAATGGTAGACGGTTTTACCACTGGGCTGAATTTCTCTTCATAATTAATACGACGTTCTTGATGAACTCCTTTGGCGACCAAACGCGCCTTGTAACGCTCAATATCGCCATTAACTTTCCTTTTCAGTTTGAAGACCCATTTACAACCAATGATATTCATGCCCCCTATGAAACGGAACAAGTATCCAAGTGTCATTTGTCATGAGTGCATCAATTTCTTGGGACATGAATGCACGTCATTTTGGTGATTGATTCGCTCTAGTAAATGATGTCGGTTCAACTATTTTAGAGGAAGAAGAGAAATGTGATGATGGGTGATGGATAAAAGTTATGAGGACTGATGGGGGAGGACTCATGCTTCGAGTATGAGGCCGAGAAGGAGGTGAAGGTGTGTGATCAAGATCAACAATAAGGTCAATGTCACTAGCATGGGATGATGTTGTGCAAGGTTCATTGAGAGTGGTGGTCGAAGAAATTGTTGGAGAGGAAACAATTAATTGGTGAAGGTGAGGGTGTTGTAGAAGAAGAAGGTGAAATAACTATTTGTGTTAAAGTGGGATAGTGAGAGTGATCAGTAGGAGTTGTTGTTGAATTAGTAGAATCAACATGATATGATATAATAGGGATAGTAGGAGCATTTCGTAGGGATGATATTGATGGTGAGGTTGGGGATTGAATTTAAGGTCTATGAGTTGATGTTATAGTCAGCAATGGAAGATATAACCAAGGAGAAAAGTCTTTCTACATAGCTGAAATATTCAAAAAAGTAGGCACATTAGTAGTACAATGAAAATTATTTTCATTAAATTTTACATGTCTTACAATATAAAACCGTTTTGTTTGTAAATCTAAGCATTGATAACAAACATGAGCATTGTTATACCCTAAGAAAAGACAGGGTGATGAGCGATATTGGACCTTGTGACGATTATAAGGTCAAAGATATGGAAAACATAAACAACCAAATGTTTTTAAATTTAAATAATTTAGATTTTTTTGGAAAAAACATTGAAAAGGAGAACATTATTAAGAACATGGGATGACATTCGATTGATCAAATAGACCGCCGTATCAAAAGAAAAATGTCAGTATTTAGACGGTATAGTGGTATGTGCCATTAGAGTTAAACTAGTTTCCATAATATGTATATTTTTTCGCTCAACTAAGCCATTTTGTTCATGTGTGTGCGGACAAGATAGTCAATGCAAATTTCCATATTTTTCAAAGAACGTATGAAGTTTTCTGTACTCACCCCCCAATCGGTTTGGATTTCTTTATTTTTGAGTCAAATTGATTTTCAACAAGTACATTGAATTTTTCAAAGACAGAATAAACCTCAAATTTTTGAGAGATTAGAAAATATTACGTGAATTTGGTACAAGCATCCGCGAATAAAACAAAATATCGATGACCCTCACTTGATAAACACGAGTAAGGTCCCCATACATCACTAAAAATCAATTGAAGTTTAGAATAATTTTTATTATTCGATAATGGAAATGACAACTTAGAAGTCTTGCCTAATTGATAGGCAGTACAAACATTATTCAAGGTCCTAATTGAACAAGGCAAGGAAAATTTATTAATAATAGTCTTGAGTCATGTTGGTGACCTAAACGAGAGTGCCAAGTGTCTATGGACGTTCTTTCTGCATGAAAAATTGAAGAAAAATTGACGGATGAATTTGAAAACTGGTACAAGCCTTGATTACTCCGGCCTGAAAGTAGAGGGTCCCCCGTGGTGCGATCCTTACCAACAAAGTGGTTATGATGGAATTCAAAATAAGCATCATTACCGGTAGAAAACTTTTGAACAGAAAGGAAAGACTTATTAAGAGCAGGGACATGAAATATTTTTCAGTGTACATGGACGACAGGTTGCCGAACAAAACGTTGATAACATGAGGTTGCAAGTGTATTATGGCCCCCCAAAAAAAAAAAAATAAAAATAAAATTGACAATAGCCACAATTGTTCCTATTATTTCCACGATAACCACCTTATCCACAATAATTTTGAGAATTCTTAGAACAAAACCCATGTGACTAATTATAACGACCATGATTATGTGAATTACCACAGCCATCAGAATTGTGGTTGGACCAGTTCGAACCATGAAAGGTACGATTATTTTGACCATTATTAGAGGCCCTATCATCACGTGTATTATACTACCTATTAATAATATGAGCACTAGGAGTAGAGTTGGATTCAACCCCGTTGAGAGAAAGGTTTTCCATAAAAGCACTATTAATGAATTCACGACTTAAAAGAAGGCTAAGTAGATCACCAAAAAGAATTGGCTCATTACGAGTAGCAAAATTGGAAAATTTAGTTCTTAAACCACGAAAAATATAAATATTCAAATCAGTATCGAAAATAGGCTTACCAACCACCGTAAGAGTGTTGGCAATAGATTTTGCCTTATGAAGAAAGGTAGTAACACTTTCATCTCCTTGTTTCAATTGATGGAGTTGCAAATTGAGGTGTAATATGTGGGTATTGGAAGGAGAGACAAAAGTCCAATGAAGAATGTCCCAAATCTGATGGGAAGTAGTTGTATCAATAACTAACGACACAATCTCCTTCAAGAGAGAAGCAATCAGTAAACTCATGATAGCTTGGTCCTGGGTACTCCAAATAACAATGGAAGGGTAAGGTAGCGGTGTGGTGTTGTCAGCAACAATAATGGTTTTAGGTGGAGCAAAATGAGCATCAGAGACAAACTTATACAAGGAATGACTTTTGAGAAAAAATAATATTTGGGCTCGCCAAAGAAGGTAGTTTGTAGGACCAAGTTTATGGGAGAGAAATGAATTGGACATGGGTGGAATAATAGGGAAAGCTATGAGCGAATTCAGGTTGAGGTCTGTTGCATGAGATGCGGCAGAGGAAGAAGACATTTTAATGGGAGATTGGTAAGTCTAGAGGTAAGGTAGCTTTGATACCATAAACGTACGTACAAAAGTCTTGATTGAAATGAATCTCTCATAATTATTATGATGATCTTGTATGGTATTTATAGTTACTTTTACATAATTTGTTACATACATAATAAGTACTACCCTAAACTGAACATTAGTTATAACAATCTGATAAGTCTAACATATATGGATAAGAACCAAAGACTACACAAATATAAATATACATGTGTTAATAAATCAATTTGTAGTTCTTGCTGATTGATACTTTTTCAGTGTTTAAATTTTTTTATTATTCCAATGAGAAACACGTGGGCTGCGCGCTGGTATTTCGCGCAAATTTCTAAATAAGGAAAAGGTGGGCGATCTACTACGAAAATGGTCTACTAGCTCATAGTGGAAGAATTGAAGGAATGTGTTGATTTTAATATTTTACTAGGTGGAAAAGCCTAGAATGAAAGTTAAAGAAATAAATTTAACGAGTAAAAACAATAGTACTCCCATGGGGGGAGCGGATGTATGTTTTATCTGAATCCGGTTATTATAAAGTTAATTTCATAGTAAGTTGGTTAATTGAAAGAGATCACCTTCCGCCTTTGTGTCGAAACTGTATTGATCAATTGATCAAAGTTAACTTCATGCTAACCATTCTCAGTTTATTTAGTTACGTTATTAGTGTTTTGTAACTTTTGCAATATTAGCATTTGGTGCGTTTGAATTAAACGCTATCCTAACGCACTAAATTAATTAACTGCATCAATTTTTGATGTGGTATGTTTTGAGCGTCAAACACATCATTTATAAGTTAAATAAGTTGTCTAGAATAAATTACTTTTAAACAAATAAAATTTTAAAGTAATGCACAAAACAAAGTAAACACACCAAATACAATTAATCAAATGGTATCTTAGGGGTTTCAAATTTTTGGTTTCAAATGGGTCTCAAATGACATGTTATTGAATATTTTAATAATATTTTATAACATTGTCAATTACATGAGATCTACTCAACCAATATAATGATAACACATCATTTAAGACAAAAAATTTAAATTCCCTAACATTATCCTAAACAAAAATAACTACATTGGGAGAGCAGATCATCTGTTCCTATTTTTCCTGTTCTTTTGTGTCCCTCCACTTAAATTTTGACACCTAACATTTTACTTAACACCAATTAATTCTAAAATTAAATAAGAGGTTATGTGTCAAAATTTAAATGAGTATGGACATGATGAATGTAAAAAAAATAATGTATGATCTCCTCTCAAATAAGTTATTTGATAATTTAAAATAGTCATTTAATTATCATAGTGAACACTTATGTTGAATTATAGATTTGTCTATTCAAATAAGTTGTTTGATAATTTAAAGTAGTCATTTAATTATCATAGTGAACACTTGTTTCCTTTTAGTTGCCACTTAGTGTGTTAAATGTTGTTCTTTGGGTTGATTTTTTCGAAATTCGTGTAATATTTTAATCTCACATCGAAACATTTGAGATAATTTAATATATATATAAAGTTTTAAGTTATTACATGAGTCAAACTCAAAACCTATACCTTGTTAGTTTAATAGCTCAGTCACTCCTTCTAAAACTATACGGTCCAAGAGACTGAGGGCTCTAGTTTCATCATTTGAAAACCCGAGCTACATTCATCTCCAAAAAACATAGTAGTAATGTAATATCATAGTTTCACGTCGAAATATTACGTGAGATATTATGATATATAAATATATAAGGTTTCAAACTACTATTCGGTTATAAATTTTTAGTAAAGTCTGTGATGTATTAAAGTAAGTTGAAAAATATTATTGAGACGGTGAATTAAGTCTTAGACACAAATTAAAGGCGGTTGATAATAGACAAAGAAATAGAGAAAAAGATACAAATACAGTAACTTTTGAGGTACTTTTATATATATATATATATATATATATATATATATATGAGATATTAAGTTACTACTAATAGTTTTATTGATAGTTTCATCAATAATGATATTTTAAATAAATTTGTGATAATTTAATATTTTTTAAAAATACGACTTATTAAATAAATTTTGATGAATTAATATTTTTAAAAAAGATACTATTAAGATAATAAATTATAATTTAATATGTTATTATTTGATTTAGACTCAAATTTTTGACCAAATTATTACAAGAAAGTATTATTAATCCCTCTACAAGACTAAACATGTAATCCATGTACTTATGCCCCCCCTCCAATTTAATCTAGAAAGTTCCCCCGCAGCACCCATGCACTTAACCACGCTGCCGTGCATGGGACTCCACAATATTCTTCGACTTCAAACATTGATGTTATCTGTCAGCATACTGACAACATCTATAAAATCCATTATTTACCGTCAACAATACAGTTTAGTAGCACTTTGAGGTGTGGAAAGCATAAATACTCCATCTCAATCTCCAAACTAGTAGTAACACTTACTTCCTCCGTTCTTAAAAGATTGTCGTTTAAGATTTTGACACATAGATTAAGAAAGTATCATTTAACAAGTAAAATTTATTTGAAATTCCATCACTATCCCTTTATCGGAAGTTGAAAACTATTAATATAAGGGAAAGAATTTCTTGGGACAATGAGAGAAGATATGGATAATATAAGAAAATAAATATTTTATTCTCCTTGAAAGTCATGTGCTTGTGGAAAAAAAATTGATTACAACAATGATTAAAGAAGATTCAACTATATTTCACTCCGTCAGTATAACATAACAAAACTTAACTACAACTTTTACCTAAATTAAAAAAAATGGAGAATTAAAAATTTTCAATTTTAATCATAATAAACCCCATATATATAACTACAATTATTTCATTTTCCTAAAAATAATATACTATACTTTTAAAGATAAAATAATTTTCATAAAATATTTAAATTGTGTATTTTATACATCTTTTGAGAGACTTTTTACACACACACACACATATACAGTTCATTTCAAGAGCATACCCCTTTATTTTACATACCATGTTCACCACCTTTAGCGACAGACCGGACGACGGTTCGGTCCGTCGCTATAGAACATATAAATGGTTTATATGTTATGACGACGGTTCGATGCATCACTAAAAACTAAGATGACGATTTGACATATGAAGAGAAGTTATTTGACATCATCTTCATACCTTAAATTGTTGAAAATCGCAACATGTCTTGATTCTCATTACTATTTTCAGCCCTAATTTATTTTGTGCATCTTTTCAAGAACTACAATTTTCATAAAGACATGAAGAGATTTTGAAGACGTTAGAAGACCCGAAAGTGTGATTCTTTGCTTCTGCACAAGGTTCTCAGAACCGGACCGTTCATCGAATTGAAAAATATTCCGAGTGGATGGGTCACTGGTCCAACCAGTGGTTGAACCGTTATTGACTTAGTGACGTCATTAATATATATATATAAAAAATATTACTAGTAATTAATAAAAAATTTAAAAATCTCGTTTTATATAAACTAAAATATAATAAAGATGAGTTACAATATTAATAAAAATTGTTACTTTTAATATTAAATTTTTTTGGTAATTTTTTTTAAACGGGGTCAACTAGGTCAATTTACTGGGTTTATTGGTTGGACCATCGATTGGACCGGTGGTCAACGGGCCAACCCAGATTTTGACAAAAACCGGGTTATTGGTCCAAACCAGGACGGGAAGCGGTAGGTTTCGATTTTTTCTTGGTCCGGCCATTTGGTCCTGGTCTAGGTTTAAAACATCGTCACAGCGTCAAGAAAAAAGCAGACAAGGACACTGCTTCTGGTCGTTTTATATAAACACTGCTTCTGCGTTATGAGGGTTTTTATATTAGAGAGTGCGTTTAAATAAAATATAGACATGGAATTAAATATCATGATATATAATCGAAAAGAGGAGATAAATTTAGGGCTAAATACAATTCCGTTACATCAAGTAAATTCATAATACCTCAAATGTATACACGATTTGATCGTATTAAAATAGAATTTGACTTATAATTTACTAAATAAAGTGCATAATTGCATACAATCGATCTAACCCCTAAATTCAGATTCAAGGCAAAATTGACTGAAATACCTCAATTGTTGGCAAGACAAATAATATTATATAGTTTGACCGTATTAATATACAGTCTAACTTAAAAATAATAATTTAAGATTCTATAATAACTAATTTAAAAACTTAATAATGTAAAAACAAATATATAAAAAAAATATCAGTATTTCTTCCCTAAACTCTTCCATCACCATAACCATCACCATCATCAACACTTCCAACACCATTACCATCATTAACTCCTCCATCACCATTATCAATCAAGCACCATTTTCTTTCCTAAACTCCAATCATATCTCAAACTTCACAATCACAACATAATAGATATATTACATATATATATATATATATTATTAAAAAAAAAAATCAAAAGTAAAATTTAAACATATATCTAAAATTGAAACAAATAACTTTCAAATTTCAGCACTCTTTCTTCATCATTGATTACTCCACCAATTAGGCACTTTATGTAGTAAATTGTAAAGCCCAAATTCTTTAGGGGCCGAATTATGAATATATATATGGTGGTACTTGATGTAACGAAAGTGTATTTAGTCCTAAATTTATCTCCTCTTTTCTATTATCATGATATTTAATTTCATGTCTATATATATATAGTTCACTTTCTATGCGGGTGGTCCGCATGCGAACTACCTTTAACGACGGACAAAATCGTCGCTAAATCCGTCGCTATAGGGTTTAACCATGCTATAGCGTTGGTTCTGGGCTATTGCAACGGTTCAGACCCTATGACGACAGATTTAGCGATAACTTTGTCCATCGCTAAAAGTGGTTCGCATGCGACACCACATATATAAGCTCTCTGTATATATATATATATATATATATATATATATATATATATATATATTGTTGATCTAAAATTTGACCCAAGAACAAACACCAAAATGTGCATAGCCAGATAAATAGACAAGTAGCCCAAGCAAAAGTTGCAACTTTTTGCACATCACTTACAAAATAAATTAGACTACAATTTTTACTGAATTTTCCTTTATCAATGCACATTCAATCAAATATGAGTATATACAAAAAGAAAATTAATATTTTCACATGATTTTTTGATATTTTCACATGAAAATCGTCACTATAAATTTTATAGCGACGATTTTTACCGTCGCTATACATCTATAACGACACTTTTCATGTGAAAATATCAAAAAGTCACGTGAAAATATCAATTTTCATACAAAAAATGTCACATTTTAAGGCAAAATGAAAAGTTACTATATCCGCAACAATTATTAAAGTAATTCACTGTATAAATATTTACAAGATTAATTAATTTCAATATACTAATTAATAGAATTAAATATATAGGCAGACATGCAGCTATGGTAATATATATATAGAGGACAACAATAGAACAAATTATGTAAACGCATATAATAGATGACTGAGATAATAACTTGAACAATAAAAATAAGGACCTTGTGCTAGCGAAATCGTAAAGCCTGCCAGTGCTAGAGAAGATCACGACTCCAACCTCCGCGTCACAGAGGATCGCCAGCTCTTTCGCCTTCTTCAACAGTCCATTCCTCCTCTTGGAAAAAGTCACTTGCCTGCTTGTCGAATTATCGATTCTTCTAATCACAATCTTACCTCTCCCCATACTTACTTTTTCCTAATCGATCTCTAATTACAAAGAAATCACAGCATCATTAGATTCAGATGTTTTGGATTCGAAAAGAGAAAAAAAAAAACTATAAAAAGATAGAGAAGAAGAGAGAAATTTGTGTGTTGAATTGTGCGTGAGATGGAGAAAAATCAAAACGAAATCAGTTTTACAGAGAGAACTCAGATGAAGAAGTTTTTTTTATTCGATCATACGGTCTAAATTAACTGAAATATCTTTAAACTGTAATATGTTACAAAAGATTATAAAGATAACGGTACGAAGAATTGAAATCGTAATTTTTCATCTATTTTGTGTCCATTACGATTGGCCCTCTTTACATCGGTTTTGGTGAGAGAGGAGAGAGAAAGAAGAGAGAAAAAGGTAGTACTAGTAAGAAAACTTACTTGGATGGTTGTTTTGATGGAGACAAAAGGAGGGGAGCTTTCAGTTTTGGGCAGTTTTTCTGGATTCACATCGTCTTCCTAAATGAGGAAAGTCTGTCTAATGTAAGTATATTTAAGGGATTTGGGGATGGACTTTATTTTGATACCACTACCCTTCGTGTACAAAAACCACTATGGTTTTCTAGACTTCTGGCAAATCGTGGGCCAATCAGATGCGTACTATATTCTATTATAATTGGTTGGATTTTGTCGAATTGATCATTGACGCGTGTTATTGGAATTTACCCTACCTTACTATTTCGGAATTTTTTTTTTTTTTTTTTTTTTTGTTTATAAGTATTTTTGATGGACAATTCTTCCCCTTCTTGTTTTAAACCAGACAATTGTATTGTCATTTTTGCTATTTTTAGCTATGGTAACACACATAATGAGGAATTCAATCTATTATCTCAATTTTTGTCTTATCTGTTTTTTGCATTACACATGTTGTTTTCTTGTTTTCTATGTATTCCCTCGGTCTCTTGATGTATATCGTTTTAAAGTTGATCATAAAAGTTAAAAAAAGAGAATTGATATTTTCATATAAAAATTGATATTAATTTCCACATGATCATTCTCACATAAATAGTGAGTAGGTCTCACTTCCGTATGAGAGAGACTCACGTGAAAATATTATTTTAACATGTAAAAATATCAGTTTCCTCAAAGAAATGATTGTATATCATTAAATATAATATCAATTGTATATAATTAATACTCTTAGGCTATGTTTGTTTGTAAGGATTATACTTAGGATAAGACTATTAACCCCAAGTGTCTTCTTTGTTTTCAAATTTAGATTCGTGACTATTAGTCTAGGGATTATAAAATGGCTTAATAGTTGGGATTATAATTATAATCCCGAGATTATAATCCTAGGATTAATAGTCTTGGGATTATAATCCCAAGTCTAAATTTAAAAACAAATAAGACATTTGAGATTAATAGTCTTATTCCAAGAATAATCATTGCAAACAAACATAGCTTAAGGGCATTATAGATAATTGATATTATATTTAATGCTAACAATCATTTATTTATTTATTGTGCACATCTCTAAAATAACATATATTAAGGGACAGATGAATTACTAATTACAAGTAACTTATTCAAGGTGTAATAGGGGACTTGGCCATTAAATTTTGTAGTGAAATACTCCCTCCGTCCCATAATTATAGGCTGATTTTCTATTTTGAGATGTCCCAATATATAAGCTACGTACTATTTATAAAATTTAGTTGGTTCATAATTTTACTTTTATGCCCTTATAATAAATATTCAACCATTACTCTTTTTTTGAAGAAACAACATTCAATGTCATTATTTTTCTCACCACATTTAATGTTGTTGTATTCTCTTTGGTTAAAGTTCTATAGTTATGGACTTTAATGGTCAGTACACGTCAATCAATGAAATTGAGAGTTCCAGTATGATAAGTAAAGAGTAATTAATTTATTCATTAATTTCATATTAAGGAGTATATGTGGAAAATTTATGTTAAAAATCGTTACTTAAATAGATTTTCTTAAACCATGTGTCAAAAGAAATCAGCCTATAACTATAAGACGGAGAAAATAACATCAAATTAATTACCCCTCTTTGGGTATCAAAAAGATTGTCCGAACCTGGAGAATTTTGTGTAGTTGGTTTGAATAATTTTTATGGAGTTATAGTTTGATTTTGATTTCAACTGATCACACATGCAGAACAATCCATGGTCACTACGTACAAAAATTCTAAGATTGGTACCAATAATGAAATATTTTTTTGAAAAAGTTTGATAATAACCGTGAATTAAAAAGTCTTAACACGTATTATTTAATCACGACTGACATTCGTCGTTTCACAAAATATATTACTCCCTCCGTCCCATGATAAAATTTTTGGTGGACTTTTCACGTATATTAAAAAGATGAATAAAATGATAAAATTGTCTATAATAATATCATTAAATATGGAGAGAGAATTAGAATAAAAAAATATGAGATATTTAATGCTACGGGTATAATAGAAAAATATGTGTAAAAATTTAGTTATTAAAAAAAAATAAACATTTAACATGTGACTATTTTATATAATAATAAAAAATTTTATCACGGGACTACTGAGAGAGTACAACTCAGTTACGCATTTTATTTTTTTTCTTATATTTCCAAATTCCAATTTAGTACATATCTTTATCACTTGAAAGAAGACGTCAAAAACGTAGTCATCGGAGTACTGTACCCATGAGATTTGATAAAACTTACATGATACATGAGGGACTTATATGATAAATATTAAATCATAACAAAGACAAGGTTAAGATAGTCATTTTCTTAATAAGAACTTCGTTTACTTTTTGATTGGTTCTCTCAAAAGTCAAAATGGTTCAGCCACTGCGCCAAACGAATAAGTGGGAGACCTAGTGTCAAATGTGAACGTGGGCATGTTTTGTTAAGGCCTAAAAATGGTAATCCCTTTTTTTTTATTTTAATGTTTCCTAATCCGAGCGTGCTTGCAAATCCAAATTTTCATGTCAAATGTCTTTTGTTTCTCTCTCTATCCGACAGTAGGGCTGTCATTCTGTTGGAGATTTGCTATAAAAATTTTATTTATCTAATTATTTAATATTTATTTATGTTGTATATTTATTTATTAATAAAAATACATTATTTATAATTCATTAAATGATCATTTAGTTTGTTTATATAAATATAAATATAAATATTCATATTATATATATATATATATATATTATGGTTTATGGTTTATGTGTTGTTAACGCCAAGTTTCGTCTGCGCGTCCAATCACAGAATCCACGCACTTAAACCTGCACAATAACAGATCACACACGAAGCTTGACGGCTTGTGCCGCCGGGGGATAGCTCCGGTGTGAGAATGAGTACATGCCGTTCACAAGGTATAACTATGGAGGCTTTAGTGTTTAGTGCTCAAAGATGTATTATCTCTTAATTGTAACCCTAACCTTGTATTTATAGTACTCTCATCACCTTAGAATCCCTCTCCGAGTCGGAATAGGACTCCTAAATATGGTAGTTACCTATATTTGTGTCCAACATAATCTCCTTAAAAGGTTCCAATACTACATTGGGAGTTACCTTATTCAAATATGATTAAGACAATAGTTCTTAACCACGTAAACCCCTTTTAACTCCAGACTCTGTGCATGGGCTGCCCAACTGCACAGACCCAATCCAACCAACCACATAAATATCGGTCTGGGCTTTGGCACAAGGGACTCGAAAGATCGATCCCGAACTCCACGATCACAACCGGATTCCGGCCTAATGGGCTCGGATATCCTAACCCGAACACCTTCGACATCTTGTATGCCTTCGGCTCCATGGGCCCAATCTCATCAGTTCTTACCCAGGCCTTCAGCTAACATGATGGTAGGTAAAACACTCCCGAACATTACCCCCCAGTCTCTTGTTATAAGATATTTATGACCTGAGACTTGAAAGGACACGAATTTGAAGAGTCCCGCCTGGCAATGATGAGCTGTCTCGGGAACCCAAGCGGTTTCTTCTTATTTTTTGAACCGGTGCACGTCTCCTCAGGACCAGGCCCCACGTGCCATAAATAGCCTCCTTGAGAATCCGTGTCAGTCACGCTATATATAAGCCCCTGTCCATCCATCACTGTCACTTTTTTGAGCCTTTCATCATTTCAAACTTTCCGGCAAGGACGATTTTCGGCGAGAGCTTTACTTCACCAAGTTTCTTCGATTCTTGCCTTTTTCCTCCGTTTATCAAACTCCATACCTCATCTTTGTTCATTATACTAGCCAAATGGCAGATTCTAGCATTCCTCCTCCCGAGACGATTACTATGACCGACATCGCTACCCTCGTCTCCGGCGATCTGGTTCCGGTTGAGTTACCGACAACCTCCACTAATCTCCCTACTGAGAATGCCGAATCCAAGATCCGACGCCTTTATGCATCCCAAACCGATTATGCCGTTATCAATACTAAGTCGTCCCTTGATAAGTAGGTTTTATACCTACTTATCCGGTATCTGTTACTTGAATTATTTTCTTAATCTCATATTTTTTAGTTACTTTTCATGCATTTTGTGTTCGTTTTGTAGAGTATATGCTTGGGAGTTGAAATCGCAAAGAATTGGTATGAAAACGCAAAGAAAAGCAATCCGGACATCATTTGGGCTTTTATGTTTATTTCATGTTATTGGTTTGGAACTTAGATTACATTGTAGAGCTTCTTTTTAGCTTTCCAGAACAACTTGAATCATTCCAATCGGAGTTTGGATGCAAGAGTTATGACATTTGTACCAACGGACGTTGAACGTCACTGTTTTGGGTGGCCATTTGCTTAGCAGTCACTTCCAGCCCAATTTCTACTTTCATTTGTTCGTTATTTCTAAAATCTCAAAGAATGAAAGTTGTAGATCTCGTCGATATCTTCGATTTGATAGGTGACAGACCTCGTTAATCTTCCCGGATCAAAAGTTATGGCCGTTTTCCCAAAGAACGTCAGAGCAAAAAATTTTCCTTCACAAAACCGCCATCGGTGTGTGCATGCAAGTCACAAGACAAGCCCCTAGCCCTCCGGGGCGGGCCCAAAACAAGCCTAGACCCCCGTCAAGGCGGGGGTATGCCCAAAAAATGCGCGAAAATGCGAATTTTGGTCCAATTTGAGTCCGGGAAGGATTGTTTTGATCCGATTGACACAAGGACTTCAAAGAGGACTTCCAAGAGGACTTAAAGACATATAAAGAGACTTATAAAAGGAGGAGATTCACAAGGATTAGGGAGATTAGAGACTAGATAGAGGATTCAATTAGATTAGATTAGAGTAAATTAGATCAAAATACTAGTTCTAATTAGATTTGGAGATTGAAGCAACTTGAAGACCATTGAAGATCAAGAGCAGGAGCTTGAGGAAGATGGAGATTTGCTGACAACAGATTTATTCTTTACTCTACTCTTATTTTTATCTTTTAATGTTATTTAAAGTGTGGATTCTTAGTTTTAATTCAATGAACTAATTCTTTGTTTGAGATTACAATGGATCTTATTGTGTAGTTTATTTTAATATGCTTCGTTATCAATTATTATGTTCTATTGTGAGGATTGTCTATTGTGATTTAGACTTAATTGTTTAATTGATTGGCCATCAATTACCGTGATAATCTATATGAACTCGAGAGATGAAGTATTGATTTAGATCTTATCATGATAGCATGTGTTCAGGATTTTGTTAGTAGCTTAAACTTGATGAGTGTTAAGGTAGAGATATGATTGACACCGCATGTAATCTGATAGAGAACTTATTCTTAAACCTTCTTCAATTGTAATTCACATAGAGATATAGTGGGTTAGTTGATTAAGGTGTTTAACAATTTCTATCTTAATTGTGGATTGACGTTAATATAGGTATTATGCATCGAGAGGTAGTTTTATCTGCTTTAGTGTTCATGATTAACAATTAAGGATAGAGAATAATTGATGAGAAGTGTGTTAACTTAAATGAAGCAATAAGTGAAGTTGTGATCTTAAATCTTCGTTATCTTAATTTAACTGGTGGAATTTAATAGTAGTTTAATTTATATAATTTGAAATTCATTCGTTTAAATAAGATTGAGTTGGTTACGGGTTAGTACTTGGTGATTTTTGTTAAATAATTCTCTGTGGGAACGATACCCTACTCATCCCTTTATTACTTGTTGACCACGTATACTTGCGTGTTGTGCGTATATAGATTTTACCCAACTTCCCTCACTCCATCCTAAGTGTCTGACATCCGTGCCGCGTTTAACATCCCCAAAGAGTACAAGCTTCGGGTTCCGGAACCGAACTAGAGGATGTTCTGGCGCCTCGATGGCGACTGGATTGATGTTCACCTTTATGCTTTGAGGTGCGGGATTCGGTTCCCCCTTCGTGAGTTCATCTCTTCCTTTCTCTGTTTAGTTGGGATCGGGTTCGCACAGCTAGCATCAAACTCCTATATCCAACTTGTCAGTTTCATCGCCCTATGCCAGGAGGCGGGTATCACTCCAGGGTTGGATTTCTTCTTCATCCTATTTTCTGTCGGTCGATCGAAGGAACCAGGCCTTCGACATCTGAATCATGTAGCTAGCCGAGCTACATTCATGAAGACCCCTTCGAGCAACAAAGGGTGGCATTCACAATGGTTCTTCATGAAGGGAACCGACCTTAAACTTTTGCCGTACTGGGCCAGTCTCGAGGATCCCATTATGAAGATTTCCAAATTCCCGAAGGATCGAGCTGGCGCCTTCAAGAAATTTTACTCTCTTTTGAAGAAGACTAGCTAGGGTCTGGAGGTCGTGTCTAAGGAAGTCTGGCTCTACGAACATGGCTGTAAGTTACAAACCTCGAACTCTCTTTTCTACTATTCTGATCATCTTGTGGATTTGCCATTTACTGCCTTATCCAACTTTATAGTGACCATCTTCAAGCCCGATGGGGCTGATGCCTCCTTGACGCCTCTGCCGGTGGCTGTTGAGCCCATTCATCCTCCTGCCACCGACGATTCTCCCAAGGACGAGGCCATTCCCCTTGCTGAACTCTCCATCGGTTCTTCATCAGGTTCCCTTCTTCCAACCTCCAGAGCTGAACCCTCCTTAAAGAACGCGCTGAAGATAAACTGGGCTGAGAAGATGGCCTTGCTGAAGAAAGCAAAGAAACCGTCTGCCAAAGCCCCTTCCAAGGCCACTTCCTCGGCCCAGCCGAAGCCGACACTCCCCCCTAATACCCCCGTTGTGGTGATCGAGGATTCTGAGGATACGGAGGATCGGCCTCTCGAACCTCGACTTAAGAAACCACGTCTGGTTGAAGGTCCTTAACTGGTTGTTGTGGTGGTTAACCCGATCCTTGATTCGATGCCCACCTCTAAAGCTAGTTCGTCTCAAGGGACGCCGACTACCTGTTGGCCAAAGAGTCCCTCGGAAGTGTTCCCCTTCAACCTGTTCGAGCACTTCAAACTCTCTGGTGATGACGAACGGTTCAAGGGATATTCATCCGAAGAGTACCTAGTATCCTATATCAGGGCTCAGTGTCAGGTGATCTCGAAAGCCTTAGATTTTTCCCTTTATCCTTATATTGTGCTTTTCATGGCTTATGTACCTTTTTGTTATAGGCCAACGCCATCCTTGCTCGAGCTATCCCGCCTCTGGCCCGTAATACTAAGAAAGAGGTGAAACAAAGGTCAGATGTATTGTTTCTCGAAGCCGAGTTACGGGGTCGAGACTCAGAATTGAAGAAAAAGAGAGACCTTCATGCCGACACTCGAAATAAGGTGACTAAGTCTGATCGTCGAGTCGCCGAACTTGAGGAACAATACTCTTTACTCCAACAAGAGTTCATCGGTCTCAATGATCATGCGAAGAAGCTTGTCCTGGACAAAGAGCTTCTGACAGAGGAGAACAAGGATCTGAAGGGGGCCCTTCATACAGTTGAGGATAAGTTCTCCGGGATACACGATCAATTGAGGATGTGGATTCAGGAGAACAACACCTTGAGGGAAGAAAGTTCTATAATCAAGCAGCTGGCCATCAAGGAATATGAGGAATCACCTGCCTTAACCGATAAAATTATGACCCAGTTTGCTGAAGGGGTTGAAGCTTATCGGGAAAAGGCTTGGGCGAGGTTGAGCGCTGCTGGGCAGGACGCATCTATCCTCGACTCCTCCGATGAAGAATCTGAAGCCGAAGATGATGGTTCACCTGAATAGATTGTTTTAATACTTGTAAATTTTTTATTTCTTAGTTGTTGTCTCAATTAGTTATGCTTGCGACTTTTACCGAACAGTTAGGTCATTTCTGACTTTCTGATCAATTTATGCCCGAAGCTTATCTGATCGGATTTGTAACTTTGTCAATCAGATATACTTGTGACTTTTACCAATCAGTTAAGTTGTTTCGAACTTTTTGATCATGTTGTGCCCGAAGTTCATCTGATGAATAATTTTAGTTTTCTCGATCAGTTATACCTGTGACTTTTATCGGTCAGTTATGTTGTTTCGAACTTTCTGACCGGTTTAAGTCCAAAGTTTATCTGACTAAAAATTATGGTTTTCTCGATCAGTTATATTCGTGACTTTTACCGATTAGTTATGTCATTTGCAACTTTCTGATTGGCTTGAGTCCGAAGTTTGTCTGATCGGGTATGTAAAAGCTTATGGAAATAAATGAAGTGTAAACATTCCCATAGACAAATCTCATTTATTTAATTGATAAATAGAATGACTTACAACAAATAAAGGAAAGAAAGGCATAACTTTTACTGGTAGTATTTTCTAAGTCTTCCAGCGTGCCATGTCTTCTTTATTTCCGAACCATCCATTGCTCGAAGCCAGTATGTTCCTGGCTTCGACACTTCTACCACCTCATAAGGTCCTTCCCAGTGTTCTGGGGGGTCGATGCCTCAGACTCCCGAAGGACCAGATCTCCCACCTCAAATCTCCTTTGCTTCACCTTCTGATTATAGTATCGGGTTGTTCTTTTCTGGTAGATTTCCAACCTTAGTAGAGATGAATCCCAGATTTCCTCCAAGAGGTCTAGGTTTAACCGTAGTCCCTGATCATTGTATAGCTCATTATATTGGCTGACCCGAAGAGTAGGCGATTCGATCTCGACCGGTATTAGCGCATCATTCCCATATACTAATCTAAATGGTGAATCCCCTGTCGTTGTTCTCGGGATAGTCCGATAAGCCCACAAAATAATGAGCAATTCTTTGGGCCACAACCCCTTTAATTCGTCCAACCTTCTCTTGATGACGTTAAGCAGAGTTCGGTTAGTGACCTCTACTTGACCGTTTGACTGAGGGTGGGACATTGAAGTCTTTCGATGCTAAATTCCCAATTCTTTCAAAAAAGCTTCAAACTTCGATCCCACAAATTGTCTGCCATTGTCCGAGACTACTGCCATCGGGATACCGAATAGGTAGACGACTCCCTCTTTGAAAAACTTCAAACACTCTTGTTCGGTGATCTTCTGTAGGGTTTGGCTTCGACCCACTTGGTCATGTAGTTAATGGCCACGATCACAAAACTGACTTGCCCCTTGGCCTTCGGCAGGGGCCCCATGATGTCTATTCCCCATATGGAAAATGGAATCGGGGATAAGACCAAAAATAACTCTTCGGGAGGCAGATGAGGAATGGTGTTGTTCAGCTGGCATTTTGGACACTTTTTAACAAAATCTTTGGCTTCCTGGTGAATGGTCGGCTAATAGTATCCCTGCCTAAGAATCTTATATGCCAATGACTTGGTCCTCATATGATCTCCGCAAATTCCCTCGTGCACCTCCCGAAGTGTATAATCTGCTTCTGATGGAGTCAAGCACTTGAGCAGTGGGGAGCTAAATGCCCTTCGGTATAGATTCGCGTCAATAAGAACAAAATTCGAACTCCTCCGACAGATACGAGATATAGGGTGTGAGCCAGCATTCGAGTCAATCCAAAACTAGCACATCCGTCTTTGAAACACTCGGTTGTTCTAAAACCTCTAGATATACCGACCCGCTGAAGGAGCTTGCTTCGGTGGTGGCTAATCGTGCTAAGGCGTCTGCTATTGTGTTGTCTTCCCGATCGACCCCCTGACAACTATATGAAGCGAAGTATGCGAGTTTTTCGTTAACTTCGGCTAGGTATTTTGTCATTCTAGCTCCCTGAGCCTCATACTCCCCCGAAATCTGCTTGACAACCAATTGCGAGTCACTATAGACCACTAGCTTATGGACTTCTAAGCTTCGGGCCAACCGGAGTCCAACTAAAATGGCTTCGTATTCTGCTTCATTGTTTGTAGCTTTAAACTGGAACCGGATGGCCTGCTGGACTTTAAATCCTTCAGGACTTGTTAGAATGACTCCTGCTCCGCTGATGTCCGAAGTTGATGACCCATCTATATACAAAGTCCATGAGGCCGACCTCTGTCGGGCTTCAGCAATTGTGCTCACGTCCGATTCTGTGAAAGAACATTCTACTACGAAGTCTGCCAATGCCTGTCCTTTGATTGCCGTTCGGGGATGGTACTTGTGACGCCCCCAAAATTAGGTATACGTCACCCATCTTGGGTCGCCACTTACATGGTACATAAATTCAAATACAACTTACTAACATAACTCTGCCGTGGTACTATACGATATAAACCGTGAGTTTGAATACAAATATTGTCTACTAGATATTATACAAACTCAAAAGGAGTCCTCATTACAACTATTATCACACTATTTCATAAAATAGTGAGGACTACTAATGCTATCCTCTGGACCATTACTCCGTTCCCCGACTTGTCCCAGCTATATTCTCATTTCCTGAAGAGAACAGTGAAAGAAAGGGTGAGCTCAACTAGCCCAGTAAGAAATATTATGACTAAGATAATGCAAAATAAATTATCATTAGCCTTCAACGTTGTTAAACCGATAAAATACAATAGATAAACCAGTTTAATCATAATTGAATATGCAATCCATTAAAAGAGTCAAGTAGAAAATAAAGTCTACTATCTTTTATGATTTAAAAGGTTTTTCATCATTGTTATAGCCGAGACTCAAACTTTAATAAATATTCCACCACATCTAATCATCCCTGCATCACTGGCCAAGAATTTTCATTAAATCATCAATGGTCATGACTATACCGAATCACCCCCGGTCATAATCATACCAAAACTATCCATCATCGCATTACATGTGCCATCGAGGACTTTTATCACATCATTTATATCAAGCCATGATTATACCGAATGATCCTCGGTCATAATCATACTAAGTTCATCTATGCACGTAAGCCAAAGATAACATAATATAACATGAGGATGATGATAATGACATAATAATTCAATAAAATAAGTTCACTTAATTAATTTATTCAGAACTAATAACGCCCAAATTGTCAACATGATCATCGCTTTTGTAGAGTAAAATTCAAGAATGATCGTAAGAATATTTCCATGAAAAGATATTGGATGAAACGCAAATATCAAGGATATTCTACTAATTTCATGGAGTATAGAAGTCAAAGTTTTAACCAACCTGGGTATAATAAAGAATGGAATAACAAAAGAAATCACCATGCATGCGTAGATTCAGATAGACAAAGTTATTCCAATGTAATAATAATAATCTTAACCAGTCGTGAAATTCACACCGATGTGATGATCCAAATGTAATAATAAATGTGAATAATAAACAATAGAACCAGTCCTGTAAAACACACATGACATGATATTTCAAATGTAATAATAAATGCGAATAATAAACAATGGAAACTGTGTCCGTGTAAAACACATGCATGTGATATTCCAATGTAATAATAAAGAATGGAATAATGTAAGAAGATCACCAAGTATAGGGATTCACAGATACAAAGTTATTCCAATGTAATAAATAAGAATGGAATAACATAAGGATTTCACCAAGTATAGGTACGCCATATATACAAAAGTTATGTATAGGTATACCACTTTTACAAAAGTTATTCCAATGTAATAATAATGAATGGAATAATGTAAGTTCTCTTCATGAATAAGAAAGAATAACACCTTCTTACGGTACAACAAATAATACCCTTACCGTAAAAGACACCGGATAACAAAGTAGTGAAGTACCATAATACTCTTCTTCTTTCTCTCTATAGATTTTCTCTATAGCTTCTCTCTATAATTTCTCTCTCTAGAGTTTCAATGAATTCGTAAGAAAATAATGAAGGAATGAGCTTCTATTTATAGGAAAATAGAATGCATAGTAATTAATCCATTAACGGTCCAGATTGATTTACTTTAATCTGACGGTCCATATTTAAAGCAAAATCTTTTAAATAAAATATCATATATTCTATTTATATAAAAACATTTTACTATGCAAACACTATGTAACACTATGCAAAACACTATGCAAAACACTATGCAACACTATGCATAATAAAATATAATATATTCTATTTATGTAATAACTTTAATAAAGTATTTCATTTTATATAAAGATGTTTCGCTTTTATTACTAATAATACTTAATAAACAAAACGTCATTATCGCTATAATAATTCATATTATTAATCGAATAATAATGGAATCAAACCGAGTGACTTTTCACATAAGTATCAATAATCAATACCGTGTGCTACTATGCAACCACACGACATCATCGTTTTTTTTACTAATGAAAGTAGTTCAACAAGATTCACCAGTAAAACTTCCGCCGTTATTTCAATAAAATATTTTTGTCGTTTTCTCAATCCGATAATAATTTCATTGTAGGGTCCACCAATGATTGAGCCATTGTATTTAATATTCCCCGCTAAACCGAATATTCCCCACCAATCGAATATAATATAACCACTCTGATACTTTGCAAAATTTATAAATACTACCCACAACTATAATATTATCTCAAATTCACACCATAATATTAAAAATTATTTTGACAAAATTTAAATCTTTATCGATAAAATCTGGGGTCTCACAATCTCCCCTCCTTATGGAATTTTCCCGAAATTAGGGTACGCACACGGTATGATAAAGAGGTGAGGATACCTTGAATACCTTTATCGTTGAAAACATTAAATTCATCTTTGCAATCCTACCAAAGATATTCATTAACAATTCATCTTTGCACTACATGCCAAAGATATACAAATCAGAAACCAATAATGCCGAGACGCAGCCTTAATAGTATCACGACCACAAATTATCCATGCCCCATCGGCCAAGGATATTCGTGATTTTCAATTACTACCATGATTATACCGAATAATCCGTGGTCATAATCATACCAAGTCTATCAATGCACTACTACCAAAGATGATTTTTTACCACATCCATGAATTAATATTTCATTCACGAGACTCATTTCAATAATTAATCCATATCATCGAATCATCCCCGCACTACGTGCCAAGGATATTCATTAAGATCACGACCATTTAATTATCCATGCACTACTACCAAAGATAATCGTATTCATTAGTATCACGACCACAAATTATCCATGCACTACTACCAAAGATAATCGTGTATTCATTAGTATCACGACCACAAATTATCCATGCACTACTACCAAAGATAATCGTGTATTCATTAGTATCACGACCACAAATTATCCATGCACTACTACCAAAGATAATCGTGTATTCATTAGTATCACGACCACAAATTATCCATGCACTACGACCAAAGATAATCGTAGTATTCATTACCACCACAAATTATCCATGCACTACTACCAAAGATAATCGTGGTATTCATTAGTATCACGACCACAAATTATCCATGCACTACTACCAAAGATAATCGTGTATTCATTAGTATCACGACCACAAATTAACCATGCACTACTACCAAAGATAATCGTGTATTCATTAAGATCAACGACCAATAAATTATCCATGCACTACTACCAAAGATAATCGTATTCATTAAGTATCACGACCACAAATTATCCATGCACTACTACCAAAGATAATCGTGGTATTCATTAGTATCACGACCACAAATTATCCATGCACTACTACCAAAGATAATCGTGTATTCATTAGTATCACGACCACAAATTATCCATGCACTACTACCAAAGATAATCGTAGTATTCATTAAGATCACGACCACAAATTATCCATGCACTACTACCAAAGATAATCGTGGTATTCATTAGTATCACGCACCACAAATTATCCATGCACTACTACCAAAGATAATCGTGTTTTCAATTACGCTTATGATTATACCTAACAATCCTCGATCATAATCATACCAAGTCCATCTATGCACACTAAAAGCCATGTATGACTTTCAACATAATATAAAACATGAGGATAATGATATAAAGAATCAATCAAATGAGATAAAGGATAAATATTAAACATTTATAATATAATTTATCCAGATTCAAGAATATCCCCATGTTATCAATCACTTAATAATCTCATAATCTAATATCATTAATATTATAACAATATTTTAATCACTTCTTAAATTTATAAACAATTTATCTCAATTGTTTACGCTTTTACCATATAATGCATTTAATCATTCAAAATGCCATACTCATAAGATATCATCACCAATTATCAAATCCTCATCAAAAAAATATGCATATACTCTATATAGGATTTTCTAGCCATAAAATCCTATTTTCAACTTTGTTACTTTACTTCACATAACATATTTAACTCATATGTCCAAATCAGTCCCAAAAATATTTCTTTTCTGGGATTTAGCATAATATAGTCCCATAATGAAAATATATTTTCTCGAATTTTAAAATTCATTTACTATTTTTAAAAATCAATTTCTAATTAATTCCTTAAGAAATTAGCTACCTCAAGTTTAACTCCAAAATTCCCAAATCTTGGCAGAACCTTACACATGTTAATGTGAGCTTCCAGTTTAAATTTCATGGTCATCTGAGTTATAGAACTCGGTTATAGTTTGTCATTCGAAAAAACCTAAATATTGAAATAGTCATAACTTGCTCATTTTAAGTCGAATGAGCTCATTTTTGGACAGGAGGTACTTTATACCATATATTTCATGTCCCAAAAGGCCAGAAATTTTCTCATAATTTAAGTGGCCGAAACAGCCCCTCTAAAATCATGGCAACAACTTTTTTCTTGCTTTTTGCAGCTTTGCACTCCTTTGCTAAAATCAGTCCACACAAAAATCTACAACACCTTTTCCAGTAATTCCACTTGGATTAGTTAGGTAACTCATAGATCTAACTCTAGGACTTGACCACACTCAAAAATTCAAAATATAATAGGAGATATGGTCAATTGAATTTCATGTTACGCTTTTCACCAAAATCTGATTTTCAACTCTTTGTGATTTCTAAGAAACTTTCATGTTTTTACATACTAACCAACATAACTCATCATAAAACTTACTAATACCACTTAATACCCATGATTTTCATTAGTCCAATGCTTTTATTATGACTTTCATCATAAACCACGTAAACTGCTCATTTTAGTTGAAGAAATATTTGAGGGTTTAAGAAATGGGTTTTCAGATCGGGTCAATACAAAATTCGATTTCACGCCTAGGGTAGGCTAGAAAGTCTTCAAGAATACGTCAAAAAATTTATTAATGATAGAAATATCATTCAAAATCGTGACTCTCATCCAAAACTTGGATAATACGTCACATTGATACCAACTCGTGACTTCTATCCTTTTACCTAGATAAGACCTCATAATGATGCCTATCAACTCGCCATCTTCTTTCATGATGTCGCTTAGAGAAAGTCCGCCTCGGTGCATTCCACACAAGGAAGTCAACAACGAAAGGTTCGTGGATCTTTACTTATGGCTTGATATGACAATGATTGACTTTAGTAGTTTGGTTACTTGAATTCGCACAACAAGTTGGTTATGAATATAAAAGCTAACAACCTTACAAAAAAACATGATGAGTAGTTAACCAATTGATTCCTAAAATCACATCAAAGGCAAATATTTTCAAAAAGATAAGATCGACAGTAACGTGAAAATGTTTATTTGAATCAAACAAGATTTAAAAATAAGTAGCAGTAACGGAAGGCTCCTACTAACGAAGTTTCAACCAATAAGTCAAAGTTTAACTTCTTCTGAGTCAAATTTAAACGTTGAACACAACTAGGTGAAATAAAAGAGTGGGTAGAATCGGTATCTAACACACGGTATAGACTTCGCAAGAGCTTATGATTAACTTACCCGTGATAATTTTATTCGTGTTCCTCGTCACGAGAGAAAAAAAACTCTCTCTTAAACTACCTGGCTTTGGTTTGTCTTGGGACAACCTTTGGTGCCTCCATCCTAGTTGAATTTGTCTTCTGTGAAACGACAAAATCGAGCTAAGTGACCTTCTCTTCCACAATTATAACATGCTTTGACTGCATGGCGCGATGCGATCGATGATGTGTCCTCTCCTCCGCATTTGAAGCATATGATAGGTGGTCTTTCTCCTTTCTTAACAACGGTCTTTGGTGCCGACGCCTTTCCATCATTGTTGAATTTCTCTTCTTGAAATTTCCATTCCTATTATCTTGGCCATGGTTACCACCAAATGATAATTTCCCCACGATGGTTATCGTTGTTCCGATGGTCCGTTGCCACCCGCATTTATTATTATTGTGTTGTTGGTCGTTACCTTTTGGTTGGTTGACTCATTATCGCGCTCCAATAATCGAGCCCTATTCACAATATCGAATACAAACAAAGTTTATGAGAAATTAGGTATTGACGATATCGGGTTTCAAACCTCTTAAAACATTCGCCATTCATTCTCTTCATTATCCACCAAGTGGGACGAAACCGTGATAACTCCGCAAATTTTGCCTCGTCAGACGCGACACTTACCATATTGTTTTGTTCCAACTTGATAAACTCCACCTCCTTCATGTGGCTTAATACTTTCGTGAAAGTATTTGTCGTTGAATGCGACTCCGGAACTTCTCCCAAGATATCTTCAAGACAAAGAAGTCGAGTACGCTTTTACCGATTCCCACCAAGAATCGCCTCCTCACAAGAACATAAAGGGCAAAAGGAACCTTTTGCTTTCTCTGAGCATCCCAAGACATCAAATATCTTGGTAATCTGCTTTATCCATGCTTCCGCCGTAAGTGGTTTTGGCTCTCCTTAAACTCCGGTGGTCCCAGCTCCTTGAATTGTTTAGCGGCGACCACCGAGAGTTTTCCGTGTTTCCACCCCACGCTTTTGGATGTGAGTCGTCACCGATGTCGCATGAATTTAAAACATTTTAAACGCATCTGTCATTGCTCATCAATTGATCGGTGTTGTTGTTTTAGGAGGATTATCGCCATCCCGTTGCACATTGTCTCGATTATCGATCTATGGAGAATCAACAATCTCCTTTGCTCCATTGCTATTCTCAACATTCTCTGATGCCATTTTTAAACACCGCCACAAAATAAGGGTTAATTGACATGCAACATATTATCCCTATACTACCGATTCCACCAATTAAATACCAAATAAATTTAGGTAGGTCATACTAGCAAAGGAATTCCCCGCTCTCCCTCCTAGTTCTTATCACATCACATCTCACCAGGATCATATCCCTAAGCTCGATACCAACCGTGACGCCCCCAAAATTAGGTATACGCCACCCATCTTGGGTCGCCACTTACATGGTACATAAATTCAAATACAACTTACTAACATAATCTGTCGTGGTACTATACGACATAAATCGTGAGTTTGAATACAAATATTGTCTACTAGATATTATACAAACTCAAAAGGAGTCCTCATTACAACTATTATCACACTATTTCAAAATAGTGAGGACTACTAATGCTATCCTCTCGACCATTACTCCGCTCCCCGACTTGTCCCAAATTTATATTCTCATTTTCAAGAGAACAAAGTGAAAGAAAGGGTGAGCTCAACTAGCCCAAGAAGAAATATTACGACTAAGATAATGCAAAATAAATTATCATTAGCCTTCAACAATGTTAAACCGATAAAATACAATAGACAACCAGTTTAATGCAATGAATATGCAATCCATTAAAAGAGTCAAGTAGAAAATAAAGTCTACTATCTTTTATGATTTAAAAGGTTTTTCATCATCGTTATAGCCGAGACTCAAACTTTTAATAAATATTCCACCACATCTAATCATCCTCGTACTCACTGGCCAAGAATTTTCATTAAATCATCAATGGTCATGACTATACCGAATCACCCCCGGTCATAATCATACCAAAACTATCCATCATCGCATTATGTGCCATCGAGGACTTTTATCACATCATTTATATCAAGCCATGATTATACCGAATGATCCTCGGTCATAATCATACTAAGTTCATCTATGCACGTAAGCCAAAAGATAACATAATATAACACGAGGATGATGATAATGACATAATAATTCAATAAAACAAGTTCACGAATTAATTTATTCAGGAACTAATAACGTCCAAATTGTCAACATGATACCGCTTTTGTAGAGTAAAATTCAAGAATGATCATAAGAATATTTCCATGAAAAGATACTGGATGAAACGCAAATATCAAGGATATTCTACTAATTTCATGGAGTATAGAAGTCAAAGTTTTAACCAACTGGGTATAATAAAGAATGGAATAACAAAAGAAATCACCACGCATGCGCAGATTTCAGATGTATTGTGTTATTCCAATGTAATAATAATAATAACGGAACCAGTCGTGAAATTCACAACCGGCATGTGATGATCCAATGTAATAATAAATGTGAATAATAAACAATAGAACCAGTCCGGTGTAAAAACACACATGTATATGTGATATTCCAATGTAATAATAAATGCGGAATAATAAACAATGGAACCTGTGTCCGGTGTAAAACACACGCATGTGATATTCCAATGTAATAATAAAGAATGGAATAATGTAAGAAGATCACCAAGTATAGGGATTTACAGATACAAAGTTATTCCAATGTAATAAATAAGAATGGAATAACATAAGGATTTCACCAAGTATAGGGTATGCCGATATACAAAGTTATGTATAGGGTATACCACTTTTACAAAAGTTATTCCAATGTAATAATAATGAATGGAATAATGTAAGTTCTCTTCATGAATAAGAAAGAATAACACCCTTTACGGTACAACAAATAATACCCCTTCACCGTAAAAAGACACCGGATAACAAAGAAGTGAAGTACCGTAATACTCTTCTTCTTCTTTCTCTCTATAGATTTTCTCTCTATAGCTTCTCTCTATAATTTCTCTCTCTAGAGTTTCAAAGTGAATTTGTAAGAAAATAATGAAGGAATGAGCTTCTATTTATAGGAAAATAGAATGCATAGTAATTAATCCATGGTCCGTATTGATTTACTTTAACTGACGGTCCATATTTAAAGCAAAATCTTTTAAATAAAATATCATATATTCTATTTATATAAAAACATTTTACTATGCAAACACCGTGCAACACTATGCAAAACACTACGCAAAAACACTATGCAACACTATGCATAATAAAATATAATATATTCTATTTATGAATAACTTTAATAAAGTATTCTATTTTATATAAAAGATGTTTCGCTTTTATTACGTTAATAATACTTAATAAAACAAAACGCCATTATCGCTATAATAATTCATATTATTAATCGACAATAATGGAATCAAACCGAAAGTGACTTTTCACATAAGTATCAATAATCAATACCGTGCTACTATGCAACCACACGACATCGTATTTTTTACTACCGAAAGTAGTTCAACAAGATTCACCAGAAAACTTCCGCCGTTATTTCAATAAAATATTTTTGTCATTTTCTCAATCCGATAATAATTTCATTGTGGGGTCCACCAATGATTGAGCCATTATAATTAATATTCCTCGCTAAACCGAATATTCCCCCACCAATCGAATATAATATAACCACTTGATACTTTGCAAAATTTATAAATACTACCCACAACTATAATATTATCTCAAATTCACACCATAATATTAAAAAATTATTTTGACAAAATTTAAATCTTTATTGATAAAATCTGGGGTCTCACAGTACTCTACTGCAAACTATGTTAATTCCATTGCCCACGCAGCCCACCGACCCGATATTTCTGGCCTGTGCAATACTTTTTTCAACGGCTGATCCGTATACACCACCACAAACCGACCTTAGAAATAGTGCCATAGCTTTCTGCTCGCAATAATCAAGGCGTAGGTGAACTTTTCCAGGTTCGGATAACGTGTCTCTGCATCTCGAAGGACGTGGTCGGCGTAGTATCTGGAGTCGTCTTCCTCCCTTGTCCGTGCATCATAGCCCCGACCACCATCTTTGCGACCATGTATAGATATAGTGGTTCTGAAGGGATCAACTTTATCAATAAGGATGCCAAAGACAAGTATTTCTTGATCCCTTGGAACGCGTCTTCGCACTCTGAGGTCCATTGAAAGCTCTTCTCGTTCTTCGGTCCCTTGAGGGTGTCAAAGAATGGTAAACATCTTTCTGCAGATTTTGGCACGAATCTCCGAAGGGCAGCTATTCGGCCCGTCAGCCTCTGTACGTCTTTGTGTGTCTTTGGGGATTTCATGTCTAGGATCACCTGGATTTTCTCCGGATTTGCCTTGATACCTCTTTTACTGACCAAATATCCCAAAAATTTTCCTAACCCTAAACCAAAAGTGCACTTAGTCAGGTTCAGTCGCAATTTATGTCTTCGTACTGTGTCAAAGCAGCTCCCCAGGTCCTCCAAGTGATCCCGAACTGACATGCTTTTGACGATCATGTCGGCCACATAAACCTCCATACTTCGGCCTAACTACTTTCTGAATACAAAATTCATCATGCGCTGGTATGTTTCCCCGACATTTAGCAGTCCGAAGGTCATCTTCCTATATGCATATATGGCCCGATGAGTAATGAAACTGGTCTTAGGGATGTCTTCCTTACTCATCGAGATCTGGTGGTATCCCGAGAACACATCCATGAAATTTAACATATCGTACCCTGAAGTGGCATCAATCAGTTGGTCTATGTTGGGAAAAGGATAGAAATCTTTTGGGCAGGCCTCTGTTAATCTCCACTTCCCATTCTGTTTCTGAACCAATACCACGTTAGCCAACCATTCAGGGTAGTCGATCTTGAAGATGAATCCTGCTTCCAGTAGTTTGGAAATTTCGTCGTCTATGATCTTCTGCCTTTCTAGAGCAAAAATTCTCCTTTTTTGTATATCATGCCTCTTCTTCGGGTCCACCTGTAGCTTGTGTAATGCCACTGACTCGCTTACCCCGGGCATGTCGCTGGGTTCCCATGCGAAGATGTCTGCATGAACTCGAAGAAGATCTATCAATCTGGTACGGAACGGTTCCACTAAACCCAATCCGATCTTGATCAATTTGTCTGTGTTTCCTGGTATCAGTTTGACATCCTCCGTTTCTTCAGCGGGCAGGGCAAGGGGTTCGGTGCTGCTTTCAGTGAATGGCTCCATTTTGATAGCCATTGTCTGCTTCTACTTGCTAACCCCGACTCCCGAAGAGATTAATGTATTTCGATAGCACCTTCGGGAAATATCAAGATCTCCTATTACCTCCCCTATCCCATTCGGTGTCAGAAATTTAATTTTGAAGTGGGGTATGGACGTAACAGCTTGCAGTGCTGCGAGTGTCAGCCTTCCCAATATAGCGTTGTATGCTGAATCTATCTGTACCAAAAAAAATCTGATCATTATCTCTGCTTGCTGGGGAGCCGTGTCGAACTTGACTGGCAGTTCGATGGTGCCTGATACGTGCACCGGCTCTCCACTGAAACCGTATAACGGGTCTTCTCCACCCAACTCCATCTTCTTTCCTTCTAGATCCTGTCGCTGGTAAGAATGGGTGTATAGTATATCGACCGAGGATCCATTATCGATCATCATCCTCTTCATGTCCACTGGCCTGACTTGAGCAGTTATTACCAATGCGCCGTCACGTGGGTCTACAGGATCTGTAGGATAATCTTCGTCTGAGAAAGAGATGGATATTCCCGAGTAAGCCCGATCCTTTCTTGGCGATGATTCTGCTACTAACAACACGGCCTCGAGATGTCCACTTCTCTTTTTCCTGGTCAGACGCCCCACCGTACCGCCTGAAATGACATCAATCACGCCTCGGGGTGGCTGGTTCGATTTTGGCTACGTATTTCAAGCATGATATAAATCATATGTAATATATAAATAAAAAAAATAATAGTTTATAATTTAGGATGATTTGAAAATATTATCCCGTAGGTTATAGTACTTTAACAGAGATGATTTATCTTGCTTATCGAATTTGAACTTCTAATTAAAGTACTAGTACATTAACGATGTGTATTAAGCAGATCATGTGATAATATTTTATTTATAAAATATTTTCACATAAATACTAATTTTTGAATTTTGAATAATAACAGATCGACTTAATATAGTTGTATATTATTTTGACGTTCAAAGAGTGAGATTACATTGTGTTATTAAAACCTCGAATATCGATTAATATATTTAATTAATATTAGGAACACTATTATTGTCAAAATATTTATAAGATTTTTCATAATATAATTTATCATTGATAATAGAAACTTGGTTTAGTCTTTTTATATTTATTATTAAAATGATTGATTTAATTGTTAAATCAATTTATGATCAAATAGAGATAAATTATGAACATATGAAATTAGTTTAAGTGTATCACAATTATATTAATGAATTTTGAAATATTTATATACATCTATAGAGAAAATATTTATAGTTTATTAGTAAAGGGTTTATTTAATTAATTCCCGAACTAAAGTGCAATTACAATTATTTAGTGTAATTAATTGTAATTAATATTTATTTTGAATATTATTATTATTAGATAATGTGACACCCCCAAACTCAGGTACCTTAAAACCTGAGTTCGGTGTAACACGATACTACCCATTCAACATAATAATAATGACGTAAGTGTAATTACTAATTATTACAATATGTCTAGCTTGCTATCCCAAGTTTTCAGACTTTTAAATCTATATAACATGGTAATAAGTACAAATTATTTATTTCAATACTTCTAATTGTTACAAATATCTTTTATTCGTTCGTCTTCCCCTTTCATTTGTCTTTACTTGAACCTTCAATCCGTTCTGGTTTCGCTGAAAACATTTAATTTCAAGTAAGGATGAAAATTCAATTGCTCAACCAGTATTCACAATCAATTAACAACAACAAAATCAAGAATCAAATATTCTTTCTTTACAAAACTTCAAAAACTGAATAATAGTTGTGAAGACATTTCATATAATTTTGAATAACAAAACTTTTCATTTAACATTTTTGAAACGATATACTGAGCAGTCATAAGACCTTGAACATTTTCATTTTGTAAAAGATTTAATAGTAATTCAACTATCAACCGCTTTTATTTTCATCGAGGCACGTTAGGTAATCCGTGAAAGCCCCAAATCCGGGTCCCAAATCACCGCGGATCCGGTACAATCATTCTATCACTATTGCAGAAGATATAAACATAAATTGTTTATACAATAAACTTTACACACTATTCCCCAAGGTCGAGTAACCTTAACTTATACATAATTCATAACCTGTCTAACCTATAACATTATTATCATACTATACTATTACATTTTAGCTGCACATTTTATCCCAAGCTGAACTTGGCTTTATCCTTTTCTGAATCCAAACGTATTCGCCTTATCTGCAATGTTTATCATGATATAGCAAGGGTGAGCAATAAGTTTGCCCAGCAAGTTTAAGTTCAATAAATTAAGGATATATCATGATTGAAAGAATTTGAATAATAGCTGGCTAACATTCAACAATATAATTGTGAACTAGTATGAACAAACTTTCATAGCTGAACGAACATTGAACATAAACAAATATATCTGAACCAGATGGTAATGAAGGTGATCAGCCTTTCATACCTGATGAGTACATGCAATATGCACAGAGTGAAATTAAATAATTCATGGACATGACAATCAGCAATGATTAACCACAAGTATATTTGAATGAAACAACTCGAGGTCGAGTTAAGAAAACTTGCCTGATCTGATGTTTACCGTTACGCATTCTATTTAGCTTTGTCTGAATACCTAATATAGATAATACCGATCTCCAAATATTAGAATAATATCATCACTATTATATATATATCCATAGAATAACCTAAACACATAACACATAACCCTATCAGTCTATAGAACACACAAAACCTAACCTCAAGTCAAACTTTAAAGTCTGAGTCGAGTTTGGTACAATCCTGACATCCCGATTACCTAATCGGATAAATATCGAGTTTAAGTTCAATTAAACTCTGCCTAAACACTTAACACTTATCTTAGATAATTATATTATCAATCAAAATATTTTCCAAGTCTCATAATAATTTTATATAATAATTATCATTTATCATGATTTTTCAATCATTACCATCATATTTATATGATTTAAATACTTTAATCTTATATATTATAAGTTTTTCTTTAACATTTAATAAGTCAAATACCAATCCAGCAACCCAGATTTGCAATCCAGCAACCTGGATTCCAAATCCAGCATCTAGATGGCCAATCCAGCAAACCAAACTGCAATCCAGCAAACTGGATTCCAAATCCAGCAACTAGATTGCAATCCAACAACCTAGATTCAACATATTTTCAATTCAGTAAACTGCTTTTCAATCCAGCAAGCTGGATTCATCAGATTTTTCAATCCAGCAAACTGAATGCATAAATTATTCAATCCAGCAAGATGGATTCCATATCCTTTTAACAAAAATACCAAATCAATTTATTATTTTTCTATATTTTTGCCAAACATATATACATATATTTCATACACAAAAAGTATTTTTCCATAATTTTTCAACTTTATTATTTCTCAGAAATTTATTTTAGTGTATAGCTTAAGAAATTAGCCCCATCATGCTTAACTCTAGAAATTCCTATCTCCTGACACAATCTTGTACATGTTAACGTGAGCCTCCAGTTTATATTTCGTGTCCATTGGAGTTATAGAACTCCGATTATAGTAATTTTCGTCTGAAAAACCCAAATATTGAAATGGTCATAACTTTGTCATTTTAAGTCGGAATGAACTCATTTTTGGACAGGAGATACTTAATACCATATATTTTCATGTCCCAAAAGACTGGAAGTTTTCTCATAAATTAAGTGCCCAAAACTGGCCTTGCAAAAACTTTGGCAGTTTACTTTTGTCATTTTTTTGTTCGCTAAAATCCGTCCACACGAAAATCTACAACACCTTTTCTAGTGATTCCACTTGTATATGTTATAAAACTCATAGATATAACTCTAGGACTTGACCACACTCAAAAATTCAAAATATAATAGGAGATAGTCATTTGAATTTCATGTTTCGTTTTCACAAAAATATGATTTTCAATTAACCTTTTGTGGTTTCTAAAAAAACTTCTATGTTCTCACATAATAACTAACATAACTCATCATAATACCTTCTAATACTTCATATACCCATGAATCTACTATGATGCATGATCTATTTCATCAAACAATCATCAAACACAAGATTAAACACAATCGAGGCTAAGAAAAATTAGGGTTTTCTACATTTTGAAAAACCTAGTTTCCATTTCATACTTTAGATCTAATTTTTGATCCTCAAAATGGATAGATAAAGACATAACACACTCTAGATCATGTAGATCTAGAGTTTTGAAGATCAAGAAAATAAATCCAAGTTTTGATTGAACATAACTAAAAATAACATAAACAAAAGATATTTATACCTTTGATCTTCATGCTCTCCTTCTTCTATGGTTGATTATAAAGTATAAAATTTTCTTTTCCTCCTTCTTCCTCAAAGTAGCCGCCCATCTCCTCTCTCTCTTATCTCTCTCTAGTTTCCTTTTACTAGCTTAGGAAGTGAGAGAAATAAAAGAGAAGTAAATAAATTTTATTTGTTGTTAGTAAATTTAGTATAGATATATTATGTATATCTACATACCTTCCCCAACTTCTTTCTTGCTTTCTCTCTCTCTCTCTCTCTCTCATGGTTATGAGGTTGTTTGTAAGCTTAAATAATGTGTTGGTGAAATGAGAGCATGACACCAAAAGTGGGTTAGTAAGGAGTTGTTAAGAGTTGATAATTTTTAATCATTACATTCATGAACCTTTCTTTCTCCATCCTTAGGTGGCCGGCCATAACTCCCCTTTTGCTCCCATTTTGTCTTCTTTTTAATGCTTTATTTAATATATAAAATGTTCAAAAAGTCCTCTCCCACTTGGGCTAAAAGTTGGGCCATTCTTTTAATGTTTTGGGCTTACAAAAAATTAGTTTCTTTGGGCCATAACAAATAACATATTCCAACACTCTTAATATTACCATTCTCTAATTATTTAATTAGGGTTTTCATGTACACAATTATAATTTAAATCCTTACTTACATACACTTAATTTCTTAACCCAATTATACTTGCTATAATTAGGTTATAAAATTAATTAATTGAGATGTATAAAATAAATCTCTTAGCATTAGTATATATTTTAAATACTAATATTCTCTTATACCACAACCATTAAGTTATTCAATTTTTCATTCCTAATATATAATTAGATTACCTTAGTTTCTTTTATTTATTTATATAATAAACAAATAAAAACAAACACATAATATTCATATTCATTACTCACATAACTTTTAACCCTTAGGGTTATATACTTACAATTAGAGTTCCCAAATTAGGGTTTGACACTAATATAAGTTATCTGATCAACCATTGACCCTCAACCACCTACTGTACACATATATGATTATATACACAAAACATATATACTTATACACTTAATCCTGAATAATTCTCCACAAAAATTTTAAATTCACAAAATTCCTTCTCGGAAATCTCAAATCCATTCACTTATTTTCTGTCTAGGTTTATTATTTAACCTTAATTCAATCTTTTAAGATTTTAATAAATATCCAAATTCTCGGGTTGTCACATAATCAACCTATTGTACAATATGTTGTACAACATTATACTAAAACGATTATATGCGTTTGTTTATCACTCGCAGGGTCAATGTGACTCCCCCAAATTCTGACCTCCACTTGGTCACCCGAATTTGGTTCATCACGTTCTCAAAGTATTACCATAATAACTAAAATCATACATTTACAACGAAAGATCTAATTTAGAATAATATACAACGATTTATTATAATTATTCCCCCAAGTCTCCCAACCTACAGTACTTAATAGATTATATAATAATATCGAATAAAGACTTATTACATAATTCTACTTAAGTTTAAACATAGTCTGTAAATAGTCTTAATACAACATGATTAATTTAAACATAAAGGGACAAGCTAGTCGGTAGCCTTGCCCTTGTCTTTCTCAGATACACCTCCCTGTTCCGCCTTAACTGAAAGGTTTTAAATAAGCAAGAATGAGCACAATTTTCCCAACAAGTAATATACAACAAGGGTAAGAGTTTTATAACACGAGTGTGAAATATCGAAGTATCATCTCTAAGATAGTTTAGAGTTTCAGAATAATATCATAATTAATGAATATCAACAATTCTTGGAATAAGAACGATAATTCAATATAAATCGACAGAGATATATGAATTCAACGACTATCAAGATATCCGACAGAATAACAAATTATACTGAGCAGTCACTAGGGACTATTGAACATCTACTAGAATTATCAATATTTAACTGATAACCCAAAAGAACAAGTACTATAGAGGACCAGTCCACAATACTCTAAGCTATGCATAACACCACAGTAATAATATACTCATGTGTTGGGGTTTCCAACAACATACCATCCCCTTACCATAAGCGTTGTTCAACTCAGTTTTCAAGATTTTTGCACCGACTAATGTGTTTAAACAGTTTTATAAACATGCATATAGTCTAGCCGAATCAAAAGGCATAGACACTTTCACAATATTCAAGAACAATACCAAGTTTAACACAAATAATAGGTTTCTCAAGAGTTTAACATACTAGCTCAATTGAACGAGAAAGTAAGATAACTTGCTTTCAAAGAGATAAGGTTTGCTTATGACATTAGTCGAATAAAGTAATGCTAGGGTTTAGGATACTTGCTCAATAAAAGTAAGGTTCAAGGAAACTTGCCCAATAAAGACTTGAGTAAGGATAGAGAAACTTGCCTTAAGCGTAGTTTATCCACGTTAATAAATTAACACTTTAGAATCCTAGTATAGCGTATTATAAATATACAGTGTTCATTAGCTAACACAGTCCTTAATCAAGCTCGACACGATACAAGTATGCACATATGGTACAAAATCAGTTTATAAGTCATCATGAATCAACTACTTAGTTACTTCTCAAGCAAATCAAGAATTCTCAAGGTTAAGACCTCCTACTCATGGACTTTTCATTTCAATGCAACACCGACTTATCAACTAGGCATCACTCATATATATATATACATCAGTAGGTTTTAGATCACATTTAGCATCATAGGCATCATGCAAGATTCTTGTCCAAAAGTCGTAATTCACTATCTCGATTCAGATCATTTGGTATTAACTTGCCATGGCTAAACCTAGGATACAAGTGATTCTGGCGAATCCTCTGGCCATGCCAAGACTCAACTGCTGCCTTGTGGTTTTTGTCCGGCTCAACCAAAACAATCACACATAATATATTTGTCATGTTAAAGGTTTTTTCATGCTCCTTAAGTCAATCTAGGTTCCTTCTTTCATAACATGGTTCTAAGTTGCTCATTTCAACAATTTAAGGTCATTCAAAGTCATGAATTCACAAGGTCTAGCATGCTTGCTTTCTAAATATACAAGATAGCTATAAAACTCATATTAGGCATGCTTGTGTGTATTCATAACACATACGTGAAACTAACACCGCTTTAGTTGAAAATAGGCTTCGTTTATGATTTTCTTTAAATGTGCTACACAAGCATGGTATATATATGTTTATGCTACATGAGCGAGTCTAAGAGTGTCATCAAACATGATCACAAATGTCAGATTTTAGTTCTCATGGTATCTTGACAATATTCACATTCAAAGCTTGCTAATAGGTTCAACATGCTCATGTTTCCTTACTAATCAAATAAACACAGGCTAAAGGTTTATTCATGCATTTCCAAGTTATACTCACATGCTTTCAAAGTCAGAATATAAACCATGTAAAAATCATGCATGTTAGCTCACTAGGCTAAGCTTCTTATTGAAAATATTTCTAATATAAGGCTTAATAAGTTTGAACATGCTCAAAAGAACTATATACACTACAACATGCTCATCTATGTGCAAAATCAATCATGCATAGCTTACTAGGTTCACAATTTGTAGAACATGATCTTTATCATAGTTTGTTTTCAAAACTTAGTCTAAATCTCCATGTAAACCATACGCCTTCGTTAAACATGCAAGTCTAGTCTAAACATGCTCATACATATGCTTACATGCTAGCTTGAGTCAAAACAACTAGCTAATATTGATCAGATTTGAAAATAGATCGCTCAATCAGATTCAAAGAATCTGTTGTCTTTGCGCCTCTAATATAAATGTGGCACAAATTGCAATGTAGGTTCTGGGTTCAAGAGCGTATAAATCACTCTGCAAGTAACTCCAGCCCAACCTCAAAAATTACTCATGATTTCGATTTTAAACCATCATATATCAGTTGCATCATGCTCATATGGTTATATAACAACTATATGGACATTACACAACCTCATTAACAACCAATTCCACAAAATCTAGAATTTGAATTTCAAGAATGGAAATTTAACAGAAACTAAAAATGAATAATAAGAAAGAATTTTATACCTTTATAATTGCAATGAGCTTGCTCCTAATGAACTCTTAAGCTCTAGATTACTTGTATGCTCTCAACTCTCACTTAGCAATTCTCAACACTTGGAAAAATGGAAGGAGAGCTCTTATTTATAGAAAAATCAATACACATACATAGCAATTTTCCATTGAATCAAACCCATGGATTGTAGGATTGCATGAAGGTTATGGAGGACTTGGTAGATTGGTTGTTGGAACTCATCATAATCACTACTCCTTGTAGACACTCAAAATTTTTTCAGACATCATCACTAACATTACAGGAGGATGATTTCGTCTTTAAGAGAGAACCCCGAAAGACAATCCAAACCTGCACTGGGATACTCTAGGAAGTTCAAGATCAAACCCCGGATCACGATGCGGGAGTAACCAAATCCAACCCCTGAGATAACCCCGAGGGCTCTGAGAGAATAATCCGAACACACACGGAGAAGACCGATTAATCTAGGAGATGACCCCGAGGTATCCGATCTTAGTCCCAACCACGGGAATAGCCACCAACCTTGGTGATAACCCCAAGGAATGCGATTTGGCGATAACCTTTAAATGCTTGTTTCAAATGCGACTCACTTCAATCTCTCAAGGCCACAACGAGATACATCGCACCAACCCTAAGAATAACATCCGGAAGACAAGCACACCTCAAAGATGACAATGAGGACCTTCAACAATTGCAGCAATTCAATCTCAAAGAAAGTCTCGAGCAACGTACGCTGATGTCGCCCAATCCAAATGATAACACCGGTGAGGGGAAACATCGTCATCTCGTCAAACACGATGCCACATCACGCCTCTACGCAACGATGTCCCACAAGGCTAACCAATCCGAGTGACTATTGTGCGGGTAAGCGGATGAAAGTTGAAGCTTGAAGACCGGAGGGCATCGCCCCATCTTCAATGACTTCAAGACAAAATCTAATCCCACGCCATCGCATAACTCTCGACTAACGACGATCCGGGGGAAATAGGTCCTGTATACCTCAAACGGATGCCCATATTGCACTTCTGAAAGTTCGAGTGGACATTACAGTGCCTGAGTGCATGTACTTCGAGACGACCCGATCCGACAAACCCGGGCCAACCCGGGTTACCTCTGGTACACTTGCGGCTCTGCCGCAGGTACACCTGCGGATAAAATACCTATAAATAGAGGGCTTGGGGTACTGATTTTCTAAGGAAAAAAGACGGGGAAACCCTGCACAATTTGCTCCGTACTCGCCCATACAGTGTATTTTCCCACTTTTAAACACATGTGAGCTCATATATAGCCCCTTTTGTACCCACAAAAGCCAATGTTTACCCACTCTAAAGATATAGAAGCCTTTTTTAGCAGTCAGCTGTAAGCCTTCTCACACACTTTAGAGTTTTTCTCTCCATCTTTGCACACACCCATCTACACGTTGAGAGTCGTGTTGCTTGCTTTTGCCCGGACTTCGGTTCAGGAAAGGAATGTAAATAGCAGTGATGCTATTGTTTTTATGTTTTTCGAAGTAATGATGAATAAATAAAAGTTATTATTTTATTCAAAGTGTTATGTGGTTATTTCTTTTATGGAGGCAAGTTAATTAGAAATACTTAAAGAAGCTGGGTAATAGTCTAATAGATGTTTTGTTTTAACAGAAAATGCCTCCCAGACGTGAACCACCCCGACAGAGAAACAATGAGAGAACTACTAATAACGATAATGTTGGCGGTAACCCTGATTCAACAACTAGTGACACTACCGATGAGAGCAAAGATGTAATCAACCACAAAACCATGGTACAACGTTTAAGGATTTCAAGGCAGTTGGACCACCTGAATTCCGTGGGTCTATGAATTCAGTCGAAGCACAGACCTCGATTATGGAGATAGAAAAGGTGTTCGATGTCGCTAGGGTAGGGGATGATCAGAAGACTGCTTTCCCAACATTCATGTTGAAAGCAGAAGCTAGTTATTGGTGGCATGCCAATAAAACTCGTGTAGGGCCAGGAGTGATGACCTGGGATAGGTTCAAGGAGTTGTTCTTCGAGACCTATTTTTTGGAGAGTTCGAAGAGTCAGCTGGAAGTACAGTTTCTGGAACTAAATCAAGGGACGATGACGGTATCCGAGTATACCGCAAAATTCAATGAGTTGGCGAGGTTTGCGCCATATCAAGTCAACCTGATTTGGCGTAAAGGCGAAAAAGATTTGAACAGGGATGAAGCCCTGGTCAGACAATGATAGGGTTTCCCTGTTCTAGTTGAAGACATTTACAGCGGTGATGGAGAAAGCAGTACTCGCTAAAGGTGGAGGCGAGGCAGTGACAAAGTTCAATCAGGAACAAAAGAAGAAGAAGAATGTGAATGAGATTAAGAATGGAGGTGGTAGTAGTGGAAATAACAACAACAACAACAACAGCAACAACAGCATGAAGAGGAAGTGGAATGGGAACGTGGGTGCTGGAAACTATCAGGGTAACCAGCAAAACAAAAAGTTTGAAGCATGTGCGACATGTGGGAAATTTCACAAGGGTGTTTGCTTGACGGGGAAACGAGTTTACTTCAATTGTGGCCAGGAGGGTCACATCGCCCCAAATTTCACTCAACCGAAGAAGAATGTATGCTTCACGTGCGGATCCAAGGATCACTTTGCTCGTGAATGCCCTAAGAAGAGGGAAGGAGTGACAACCAGAGGCAATGGAGGTAACAATGGAAGTACATGGGCCATTGCAGGACCTGCAACATCAAACAAACCCACATCCAGAACCTTCAACATGACTGTGCAAGATGCTGTGCAATTAAAAGATATAGTGTCAGGTATTATCCCAATCAATGTTATAAATGCTTATGTATTATTCGATTTGGGTGCTACTTGTTCGTTTATATCTGATAAATTTTCTAAGAGGTTAGAATTGCCTAGAGAAGAACTGAATTTTCCTTTGAACATAGAAATTGCGAATAAGGAAGTAATCCCTGTTAGATTCGTATACAAGAACTATAGGGTGAACATTAAGGAAAATATCTTGTTGGTAGATTTGATTCCAATTAGACTTGGGGAATTTGATGTAATTTTGGGAATGGATTGGCTGTTCAAATATGGAGCAGTAATCGATTGTCACAAGAAGTGTGTAACCCTTATGACTCCGTCAAAGGTAGTATTTTATGGTAGCAAGTCGCTTAGACAAATGAAATGTCTGACGACTATGTAGGCCAAGAAATTATTGAGTCAAGGTTGTGTGGGCTATTTAGCTTACATAGTCGATACTCAAAAGAAGGGTGTGAAACTAGAAGAAATACCGGTAGTAAGAGAATTCGAAGACGTGTTTCCAGAAGATTTGCCAGGACTTCCGCCTGACAGAGAAATTGAGTTCGTGATCGACTTAACGCTGGGAACAACACCGATATCAAAGGCCCCGTACAGAATGGCTCTGGTAGAAATGAAGGAATTGATGGTACAGTTGCAAGAGTTGCTAGACAAGAAATATATTACACCAAGCGTATCGCCGTGGGGAGCGCCAGTTTTATTCGTTAAGAAGAAGGATGGAACAATGCGTCTTTCCATTGATTATAGAGAGTTAAACAAAGTCACTATTAAGAATAGGTATCCGTTGCCTAGAATAGATGACTTGTTTGATCCGCTGAAGGGTGCTAAATATTTCTCAAAAATTAATTTGAGAAGTGGGTATCACCAATTGAAGGTAAGAAAGGAGGATATACCTAGAACGACATTCAGAACTCGGTACGGACATTACGAGTTTTTGGTGATGTCTTTTGGTTTAACAAATGCCCCTGCTGCGTTCATGGATTTGATGAACAGGGTGTTTAAACCATTCTTAGACAAGTTTGTAGTGGTATTTATCGATGATATTATAGTGTATTCCAAAACTCAAGAAGAACATGTGGAACATTTACGTTTGACATTGGAAACACTAAGGAAGGAAAAGCTGTACGCGAAATTCTCTAAGTGCGAATTTTGGCTTGATCGTGTACAATTTTTGAGTCATGTGATTGACAAAGATGGGATTTCAGTGGATCCGTCAAAAGTTGAAGCTGTGATCAATTAGGAACAACCAAGAACACCATCAGAAATGAGGAGTTTCTTAGGACTGGCCGGTTACTATAGAAGATTCATTCAAGATTTTTCTAAGATAGCCACTCCGCTAACAAATTTGACAAGGAAAGCTGTAAAATTCATTTGGACTGAGAAATGTGAAGAGAGTTTCCAAGATTTGAAGAAGAAGCTAAGTGTGGCACCTGTGTTGACATTACCAGATAATACAGGAAATTTTATGGTGTATAGTGATGCCTCACACAAAGGGTTGGGATGTGTTCTTATGCAGAACCTTAAAGTCATTGCGTATGCATCAAGACAACTAAAGGATTATGAGAAAGGGTATCCGACTCATGATTTGGAATTGGCTGCAGTTGTATTTGCTCTGAAGATATAGAGACACTCTTTATGGAGAGAAATGTGAAATCTACACAGACCACAAAATTCTGAAGTATATTTTCACTCAGAAGGATTTGAACATGTGTCAGAGAAGGTGGATGAAATTGATAAAAGATTACGATTGTGAGATCTTTTATCACCCGGGCAAAGCGAATGTAGTTGCAGATGCTTTAAGCAGTAAAGGTCGGGAAAAGTTAATGCTGATAACAACTCAGGAGGAGCTCATTTCAGCAATGACAAAATTGGAGTTGGAAATCAAATTTCCAAAAGAATCCTATGAACAACTATTTCAGATAGAAGCTGGTCCAACTTTAGTGGACAAAGTGAAGAATGCTTAACTACAAGATGAAGAGTGTGGGAAAATCAAAGAGAATCTGGTTGAAGGCGGTGATGTAAAATACAAGGTCGATCTGAGAAGGATTACTACAGTTCGAGGAAGAATTTGGGTTCAAAGAAGTGTTAGAATCCGAAAGAAGAAATTTTGACCGAAGCTCATAGCTCAAAATATTCAATTCATCTAGGAAGCACGAAAATGTATCAAGATTTGAGCCGACATTTTTGGTGGCCGAATATGAAAAGGGATGTTGCAAAATGTGTAGCGAAATGCTTGACATGTCAAAGAGTAAAAGCCGAACATCAAAGACCCAACAGATTACTTCAACCGTTGGAAATAACGGAATGGATGTGGGAACACATCACGATGGATTTTGTGGTGGGTCTTCCAACTACTCAGAGAGGATGCGATGCGATTTGGGTGATAGTGGACAGACTGACGAAATCAGCGCACTTTCTACCAATAAAGATTAGATTCAATCTTGATCAGTTGGCAAGATTGTACATTAAAGAGATTGTTTCGAGGCACGGGGTGCCAGTATCAATTGTGTCCGATAGAGATCCGCGATTCACATCAAATTTCTGGAAGAGACTACAAGAATGCATGGGGACACAGTTACGAATGAGTACGGCTTATCATCCACAAACAGATGGCCAAAGCAAACGAACAATTCAGATATTGGAGGATATGCTGAGAGCATGTGTCATGGACTTTAAAGGAAGCTGGGAAGAACAATTACCATTGGTGGAATTTGCTTACAACAACAGTTATCACGCGAGTGTCGACATGCCACCCACGAGGCAGGCCTTTGTACGCAAAGAGTGCGTAACTCCACTTTGTCTTTGGGATGAAGTCGGTGAACGCTAACTGTTAGGACCAGAACTGGTACAACAAACTACTGACGTTGTTAAACTCATCAGGACAACATTAGTAGCAGCCCAAGACAGACAGAAAAAGTATGTTGATCAACATAGACAAGATCGTGCATTCGACGTAGGAACTTTTGTATTTTTAAAAGTTTCTCCCTGGAAGGGGAAAATTCATTTCGGTAAAAAGGGAAAGCTAAGCCCGAGGTTTATTGGACCCTTTGAAGTGCTGCGAAGAGTGGGAGAAGTGGCTTACGAGGTAGCTCTACCTCCAGAGTTGGAAAACATTCATAATGTTTTTCATATTTCGGTGTTACGACCATATAAACCCGACTACAAACATGTGATCGAGTACGAACCATTTCAGTTCGAGAAAGATTTGTCTTATGAAGAGGTTCCTATCCAGATAGTTGACATGAAAGAACAAGTGCTCAGGAATAAAGTGATACCTTCTGTGAAGGTGATATGGACGAACCACAACGCTGAAGAAGCTACGTGGGAACTCGAAGAGAAATATTGAAAGAGTACCCTGAGTAATTTGTTTAATCTGTGTCTTCGATTCTGGGGACAGAATCTTTGTAAGTAGGGAAAAATGTAACGAATGATTTGTTTGAGTTGTGATTCTGAGGACAGAATCCTTGTAAGGAGGGAATGATGTAACATTCCAGAATTTGAAAGTGTAATATTAAATATTTATTGATTTATATAAGTATTTAATGGATTATGTTTATTGTTGAATTAATAATTGTTCAATTTGAGTTGATGTGATTTAGTTAATTATTTATTGAATAAATAATTAAATATTAAATATTAAATATTAAATATTTATTTGCAATATTAAATATTTATTGAATTATATACGTATTTAATGACAATTTGAGTTGATGTGGTGTAGTTAATTATTTGTTGAATAAATAATTAAGGAGCTAAGAAAATTAATTGTTATGAGATTATATACCAACTTAATTTAATAAGTAAGCTAGAGAGCTTATAGTGATTTAAATAAATTATAATATTTTAAATGGGAAATTGTAATTTAAAATATTAGTTGGTTAAATAAAATTATAATTATAAAAGAAATTATAGTTATGTGATATTAAATTATGTGCTAAAGTAATTTAATAGATTAATATTTTAATTGATTTATTAATTAAATAAAAGTGTGACTAATAACCTTGCTATAAAGGAGTTATTAAAATAAATTAAGGGAGTTTTAATTCAGTTTTGTCAAACAAGGCCTAATGCCTATTAAGTCTTTAATATAATTGTGTTTTTTCTAAACAAGGCATAAGGAATAATTGGTTATGTTTTTAGTGATTAGCCAAACAAGTTTTATGGCTTTTGATTTTCAAAACTCAAATAACTGATATCAGTTATAAGTTTATATTTATATCATATAATAAATATATATTATATCTTATACGTTATATCCTAAGTACGTAAGAATAGAGGAGAGAGGTTAGAGAGAAGAAAAGAAAAACTCAGAGGAAGAAGAAGAGATGAAGAAGAGAAGAGAGGAAGAAGGGCTAGAGATTGAAGAAGAAGAAGCTTGCTAATCAAACTCTAGGATATCATCTTCTTAATCAAAGGTAGGAACTCAATATCTTTCTTTAAAAGTTTAGTTTTCCTCTTCCTAAAAAGTCTCTGTAAAATATTTGTAAAAGAGGAATTGTTGATATGTATATAGTTTAGTATAATAATTGTTTGTAAAAGGTTGTTTCATGAATTTGTATGTGATTATAGAGAAATTAAGTCATGTAGGTATGCAAATTGTGAAGAAAATATATTACAGTGTTTACATGAAAATATATATATGAACATGGTTTAGTTTAAAATAGAAATTAAGGTTTTATTAGTTGTTAAACTGATTAATTGATTATGGAAATTGATAGAGTATGTATAACCATAACTATGATGTTTTGAAATTTCTGTTTTGATTGAAAAACAAAATCACAGTGTTGATTTTCATTGAAAATATCAAAAATGGAGTTTTTTTTGCCAAAAACATTGAAATTAGGTGTTGTATATTTGATGTTTAAGTTATTTTATGAGTAGAAATATGTTAGAAGTCTTCACAATATGTTTATATGAAGTTTATATGTAAATTACATGATAATTAGTCTATTAGATTCGAGCTTTTAGGCCAATTTGGCTTTTGTTCATGCTGTTACCCAGTTTGGTCGCCGGATTCTTGACTTTGGCTCGCATCGCATGACAATGAGAACAACTCTCATGTCTTAATGACATGGCATACCATACCGCAGCCAGCCAACAAATGGCTTTGTGACTCGAGTGCATAACGCTTGACTCAAGTCGCCATGGTATGAACCTGATGTAAATCGTGGAAAGTAGCAATATGAAAGTTAGCCTCTGAAGTTGTTCTAATTTAATATTCTAGTATTGAACAACTCTATCGTTCAAATTACTATTCAATATGCATGTTTAGTACCCAAAATTCTCAATAAACTTGAATGTTATGATTATTCAATGCTTATGCTATTAGATTATTCCTAAAGCATAATGTTAATTTACAAATATCAATTCGATTTATGATTATTCCATAGCATACAATTATTTCTTTTGTAATCAACTAATCCTTAGTTGATTACCGATTGAATCCTAAATTACCTACAGAATGTATCCAAACCAAACTTACTTTGGTGCGGACTTGTATTCTAAATCTTGAGATGAACAACTCTTTTAATAGAGGTTTATGCTTAGCGTTGAAATGGTTGTGCACAATACATTTGTACGAAGGTTGATCCCCCAAAGTGCACGTGGAGTCCTTATAGTCTTCATTTGTTAAAGTTAAAGTTGAAAGATTACTTATAACCGTGGACATGATTCGTGGTCATTAGACCCTCAGTGAATGTTATAATTTTTAGAAAGTTAATAGAATATATTGTTCAGTTCTATTGAGCCTAATATTGTCAATTGATGTAAAAGTTTAAAGATTTATTTATTGTTATTTCAAGTGGGCCTTGTTTGCTCACTCTTGCTGTAAAATTTCTTACTGACTAAAGTTGAAAGCGGTGACGTACCTAGCACCGATGAAGGAAAAGGAAAGATGAATAAATCTTGAAGACTTGTAATAGTTTTGATAGTTTACTTTTAGACTGTGATTTAAAGATTCTAATGAAGTTTATTTTATTTTCCGCATTTGAATGATTGTTGTTAAAGGTTAGATACCACAGGAGATTTTTATTTAAGTTTAATCACTGTGTAAGGTGTTTTTATTATTCAATTTTATTATAATTGGGTAGTTATAAATGAATGTTTTGATTAAGTGAACACCAAATCTTGAGAAAATGAAGTACCAGGATTTGGGGGTGTCACAAGGTTCCCAAATCATCGCAATTTACTCAACGGGAAGTTAATCCGGTCTTTCAACTGGAGCGAATTTGGGTGGTGCCTTTCCTGAGCCTCGGGGAATTAGTCTTCCCACGAGTCCAGTAATCAAAACAAGCAGGATAGCCTCCTGGTGGAGGGACCACACAACATACATTCACATACATCGCGTCTCACCGTATGAAAATGATGACATGTGCGAAGCACTAATATCACAAGCAGATATGATGCGAGGCACTAAGTGCAATAAGTAAATGCATTTATACACATTCATCATAAATATAAATGCAACATCCACATAAAAGCAGATAACATTTTTGAAAAAGATTGTAATAGCGGCTTAAGTCCTCTTATTGGAGTCCCCAGCAGAATCGCCACCTGTCGACGTCGGAATTTTTTGAATGTCCCTTTTCGTTACTTGTTCTTTGGTGTTCTCATTTTAGGTGAGATTTGTTTGAAAAAACAAGTGAAAAAGGTCCGACATGTATAATGTCGACGATGGACTGTTAAGAGTCGCCAGTTGGTTTTTTAAATGGTTGTACCAACACAACCGAGAAAAGGTTTGCACATTGACCCAGTGATATGATACTGCTAAACGGGTCGATCAAACTAAGATTCATTAGGGTCCAGGGACTTGATTATGCGGAGGGAAGGTGTTAGGCACCCCCCGACATCCGTTTTACCACGGTGACCACCTCTTTTCAAGAAACTGTTATCTAAATGTGTGTGTGTGGGTCAATGTACTGTTATTTGGAAGTGGTGCGAGGCCTCATTCGCACCTATATACACAGGGTTTGAATTTATGTAAAAATTCAGCTTTTAGCAAGATATAGCAATAATTTTTAAAAAAACATTTTTTCAAACCCTGATGCTCAATAGTAATTGAGACCTTTTACACTTCCATTTTATGAAGTGTTCGGCTTGATTGATTTTATTTTCGAGATGCGAAGCATCTATAAGAAAATAATGTACAAAATAATGCCAACTTCCTCGTGGGTATGAAAACCATCTGAGGAAATTCGATAATCATATAATAATTTACAAAACATAAATTTGAAAATGTCTATCACGAGAACGGAATCTAGATCCAATAAAGTGAATCTGTGATCACATGATTCCTAGGCATACACATGATACATAATTTGTATGAAAGCGATGGCGGTATATATATAAAAGCTGTAAATATATATATACAGACATGATCACCAGCCACGAAGCTCCTCTATGGGGGATCAGAAAATGTAAATAAAGCTGTAAAAGCTATCAACCGCCACGGAGGAAACTCCAGGTGGGACAAAATGTAAATAAAGCTGTACAAAGCAATTAACTACCACGAAGTGAACTCCAGGGAGGAAGAAATGTAAATAAAGCTGTACAAAGCAATCAACTGCCACGAAGTGAACTCCACGCATGACGAAACGTAAATAAAGCTGTAAAAGCAATCAACCACCACAAAGTAAACTCCAGATGGGAGAATATATATATATATATATATATATATATATAAGCAAGTAAACACTCTAGATGTAAAATCCAGGCTCATCGAACAAAGTCCGACACACAGTTAATATATATAAATGTATATATATATATATATATATATTTATATATTAAAGCAGTAAATGCTCCAGACCGAAGTATAGGCTCATCGAACAAAGTTCGACACACAGTTCATATATATATATATATATATATATATATATATATATAAAAGCGAGAAACGCTCCTGCATCAAGTTCAGGCTCATCGAACAAAGTTCGACACACAGTTCATATATATATATATATAAATATATATGTATATACAAACTGAAATAAAACCACGGACCGAAGTCCGGGCAAACACATGCAACACGACTCTCAACATGAAGAAGGGTGTGTGCAGAGATGACGAGAAAGGCTTTAAAGTGTGTGAGAAGGCTTACAGTGGGCTACCAAAGAAGACTTCTATATCTTTAAAATGGATGAAAATGGGCTCCCGCCGGTACAAAAGTAGCTATATGTGAGCTCACAAGTGTTTAAAATGGAAAAACACTCAGTATATTGCAAGTATGAAGAAAATTTGACAGGGCTTCCTCGCTCTTTCTCCTCTTAAAATGGCCACCCCAAGCCCTCTATTTATAGAGGGGAGCCATAAGTGTACTGCGGGTTGGAGCATGCAGTGTACCTGAGAGGCTACAGGTTGCCACAGGTTTCTTGGTCGAGTCGTCTCACAAGACATGCGCTGTAGAAACACCGTGAATGTCCGCTCGAACTTTCAGCATTGCAATCCGGGCATCCGATTGAGGTATACAAGACCTCTTTCGAACCGCCGTTATTGAGAGTTATACAATGGCATGGGATTAGAGTTTGTACGAAGTCATTGAAGATGGGGTGATGCCCTCCGATTTTCAAGCTTCAAATTCTATCCGTTACCCCGCACAATAGTCACTCGGGATTGGTTTTCCTGGATTCTTGTGGGACATCGTGGTGTAGAGATGTGTGTATAAAATGTTGAGACGAAGTGATGTGGCATTGCGTTGGCAAGATGACGAGGATGCCCCTCACCAGTGTTATCGCCGGTTTGGGCTGATAAAGCAGATGTTGCTACGAGCTTCGCTGAGATTGGACTGCTGCAAGTGTTGAAAGTCCTCAGTGTCAACTCTGAGGTGTGCATTTCTTCCCAGTGTTATCTCTAGGTCGGTACTGGGTGTCTCGTTGTGAGCACCGAGATTGAAGATGGTTGCATTTGAAACAAGCATTTCCAGGGTTATCGCAGAAATTGCATTCCTTAGGGTTATCACCAAGGTTGGTAGCTATTCCCATGATTGGGACTGAGACTGGATACCTCGGGGTTATCTCTAAGATTAATCGGTCTTCTCCGATGTGTGTTCCGGTATTGTATCCGCACTCCTAGGGGTTATCTCTGAGGTTGGAATTATTACTCCTAGTGTGTGTTCTAGGGTTGATGCTGAACTTCCGGTAGTATCCGGAATGGATATGGACTATCTTCCAGGGTTCCCTCTTGAAAGACGAATCCGTCCTCCTACAATGTTAGTGATAGGTGTGCAGAAAATTTTGAGTGTCTACAATATCTTCTCATCTTCTTCTATCTTTGTCTTTTAATGATTATTCAATTGTGGATTCTTAGTTTTAATTCAATAATAATGAACTAATTCTTTGTTTTAGATTACAATGGATCTTATTGTGTAGTTTATTTTAATATGCTTCGCTACAAATTATTATATTTTATTGTGAGTATTATCTATTGTGATTTGGACTTAATTGCTTAATTGTCTAGCTAACAATTATCGTGATAATCTATATGAACTCGAGAGATGAAGTATTGATTTAGATTATATCATGATAGCATGTGTTTGTGATTTTTTCATAGATGGAATTCATTATTCGTGTTTAGGATATAGATATGCCTTTATTCCATATGTAATCTAATAGAGAACTTGTGCTTTAAATCCTTTTTAATTGTAATTCACATAGAGATATAGTGGATTAGTTAATTAGGGTGTCTTGCTTAATTCTATCATCTGTGGATTTAAGTGAGTATATGTATTATGCATCGAGAGATGGTTTTATCTACTTTAGTGTTCTTGATTAACAATTCATGATAGAGAATAATTGATGAGAAGTGTGTTAACTTAAATGAAGCAATAAGTGAAGTTGTGATCTTAAATCTCCGTAATCTTAATTTAACTAGTGGAATTTAATTGTAGTTTAATTATAAATTGAAATTCATTCGTTTAAATAATATTGAGTTGGTTACGGGTTAGTACTTGGTGATTTTTATTAAACAATTCCTCGTGGGAACGATACTCTACTTTCACTTTATTACTTGTTGACCACGTATAATTGCGTGTTGTGTGTAATTAGATTTTACCCAACAAGTTTTTGGCGCCGTTGCCGGGAAATTAGTTAATATAATTTTTGCCAATATTAGCTTCAATCAAATTAGTCTTAATTTAAACATTTTTTCCTTTTTATTTAATTCTTTTTTTATTTTTCTCTCTTTTCAGGTACCATGGTTAGATGCAATTATCAATGGCCTTATTTGAATATGACTCAGCCAAGGAACACAGGAATTGGTGAACTCAATAGAATTTCTGCATTATCAGAACAACTAGAGATACTTTCGAGGAGGTTGGATGTAGTTGTGACTCAACAGTAATCGAAGGATAGCGATTCGATGCAATTATTGTCTTTGGCAATCACCCGAGTAATCAATCGCACCATCAATCTTGGCCAAGACAAAGATATAGTGGTAACTACCTCAACCAGTATACATATGATAACTATCATCAAGTTTGGGGGTATCACCCAGATTCTTCATGGAGCTACAACTATCAAGACCAATACTACACTCCAAATCCAACATACACACCGGAATTTTCATGTCCACCTCCATTGTCACAAGAAGAAAAGCCAAATCCGAGGGATGTAATATTGAAGGGCATAACAAACCTAGAGGAGAGGAGGATTAGCCAAGAGTTGTCAACCCAAAATTTTAATAATAGGATGGAACAACTCGTCACTACCTCAACCAATGGTCCTCAAAACATGGCTTCCGAGACTGAGACAGATAAACCAAGGTTAGAGGAATTGTTGTCCAAGTTTGTAGCATCAAATGAGGAGAGGAGGATTAATCAAGAGATAGAAATTCAAAATCAAGAGATATCAATTCGAAATCTGTAGAACCAGATGGATCAAATGCTCAAAGCCTTGAACAACTGTCCTCAAAACAATTGGTGTTATGACGAGGATTCCAAAATTAATGAAGTGCCCGAGCCAAATCTACAACTAGATGAGCCACGAGATGTCAAAAAAGAGTAGACAAGTGGGGATAATGACAACAAAGTACGTGAAGAACTAACTATGAGTACTAACGAGGATGAGCCGATGTTATTAGTGCCCCAAGTTCCTTCTTCGCCAAAGTTCAAGGGCCCAGTTAGATTTGCAAAATCATGCCCACTTGGTAGTTATGTCGTCGGCGAAGCTCTTTATGACATAAGAGCGAGTGCAACAATGAAGCCGTGGTGGGAAGAGAAAGAGAAGATAGACGAAGAGCCCATTGTGTATGACACACTTCCATGCCCAAATATGATCACAAACACAATGGAGATAGCACCTAGCTAGTTATTTTCCCTTCTTCATGGAGATTATACCGAGTCAGAGCATGCTAGGTGACTTTGATGCTGTTGCCATCGCTTGTGGGAACCTCCCAAAGGATTATTTGATACTGATGGATGGAGGATTCCTTAACTTTTGAAGAGGAATTGGATAGCGTTGACCAGACAAAGTTTGGCTGAAGGACTATAAATGAAGCGCTTATTGGGAGGCAACCCAAGTTTAATTTTTATTTTTAGTTTTTATTAGGTTTTATATTATTAGTTAATAAATTTGCATTTAATAGGATTTAAAAACTTGCTTCTATTGTGTTTACAGGTTATTCAAGTCCAACTCAAGTGTGGTGCCCGATTTATTCCAATGCGTTTGGCCTATTCTTCAGACTTAGCAGACAAGGAGGAAAATGTTGTATTTTCAAGGAAGTCATCTCTTTTAATTTTTCCTATTTTAGCCATTGAGGACAATGTCTAGTTTAAGTTTGGGGGGCATTTTAGTGTCGTATTGCATATAGTTAGTTACATTGTAGTTCATATAGTTACATTTAGTTTTTGCATTCAGTTTCTTGAAAAACAAAATTTGAAAAATTAGTAGTTAGTTTACTATGTTTATATAGCATTTAGTACATCTTGCATGAGTCCAATTGTTTGATATTTACAGTTTATTTTGGCCAATGATGACATTGGAATTGGGTAGACAAGTATAGTACTGATTATTAGAGCGTTGATGTGATTTCTTGTTATAAATTGAGTCTTTTTCTGTTTGAAAATGGTATAATAAGGATAACACAGTAAAAACAACTTGTTGAATGATTGAGTTTAAATTGATACATAATCAGACTCTAAAGGATAATGCTAGTTTGAATTAAAGAATGACAAGAATAAGTAGTGATGGCTAAAGTTTGACAATAACCTAAGTTTGGGGGAATATTTGGGGTATATAAGCTATAGAAAAAAAAGAAAAAGAAAAGAAAAAGAATGTATGAATAAACACCGTGGCGTGCTTGTCTAGTTTTGTGGCCTTTGTTACTTGAGTAAGTAAGCCCGAGGGGATTGTCTTTACACCTAGCGCCCTAAGGTCTAACTGGTCTGGGAGTCGTTGGTCGAAAGCTCGTTAAGGTAACAATAAAAAGCCTAAGGGAATAAGACATTGCATAGCTATGTGTATATAAACCAAAAGAAAAAAATGAATAAAACGGGAAATAAGAGAAAAAAGCCCCCGTAGATGAAAATTGAAGCATAAGTATCCCATGTTGACCCTTGATATTGGTAATTGTTTAATTTTAGTTGGATCTAACTATTTTTTGGATTTCTTGAGTGTACATTGTATATCCTTCGAAGAGACTTATTATGTGTTAAATTTAATTTTATATCAGTTAACATTGTTGTGGAGCACACACGCACTATATCAGTGATAACAGTCTAAAATTTGATGATTGATTGAGAAGTTAATGATTTGTTTTGATATGATGTATTATCATGTTTTACTTGATTTCTCTAAGGCCAATTGAATATACTTGTTTCTGTCATTACTGCTGGATTCGTTAGCATGTAGATTAGTTGCATTGCATAGCATTGTTGTTTTGTGTTTTTGCTTGAGGACAAGTAACTATTTAAGTTTGGGGGTATTTGATAAGTAGGTTTTATACCTACTTATCCGGTATCTATTACTTGAATTAGTTGCTCAAACCTATGTTTCGTAGTTACTTTACATGCATTGTGTGTGCATTTCATACATGTTATGTTATTTTGTAGGCTATGGCATGAGGAAGCAAGGAAAAATAATTCAGACATCTTTTGGACTAAAATATGCAAGCAAATGCAAGAAGGGAAGATTGCAGGGCTTTTAATAGAACATTGGATGCATGTTATTAGCTTGGAACTTGAATTATATTATGGATCTACTTCTTAGCTTTCCGAAACATCTTGAATCATCCCAATCGGAGTTCGGATACTAGAGTTATGGCCTTTTTATCAACAAAGATCAAAGTTAAGAGCCGTCATGCTTGCCATTTACATAACATCTACTTCAAGCTCGATTTCCGGCTTGATCCAGACGGAATCTGTCATTTCTTAAGAATGAAAGTTGTAGATCTCGTCGTCATCTTCGATTTGATAGGTGGCAGGCCCCGTAACTCCTAGCGGATTAAAAGTTATGCCTGTTTTACCAAAGGACGTCGCAGTGCGAGGAGAGCAGAGGTAGCGCGGACGCGCTATACATGCCTTGGCATGCATGTTGGGCCACCGTAATTCTCGCCATCAGTAGCGAGGGCTCACCCAAAATGGCCTAGGGATGGCGCAAAGGTTGCTGGTCTACGGAAAAAACAAATTGAATTGGGTTATTTGATGTCCAAATTGAGCTAGAATAGGATTCTTAGTTTCTTAACTTGCAAGGGTATCCATTAGAACTATAAATCATGATGAGAGGCATAAAAGAGAGAATATATAGGCTAGTTTTGGAGGATTCCATTAGATTAGATTAGAGTAAATTAAATCAAAACACTAGTTCTTGTTAGATTTACAGATTGAAGCAACTTGAAGACCATTGAAGATTCAAAGTAGGATCAAGGAGGGAGCTTCAAATCTACAGACAATAGATTATATCTTCTCATCTTCTTCTATCTTTGTCTTTTAATGATTATTCAATTGTGGATTCTTAGTTTTAATTCAATAATAATGAACTAATTCTTTGTTTGAGATTAGAATGGATCTTATTGTGTAGTTTATTTTAATATGCTTCGCTACAAATTATTATGTTCTATTGTGAGGATTGTCATTTGTGATTTGGACTTAATTGCTTGATTGTCTAGCTAACAAATACCGTGATAATCTATATGAACTCGAGAAATGAAGTATTGATTTAGATCATATCATGATAGCATGTGTTTGTAATTTCTACATAGATGGAATTCATGATTCGTGTTTAGGATAGATATATGCCTTTACACCATATGTAATCTTATAGAGAACTTGTGCTTTAAATCCTTTTTAATTGTAATTCACATAGAGATATAGTGGATTAGTTAATTAGGGTGTCTTGCTTAATTCTATCATCTGTGGATTTAAGTGAGTATATGTATTATGCATCGAGAGATGGTTTTATCTGCTTTAGTGTTCTTTATTAACAATTCATGATAGAGAATAATTGATGAGAAGTGTGTTAACTTAAATAAAGCAATAAGTGAAGTTGTGATCTTAAATCTCTGTAATCCTAATTTAACTAGTGGAATTTAATTGTAGTTTAATTATAAATTGAAATTCATTCGTTTAAATAAGATTGAGTTGGTTACGTGTTAGTACTTGGTGATTTTTATTAAATAATTTCTCGTGGGAACGATACTCTACTTTCACTTTATTACTTGTTGACCACATATACTTGCGTGTTGTGCATAATTAGATTTTACCCAACAACTTCTGACTTGAATATCGGATGTAATGCTGAAAGAAACTTGCACTGATTAGCAACTCTCAAAGTATCTAAATACTCACAAAATACGCTCGATAATATAGAGAGAGAAAACTTGTTTCTGGTGTGATTTTCAATTCTAACTAAGCACCCTATTTATAAGAAAATGCTAGAACGCCAAAGTAGACTAAATTAATAAAATAATATTATTAATTTTATTCAAGCACGCCACTAACCAAGCAGCCCTCCACATTTGAATTTTTTCCCTAGCACATGTTTTCAACAAAGAACAAAAGTGGGTCCCACCCATAATTTTAATAAAAACATTTAATTTTCGAAACTTCAATAATTCATAATAAATAGCCCTTTTATCAGAAAAATACGAATTTTATGTCCATTCCATAGGAAATTAAATTCTCTACAACTTTGTAGATTTAAGTTCCCAAATTCCAAACGAAAAATGACCGAAATCCACATACGGACGATTTTTAACCTCTATTCCGATAAAATACTGATAAAACACCTCAGCATTAATTCGTTCATTTATATCCACATAACATAAATATATCCTTCATTTATATCCACATAAAATAAATATTTTCTTATCAAATAAATCAATAATTAATTATTCACAAATAATATTACAGAATCACAATTATGACAACCAGATCGTTCTCAAGAACGAGGGGGCTTTCCGATAAGGATTTCTCCTTACTAGCGCACAATTAGATGACCAAACCCCTTTCCTAGACAAAACTTCCTAAGACATTACCAATAATGCTGTCTAATAATATTATTCAAATAATATTAATTATTGATCTGATAATGGGAAATACTGTGCAGTGACAATTATTGAAACAACAATAATATAAAATATCAATGCAACAATTATTGAATCAATAAAATAAAATATTGAACAGTAATTACTGTAATAATTATTGAGTAGTGCCTTCTTACGTAAGAATCAATAATTCAAAAATAATGTGCAATACCGTGTGTTACTGTGCAACCACGCGTATTACTGTATTTTAACCACCGGGTATTCCAACAGTGTTAACGGTAACCATTACACCGCTATTTATAAAAACTCAACTTGTCATTTTCTTCATCCGACCGTTATTCGTTATGGGGCCCACAAATGTCTGAGCCGTTGTACGAATATTCCCCTTGATAGAAAGAATATTCCACGACCAAACGAATATTCCCCGACAACAATGAATATTTTATAACCACTTGCTTAATTTGCAAAATTTGCACATTTCACCCATAACCAAAACATTATATCAAATTAACACCTTATTATTCACAATAATAATTATAGGAAATTTGATTTTATTTATAAAAAGTTGGGGTCTTACATTATTGATCATACATTATCTCTATGTATAACTTATTATACCAAGGCATACCCTTTGATATATCCTAAGTGTGACGCCCCAAAAATAGGTATACACAACACCCATTCTGAGTCGCCAAATACATGGTACAAGAAGCAAACTACAACTTTATTATTACAACAGTAAAACTGTGAGTTTAAATACAGATATTATCTTCTAGACAATATCTATACTCAAATAAATTCTCATCACATTTATTGATACATTATTTTACAAAAATGGTGAGGACTACTAAACAATCCTTTCTAAAACCTTCATTCCATACCCCGACTAGTACTCGCTACATTCTCGCCTCCGAGAAGAAAAATGGAACAACAAGGAAAAGGGTGAGCTCAACTAGCCCAAATAAAGAATATTATGACTAAGATAATATACAACAAATTATCATTAGTCTTCAACAGGAAAAATCGATAGAATACAATAGACAACAAGTTTTTGGATCAATATTCGCAATGAAATAATAATTCATAGAAGAGTTACGTGAGAGAATGAAATCTACTATAATCTATGAATTTAACGGTCCATCATCAATATTTTATCCCTGTAACATCAATCAATATGAATACGGAATCAAATATTCATTTTGCACTACAGCCAAAGATATTCATCGATTTGTCATGTTCATTTAAACACTGTTCATCTTTGCACTACTGAGCCAAAGATATTAATCAATCGGTCATGTTCATCTCAACACCTGTTCATCTTTGCACTACAGGCCAAAGATATTCTTCAGAAATCATTCATCTTTGCACTACAGCCAAAGATATTCAATAATATCATCATTTAAGACCGAGGATGATGAAAATATTTTTTAAGAAGCGAATCCAATTGAAACAAAATGACAAGGATTAAGGATTAAGGATTCGTACTTGGTTTTATCCACGTCCAAAAATACCTCAAAAATAATCATAGTGGTGTAAAATTCAAGAATGATCAAAACATGGATACAATCGAGTTAGTATCCATAATAGATATTTTAGACGAAAAGAAGAAATTTTATTTTTAAATTGAATAGTCTTAGATATCGTGAATAGTGCCAGATATCGTGAATAGTCCGATATCGTGAATAGTAACTCTGACACCAAAAGATAGAAATTCCACAAAAACATCTTCACGCTTCATGAATAGTACTCGTGAATAGTAACTCGTGAATAGTAACTCATGAATAGTAACTCGTGAATAGTAACTCATGAATAGTAACCCATGAATAGTAACCCCGACATGAAAAAGTTCCAAATTTGATAAAAACTTCAGATCAACATTTCAGCATAATGATATTGAAGAAATAATATCATTTGAGAAGAAAATAACATCCCTTACCTCGAAAGATCAGTACTTCTAGCTGAAACACCGGATATAGGCTATGACTTGGACTTGCACCGTATAGCAATACTCAAAGTATACTCAAAATACTCACAAGAATACGCTCGATAATATAGAGAGAGAAAACTTCAGTTTCTGGTGTGATTTTCAATTCTAACCTAAGCACCCTATTTATAGGAAATTGCTTAGAACACCAAAGCAGAAAATTTAATAAATTAATAATATAATTATATTATTTTCTACACATGTCTAGAATCTGATTTCAGCCATCAAACACATGCCACCTTCTAGAAAAAAATAAGAAAAACGTTTTCTAATTTTAAATATTTTAAACTTCCAAAAATCAATTATTTTGAACTTGAACTTCAATAATTCATAATAAATAGCCCTTTCATCAGAAAATTCGAATCTCACGAGTTTTTATAGGAAATTCAATTCTCTACAACTTTGCAGAAGAAAGTTTTTCCAAATTCCAATCAGAAATTGACCGAAATCCACAAACGGGCAATTTTCTGTTTATAATCAAATTTCGATCAATAAATGGGGTCCACAGACATGTTTAACATGTTTTAAACATTTATTGCAAACAAAATACTCTTCCTCCTGATATACTCATATATCCCACATTCGTTGTAAAAATATCACCGTTAATATATTATTAAAATAATATATTTAAATGAATTATTTTATCGGAAAAGATAAAATATTAATTTTCAACAATTGTCATTTTAAAATTTTCTCCATCTATATCCACATAAAATCAATATTTTCCTCATCATATAAATTAATAATTAATTATTCACAAATAATATTACTGAGAATCACAATATCGACAACCAGTGGTTCAAGGGAAAGAGGGGCTTTCAATAAGAATTTCTTCATGGGCGCCGCAATTAGGTGACCAAACCTCTCCTTAGATGAGAACTTTCTAGACATTGCCAATAATGTTATCTAATAATATTATTCAAATAATATGAATTATTGCTTCGATAATGAAAGATCTTGTGTAATGACAATTATTGAAACAACAAGAATATAAAATATCAACGCAAAGAATTATTAACTCAATAAAATATCGAGCGATAATTATCGTAACCATTATTGAGTAGTGCCTTCACGTAAGAATCAATAATTGGTGCAATACTGGTGTGCTCTTGTTTCAACAACGGCGTATTAGTGTGTTTTAACCACCGGGTATTCCAACAAGATAACTGTAATAACTATTACTGTTATTTACAAATAACTTATATTTGTCGTTTTCTTCATCCAATCGCTTTACGTTATGGGGCCCACACATGGGTTGCTTGGCTGTCGCATTCACGAATATTCCCTAATCGCATTTAATATTCCCACGACCAAACGAATATTCCCGACAACAATGAATATTTTATAACCACTTGCTTATTTTGAAATATTTGCATATTTAACCCTTAACTATCCACATTAATCAAATCAACCCTTACTATTTCAAAATAATAAATAAAGGAAATTCCTTTTTATTTAAAAAATTTCTGGGTCTTACAACCTCCCTCCTTATGAAATTTCGTCCTCGAAATTGGACGTGACGATACTGGTGTGTTTGAAAAGGTGAGGATACCTCGCTTTCATTTCCGTTTCCAATTCCTGGTCATTTCCTCTATAAGCATGATTCCTCCACAAAACTTTAACTTGTGGTATAACCTTTCATGCGTGGGACATGCTCCTTCCTATCCAAAATCTTCGATGCGGTACCTCCTCATACGTTAAGTCTTCGGCTATCTCGTCCGGTTCTAACTCTATAACGTGGTTCGGGTCTTTCACATATTTACGAAGTACAGATATGTGAAACACATTATGAACACGAGACATACTCGGAGGTAACGCAAGTCTATAGGCTACATTTCCTACTCGGTCAAGAATTTGAAATGGACCAATAAATCGTGGATTGAGCTTTCCTCTCTTCCCAAATCTTGTAACTCCCTTCCATGGAGCAACTCGCAACAATACATGATCCCCTACATTAAATTCCACATCCTTTCGATGAAGATCCGCATAACTCTCTTGTCGATCTTGTGCTGGTTTGTATCGTTGTCAAATCATTAGTCATATACGTATTAACTCGGGTCCCAACAATGTTGCTTCACCCACCTCATCCCAACATATCGGGAAGCGACATTTTAATCCATATAATGCTTGAATGGAACCATGCCTATATTTGTTTAATAACTATTGTTGTATGAGAATTCCACCAATGGCAAGTACTTATCCCAACTTCCTTTGAAATCTAGGACACAGAGTTTTAATATATCTTCAAGAGTTTGAGTAGTCCTTTCTGATTGCCCATCCGTTTGAGGATGGTATGCCAACCGAATCGTAAATTCGTGCCCATAGCTTTCTAACCCAAAATCATGAAGTGAATCTTGGGTCACGATCTAAAACTATGGATCTTGGCATGCCATGCAATCTCACAATCGCATTTACGTACATACGAGAAAGACGTTCAAGGAATAAGTCTCGTATCGGTATCGAAGAAATGAGCGGACTTGGTTAATCTATCAACAATAACCCAAATAGCATTGATGCCTTGAGAAACCGTAGGAAGACCCGTAACGAAATCCATAGTAATGTGTTCCCACTTCCATTCCGGAATCTCAAGTGGTTACAACGGACCCTTAGGTACAAGATGCTCCGCCTTTACACGTTGGCAAGTTAAACACATCGAGATAAACTTTGCAATCTCTCTCTTCATATTGTTCCACCAAAATGTATGTACCAATCTATCCAGATTCACTAATCCCTAATTTAGTAATCCAACGATCGAGAACTATTTTAGTTTTAAGCTTTCTAAGAATTTAGATCTCATTAGAATGATCATCATCATTATTCTAAAAGCATTACTTAAAACTATGAGTTTATCACATATTATAAAACATCATCACGTAGATAATTAAAAGCCTTTAATAAATTAATACTTTTTATTAATAAATGAATAAGATTGTTACAAAATATATGCTTTATCATCAAACATGATTAGCTTGTGTGCATACTACTTTTACTACGGCCAAAAACATATAACTGTAAAACCAATAATCAATAGTCCATCTTTGCACTACGGCCAAAGATATACCACTGTAAAACCAACAATTAACAGTCCATCTTTGCACTACGAGCCAAAGATATACAACTGTAAAACTAGTAATCAATAGTCCATATTTGCACTACGGGCCAAAGATGACTTTTACCACATCATTTGTCTGTAACATTAGTCCATCTTTGCATGTAAGCCAGATATGATTTTCACCACATCATTTGTCTGTAACATTAGTCCATCTTTGAACGTAAGCCAAACAAGATTTTCACCACATCATTTGTCTGTAACATTAGTGTAAGACCCCAACTTTTTAATAAAATTGAATTTCCTCTATTTATTATTGTGAATAATAAGGTATTAATTTGATATAATACATTGGTTATGGGTAAAATGTGCAAATTTTGGAAAATAAACAAGTGGTTATAAAATAATCATTGTTGTCGGGGAATATTCGTTTGGTCGTTGAATATTCTTTTTGTCGGGAATATCCGTACGACGGCGCAGTCGTTGTGGGCCCCATAACGGAATAACTGTCGAATGAAGAAAACGACAAAGTTTAAGTTTTTTAAATAACAACATAGTTGTTACCGTTAAAACTGTTGGAATACCCGGTGGTTAAAATACAGTAATACGCGTGGTTGCACTGTAGCACACGGTATTGCACAGTATTGTTGAATTATTGATTCTTACTTAAGAATGCACTACTCAATAATTGTTACAGTAATTACTGTTCAATATTTTATTTTATTGATTCAATAATTGATGTGTTGATATGTTATATTATTATTGTTTCAAAAATTGTCACTGCACAGTATTTGTGACGCCCCCAAATCTGGGTTCTCTAACCTCGGGTTTGGTGCTCACGATCCATCAAATATATCACATCTAACTACTCATTCATTAATGAAAAACATCATTCATAATATTCCTTAATACAACTTATAATAATATCCCAGGTTAACAAACATTGACATAACTTTCATACCCTTATATAATCAAAAGGTTTACATAATTAATTACATGATAAAACATAACCATTAAAAGTTGACACTAACTACTCCTGAGCCTTGCCTTTGCCTTTATCCCTGTTAGAACCTTCTGCTACATCAGCATTAACTGAAATATTTTATTTAAGCAAGGGTGAGCAACGAGTTTGCCCAGCAAGTTAAACTATACAACAAATGATATATATCATGAATAGAAGAATCTAGCTTTTTTAGAACTTCAACAATAATCAAAAGATTTCGAAGTAGCTGAATAATAATTCAATCTCAATAATAAAACTTTCTCCCATTTCATACTGAATAACATATCGAAGATGAAAGAGTAAAATTCTTTCAAAGATTCAATAAAATTCGATTGAATAATAATAATTAACAATACTGCAACAATATTCAATAAAGTGGGATATACCCAGATTTTATGCTGAGTGATCACAAAAGGATCATGAACTACTACAGGAATCATTTAGTTATTAAAACTAAACTACCACAAGAATATAAATTAGTTATAAAAACTACATTATACTCTTCTGCAATTACCTGGAGCGGCCAACTCCTTTGTACCCTATATTATACATAATACTCAATAATAGCGCATAGGTCGATTTATGAAATTAAAATTTGTTCATCCCAGTCTTACATAATGAGTCCGTACCACAACAATATGGTTTGGATTACTTTAGAAGAAATACTATGATTTCAATAATTAATAACAATACTAATCTAGCCGAAACCAATGGCATAGATCTTCCAATAACAATTCAGTTCATAATAAATAGAACATTTCATGCTTTAACAAATATTAGTCTTGCCAAAACAATTAGCTGAGACATGATTTATAAATAGTTCAAATAATAGAATAAGAATCAATTGCACTACGTGCGAATTACAATAATCATTATAGATGTGAATAACTATCAATAATTATTCACTACCATGCTTGAAAAATAGTAACTCAAGTTGAGTTAGGAACTTGCCTGATTCGTTGACTACTGCTACGCAATTTAAGTTAACTTCTTTTGTAAGACCTATCATTGATAAGATCGATCTATTAATTAGCATCACATATCTTACTCATAGCAATTTAACATGAAATCATATAACCAATCATCAGTAAGTACACAATACTATCTTAGACTTAACACTTACTCGTTCATTTATAAGTTTTTAATATAACTTGAAAATCTATTTATGAACTCGAGAGAAACTAATATAGCATTTCGGTTTCTATTTCAAACAAGCTAAAACAACACCGACATCTCTTCCGACATTTTAGTTTCCTTTTCAAAGAACTTTGAAATGTTCATTTCGAGGAAAAGTTGAAATACACTATTCACAAAAATATGAAATCGACTTATTATTTTCTAATCTTTTGGCCAATCATATATACATATATTCCATACACAAAAGTAATTTTCTGGAATTTTTCAACTCCCTTAAGTATTTTTCAAAAATCAATTCCTAGTTAATTCCTTAAGAAATTAGCTACCTCTTACTTAACTCCAAAAATTCCCAACTCTTGGCGGGATCTTATACATGTTAACGCGAGCTTACAGTTTAAATTTCAAGACCATCAGAGTTATACAACTCCGGTTATAGTGATTTCCGTCGAGAAAACACAAAAATTGAAATAGTCATAACTCGCTCATTTTAACTCGGAATGAGCTCATTTTTGGAAACAACCTACTTTATCCCATATATGTTCAATCCCCAAATGTCCGAATTTTATCTCACTAAATAAGTGGCCGAAACAGCCCTTCCCATTTCTTGGCAGCAGCTTTTTAAGCATTTTCTTTTTTTTCACCCTTTACTAAAATCATTCCTCACGAAAATCTACAAATCCTTTTTAAGTGGTTCCACTTGGATATTTTAGAAGACTCATAGATCTAACTCTAGGACTTGACCACGCTCAAAAATTCAAAGTAGAATGAGAGATGTGATAATTTCCATATCATACTTTGTTTTCTCAAAAATCTATTTTTCAACTCTTTATGTTTTGTATGAAAACTTTCATGATCTCCCATAAAACCAACATAACTCATTATATTAACTCAAAACAACTCATATACTCATGGATCTAACATGATCCATGGTTTAATTCACCAAATAATAAAAAATCATAACATCAAACACAACAAAAGCTAAGAAAAATTTAATTTTCAAACTTTTGAAAAACCTAACTCATATTTCTTAGTTTAGATTCAACTTTTGATCCATAAAAGAGTTGGATCTAAATATAAAACACTTTTAAACACCAAGATCTAAGGTTTTAAGCCTCAAGATCATAGTTTTACAAAAATCAAAACTCAAATCATCACAAAGAGAAATTAAACAATAAAAGTAGGGATTTCTTATACCTTCTCTTAATTCCTCTTCTTCTTCTTTCTAATACCTAGATTATGGAACTTGAAAACTTACAAAACTCTCCCTCTCTCTTCCCTATTATGGCCGAATCCCTCTTGCACTCTCTCTCTATATCTTGTTTGTTTTGATTACTAAGTTAAGGAAATAGAAAAGATGAAAGAGAAAGGAAATTTGATGTTAGTAATTTTGTATAGATATATTTAGTGTATCTATAATCATCATCCAATTTCTCACTCTTCCTCTCTCTCCTTATCATTATAAGCTTGCTTGCACTCTTGGTTTAACTTGTGGGTTGGATGAAAAAGATAAGAATGAGACCAAGGCTTGACACCTAGCAAGTTAGTTCACCTACTAAAGTAATGTAATGATTACATGCCTCCCCCTTTCTCTCCTCTATGTAATTTTCGGCCATGATGGCCTTCTTGGGCCCCTTTTTATTATATTTTAAGCTCCATTTAGCTTACTTAATGTTCCAAAAGTTCCCCTCCCAATTGGGCTAAGAGTTGGGCCAATCAATTAATTATTTAGGCTAGAAATTCTAATTCTTTGGGCTTGCAATTCAACATAGTTTATACTTTTTAATTTATATCCATTCCCCATTATTTAATTAGGCTTCCCTTACACACATTAGTAAGTTAATTTCTTACTCATATATCTTTAATTTCATTACCCAATTAGACTTGCTATTCTTAGGTTATAAAATTAATTAATGGAGACGTATAAAATAAATCTCTTAGGATTAGTATATCTTTTTAAATACTATCATTCTCTTAATTTATAACCCATTAGGTTATTTAATTATCATACCTAATATATGTATTAGGTTACATAACTTTATTCTTCATCTCTTTACAAAATAAATGTATACACATTATATAATACATATTTACTCAATCACGTATATAATTCACATATGTCCTAAAATATTTCCCTAGTTTATTAACTTATTATCCCAAATTGAATTAATAAGTTATAAACACATACATACTCATATCAATAATCAATGGATTGTAAATCCTTTTAATTTAGTAATCAAGGCTAACATTCAAGCTATGTTAATTTCTTACATAACTTTCATTACTCTTCCTCGAAAATGATTAAGTATACATCTTCGTTAATATATTAACTATCTAGTTTAATTATCATATACACTTATATGATTCAAGTACTTTCTCTCTATAAAAAAAAAATTATTCGAAAATTTTGAATTATGTGAAATTCTGGGTTCTCACATTCTCCCCTCCTTATAAGGATTCCGTCCTCGGAATCACCGCTTTCTTACTCTCTAATGTTCTTTAAAGTTGTATCATCAATTCATTTATATCTACACAATATTAATTTGTGTTTCATATACGAATTTGTGACTTGGGATCTATAAAATAAAACCATTCACAGCTATATCTACCCAATATTTCTCGCGTAATTCATTTACTCATCTAAATCATTACCTGTCACCACCTCCCGTGCAGCTACTGCATCTTGCAATGTCATGTTGAACGTGCGTGTTGTCAGTCTTTTTCTACCGAAAGGTGTCCTTTGATCGCCAAAGTGTTCCCACCGCTATTTCCTCTATTGTTGCTTCTCTTTCGCATTCTTCTTTGGACGATTCTGAATTTGATGTTCTAGCGATCCACATGAAAAACAACATGGTATCTTCTTTGGACTTGGACAATTTGGAGAGATGTGTCCCTCTTGTCCACAGTTAAAACACACTCCTTTTCCCTTCAAACATACTCCCTGATGCTTTTTACCACAATTTGCACATGCCTCACCTTTCTTCCTATTATCTTCTGACTTGTCTCCAAATTCAGTATTGTCTTCCACTTACGCTTATTAGAGTTACTTCCTCCACTGCTACCTCCTTCATTCGTCTTTTTCTTCTTCTCTTGATGATACCTTGACACAGCTTCACTTCCTCCTTCGGCGATGATTGCTTTTTCCAACAGGGCCGAAAATGTCTTAATCTGCAACATAGCTACTTTGCTATATATCCCTGGCTTCAGTCCATTTTCAAACTTTCGCGCCTTTCTTACCTCAGTGTCCACCTGACATGGAGCAAATCTCGCTAGTTCGTTGAATTTGGCGTGATATTCTGCAGAACCGACATATTCTCCCTTCTCAACTCCAAAAATTTACTTCCATTCTTGTCAGATACTTTCTCGAGAAATAATTTTGAAAAATAACTCCTTAAACCTTGTCCAAGTTACTCTACTGCATACAAAGCTCTAGCTTTGTTTGTCTCCCACCAGTAATTCGCCTCACCCTTCATCAAATAGGTAGCAAAATCTGTTTTTTGCTCCTCCGCTACTCTAGAAATAACAAAAGCTTTCTCCATCTCATTTACCCATGTCTAGGTTTCTATAGGGTCAATGGTTCCCTTGAATTCCGGCGGTCCTACGGCTTTAAAGTCTTTAAAGTTAGCTAATCGATTAGCTGGTCGATTTCTGGCTGCTGGGGCTCTAGTTTGCATAGCTTGAGCAAGCATGTCTGCGAAGTTCTGCATTGGATCAGCTTGATCTCCTTCATTATTCACAGACCGCTCCTCCATTTGGTTACGATTTTGTCGTCTTGGCGGCATTATCTGATGAAATAAAGACTTACATTAATACTTTATCTTTATGCAACATCTTATTAATAGTAGTCAAAATTTTAAACTTAAACCAATTTCAGCATCCTGGATTATTTAATCCAGCCTACTGAATTATCAAATTCTTCAGATAATCATCTTAATAATTTAATTCTCAAAATTTAATTACTTATTCAAACATATATTCATATCATTACATTTATATTCATGAAAATAGTACATAGTACTTTTCAGTACATAGCGCAAACTACTACAAATGATTACTATCCCCGTGTGACAAAAGTCGGGATTCATTACTACAACTTTACACAAAAATTTGAGACATAAAAATAAAATAAAAAATTATCTTAATATTCATACCAAAGCGAATATTATACTCCAAAAGATTATACTCCTAACACTTAATCTTTCTTCCCTCCACTTCCTCCATCTGTCTTCTTTTTAGGACAGGTCTTAACCCTATGACCCGTTTCACCACATGCAAAACATCATCCTTTCTTTGGTTTAGGACAATTTGGTGATAGATGTCCTTCTTTACCACAATTGTAACACACATTCTTACCCCACATACATTCCCCCAAATGCTTCTTTCCACACTTGCCATATGCTTGTTTCTTCTTTGAATACGAATTCTCTAAGTTGTTGTCAGTGCCGTTGTTCTTTTTCCTTTTATTACTCTTCTTTTCCTTAATTACATAATTATATGATACATTACACTTAGCCCTCATTCTATCGACTTGTGCCTTAAGATCATTTCGTTCTTCTGTCTTCTCGCGTAATGCTCTTTCTGTCCTCCATAATTCCTCCAGGAGAAGTACTTTAGTCCTTAAGTCTTGAACTTCTGCAGATGCTTGACCTTCTTCGATTGCTACTTCATCTTCTTCCCCATCTTTGATCTTTATTTCTGGCTCCACCTTAGTTTCTTTGGAATATATTTCTTCCTCTTCATCCAGCTCCATCTTGGTACTCGTCATGATCGTCTCTTAGATTTATCGCGAGGTTCGTCTCTTAAAACTTCCTCAACTGACTCACTCTGAGCTGGCACCTCGGCTAATGGCATTGGTGCAGCTGCTAACACTTTCGTAACCATCTTATCATCTCCTGACATCTTGTTTATGGTTATATTCCTAAGTTTTTCCCCCCCACCTAAGGTTATAACCTACAGCTTTGATACCAACTTGTGACGCCCCCAAATCCGGGTTCTCTAACCTCGGGTTTGGTGCTCACGATCCATTAAATATATCACATCTAACTACTCATTCATTAATGAAAAACATCATTCATAATATTCCTTAATACAACTTATAATAATATCCCTGGTTAACTAACCTTGACATAACTTATATACCCTTATATAATCAAAAGGTTTACATAATTAATTACATGATAAAGCATAACCATTAAAAGTTGACACTAACTACTCCTGAGCCTTGCCTTTGCCTTTATCCCTGTTAGAACCTTCTGCTACATCGGCATTAACTGAAATATTTTATTTAAGCAAGGGTGAGCAACGAGTTTGCCCAACAAGTTAAAATATACAACAAATGATATATATCATGAATAGAAGAATCTAGCTTCTTTAGAACTTCAACAATAATCAAAAGATTTCGAAGTAGCTGAATAATAATTCAATCTCAATAATAAAACTTTCTCCCATTTCATACTGATTAACATATCAAAGATGAAAGAGTAAAATTCTTTCAAAGATTCAATAATATTCGATTGAATAATAAGAATTAACAATACTGCAACAATATTCAATAAAGTGGGATATACCCAGATTTCATGCTGAGTGATCACAAAAGGATCATGAACTACTAGAGGAATCATTTAGTTATTAAAACTAAACTACCACAAAAATATAAATTAGTTATAAAAACTAAATTATAATCTTCTGCAAGTACTTGGAGCGGCCAACTCCTTTGTACCCTATATTATACATAATACTCAATAATAGCGCATAGGTCGATTTACGACATTAAAATTTATTCATCCCAGTCTTACATCATGAGTCCGTACCACAACAATATGGTTTGGATTACTTTTGAAGAAATACTATGATTTCAATAATTAATAACAATACTAATCTAGCCGAAACCAATGGCATAGATCTTCCAATAACAATTCAGTTCATAATAAATAGAACATTTCATGCTTTAACAAATATTATTCTTGCCAAAACAATTTGCTGAGACATGATTTATAAATAGTTCAAATAATAGAATAAGAATCAATTGCACTACGTGCGAATTACAATAATCATTATAGATGTGAATAACTATCAATAATTATTCACTACCATGCTTGAAAAATAGTAACTCAAGTTGAGTTAGGAACTTGCCTGATTCGTTGACTACTGCTACGCAATTTAAGTTAACTTCTTTTGTAAGACCTATCATTGATAAGATCGATCTCTTAATTAGCATCACATATCTTACTCATAGCAATTTAACATGAAATCATATAACTAATCATCAGTAAGTACACAATACTATCTTAGACTTAACACTTACTCGTTCATTTATAAGTTCGTAATATAACTTGAAAATCTATTTATGAACTCAGTAGACTTAATATAGCATTTCAATTTCTATTTCAACAAGCTAAAACAACACTGACATCTCTTCTGACATTTTAGTTTCCCTTTTCAGCAACCTGAAATGTTCATTTCGGGAAGCTGAAGTACACTATTCACGAAAATATGAAATCAGCTTATTATTTTCTAATCTTTTGGCCAATCATATATACATATATTCCATACACAAAAGTAATTTTCTGGAATTTTTCAACTCCCTTAAGTATTTTTCAAAAATCAATTCCTAGTTAATTCCTTAAGAAATTAGCTACCTCTTACTTAACTCCAAAAATTCCCAAATCTTGGCAGGATCTTATACATGTTAACGTGAGCTTACAGTTTAAATTTCAAGACCATCGGAGTTATACAACTCCGGTTATAGCGATTTCCGTCGAGAAAACACAAAAATTGAAATAGTCATAACTCGCTCATTTTAACTCGGAATGAGCTCATTTTTGGAAACAACCTACTTTATCCCATATATGTTCAATCCCCAAAAGTCCGGATTTTATCTCACTAAATAAGTGGCCGAAACAGCCCTTCCCATTTCTTGGCAGCAGCTTTTTAAGCATTTTCTTTTTTTTTGCGTCCTTTATTAAAATGGTTCCACACGAAAATCTACAAATCCTTTTTAAGTGGTTCCACTTGGATATTTTAGAAGACTCATAGATCCAACTCTAGGACTTGACCACGCTCAAAAATTCAAAGTAGAATAAGAGATATAATAATTTCCATATCATACTTTGTTTTCTCAAAAATCTGTTTTTCAACTCTTTATGTTTTGTATGAAAACTTTCATGATCTCCCATAAAACCAACATAACTCATCATATTAACTCAAAACAACTCATATACTCATGGATCTAACATGTTCCATGGCTTAATTCACCAAATAATCAACAATCATAAAATCAAACACAACAAAATCTAAGAAAAATTTAATTTTCAAACTTTTGAAAAACCTAACTCATATTTCTTAGTTTAGATTCAACTTTTGATCCATAAAAGAGTTGGATCTAAATATAAAACACTTTTAAATAACAATATCTAAGGTTTTAAGCCTCAAGATCATAGTTTTACAAAAATCAAAACTTAAATCATCACAAAGAGAAATTAAACTATAAAAGTAGGGATTTCTTATACCTTCTCTTAATTCCTCTTCTTCTTCTTTCTACTACCTAGATTATGGAACTTGGAAACTTACAAAACTCTCCCTCTCTCTTCCCTATTATGCCCGAATCCCTCTTGCACTCTCTCTCTCTATATCTTGTTTGTTTTGATTACTAAGTTAAGGAAATAGAAAAGATGAAAGAGAAACAAAATTTGATGTTAGTAATTTTGTATAGATATATTTAGTGTATCTATAATCATCATCCAATGTCTCACTCTTCCTCTCTCTCCTTATCATTATAAGCTTGCTTGCACTCTTGGTTTAACTTGTGGGTTGGATGAAAAAGATAAGAATGAGACCAAGGCTTGACACCTAGCAAGTTAGTTCACCTACTAAAGTAATGTAATGATTACATGCCTCCCCCTTTCTCTCCTCTATGTAATTTTTGGCCATGATGGCCTTCTTGGGCCCCTTTTTATTATCTTTTAAGCTCCATTTAGCTTACTTAATGGTCCAAAAGGTCCCCTCCCAATTGGGCTAAGAATTGGGCCAATCAATTAATTATTTAGGCTAGAAATTCTAATTCTTTGGGCTTGCAATTCAACATAGTTTATACTTTTTAATTTATATCCATTCCCCATTATTTAATTAGGCTTCCCTTACACACATTAGTAAGTTAATTTTTTACTCATATATCTTTAATTTCATAACCCAATTAGACTTGCTATTCTTAGGTTATAAAATTAATTAATGGAGACGTATAAAATAAATCTCTTAGGATTAGTATATCTTTTTAAATACTATCATTCTCTTAATTTATAACCCATTAGGTTATTTAATTATCATACCTAATATATGTATTAGGTTACATAACTTTATTCTTCATCTATTTACAAAATAAATGTATACACATTATATAATACATATTTACTCAATCACGTATATAATTCACATATGTCCTAAAATATTTCCCCTAGTTTATTAACTTATTATCCCAAATTGACTTAATAAGTTATAAACACATACATACTCATATCAATAATCAATTACTTAAGGATTGTAAATCCTTTTAATTTAGTAATCAAGGCTAACATTCAAGCTATGTTAATTTCTTACATAACTTCCATTAATCTTCCTTGAAAATGATTAAGTATACATCTTCATTAATATATTAACTATCTAGCTTAATTATCATATACACTTATATGATTCAAGTACTTTCTCTCTTTAAAAAAAAAATTATTCAAAAATTTTGAATTATGTGAAATTCTGGGTTCTCACAGTATTTCCCATTATCAGATCAATAATTCATATTGTTTGAATAATATTATTAGATAGCATTATTGATAATGTCTAGAGTGTTCTATTAAGGAGAGGTTTGGTCACCTAATTGCGCGCCAGTAAGGAGAAATCCTTATCGAAAAGGCCCCTCTTTCCTGGGAACTGTCTAGTTGTCATTATTGTGATTCTGTAATATTATTTGTGAATAATTAATTATTGATTTATATGATAAGAAAATATTTATTTGATGTGGATATAAATGATGAATTTATTTATGTTGAGGTGTTTTATCAGTATTTTATCAGATTGGAGGTATTAAAAGATCAAATCGGTGTTTTTAAAGCTCTATTGCGTGAGTTATAATTTTAATCCGACCGTTGGATCGTTGTGATTGTTGGATATGTTATACATATATAAGTTGAGTATATATCCACAAATTTTGAACCGTTAAAAATGAACGAATGATTTGTTATGGATTTTTAGAGGTGTTGAAAATCATCCGTTTGTGGATTTCGGATATATTCTGTTTGGAATTTGGAAAAACTTTCTTCTGCAAAGTTGTAGAGAATTCGATTTCGTGTGGAATAGACATAAAATTCGTAATTTTCTAATAAACGGGCTATTTTCTATGAATTACTGAAGTTTTGTAAAATAAAATGATTTTTATTAAATTATAGGTGGGACCTACTTTTGGTTGGTGTTGAATACATGTGGGCTGCTGGAATTTTTCAGAAATGGCATGCTAGTTTTGGTCTTTAGGCATGCGTAGAAATTGGTTTTGAAATAATAATATTTTATTATTTTAGTTTTCTATGGCGTTCTAGCATTTTCCTATAAATAGACGCTTAGGTTAGGATTGAAAATCACACCAGAAACAAGTTTTCTTTCTCTCTATATTGTCGAGCGTATTTTTTTTGAGTATTTAGATACTTTGAGAGTTGCTGTTCGGTACAAGTTTCCTTCGGCTTTCTATCCGATATTTCGATAAGAAGTACCATTATTTTGAGGTAAGGGATGTTATTTTCTTCGTAAATGATATTATTTCTTTCAATATCATTATGCCGAAATATTGGTCTGAACTTTTTATCAAATTTGGAACTTTCTGTGTCGGGGTTACTATTCACGTATACGACACTATTCACGTATACGACACTATTCACCGAAAAATGATTTTTTTTTTGTCCAAGATGTCTATTATGGTTACTATCTTTGATTGTATCCATGTTTTGATCTTTATTTTTGAATTCTACTTCACAATTGGTTATTATGGAGTATTATTGAATTTGGATAAACCGAAATACTCTAATCCCTAATATTTGTCCTTACGTCTCCTTTGGATTCGTTTCTAAAATGTTTTTCATCATCCTCGGTCCTTAATAGGTGATACTAGATGAATATCTTTGGCCTGTAGTGCAAAGATGAATTATTATCTGATGAATATCTTTGGCTCGTAGTGCAAAGATGAACATGTGTTGATATGAACATGACCAACTGGTGATACAAATGAATATCTTTGGCCTGTAGTGCAAAGATGAATATTTGATTAAAGATGTATATTGATTGTTATTCTGAGGATAAAATATTGATGATGGACTTTTAAATCTTAGAAGATAGTAGAACTCATTCTCTACTTGACTCTTCTAATGGATTGTTGTTTTTGCTGCAGTTGTTGATCTAAAACTTGTTGTCTATTATATTTTATCAGATTTTTCCCTGTTGAAGACTAATGATAATTTGTTGTATATTATCTTAGTCATAATATTCTTTACTGGGCTAGTTGAGCTCACCCTTTTCCTTTTTGTTCCATTTTTCTTCTCAGGAGGTGAGAACATAGCAGGATCTAGTCGGGGTATGTAGTGATGGTTCTAGAGAGATGTTTTAGCAGTCCTCACTATTTCTGTAAAATAGTGTTTGAATAATTGTAATAAGGACTTATTTGAGTGTGGATATTGTCTAGAAGATAATATTTGTATTTAAACACATAGTATGTGTTATCGTATTTTGCACGACAATTGTATTATTGAAGTTGTAGTTTGCTTTCTGTACCATGTATTTGGCGACTCAGAATGGGTGTTGTATACCTATTTTGGGGGCGTCACAATTAGTCCATCTTTGCACGTAAGCCAAAGAGGATTTTCACCACATCATTTGTTTGTAACAATATAGGTCATGATTATACCTGTGACACCCCCAAAATTAGGTATACATCACCCATCTTGGGTCGCCAAATACATGATACAGAATTCAAATACAACTTATTAATACAACTGTCGTGTACCATACGACGAAACATAAACTGTGAGTTTGAATACAAATATTGTCTACTAGAGATTATACAAACTCAAAAGGAGTCCTCATTACAATTATTATCACACTATTTCACAGAATAGTGAGGACTACTAATGCTATCCTCTGGACCATCACTCCGTTCCCCGACTCATCCCAACTATATTCTCATTTCTCAAGAGAAAACGATGAAAGAAAGGGTGAGCTCAACTAGCCCAAGAAGAAATATTATGACTAAGATAATCTGTAATAAATTATCATTAGTCTCCAACAATGTTAAACCGATAAAATATAATAGACATCAAGTTTAAGCAGTAGTGGAACAAGCAATCCATTAAAAGAGTCAAGTAGAAAATAAAATCTACTATCTTTTATGATGTAAAAGGTTTTTCATCACTTTTATCATTGGGACTCGACTTTTAATAAATAATCCACATCATCGAATCACCCCTACACTACGGCCAAGGATATTCTTTAGTATCACGACCACAATTATCCATGCACTACGGGCCAAGAATATTTGTGTATTCATTAATGGTCATGATCATGCCAACAACTGTCCATCAATGCACTACGGGCCAATGAGAACTTTTACCACATCATTTGTAACATTACGGTCATGATTACACCGAATAATCCCTGGTCATAACCATCTATGCACTACAGGCCACAGATGACTTTCAACAAAATATAAACATGAGGATGATGACAATGATATAAGAATTCAATAAAACAAGTTCAAGAATTATTTTATCCAGAAATTATTAACGTCCAAATTGTCAACATGATACTGCTTTGTAGGGTAAAATTCAAGAATGCTCAGAAGAATATTTTCATGAAAAGATATTGGATGAAGCGCAAATATCAAGAATATTCCACTAATTTCATGGAGTATAGAAGTCAAAACTTTAACCAACTGAGTATAATAGAATATAGGAAACTGCAAATAAATTTTCACCCGCCATGCGGTAATCCACGTATACAGACCATTTCCACAATTTAATAAGGAATGAATACTTGCCTTTAGCGTCTGCTACGGTATATTAACTTTATGTTCAACTCTTTCAAGTCTCTACAATACATGATCACATAATGCCTTACATTAGGTCATATATAATCAAGTATGTATATGACTATATCTTACCCTTCATCTCAATCTAATTATGTATTAGATTTAGTTACTATTTGTTCCGGTTTATCATTATCCTTGCATTTATATTCAACTAGGTTATCTCAACCTTTATACCACATCCTTAAGGTTTAACAAAGTTTAAACAATGTTACATTACGTTCCTTAGGTTGTGTTTACTTTCAAATCAATTAACTTTCTTTCCTTTGTAATTAAAAACATTCATCACTATCCTTGTTACGAGACCCTGGCTGCCATACCGATTTTATACTCTCACATCTGTAATTGCAGCAGCGTAAATATTGGCATTGACGGGACTTGGCTATTGCATGGGCTTGCTGAGTCCTTACTTGAGTGGCGCATTTGCGGTGCCACACTTGAAGGTTTTGTGTTGTTCATATGCTGTGGCGCCACAAATTGTACTAAGGTTCGCGTTGCGGTGAACTCTTGCAGTGTGCTCAGACATTGTTATGTGTCTTTGCTTGGCGTGGCCGGTTTAGCCTAGGGTTGGCGGCCAAGCTGACAACTCATGCACCGAAAAAAATTGATCTTTGAATTTTGTGAACTTCCCGGACGCATAACTTCTTCGTTATAAGTTCGAATTGGCTTGTTCAAAAGCCTACGGTTCACAAATTACGTTATCTAGGCGTTCATTCAAGAATTTTATCTATTTGACTTCGTTTGCTAAAAATTCAACTATTGGTTCATTTTTAATGAAAACGATAAACGTTCGTGAACGTTCAACCCTCGTTTCTTCGTTCTAAGTCAGAATTCGGTCATTTTCGAGTCCGCAACTCTTAAATGCTAAATATGACTTGACTCCATCGGAAAACTATGGTTCTAAGTTCAAACACAAAATTTGACTTCTATGCCGAGAATTTTACGAATTCGACGATTATCGTCCAATCGTGCAATTTTCGGCAAATCTTCATTCTTATGATTTGTTCAACATTACAAATGAATTCCATTCATCATGTGTCTCAACATACTTATTACAACAACCTATATTCATTGTTGGATTTTTGACTTATTCTTAATGAGCTTATAACTTGTCAAATTATAACTACTTAATATTTTATTGTTCATGACTTATGACAATTAAAGTTTCTTAATCATCATACTTTATATGTTCTTAACATATAACTTTACTTATGTATACATGATACATATGATCATATAAGTTCTTTTACATCCATATCACTTCTCTTGATAAACTCATTACAAGTTCATAATACTTTTACATAAGTTTATAACTTATGCTAGCTTAAATGACTTATTACCAACTTATGTGGCTTAAGTTCATTACTTACACATTCTTCTTACTTCTTAACATTCATGTTCCTTAATCCATCTTTTCTTATCAACCTATCATGAATAGAGATAGATGATAATTTAGAGAAGAAGTCTTACTTTAGAAGTCTTGGTAAAGTAGCCTTCTTCTTCTTCTTCTTACAAATGAAAGTCACTTATTGTAGCTTATTGTCTCTAACACTTAAGTACTTTGAGATGTTTGGATTATTTGAACAACTAACAAATGGCTTGCAAGGCTTCTCTATTTATAGAATTTGCAAGGTTAGGGTAATTTAATCATTAAATCAACCCATCTCCTTAAGCCACCTCCTTACTATTCATTACTTGATTAACACAACTCTTATCTTTTGCTTGGCCATTACTCCTAAGTCTTGGTCATTACTTTAACTTGGTCACCACATTAGTTTGGTCTTCATATTAACCATATTAATATGGTTTGCCCCATGGGTCAAACAACTCATGGATTCTAGCTTGGGCTTACATTAAATCAACCTTTGGGCTTTGCATTAATAAACACTAGTTGGTTCATTAATTAATAATTGGGCCTTAACATTTTATTCACTTGGACTTGTACCAATTGCTAACCAATCTTCCAAGTTCATTAACATTACTTAATACATATACATATAGTTTATGTATTATTTTCGTATTCTAATTCATATAGAAATTATATACGATATTTCATTCTTCATACCAACTCGTATAATACTTCGTATTATACTCGTTTTCATTACTTTGCACAATAACCAAGTATCATGCAATTATTACTTACTCGTTAATACTTTGCCCTCCTTAACATTTATAAATTAAGTCTGCAAGCGAAATATTATATTTTCCATAACTAGATTTTTATTACATAATCCATCTTACCTTGTCATTCTATCATTACGTATTTCTCAGAAATTCAAAATTAAATCCCGAGCAAATATCGATGAATAGTGTTTTTCAGAAAATTTCTTGGAAAACTTTTATTTTCGTCTTGAAAATTCAAACACTTTAATTCATTAACGTAGCTCAAATACTACGACATTCTAACATCAATAGGTTATACAATGACAACCATCTTGATATCACATCAAATATAATTCTATTATTATTTAATTTAATAAAATCATTTTACAATAAGATCCGAATTTCTCGGTCGTTACATTTTTCCCCCCTTATAAAGATTCTGTCCCCAGAATCTCGTCTTACTAACCAAATAGATGGGAAAAATTTTCTTCATTTTTTCTAATTCTAATTCCGTTTCTTCAAAGATCGTGGTTCTTCCATACTACCTTTACTGATGGTATTATCTTGTTCCTCAGAACTTGTTCCTTTCTATCAATGATCTGCATCAGCGACTCTTCATATGTTAAGTCTTTCTCTATATGAATCGGCTCATACTCGATTACATGCTTATAGTCTGGCTTATATGGACATAATACAGATACGTGAAACACGTTATGTATCTGTTCTAGGTCTGAAGGTAATGCTATTACATAAGCTACCTCTCCCACCCGTTTTAATACTTCAAAAGGTCCTATAAACCTTGGACTTAATTTTCCTTTCTTTCCAAAGCGTATCTTTCCTTTCCAGGGAGATACCTTTAGAAACACATATGAGCCCACCTCAAACTCTCGACTTAGTCTATGCATACTTCTTACATGCATCACGAAATGTGACGAGACGCATCCGAATTAACTTTACCACATCCGCTATCTGCTGCACAAATTCTGGTCCTAGCATCCGGCGTTCTCCCACCTCATCCCAACACAATGGTGTTCTGCACTTTCTTCCATACAGAGCTTCATAGGCGGCATACCTATGCTTGCATGATAGCTGTTGTTATCATAAACTCTACTAGTGGTAGGTGATCATCCCAACTACCCTTGAAATCCATAACGTAAGACCTCAACATGTCTTCTAACCCTCGAATTGTTCTCTCGCTACGCCCATCGGTTTATGGATGATAAGTCGTGCTTTACTTCATTTATGTTCCCAATTGTTCTTGCAAACTCCTCCAAAGTTTGATGTGAATCGTGGATCACGATCGACACAATCGATCTTTGGTACTCCATGTCCGGAAATGATTTCCTTAACATAAAGTTTAGCTAAGCTGGTCTAAGTTATACTTGACCCTAATTGGAAAAAGTGAGTGGCCAACCGTCAATGGGTCCACTATTACCCAAATCGAATCGTATCCTTTATTCGTCGTCGGAAGTCCCACCACGAAGTCCATCGTGATATGCTCCCATTTCCATTCTGGAATCTCCAATGACTGTAATAAGCCACTGGGTCGTTGATGTTCGGCCTTAACTTTTTGACAAGTTAAGCACCTACTCACATACTCTGCTATTTCTCTCTTTATGTTTGGCCACCAAAAACTCTGTCGAAGGTCTTGATACATCTTAGTGCTACCAGGATGTATCGAGTACCTCGAACTATGAGCTTCTTATAACACTTGCTCCTTCAATTCCATCTCATTCGGAACCCAAATTCTTCCTTCAAATCTTAATAATCCCTCATTATCAAGACTATACTTAGCATCTTCCTTCTCGGATAACCGTTTCTTCATTTGGTAACACTTATCAGTCTTGAGTTGTACCTCCTTGACTCTTTCTACGATTGTAGATTGCATCTCCGTCGTAAAGAGTATCTGCCGCGAATCATTCGGCATTCTTACTTCTATTTCCATCCTAGCCATCTTTGTTATTAACTCATTTTGAGCTGTTAACATAGACAACTTTTCCCGACCCTTCCTACTTAAGGCGTCAGCAACTACATTGGCCTTTCCAGGGTGATACAGGATTTCACAATCATAATCCTTTATCAACTCTAGCCATCTTCTCTGTCTCATATTCAACTCCTTCTGAGTGAAGACATACTTTAGACTTTTATGGTCCGTATATATCTCACATTTTTCCCCATAAAGATAATGTCTCCATATCTTTAGGGCAAACACTACCGCGACCAGTTCTAGATCATGAGTAGGATAAACTTTCTCATAATCCTTCAACTGTTGTGATGCATAAGCAATGACTTTGCCATGCTGCATAAGCACACAACCAAGTCCTCTATGCGAAGCATCACTATACACTACAAAATTTCCTGTGTCATCTGGCAATGACAAAATAGGAGCTTCACTTAATCTTTTCTTCAGTTCTTGAAAACTGTCTTCACATTTATCCGTCCATACGTATTTCACCGTCTTCCTTATTAAATTAGTCAACGGGGTAGCTATCTTTGAAAATTCCTGGATAAATCTTCGATAGTACCCCGCTAACCCTAGGAAACTCCGCACCTCAGTCAGCGTTTTCGGTTGTTCCCAATTCATTACTACTTCCACCTTCGCTGGATCGACTAAAATCCCCTCTTGGTCAATGACATGACCTAAAAACTGCACCTTTTCCAGCAAAAATTCATATTTGGTGAATTTCGCATATAACTTCTCCTTCCTTAGTGTCTCCAATACTAATCTTAAGTGTTCAGCATGATCTTCTGACGTCTTAGAATAGACTAGAATATCATCGATAAACACAACGATGAACTTGTCCAAATATGGTTTGAACACTCTGTTCATCATATCCATAAATACAACAGGTGCATTCGCCAACCCAAATGACATTACCAGAAACTCGTAATGACCATAACGAGTCCTGAATGCCGTCTTCGGTACATCTTCTTTCTTAACCTTCAACTGATGATACCCCGTCTGCAAATCTATTTTGGAAATATACTTTGCCCCTTTTAATTAATCAAAGAGATCATCGATCCTGGGCAATGGGTATTTATTCTTTATCGTTAACTTGTTCACCTCCCGATAGTCCGTACAAAGCCTTAACAATCCATCTTTCTTCTTGACAAACAACACCGGTGCCCCCCACGGAGAAACACATGGTTGAATGTACTTTCTGTCCAATAGTTCCTGTAGCTGAACCATTAGTTCTTTCATTTCCACAGGCGCCATACGATATGGTGCCCTTGAGACTGGTGCAACTCCTGGCACAATGTCTATCACAAATTCGATCTCCCTATTCGGCGGTAAACCCGGTAACTCACTTGGAAATACATCCATGAACTCCTTTACTATAGGTATTTGTTCCATGGTTGCTCCCACTCTCTGGGTATCAACAACATGGCATAGATAACCTACACATCCCTTCCTTAAAAGTTTTCTAGTTTGTGTCATCATCGAAAGGCAACACGAACGTCCCAAATGATTTATTCTTAGTAAAATACTACAGGAGGTTGCTTCAACGTCCTGATGCTCACACATTTCTTTTGGCAATCTATAATTGCTCCATGGTTAATCAACCAATCCATTCCGAGAATTACGTCGAATTTTCCTAACTTTATCGGTATTAAATCTACCGATAACTTATAACCACGTACTTCTACGCAACAACTCCTATGAATATCATCAACATGAATTATCTCTTCGTTTGCTACCTTAATGTTCAAAGGTATAGGCAATTTTTCGGGAAATAATTCTAGTCGTCTAGCAAAATCACATGCTATAAACGAACAAGTAGCACCCGAATCAAATAACACGTATACATTTATGTTATTGATCGGAATAATACCTGTAACTACATCCCCTGATGCCACCGCATCTTGGACCGTCATATTAAAAGTGCCGGCCATTGATTTACCCGGCTGAGCTGGACCACTAATAGCCAACTTACCGCTATTAATTCCTTTATTACCTTATGTCCCCTTCTTCGGGCAGTTCTTCGCTATGTGGTCAGTTGACCCACATACAAAACATCCATGATTTTTCTTCGGATTTAGACAGTTAGGCGAAATGTGCCCTTCCTGTCCACAATTATAACATACTGCCTTTCCTTTGAGACAGACTCCTAAGTGAGTCTTCCCGCAAGTTTTACAGGCCTCCATCCTCCTCTTAGCATCCCCTTGTTTTACTCCGTTATTCCCAGAGTTAAAGCCCTTCCTCTTTTGACCGTTGCCACTTCCACTGGATCCCTCGGTCTTGGTTCCTCCATCAACCTTGCCCTTGTTTTTCTTATCCTTGTGGTACTGGCTGAGAGCCTCATTCCCACCTTCGGCAATTATTGCCTTTTCTAATATGGTTCCAAAGGAAGTACTTTGGAACACAGAGATTCGGCTATAGAGCCAGGGTTTCAAGCCCTGCTCGAATCTTCTAGCCTTTCTCACTTCAGTGTCCACTTGATGTGGAGAAAATCGTGCCAGTTCATTAAACTTGGCAGCATACTGGGGAACTATCATATCCCCTTGTTTCAATTCAAGAAACCTCATTTCCATCCTCTTTTGCATACTCGTGGGAAAATAGTTCTCGAAGAAAATCTCCTTGAACCTCTCCCACGTCAGGTTTCCTATATCGGCCCTAGCCTGGTTTGCCTCCCACCAAAAGTTGGCCTCTCCTTTCATCAAATAGGTTACAAAGGCAACCTTTTGACCCTCCTTAACATTTGCTATTACAAATGCTTTCTCGATTTCTTTTACCCAAGTCTGGGCTTCTATAGGGTCTGTAGTTCCTTTGAACTCCGGTGGACATACACCTTTAAAATCCTTAAAAGTAGTAGCTCGTACTACTCCCGAAATTACGGGTACATTAGCTCCCGTTCTATTAAATGCAGCTGTTAAAAGATTAACGAACTCCTGCATTGGATTAACCGGACCACCCTCCGGTTGGTTAACATTAGTGCCTTGATTTCGTTGTCTCCTTCTTGGCGGCATTTTGCTGTTAAGAAAATAACACATCATTATTACTTTATTCTTCTTAGTTTGTTATTATTCATAATAAAACAATAACTCATACTCATTACTCAATATATTCCATAAAAAGACTTATATTGATTCATAACTTGTAGTATAACACTACATGGTTTACATTACTCAGCCTTAGCTGATTACATTACCATCCCGCAATTACTTTCCAAAAATTGGGATTTACAAAAGACTACCCTTTGTTATGCAAAAGAGGGTTTTACTTCACTACTAGATACATAATATTTACATATCTAAGCTACTCTAGCTATTGCTAGATTACATTTGACGTAGGGCATTCTCAAAGTCTTTGCTGGCCAGACCGGTAATAACATCTCTACTGATAGTGTGTCGGGTCTGTCTTATTTCTACCTGATACACATCTACCTACTGCTAGAAATCCACATGAGAACTCCTATGTATATAGGACATCCTCTCCAACTTTCGCTGTTTAGTCTTTAGCTCCTGCTTGAGCTCAAAGACTTCACATTTCAGCTCTCAGACCTTGTCCTTAGCTAGAATTCTATCATCGTGCTCCTCTTCCCACATTCCCTCCATGCTAGTCTTGTCCTCACGGACAGCTTGGAGTTCCTCTTTCAACTCCTTAACCTCTTGGCAGTAATGGACATTCCTATCCAATACTAACATAAATCGTGCCTTCATCGATTCCCTCGTAGACAATTCCTCTGTAGGTGGAACCTGGTCAAAGGACATCACGTCCACTTCCTCCTCTAGCATGCCATCAAATATAGACATGTAGTCTAAATCGTTCGAGTCTCTAGACTCAATTGTCACCAGTTCTGGTTCTACTGCTACGGGATTTGGTAGTATTTCTACCCGATTAACCAAATCATCACTTACTACATGTATATCTCTATACATATCATTTTCTCCTGACATCTACAATAAAACAATATAGTTTGATTAGTACACGTCAGTAAAATAATAGAAACACATAACATAATATAATACATTTTTATAGGGTTACTTTCCGTCTTTTACTTCTTTATTCTTTCTTAAGGTTATGACTTATAACCTAAGCTTTGATACCAACTTGTAGCGCCCCCAAATCCGGGTATCTTCCAACCCGACAGATGGTGCTATACTGTACAACATTCATACATTCATTCAATTGAAAAGTCTCAAAAAATGAACATAACTTCTATATATTTAAAGTAATATTTACATTTCCCAGGTTCTATACTCATTACAAAGGTTCTTTGTCATAAAATCAGTTACATTACAACAATAGACCTATACTATTACAAGACAGCTTAACAATCTTCCTTAGCTTTTCCTTTATCCTTTTTCGATCCTTCGGGACGTTCAGTCTTAGCTGCATTCATATGGTTCAAGAAAGAGTGAGCATAACTAGCTCAGCAAGTATAACAATTCAATAACAACATGCTTGACACATACGAATCATATATCTTCAATAACTGAACAATAGTTATGAAGTACTATTGATAATTCAAAATAGCAATTCATCTTTCTTTCAAAATATTTTACAATAATAACAATATTTAGTAAAACATTCACTCTGGTCAAAGACCTCGAGTATTCATTCTTTATTGAAAAAGGACAACCCGGAAGCAAGTCCGTAAGCCCGATATTACTTACGAGAACTTCTAGGTGATCAGCCTATTGTATTCTATGTTGATCAACACTACATCCATTAAACGTATGCACGTTTAAGCATTTTGCAACCTCACGTGCCTGTCGTTTTACCGACAAAACATTTGTTTAACATTTCAGTCTTCTTTTGAAAACCATATCAAGTAGTTGACAAAAGATAACCACATTTGATAATAAATTAATAGATTATCAATATATCAAGTCTAGCCAAAGGAATTGGCTTTAACTTCAACATACTTCAATTCATGCGAAAGAATACATGAACTTCAAAAACTTGTTCAAATTAAACTGAGACAAGAGTTAGAATACTTGCCTTTAGTGTCTGCTACGGTATATTAACTTTATGTTCAACTCTTTCAAGTCTCTACAATACATGATCACATAATGCCTTACATTAGGTCACATAAAATCAAGTATGTATATGACTATATCTTACCCTTCATCTCAATCTAATTGTGTATTAGATTCAGTTACTATTTGTTCCGGTTTATCATTATCCTTTCATTTATATTCAACTAGGTTATCTCAACCTTTATACCACATCCTTAAGGTTTAACAAAGTTTAAACAATGTTACATTACGTTCCTTAGGTTGTGTTTACTTTTAAATCAATTAACTTTCTTTCCTTTGTAATTAAAAACATTCATCATTATCCTTGTTCTGATATTGGTGCTGGGGCACCGGCTTTATACTCACATCTCGTATTAACAAGTGGCCAGCAAGTTAATATTGATATTGACGAATTTTTGGTATTGTGGCATGAGTCCTTACTTGGTGGGCGCATGCGCCACACACTCGTCGAAGGTTTTGTCTTTATTCATGGCATTGCATTTCGCATAAATTGTACTAAGGTTCGCGTTGCGGCGAACTCTTGCAGTGTACTCGGACACTGTTATGCGCTGCGGTGTGACCAGTTTGGCCTAGGGTTGGAGCTGCGGTGCCAACTCTGTGCACCAGAAAAAAAATTCAGTCTTTGAATTTTGTGAACTTCCCGGACGCATAACTTCTTCGTTATAAGTCCGAATTGGCTCGTTCAAAAGCCTACGGTTCACAAATTATGTAATCTACGCGTTCATGCAAGAATTTTATCTATTTGACTTCGTTTGCTAAAAATTAACCTATTGGATCATTTTTAACAAAAACGATAAACGTTCGTGAACGTTCAACGCTCGTTTCTTCGTTCTAAGTCAGAATTCGGTCATTTTTGAGTTCTCAACTCTTAAATGATAAATATGACTTGACTCAATCAGAAAACCATGATTCCGAGTTCAAACACAAAATTTGACTTCTATTATGAGAATTTTACGAATTCGACGATTATCGTCCAATCATGTAATTTCCGAAAAATCTTCATTCTTATGATTTGTTCAACATTAAAAATGAATTCCATTCATCATGTGAACATCTCAACATACTTATTACAACAACCTATATTCATTGTTGGATTTTTGACTTATTCTTTATGAGCTTATAACTTGTCAAATTATAACTACTTAATATTTTATTGTTCATGACTTATGACAATTAAAGTTTCTTAATCATCATACTTTATATGTTCTTAACATATAACTTTACTTATGTATACATGATACATATGATCATATAAGTTCTTTTACATCCATATCACTTCTCTTGATAAACTCATTACAAGTTCATAATACTTTCACATAAGTTTATAACTTATGCTAGCTTAAATGACTTATTACCAACTTATGTGGCTTAAGTTCATTACTTACAGATTCTTCTTACTTCTTAACATTCATGTTCCTTAATCCATCTTTTCTTATCAACCTATCATGAATAGAGATAGAAGATAATTTAGAGAAGAAGTATTACTTTAGAAGTCTTGGTAAAGTATCCTTCTTCTTCTTGTTACAAATGAAAGTAACTTATTGTAGCTTATTGTCTCTAACACTTAAGCACTTTAAGATGTTTGGATTATTTGAACAACTAACAAATGGCTTTCAAGGCTTCTCTATTTATAGAATTTGCAAGGTTAGGGTAATTTAGTCATTAAATCAACCCACCTCCTTAAGCCACCTCCTTACTATTCATTACTTGATTAACACAACTCTTATCTTTTTCTTGGCCATTACTCCTAAGTCTTGGTCATTACTTTAACTTGGTCACCACATTAACTTGGCCTTCATATTAACCATATTAATATGGGTTTCCCCATGGGTCAAACAACTCATGGATTCTAGCTTGGGCTTACATTAAATCAACCTTTAGGCTTTGCTTTAATAAACACTAGTTGGTTCATTAATTAATAATTGGGCCTTAACATTTTATTCACTTGGACTTGTACCAATTGTTAACCAATCTTCCAAGTTCATTAACATTACCTAATACATATACATATAGTTTATGTATTATTTTCGTATTCTAATTCATATAGAAATTATATACGATATTTCATTCTTTATACCAACTCGTATAATACTTCGTATTATACTCGTTTTCATTACTTTGCACATTACCCAAGTATCATACAATTATTACTTACTCGTTAATACTTTGCCCTCCTTAACATTTATAAATTAAGTCCGCAAGCTAAATATTATATTTTCCATAACTAGATTTTTATTACATAATTCATCTTACCTTGTAATTCTATCATTACGTATTTCTCGAAAATTCAAAAATAAATCCCGAGCAAATACTGATGAATAGTGTTTTTCAGAAAATTTCTCGGAAAACTTTTATTTTCTTCTCGGAAATTCAAACACTTTAATTCATTAACGTAGCTCAAATACTACGACATTATAACATCAATAGGTTATACAATGACAACCATCTTGATATCACATCAAATATAATTCTATTTTTATTTAATTTAATAAAATAATTTTACAATAAGATCCGAATTTCTCGGTCGTTACAGAAGCTATAGAGAGAAAGCAGAAGAGAAGTCTGCTACCTCACTATTTAAGTATCTAGTCTTCTTTAGAGGTAAGGGATATTATTTTTGTTCAGTATTCATAAGGAATAATATTTTCTTCCATACTCTATAGTATGTGAGTAATATTATTTCGTCTTGTATTCCTGATTATACCCTCATTTTGTTAAAGTATTGCTTCTATACTCCGTGAAATTAGTAGAATATCCTTGAAATTTGTGCTTCGTCTAGTATCGTTTCACAAGGATATTTTCTGTAATTCCCCAAACTCGGGTACTTGAAACCCGAACTCAGTGCTTTACGATACCATTTCTATGAGCGGAATAATACTAATAATAATAACAATAATATAAATATCAAACTTAATTTACATTTATCAGAGTCTATTCCCAAATACGCAACATTTACTACATTCATTACATGATAAATAATACATATCAATGTATTAATCATGTCTATCTATTACAAAATATATCATAACACTTATTATGTTTGCTTTCCTTTTCATTTGTTCCTGCCTGAACCTTCAAATTGATCACGCTTAGCTAAAAACCTTTAAATTAAGCAAGGATGAGCATTTGTGTTCCTAGCAAGTACTAAAAAATATAAATATAATTAGCTAAAAGAACTAAATGTTTTCTTTATACATCACTTCTACAACGATTCAATTGTTGTGAAGTAAACTGATCCGATAATAATAACATAACAACTCTATAGCAAATTTTTGACACTACATATTGACTATAAATAGGGTTAAGGTGACATACTATGAACATTATTTTAAATTTTCGATAAGGTTTAACAGAACTTCATCCGCAAACCATTATAACTTACGGGCGCGAGGGTGATCATCCCAATGTGCCCTATATTGGTCAATACTGCATGCAAGAACGATATTATCGTTCACTCTGTCCGCCTTGGGCGCATAAAAGTTTTTACTTGTTCGGGATGTTCATACTTAGTCGGGAATCCGAACCAAAATAAGTTGATTGGATATAACAAGGTTTTATCATATTCAACGATATTTCTAAATTTGTGTCTAGCTGGTCAAATAGCTTAGACGACTTTTACTTAACATATACATATGTGGGATCAATAGCTATACATATATATATATATATATATATATATATCAACATGTGATTAAATACAATGATTATCCAAGTGGGGACACTTGTATAACCATATTTAGAAATTAACGAACAACATATATATCTGAATTATATAATATAATATCATGTTGATAAACACTGATCGGATATATTATATATAACAATAGGGTTAGTATGTGATGCCCCCAAAACAGGTATACATCACCCATCTTGAGTCGCCAAATACAAGGTACTGAATTCAAATACAACTTAATAATACAACTGTCGTGTACAATATGACAAAACATAAACTGTGAGTTTGAATACAAATATTGTCTACTAGAGAGTATACAAACTCAAAAGGAGTCCTCATTACAATTATTATCACACTATTTCACAGAATAGTGAGGACTACTAATGCACCATCTAGGACCATCACTCTGTTCCCCGACTAGTCCCAGCTACGTTCTCATTTCTTGAAGAGAACAGTGAAAGAAAGGGGAGCTCAACTAGCCCAGTATGAAATATTATGACTAAGATAATGCAGAATAAATTATCATTAGCCTTCAACAGTGTTAAACTGATAGAATATAACAAACATCAAATTTAACTGCAGCGGATCAAACAATCCATTAGAAGAGTAAAGTAAGGTATAAAATCTACTAACTTCTATGATTTAAAAAGTTTTTCATCAACTTTATCGCTGAGACTCAGCTCAATAAATAAATCAAATCATCCCTGCTCCACGGCCAAGGATATTCATGTAATCATCAATGGTCATAACTATACCGAATAATCCCTGATCATAATCATACCAACAACTGTCCACTAATGAACTACAGGCCAATGAGGACTTTTACCACATCATTCGTCACATTACAGTCATGATTATACCGAATAATCCCTGGTCATAATCATACCAAGTCCATCTATGCACGTAAGCCAAAGATGACTTTCAACATAATATAAGCATGAGGATGATGACAATTCAATAAAACAGGTTCAAGAATAAATTTTAAAGATTTATAAGTTAATTTATCCCGAACTCAATAATGTCCAATCTCACAACATGATCATCGCTTTGTAGAGTAAAATTCAAGAATGCTCAAAAGAATATTTCCATGAAAAGATTTGGATGAAGCGCTTAAATATTAAGGATATTCCACTAATTTCATGGAGTATAGAAGCCAAAACTTTAACCAACTGAGTATAATAGAATATAGGAAACTGCGAATAGATTTTCACCCGCCATGCGGTAATCCACGATATCTGAGATCATTTCCACAATTTAATAAGGAATGAATACAAAGGATCATTCACCATGCATGTGGTAATCCATATAGACAAAAGTTATTCCAATAGAATAATAAAGAATGGAATAATGTAGGATTCACCATGCGTGCGATAGATCGCACAAACAAAAGTTATTCCCAAATGTAATAATAAATAATGGAACCAGTTAAGGCGTAAATGCACAAACATGATATTCCATGCGAATAATAAATAATGGAACACGGTCCGGCGTAAATGCACGCATGGATATTAAACGTAATAATAAAGAACAAAATATTAGAAGAATTTCACTATGTATGCGGTACTTCGCATAAACAGGTTATTCCAACATAATAATAAGAATGGAATAACAAAAGTTCTCTTCATGAATACGAAAGAAAGAATACCCCTTATGAGTACAACAAATAATATTCCCTACCTTAGAAGAAACTGGATATATTGAAGTAGCAGAATACTTTTCTTCTTTCTCTCTATAGTTTCTCTCTCTAGAGTTTCAGTGAATTCGTAAAAAATAATGAAGGAATGAGTTTCTATTTATAGGAGAATGGACTGAATGGTAACTAATTCATGAACGGTCCAGATTGATTTACTTTTAAACGGACGGTCCATATTGATTTACTATTAAAACTTAAAGCAACGGTCCATATTGATTTACTATTAAAACTTTAAACCAGCGACCCATATTGATTTACTATTATAACTTTCCACCAGCGGTCCATACTGATTTACTATTATATCTTCAACCAACGGTGTGAAAAATTAGCACATCTCCTTATGGACTAATATTGTACCCAAAATGATTTGGACCGAAAAGAAATATATCTTACTGGTGAATATTACCCCGTGAATAGTACCTCATGAATAGTAACTCATGAATAGTAACTCATGAATAGTAACTCGTGAATAGTAACTCATGAATAGTAACTCGTGAATAGTACTCCGACACGAAAAGTGACCCAAATACCCGATTGAACAATATAACCTCCAGACATCAATTATTATCGAAATAAATATCGATTTCCACTAACACTAATAATCCCAACACAATGGAACTATCAATTTCATCTTTAATCAACACGAACTTATTCATCATTAATATTATAATACACAATATTTAACAACCAGGTCGTTCCCAGGAAAGAGGGGGCTTTCGAATAAGGATTTCTCCTTATTGGCGCCGCAATTAGGTGACCAAACCTCTCCTCGATGTAACTTCTAGACATTATCATTAATATTGCAAATAATAATATGAATAACTTTGTCGTCTCAATTATTGATTTAATAATATATCATATTATGCAGATGATACTGTAACAATAATTGAATCAATAATATGAGAGATATGATGCATCAATTACTGTAGCAATAATTGAGTATAACTGAGTGACTTCTCACGTAAACATCAATAATCAATACCATGTGCTACTATGCAACTACGCGTATTATTTTACTTTTACTACCGGGTAGTTCAACAGTTTTAACGGTAACACCTCCGCAATTATTTTTATTGAAAGATAATTTTATCGTTTTCTAACTACGACAATACTTCCGTTGTGGGGTCCACCAATGATTGTGCCATCGTGCGGATATTCCCCGACAAAAAGAATATTCCCCGACCAATCAAATATTATATAATAACTTGCATACTTTTTAAAATTTATAAACACTGCCCACAATTATAACACCATAATATTAAAAAAAAATATTTCGAGAAAATTAAATCTTTATTCATAAAATCTGGGTTCTCACAATCTCCCCTCATGAAATTTTGCCCTCGAAATTTACGACGCACTGGTATCTTAGAAACGGTGAGGATACCTTGACTTCGATTCAAATTCTAACTCTTGAGGTATAACCTTCGAAAGCGTCGAATATGATCCTTCTTATCCAAGATGTTAACCCGTATCTCCTCATACGTTAAATCTTATGCTATCTCATCCGGTTCTAAATTAATAATGTGGTTCGGGTCGTCCACATATTTACGTAACATCGATACGTAAAAAAAACGTTCTGAACACATAACATACTTGGCGGTAAAACGAGTCTATAGGCCATAGTTCCTACTCGATCAAGGATTTCAAATGGGCCAATAAAATCGAGGGTTGAGATTTCCTCTCTTCATCTATTCTTGCTTCTAGAATAACGCCCTCTTGAACCTTCTTCTTCACATTCATCAGCTCTGAGTATGTAGCTTGAGCGACTTTAACTTTATCGATTAAAGTCTATTCTAATCGTATATTCGTTATCTTCACGAGGGTCCCTAGAGTCTTTAACTCTATCTCCATCATTTGTAAGTTATACGAAATGGGTCTTTGTGTTAACACCATCGCACTCGTAAACGCATACGATATTCTACTCAACGCGTCACCTACCATGTTCGCTCTTCCACGATGATATTAAATGGTACGACCGTAATCTTCAACAGCTCGAGCCAACGTCTTTGGCACATTACATGTTCGTTTTGGGTGAAGAAAATATTTGAGGGTTTTAGAAATGGGTTTTGTACTGGGGTCAATACAAAATTTGATTTCACGCTCTGGGGTAGGCTAGGAAGTCTTCAAGAATACGTCAGGAAATTTATTAACAATAGAAATGTCATTCAAAATTGTGACCCTCGTCCAAGACTTGGATAGTACATCTGTAATACCCGCGAATTTTAATAAATTATAATATTGAGAATAAAGATTTGTTTGCATATTTATTTGAATATAAATATATATATAGCATCGACATGTGTTTTATGGGCATTTTAATTGATTATGCTAAGTGATAATTAAACAATGAAGCAAAAGTAATGAGAAGATTAGTTTAACCTTGTGGAGTTATGCCTAGTGTGGCAAGATGATGAATTGAGAAAATACTAATTTAACTAATGATGAAATTAATTAGTATTACTAATAAGTAAATAATTTCATAATGAGGTTGATTTATTTGTTATTCGTTAATTATCATGGATAATAGTGTGTGAAGAAAAATCATATATAATAAGGTTTTTATTCAAAATAAAGTGAGGAGTGACATTGAAATGAAAATAATTATTATATAACACTATGTGTTAAAACTAAGCTTGACTTAGGTAATTGACCAAGTTGTATGGAAAAGTCTTATGTGACATTTTGATGTGTGTGGAAATAATTAAATGAGTATTTTAAACCTATGAGAGAAAATAACTTTGATTAAATAAATAAATTAATAATAAGTAACATTGGTATCCAATTAAATTATATCCTAGTCTAGGATAAATATTATTTGAAATAAATCAATGTACATGGATTATATGATTTTATGTGTAGTATATGAGTGGGTGTATTTGTATGCTCAAGTGTGAACAAAGGGCAAAATGGACCCAAGTGTGCTATTAAAGTGCTGAGAATTTGCTGGTGTCCCAAAATGAGAGTCACTCCATCTTTTCTTCACGTTATAGGCCATTGGCCTAGTCCCTCAATACCAACCCCATAGCTAGCAAATCATGGAGAAGGGAGTGGGCTAATTAGTACTCTTCTACCAAATCCTTCATAACCATTAGCTTCTTCTCCATTCCAATGGTTTGATTCATTGCACAAAACCAAATTAATCACAAGCTTGCCTATAAATAAAGCCCTTCTCATTCATAAGCATGTTGCTAATTTCTCTGAGATTTCTAGTAGGAGTGTGAACATTGTGAGCTTACATTAATTTCAAATTGAAGCTAGAAGAAGCAATACAACTTCAGAAAAGGTAAACTCCTCTTAATGTTCATACACTCAAGCCTTGCAAAGTTCTTAGAAAAAGTACAAAAACACTTGTTTGGAGTTGAAATGTTATAGTTGAAACATGCTAGAATGTATCAATTGATGCTAGATATTGTTAATATAGTCAAAAATGAATTCAATGAAAGTTAAACGAAGTAAAATAATCAAGTAACGAATTCGTAAGAAAGAAAATTGCTATATGTGTTCAACTTTGAAAAAAATGGCAAAAACCTTGAATTGATCCTTGAAATTAATTGTTTGTATATGTAGGAATGTTAGAAGAATGCTAGGAGTGTTAAGTAGTAAGTTTATAGCAATTATACATCATTACCTTGTTCCTTGGATGAAAATTGGGGGGGGGGGGATTTCATAAAAAATCAAACAGGAGGTAACAGGGATTCTGCTTTCGTGTTTTTTAATGGGACACTGCTACGCCCGTGGGGGGTTCATAGTACAAATGCCCACCCCGGCGGGGGGTGCTGTAACATCAAAAGGATTTTTATTTGCTTATTTGATGCAAGAAGTCTTACACTCCACTTAATTTCAAGAACATACATACTCCCTAACATATATCAATATATTTTACAAGGTGTTTAGTAGGTTTGTGATTGAATCCTAACCTTTTTAAATGAAAAGTTAAAAGATGAAAAACATGTTTATAAAACCTTACGCCTTTTTGAATCTAACCCATTGAGCATATGTTTATAGCTTAGTTAGTCTAGTAAATACATATGAAATGTGAACTCAACATACCTTGCATGTATAGATTGATAGTCATGACATATTAGGGATTGATAACCAATTGAGATGACAAACTCTATGAATTATATTGTGAACTTAGGAACAATTAGAATAGGATGCGTATACCTCTAGAGATATTCGACATGTTCACGCATCTAGTTAAACATTGTTATAAATTATGCAAGCATGTGTAGAAAGAAGTTGTTTGGCAATATTATGTGGTATAATGAATACTATGGCTAGTTGATTGATGTAATGAACTCTTTTAACTTTGAAAGAGGGAAATGTATGAGTAACTTTAATAAAGCGTCAAAACTAGCTTAAAGGTTCTTTAATATGTGAAACAACTTAAAAATACGTAAAGTAAGAGGTATTTTGAAAATACAAAGGATGAGCATATGGTACAAAAGACTTTAAAGGTAAAATCAATGTGAGTTACGCATCTATGAGTTTGAATGTGTGTAGCCTACATGAATTTAGATACGTGTGATGGAAGTATGTGAAATTGCATATTAAGTATATATGACTAATGAATACATATACATACATATATAGGATAACGTAGTTCATTGAGGTGATATTACACTTTATGTGGTAATCAACGTAAAAGGCAAGTATCCTAACTCTCACAACTTTGGATTTTGTGCGAGTTCTCTAATTTCCATTGGTTCACACATCGAACACAAGTTATCTAAATTTCCTACATTATATATTGTATGAATCCGAATTATTGACATACTTATATTGAGCAAATGACTATTACTATTCGAAAATCAATTACTTTGACATTATTGCGAGCATTAGACTTATTGTTCTTAAAGTGCATTATAAAAGTTGTCTAAACCTTTGATTCAGTTAGACTGTTATCATATGTTAGAAAGCTATCCAAACCAATGGACTTGGTGCGGACTCTTGAAAATCTACTGAGATGAACAACCCTCTTAAAAAGGGGAAATCCTATATTATCGGGGAACCGACGTGTGCACACAAGTATGATTAAATGTTATGCATAACGTAGGGTACCTTAGGCTGATCACCTGTTGTACTCGTTTATCTTGGATTGCAGTATAATACTGTTAATTCTAGTAAGAGTTCATAGTCTTTAACGACTGCTCAGTGTTCATTATTATTGAACCTCGAAATAATTAAACCTTGAAATATGATTGATATCCTTCAATCTTTAGTGATATTTATCAAACACCTTTGATATTTCTTGATATCCTTGAACTACCATTTATTGTTATACCCTTGAAGATTCAAATGCTATAACTGTTCATTCTCTTTGCTATATTACTTGCTGGGAAAACTTGTTGCTCATTCTTGCTTCCCTAAAAACCTTACAGTTAAGGCAGAGCAAGGCGGTATCTCGGGAGAGGACAAGGGGAAGGGAAAGGCTACGGAGTAGCTTAGTTCTTTAAGAGTATTAGTATTATTATTTCTATGCGTATTATGATGTATTAAGGATGATTAATTATGTTTAAGTTTAATCACTGGATTGTTGTAGTAATGGTTACGGAACCTTGGGACGCGAATATTTATATTATATCAATGTAAATTATTCTATTATTCCGTTGTTGATGATTTTAGTGTGATGTTAGAATTAGCACGTGGCGAACCAAATTCGAGATACGAGTGTCTGAATTTGGGGGCGTCACATGTTGGTATCAAAGCAATAGTTATAAACCTTAGGAGAGAGAGTCCTTAGATTACAACTTAGGATAACTTGGAAGATAGAGAGGGATGAGACTCACATAGAGTTTTCATAGAAAATAACTTAGTGTGTTATAGAATATAACTTCATTATATACAATGAACTTATGTTATTTAACATTCTAATGGAGTTGTTGTTTGTTTTGTCTTATGTTGGTGATTGTAGGATGACTGACATGGGAGGACCTAGTCGAGTAATAGAAGAGGAGCCGCGTGATATGCATGTGGTATTTGAGTCACCATTGATAGCAGAGCCATATCAGCAGTGGCCCCTATCGATGATGATGATGAGGAGGATGAGATGGAGTCTCTACCCGAGGAGTCTGATCTGGAGGAGGAACCTATGGAGGATGAGCCTATGGAGGACTCCGACGGGACTACGTCCGACGATCGGATGTTGGGAGAATATGAGGAGCAGATTCTGGAGTTAGGATGTAGAGTGGAAGAGCTAGAGACAGAAGCTAGGGAGAGGGAGTCTGAGTTACAAAAATTGAGGGACGAGGATTGTCAGAGGAAGTTAGCTATACAAGAGATGGAGGTGGAAATTGCTCAACGCATGGAGGTAGGGATCCAGTTGGGAACCTTGTTTCATAGGTCAGTGGCTAGGAATGTGGAGCTGACAGGGAAACTAGAAGAGTCTGAGCAGAGGGAACTTAGTGAGACGACTGAGAAAGAAGCTCTTCGTACTCAGTTAGAGATGGAGGTGATGGATAGAATTCACTTCGAGGAGAAGTGGGAGGATTCTAATGACAGGGTAGATGATCTAGAGGATGAGGTGCGGTGCATGAGGAGGAAGATGAACAAGATGGGCTATGCTCTACACAGGACTATGGAGAGATTGATCGATGGGGTAAATCATTACCCAACTGGGCAAGGACAGACCCGACATACCATAAGTTGGGATATGGTGGTGCGCATCACACAGAAGGAGTATCAGAGCGCAGTGGAGCGTGGGATGCTAGATTGAGTCTAGAGGGAAAATCTCAGTAGTATAGTAGTTTATTTATGTGTTGTTAATATGTTGTTATAAGCTTAGTCTTTGTGTAAGCCGTAAAATGATGGTAACCCCAACTTTTGAAATAATGTTAGAGGGGTAGTAAGCTAGTGTCGTCCCCGTCTTTTGTGATATTAGGGGATAAGTGTTGTCATTTATAGAAGTATGCTAGAGATAACCATATGATGTAATGAGTTGGCATATGAATATAAATGATCTTAATTCCAAAACGTGTTATAAATTTTTTTTAATTAATTAGGAAATGTCCAAGTAGTATAACTAAATGATAAAATGGAAAAATTTTATGATGCAGAAACATGCCACCCAGACGTAGAGTAACTGCACTAGAAGAACCAGTTAATGATGAGAGAGGACCAGTGGACCCGATATAGATGCTCGTTGACTTGTTAGGAGAAGCTCTTAGGGGAAGAAATGAACCAGTACCATCCAATCCCCCAGTAGCTCCGGTCGCAAACTTCAAGGACTTTAAGAGCGTAGGACCTCCGGAATTCGTGGGTAGTACCAATCCTATCGTAGCAAAAATGTGGATCAAGGAAATGGAGAAAGCCTTTGCCATTTCTCGTGTGGGTGAAGACCAGAAAACCGTGTTCGCTACATACATGCTGAGGGGTGAAGCAAACTACTGGTGGGAAGCAAATCAATGAGAGGCGGGAGAAGGAATTTTACCTTGGAAAGGTTTAAGACGTTGTTCTTCGAGAATTACTTCTAGAAGAGCATGAAGAATAGGATGGAGGTAAAATTTCTAGAATCTGAAACAAGGAGAGAGACGGTGGCGCAGTACGCGGCCAAATTCAATGAACTCGCACGATTTGCAACACACAAGTCGAGTCGATAAGAAGAGAGGAAAGCTCGACGCTTCGCACTAGGATTAAACCTTGGTTGTTCAACAAGGTGTCAGTCCTTCAAATTGACTCGTTTGTCACATTGTTAGAGAAGGTGATAATTGTTGAGGGAGGAAGCGAGGCCTTGAGCCAATAAAACAAGGAGAAGAAAAACAAGAATGTAGTGGGAGAAACTCGTGGAGGGAGTAGTAGTGGTGGAAGCCATCTGGGAAAGAGGAAATGGGATAACCATAACAACAACAACAATAACAACAACAATATCAACTATCAAACCATCAGTCAGTCAGAGGTTTATTAAGGAGGGTTTAAGAAAAGAACTGAAGCTTGTTCAAAATATGGGAGGAATCATCAAGGGGAGTGCTGGAAGGGATGCATCATCTGCTACAACTGCGGCCAAGAAGGGCACATTTCACCTAACTTCCCAAAACTGAAAAAGATCAAGGGATGTTTCGCGTGTGGCTCAACTGAGCATCAAATCAAGGATTTCCCAAAGAAGGGGAGCAGCGGAAGAAGCGACCAACAGGGAGGGGGCGAGAAGTCGATGATCGGCGGACCAGCCTTGATCCAACCAAAAGCAATCGCCCAAGAACCTTTAACACGATGGTATCCGGGATGCGATGGATCGCAAGAGGATGTGGTGTCAGGTATTCTCCCAATCAATAATATAAATGCATATGTATTATTTGATTCAGTAGCTACTATTCCTTTTTATGTTCAGAAGAATTTGCTAGGCAACTAAACATAACCCATGAACGCTTAGAAAATTCGTTGAACATAGAGGTTGCAAATAAGGAAATAATCCCCACAGAGTTTGTTTACCGAATCTGTTGTGCGAACATTAGAGGGCACAAACTAAAGGTAGACTTAATTCCGATTAGACTGGGAGAGTTTGATGTAATATTAGGAATGGATTGGTTATCCAGCCATGCTGCGATAATCAATTGTCAAGAGAAGAGTGTGAACCTTCAGGCATCAAATCAGTCTAAGTTAGTGTTTTATGGTAGCTCATCGCTCAAGTAATCGTGTTGCCTTACGATGATGCAGGCCAAGAAATTGTTAAAGAAAGGATGTGTAGGTTATTTGGCTTATATAGTAGATACTCAGAAAAAGGGAGTAGAAATGAAGAATATATCGATAGTCAAAGATTTTCAAGACGTGTTTCAAGACGATCTGCCTGGTCTTCCGCTAGACAGAGAAATTGAATTTATAATAGACTTAGCACCAGGAACGACACCGATTTCAAAAGCCCCATATCGTATGGCGCCAGTAGAAATGAAGGAATTAATGATACAACTGTAAGAATTGCTTGATAAGGGTTACATTCGGCCAAGTGTGTCTCCTTGGGGAGCACCGGTGTTATTTGTAAAGAAAAAAGATGGATCGATGAGGCTCTGTATCGACTATCGGGAGTTGAACGGAGTGACGATTAAGAATAGATATCCATTGCCAAGGATAGACGACCTTTTCGATCAATTGAAGGGAACGAAGTGTTTTTCCAAGATAGACTTACGAACGGGTTATCATCAGTTGAAAGTACGAGAGGAGGACATACCAAAGACGGCGTTTTGAACACGTTACAGACATTACAAATTTCTAGTGATGTCATTTGGGTTAACTAATGCTCCGGCAGCATTCATGGACTTGATGAACCGAGTTTTAAAGCCATACTTAGATAAGTTTGTAGTAGTGTTTATTGACAACATTTTGATTTATTCAAAAACTAAGGAAGAACACGCCGAACACCTGGAGATGGTATTGGAAGCCTTACAACGGGAAAAGATGTATGCTAAATTTTCAAAATGTGAATTTTGGATGGAGAAGGTTCAGTTTTTAGGACACGTAATAGATCAAAATGGAATTTTCGTGGATCCTGGAAAAGTGGAGGCGGTAAGTAACTGGGAACAACCAAGGACGCCAACAGAAGTAAAAAGTTTCTTAGGTTTAGCTGGGTACTATCGAAGATTTATCCAGGATTTTTCTAAGATAGCAACCCCGCTGACCAATCTAACAAGGAAGACGGTGAAGTTCGTGTGGACGGACAAATGCGAGGAGAGTTTTCAAGAATTGAAGAGGAGGTTGAGTGAAGCACCTGTATTATGATTACCGGATGATACAGGAGGATTTGTAGTGTATAGTGATGCGTCGCATAGAGGACTTGGTTGTGTGCTAATGCAACATGGCAAGGTCATTGCGTATGCGTCACGATAGTTGAAGGATTTTGAAAAGCGATACCCTACCCATGACTTGGAGTTAGCAGTGGTAGTATTTGCTTTAAAGATTTGGAGGCATTATTTGTATGGAGAAAAATGTTAGATATACACAGACCACAAGAGTCTGAAATATATCTTCACACAGAGAGAGTTGAATATGCGATAAAGAAGGTGGTTGGAACTAATCAAGGATTACGACTGTGAAATTCTTTATCACCCGGGAAAAGCAAACGTAGTAGCCGACGCTTTAAGTAGAAAAGGAAGGGAGAAGTTATTCAATTTGACAACTCAAGAAGAATTAATAAGAGAAATGGAGAAGTTGGAAATAGAGGTGGAAGAACCAAAAGAAGCAGGAGGAAAATTATTTGTGATGGAAGCTCACCAGACATTACTGGATAGAGTAAAAGAAGCACAAGAGAAAGATGAAGAATTTGAGAAGATAAGGAGGAGAATAGTAGAAAGTGAGGAAGAAAAGTTCAAAATAGATAAAGATGGTATATTAAGATTTGAGGGTCGAGTATGGGTGCCAGCTATAACCGAACTAAGAGAGGAAATTTTGCACGAAGCACATAATACTACGTACTCTGTTCATCCAGGAGGCACAAAGATGTACCGGGATCTTCGACATCACTTTTGGTGGCCTAATTTGAAAAGAGAAGTTGCAGTGTGTGTTAGTAGATGTCTTACTTGTCAAAGGGTCAAAGCAGAACATCAAAGGCCTAGTGGACTACTTCAACCGCTGGAAATACCAGAATGGAAATGGGAGCATATTACCATGGACTTTGTGGTTGGACTTCCGATCACACACAAGGGTTATGATGCCATTTGGGTTATCGTGGACCGACTAACAAAGACAGCTCATTTTTTACCTATCAAGATTCGATTCAGTTTGAACCAATTAGTAAATTTATATGTAAAGGAAACCGTGTCACGACATAGAGTGCTAGTAACGATTGTCTCCGATTGAGATCCGCGTTTCACATCAAAATTTTGAAAAAGTTTGCAAGAGGGAATGGGAACTCAGTTGAGATTAAGTACTGCTTATCACCCTCAAACCGACAGACAAAGTGAACGAACCATACAAACGTTGGAGGACATGCTTAGAGCTTACGTGATGGACTTCAAAGGGCATTGGGATGACCATTTACCATTAGTAGAATTTGCTTACAATAATAGCTATCATGCGAATATTGGTATGCCGCCATATGAAGCTCTTTACGGGAGAAAGTGTAGAACACCATTATGTTAGGACAAAGTCGGAGAACGATGACTTTTGGGACCGGAATTAGTTCAACAAAGGGCTGACGTGGTAACAACAATAAGGGCCAGATTGGTAGCAGCTCAAGATCGCCAAAAGAAATACGCCGATTTGCATCGTCAGAGCCGAGATTTTGAAGTCGGAAGTTTTGTGTTTTTGAAGGTCTCTCCCTGGAAAGGAAAGATCAGATTCGGAAAGAAAGGGAAATTGAGTCTGAGATTCATAGGACCGTTCGAAATTTTGAAGCGAGTGGGCGAAGTGGCATACAAAGTTGCATTACCACCTGAATTGGAACACATCCACAATGTGTTTCACATTTTGGTGTTACATCCCTACAAGCCCGACTACAGACACGTGATCTCCTATGAGCCTATTCAAGTAGAGAAAAATTTAACGTATGAGGAAACTCCTATTCAAATACTAGATAGAAAGGAGCAAACGTTGAGGAATAAAAGTATATCTTCTGTAAAGGTGGTTTGGCGAAACCACGACACTGAAGAGGCCACATGGGAATTAGAGGATAAGATGCGAAGGGATTATCCCCATTTATTTGAGTGACCTTGTACAATTCCGAGGATGGATTTTTTATAAGGGGGGAGGATGTAATACCTGCGAATTTTAATAAATTATAATATTGAGAATAAAGATTTGTTTGCATATTTATTTGAATATAAAATATATATATATATATATATATATATATATATATATATATATATATATATATAGCATCGACATGTGTTGTGATGGGCATTTTAATTGATTAAACTAAGTGATAATTAAACAATGAAGCAAAAGTAATGAGAAGCTTAGTTTAAACTTGTGGAGTTATGTCTAGTTTGGCAAGATGATGAATTGAGAAAATACTAATTTAACTAATGATGGAATTAATTAGTAATACTAATAAGTAAATAATTTCATAATGAGGTTGATTTATTTGTTATTCGTTAATTATCATGGATAATAGTGTGTGAAGAAAAATCATATATAATAAGGTTTTTATTCAAAATAAAGTGAGGAGTGACATTGAAATGAAAATAATTATTATATAACACTATGTGATAAAACTAAGCTTGACTTAGGTAATTGACCAAGTTGTATGGAAAAGTCTTATGTGACATTTTGATGTGTGTGGGAATAATTAAATGAGTATTTTAAACCTATGAGAGAAAATAACTTTGATTAAATAAATAAATTAATAATAAGTAACATTGGTATCAAATTAAATTATATCCTAGTCTAGGATAAATATTATTTGAAATAAATCAATGTACATGGATTATATGATTTTATGTGTAGTATATGAGTGGGTGTATTTGTATGCTTAAGTGTGAACAAAGGGCAAAATGGACCTAAGTGTGCTACTAAAGTGCTGAGAATTTGCTGGTGTCCCAAAATGAGAGTCACTCCATCTTTTCTTCACGTTATAGGCCATTGGCCTAGTCCCTCAATACCAACCCCATAGCTAGCAAATCATGGAGAAGAGAGTGGGCTAATTATTACTCTACTACCAAATCCTTCATAACCATTAGCTTCTTCTCCATTCCAATGGTTTGATTCATTGCACAAAACCAAATTGGTCACAAGCTTGCTTATAAATAAAGCCCTTCTCATTCATAAGCATGTTGCTAATTTCTCTGAGATTTCTAGTAGGAGTGTGAACATTGTGAGCTTACATTAATTTCAAATTGAAGCTAGAAGAAGCAATACAACTTCAAAAAAGGTGAACTCCTCTAAATGTTCATACACTCAAGCCTTGAAAAGTTCTTAGAAAAAGTACAAAAACACTTGTTTGGAATTGAAATGTTATTGTTGAAACTTGCTAGAATGTATCAATTGATGCTAGATATTGTTAATATGGTCAAAAACGAATTCAATGAAAGTTAAACGAAGTAAAATGATCAAGTAACGAATTCGTAATAAAGAAAATTGCTATGTGTGTTAAACTTTGAAAAAATTGGCAAAAACCTTGAATTGATCCTTGAAATTAATTATTTGTATGTGTGGGAATGTTAGAAGAATGCTAGGAGTGTTAAGTAGCAAGTTTATAGCAATTATACATCATTACCTTGTTGCTTGGATGAGAATTGGGGGGGGATTTCATAAAAAATTGAGCAGTGACAGGGGATACCCGCGTGTTTTAGTAGGGGGACACTTGCCCGTGATGGGGTTCTCAGTACAAATGCCCGCTTTTACGTGGGTCTTTAATAAAGAAAAAGGATTTTTATTTGCTTTTTTGTTGCAAGAAGTCTTACACTCCACTTAATTTCAAGAACATACATACTCCCTAACATATATCAATATATTTTACAAGGTGTTTAGTAGGTTTGGGATTGAATCCTAACCTTTTTAAATGAAAAGTTAAAAGACGAAAAACATGTTTATAAAACCTTACGCCATTTTGAATCTAACCCATTGAGCATATGTTTATAGCTTAGTTAGTCTCGTAAATACATATGAAATGTGAACTCAACATACCTTGCATGTATAGATTGATAGTCATGACATCTTAGGGATTGAAAACTAATTGAGATGATAAACTCTATGAATTATATTGTGAACTTAGGAACAATTAGAATATGATGCAAATGCCTCTAGAGATATTCGACATGTTCACGCATCTAGTTAAACATTGTTATAAATTATACAAGCATGTGTAGAAAGAAGTTGTTTGGCAATATTATGTGGTATAATGAATACTATGGCTAGTTGATTGATGTAATGAACTCTTTTAACTTTGAAAGAGGGAAATGTATGAGTAACTTTAATAAAGGGTCAAAACTAGCTTAAAGGTTCTTTAATATGTGAAACAACTTAAAAATACGTAATGTAATAGGTATTTTGAAAATACAAAGGATGAGAATATGGTACAAAAGACTTTAAAGGTAAAATCAATGTGAGTTACGCATCTATGAGTTTGAATGTGTGTAGCCTACATGAATTTAGATATGTGTGATGGAAGTATGTGAAAATGCATATTAAGTATATATGACTAATGAATACATATACATACATATATAGGATAACGTAGTTCATTGAGGTGATATTACGCTTTAAGTGGTAATCAACGCTAAAGGCAAGTCTCCTAACTCTCACAACTATGGATTTTGTGCGAGTTCTCTAATTTCCATTGATTCACATATCGAATACAAGTTATGTAAATTTCCTACATTGTATATTGTATGAATCCGAATTATTGACATACTTATATTGAGAAAATGACAATTACTATTCAAAAATCAATTAGTTTGACATTATTGCGAGCATTAGACTTATTGTTCTTAAAGTGCATTTTAAAAGTTGTCTAAACCTTTGATTCGGTTAGACTGTTATCATATGTTCGAAAGCTATCCAAACCAATTGACTTGGTGTGGACTCTTTAAAATCTACTGAGATGAACAACCCTCTTAAAAAGGGGAAATCTCATATTGTCCGGGAACTGACGTGCTCACACAAGTATGATTAAATGTTATGCATAACGTAGGGTACCTTAGGTTGATCACCTGTTGTACTCGTTTATCTTGGATTGCAGTATAATACTGTTAATTCTAGTAAGAGTTCATAGTCTTTAACGACTGCTCAGTGTTCATTATTATTGAACCTCAAAATAATTAAACCTTGAAATATGATTGATATCCTTCAATCTTTACTGACATTTATCAAACAATTTTGATATTTTTTGATATCCTTGAACTACCATTTACTGTTATACCCTTGAAGATTCAAATTCTATAACTGTTCATTCTCTTTGCTATATTACTTGCTGGGCAAACTTGTTGCTCATTCTTGCTTCCCTAAAAACCTTACAGTTAAGGCAGAGCAAGGTGGTACCTCGGGAAAGGACAAGGGGAAGGGTATGGCTACGGAGTAGCTTAGTTCTTTAAGAGTATTAGTATTATTATTTCTATGCGTATTATGATGTATTAAGGATGATTAATTATGTTTAAGTTTAATCACTGGATTGTTGTAGGAATGGTTACGGAACCTTGGGACGCGAATATTTATATTATATCAATGTAAATTATTCTATTATTCCGCTATTGATGATTTTAGTGTGATGTTAGAATTAGCACGTGGCGAACCAAATTCGAGATACGAGTGTCTGAATTTTGGGGCGTCACAACATCACATTGATACTTATCAACTTGTCATTGTCATTCACGACGTCGCCTATAGAAAGTCTGGCTTCGGTGCATTCCACACAAGGAAGTCACCAACGAAAGGCTCGAGGCTCTTTACTTATGACTTGATATGACAATGATTGACTTTAGTGGTTTGGTTGCTTGAATTCGTATAACAGGTTGGTTAGGAATATGAAAGCTAACAACCTTACGAAAAGCATGATGAGTAGTTAACCAATCGATTCCTAAAATCACATCAAAGGCAAGTATTTTCAAAGAGATAAGATCGACAGGTAACGTGAAAGTGTCGATTTGAATCAACAAGATTTATAAATAGTGGAGGTAATGAAGGTTTTTACTATCAAAGTTTTAACCAATAAGTTAAAGTCTAATTTCTCCGAAGTTAAATTTAAACGTTGAGCGCAAGCAAGAGAGATAAAAGAATGGGTAGAACCGGTATCTAATAAGGTATAGACTTCGCAAGAATTTATAATTAACTAACCCGTGCTAACTTCGTTCGGGTCACTTGCCTTTTTGAGAAGTCGTGAAAAATGCTCTTCCTGAAACCACCGACTATGTTTTGTCCGTATCCGCCTTTGGTGCCACCGTCCCAGCTAGATTTCACTTCACTATATGACAAAATCAAGCTAAATGACCTTCTCTTCTTGAAATTTCCACTTCTATTATCTTGGCCATGATTACCACAAAAGTGGTTTCCATTCTTGGCATGATAATTTCCCCCACGATGGTTATCATTGTTCTGATGGTCGTTGCCACCGGTATGATTATTATCGTGTTGTTGGTCGTTACCTTTTAGTTGAGCTAACTCAACGGTCTCATGTGCTTCATTACTTATCTCAGTATTTTCAGATGCCATTTTCAAACACTGTCACAAAACAAGGGTTAATTAACAAATCACATATTATCCATATACTCTGACCAACCAATTAAATACCAAATAAACTTAGGTAGGTCATACTAGTGAAGGAAATCCCCGTCTCTCCCCTCCTAGTTGTTGTCTCACATCTCAGCCAGGGATCATATCCCTAAGCTTTGATACCAACTGTGAAGCCCCCAAAATAGGTATACATCACCCATCTTGAGACGCCAGATACAAGGTACTGAATTCAAATACAACTTAATAATACAACTGTCGTGTACAATACAACAAAACATAAACTGTGAGTTTGAATACAAATATTGTCTACTAGAGAGTATACAAACTCAAAAGGAGTCCTCATTACGATTATTATCTCACTATTTCACAGAATAGTGAGGACTACTAATACACTATCTAGGACCATCACTCTGTTCCCCGACTAGTCCCAGCTACGTTCTCATTTCCTGAAGAGAACAGTGAAAGAAAGGGTGAGCTCAACTAGCCCAATAAGAAATATTATGACTAAGATAATGCAAAATAAATTATCATTAGCCTTCAACAGTGTTAAACTGATAGAATATAAAAAATATCAAGTTTAACTACAGCGGATCAAACAATCCATTAGAAGAGTCAAGTAAGGTATAAAATCTACTATCTTCTATGATTTAAAAAGTTTTTCATCAACTTTATCGCTGAGACTCAGCTTAATAAATTAAATCAAATCATCCCTGCTCCACGGCCAAGGATATTCATGTAATCATCAATGGTCATGACTATACCGAATAATTCCTGGTCATAATCATACCAACAACTGTCCACCAATGAACTACAGGGCAATGAGGACTTTTACCACATCATTCATCACATTACGGTCATGATTATACCGAATAATCCCTGGTCATAATCATACCAAGTCCATCTATGCACGTAAGCCAAAGATGACTTTCATTACAATATAAGCACGAGGATGATGACAATGACATAATAATTCAATAAAACAAGTTCAAGAATAAATTTTAAAGATTTATAAGTTAATTTATCCTGAACTCAATAATGTCCAAACTGTCAACATGATACTGCTTTGTAGAGTAAAATTCAAGAATGCTCAGAATAATATTTCCATAAAAAGATATTGGATGAAGAGCAAATATCAAGGATATTCCACTAATTTCATGGAGTATAGACGCCAAAACTTTAACCAACTGAGTATAATAGAATATATGAAACTGCAAATGGATTTTCACCCGCCATGCGGTAATCCACGTATATAGATCATTTCTACAATTTAATAAGGAATGAATACAAAGGATCATTCACCATGCATGTGGTAATCCACATAGACAGGTTATTCCAATAGAATAATAAAGAATGGAATAACAGAAGGATTCACCATGCGTGCGATAGACTGAACAAATAGGTTATTCCCAACAGAATAATAAATAATGGAACCAGGTCTAGCGTAAACGCACAGACAGGATATTTCGACAGAATAATAAATAATGGAACCTGGTCCGGCGTAAACTCACAGACAAGATATTCTGACAGAATAATAAAGAATTGAATATTAGAAGAATTTCACCATGTATGCGGTACTTCGCATAAACAGGTTATTCCAACATAATAATAAGAATGGAATAACAAAAGTTCTCTTCATGAATACGAAAGAAAGAATACCCCTTATGAGTACAACAAATAATATTCCCTACCTTAGAAGAAACTGGATATAGTAAAGTAGCAGAATACTTTTCTTCTTTCTCTCTATAGTTTCTCTCTCTAGAGTTTCAGTGAATTCATAAAAAATAATGAAGGAATGAGCTTCTATTTATAGGAGAATTGACTGAATGGTAATTAATTCATGAACGGTCCAGATTGATTTACTTTTAAATAAACGGTCCATATTGATTTACTATTAAAACTTAAAGCAACGGTCCATACTGATTTACTATTAAAACTTTAAACCAGCGACCCATATTGATTTACTATTATAACTTTCAACCAGCGGTCCATACTGATTTACTATTATATCTTCAACCAACGGTCAGAAAAATTAGCACATCTCCTCATGGAATAATATTGTACCAAAAAATGATTTGGACTGAAAAGAAATATATCTTACGAGTGAATAGTACCTCGTGAATAGTAACTCGTGAATAGTAACTCGTTAATAGTAACTCGTGAATAGTAACTCATAAATAGTAACTCATGAATAGTAACTCGTGAATAGTAACTCATGAATAGTAACTCATGAATAATAACTCGTGAATAGTACTCCGACACCAAAAGTGCCCCAAATACCCGATTGAACAATATAACCTCCAGACATCAATTATTATCGAAATAAATATCGATTTCCACTAACACTAATAATTCCAACACAATGGAACTATCAATTTCATTTTTAATCAACACGAACTTATTCATCATTAATATTATAATTCACAATATTTAACAACCAAGTCGTTCCCAAGAAAGAGGGGGCTTTCTAATAAGGATTTCTCCTTATTGGCGGGCAATTAAGTGACCAAACCTCTCCTTGACAGAACTTCTAGACATTGTCAATATTGAAAATAATAATATGAATAACTTTGCCGTCTCAATTATTGATTTAATAATATATAATATTATGCAGATGATACTGTAACAATAATTGAATCAATAATATGAGAGATATAATGCAACAATTACTGTAATAATAATTGAGTATAACTGAGTGACTTCTCACGCAAGCATCAATGATCAATACCGTGTGCTACTATGTAACCACGCGTTACTTTTACTACCGAGTAGTTCAACAGTTTTAACGGTAACACCTCCGCCGTTATTTTTATAGAATGATAATTTTGTCGTTTTCTAACTACGACAGTACTTCCGTTGTGGGGTCGACCAATGATTGTGTCGTCGTACGGATATTCCCCGACAAAAAGAATATTCCCCGACCAATCGAATATTATACAACAACTTGCATACTTTTCAAAATTTATAAACACTACCCACAATTATAACATTATCTCAAATCCACACCATAATATTAAAAAAAATATTTCAAGAAAATTAAATCTTTATTCATAAAATTTGGGGTCTCACATAGTAATCTAACATAATAATAATAATAAAATTCTGAAACTTTCTTATTCATGTCCATTGCATAAAGAAAATGCAAAGGTAGAATACTTGCATGGTCTGTTGCTTATAGTATACAACTTAGTTTTTATCTTTTGTATAAGAACCTATCAGTAATAAGATCATTTTCCTGATTAGAATAACATTGTAACACATAATGTTGCTTATTGCAGTCAGCACATAACTTAATCACATTGTCACACATATTCAACCGTCATTGAATCACAAACAAACATTAATACAGTCAAAATATTTAAGTCTAGATCAATTTCTTAAACATGTCGGTGTACCGACGGCTTTATCGGATAATTATCGAGTCTAAGACTCTTTCCTGAATTTCAATATCTATAAGTATCAGTCATATTATTTTTAAATGACTTATAATAATTTTTAAACATTTATTATAATTTATCATAAATTTTCAAACACTGGAATCATTATTAAATGATTTAAATATTAAACAATTCTATTATCATTAACATATAATTAATATTAAACTATTAATGAAACCATGGCCAAAATATTAAAGTTATTTATAATAACTCAAAATATTTTTAAAGTACTAATATTACCCTTAAATGATTTTTAAAACATTTAAAATCATTTTTAAATACTTACCATTAATATTTAAATATTAATGCACTATTTATCAAAATATTAAAAGTCATTAATTATAACTTCAAATATTTTTAATTCATTTATTTCTTTTTAAATGATCTTTAAATCAATAAAACTATTTTTAAATTATTTATTTAATATTATTATTAAATAACTCTAAAGTCATTTCATATTAAATTATTAATGAAATTTACCTTTAAATATCAAAAGTTATAATTTATAACTTAAAATATCTTTAAACATTTTATTTTCATTTTAAATTATTTTATAATATTAAAATCATTTTCAAACTAATTTATTTAATATAATTATTAAATAATTCTAATATCATTAATAGTAAATAATTAATGAAATTTACCTTTAAATATTGAAAGTTGTATTTTATAACTCAAAATATTTTTAAACTATTTATTTTTATTTAAAATGATTTTTCTAATATTAAAATCATTTTAAACTAATTTATTTAATATAATTATAAAATAAATCTAATATCATTAATATTAAAATATTAACATTTTTCATGACAAAATATCAAAATTATTTTTATAACCTTTAATAGATTTTTAAATCATTAATTCTATTTTTTTTTTATAATTTATATAATATATTCAATAAATAACTTAATTATCATTAATATTAATTAATTAATGAAATTTATCACAAAATATTAAAAGTCATTAAAAATAACTTCAAATATTTTCTTATACCATAATATAATTTTAAATGATTTTCAAGTATTAAAATCATTTTTAACTAGTTTATTTAATATTGTAATCAAATAAATTAAATACCATTAATATTTCAAAAATATTAAATATTTATGAAATATACTTAAAATAATTAAAAACTAATTTTCGGACTTTAAAATAATTTTTAATAATTTATTATGTAATTTTAATAATTTAAAACTATTTTTTTCTATTTATAATTAAACTAATTAATTTTTGAAAATATTTACCGCTAAAGGACCCTATAGTAACGAAACTGTTGTTATAGGTGTTCTTGAGCTGTTCTTGGCCAAACCCAAAAATCCATGTCAGATAACGACTTAGGAGGTTTGACCAACAATAATTTGTACACTATGAAGTTTCTGGGTATGTTCTTGGTCAGAGCTTGTAGTACTCGTGTAATACTACACGATCCAGCCATCAACAGGTTCATAACATTAAACAAATACAAGATATAATGACCTAAACTGTAAGACCCCGAAATTTTTTTAAATAAAAAGGAATTTCCTTTATTTATTATTTTGAAATAGTAAGGGTTGATTTGATTAATGTGGATAGTTAAGGGTTAAATATGCAAATATTTCAAAATAAGCAAGTGGTTATAAAATATTCATTGTTGTCGGGGAATATTCGTTTGGTTGTGGAATATTAAATGCACGGCCTAGAATATTTCGTATTTGCTGGCAAATGACCCGTGTGGGCCCCATAACTGAAAAGCGATTGGATGAAGAAACGACAAATATAAGTTGTTTGTAAATAACTTGGCGAAGTTGTTACCAAGATTATCTTGTTGGAATACCCGGTGGTTAAAACACACTAATACGCGTTGTTGAACAAGAAGACACCAGTATTGCACCAATTATTGATTCTTACGAAGAAGGCACTACTCAATAATGGTTACGTAATTACCGCTTCGGTATTTTATCGAGTTAATAATTCTTTGCGTTGATATTTTATATTCTTTGTTGTTTCAATAATTGTCATTACACAAAGATCTTTCATTATCGAAGCAATAATTCATATTATCCGAATAATATTATTAGATAACATTATTGGCAATGTCTAGAAAGTTCTCGCCTAAAGAGAGGTTTGGTCACCTAATTGCGCGGCCAAGAAGAAGAAATTCTTATCGAAAGCCCCTCTTTCTGAGAGCGAACCGGTTGTCAATATTGTGATTCGTAATATTATTTGTGAATAATTAATTATTGATTTATATGATGAGGAAAATATTGATTTTATGTGGATATAGATGGAGAAAATTTTTAAAATGACAATTGTTGAAAATTAATATTTTATCTTTTCTCGATAAAATAATTCATTTAAATATATTATTTTAATAATATATTAACGGTGATATTTTTACAACGAATGTGGGATATATGAGTATACGAGGAGGAAGAGTATTTTTGTTGCAATAAATGTTTAAAACATGTTAAACATGTCATGGACCCCATTTATCGATCGAAATTTGATTATAGCCAAGAAATTGCCCGTTTGTGGATTTGGTCAATTTTCGATTGGAATTTGGAAAACTTTCTTCGCAAAGTTGTAGAGAATTGAATTTCCTATAAAAACACGCGAGATTCGAATTTTCTGATGAAAGGGCTATTTATTATGAATTATTGAAGTTCAAGCTCAAATAATTGATTTTTGAAGTTTAAAATATTTAAAATTAGAAAAACGTTTTTCTTTATTTTTTCTAGAAGGTGGCATGTGTTTGATGGCTGAAATCAGATTCTAGACATGTGTAGAAAATAATATAATTATATTATTAATTTATTAAATTTTACGCTTTGGTGTTCTAAGCAATTTCTATAAATAGGTGCTTAGGTTAGAATTGAAAATCACACCGTAAATCAAGTTTTCTCTCTATATTATCGAGCGTATTCTTGTGAGTATTTTGAGTATACTTTGAGTATTGCTATACGGTGCAAGTCCAAGTCATAGCCTATATCCTGTTTCAATTTAGTAAAGATCGATCTTCGAGGTAAGTGGATGTTATTTTCTTCTCAAATGATATTATTTCTTCAATATCATTATCTTTGAAATGTTGATCTGAAGTTTTTATCAAATTTGGAACTTTTTCATGTGGGGTTACTATTCATGGGTTACTATTCATGAGTTACTATTCACGAGTTACTATTCATGAAGTTACTATTCACGAGTTACTATTCACGAAAGTACTATTCATGAAGCGTGAAGATGTTTTTTGTGGAATTTCTATCTTTTGGTGTCTGAGTTACTATTCACGATACAAGACTATTCACGATATCTGTATTATTCACCAAAAATAAAATTTCTTCTTTTCGTCTAAAACATCTATTATGGATACTAACTCGATTGTATCCATGTTTTGATCATTCTTGAATTTTACACCACTATGATTATTTTTGAGGTATTTTTGGACGTGGATAAAACCAAGTACGAATCCTTAATCCTTAATCCTTGTCATTTTGTTTCTTTGGATTCGTTTCTTAAAAAATATTTTCATCATCCCTCGCCTTAAATGATGATATTATTGAATATCTTTGGCACGTAGTGCAAAAGATGAATGATTTCAAGAATATCTTTGGTCCGTAGAAAAGATGAACAGTGTTGAGATGAACATAATCGATTGATTAATATCTTTGGCACAGTAGTGCAAAGATGAACAGTGTTTAAATGAACATGACCAATCGATGAATATCTTTGGCCTGTAGTGCAAAAGATGAATATTTGATTCAGATGCATATTGATTGATGTTTACAGGATAAAATATTGATGATGGATCGTTAAATTCATAGATTATAGTAGATTTCATTCTCACGTAACTCTTCTATGAATTATTATTTCACTGCGTAATATTGATCCGAAACTTGTTGTCTATTGTATTCTATCATCGATTTTTCCTCGTTGAAGACTAACGATAATTTGTTGTATATTATCTTAGTCATAATATTCTTCATCGGGCTAGTTGAGCTCACCCTTTTCCTTGTTGTTCCATTTTTCTTCTCGGGGAGGCGAGAATGTAAGCGAAAGTACTAGTCTGGGTATGGAATGAAGGTTTTAGAAAGGATTGTTTAGTAGTCCTCACCATTTTTGTAAAATAATGTATCAATAAATGTGATGAGGATTTATTTGAGTATAGATATTGTCTAGAAGATAATATCTGTATTTAAACTCACAGTTTTACTGTTGTAATAATAAAGTTGTAGTTTGCTTCTTGTACCATGTATTTGGCGACTCAGAATGGGTGTTGTGTATACCTATTTTGGGGGCGTCACATAAACTTCTTGTCAGACACAATTTGGGTTTTTCTGGGTTACCCAAAAATCCAGATTGTCGAGTGCATACTTTGAGGCTTAATTATAATCTTGTTTTGTTCATTAAATCTGTGTTATGAATGTCTAAATCGCTATTACTCATGTCATAGAACATTTATATATTACCATCACAGTTTAACAACCACACAATCATAAGTTATTATTCGGTCAAAGCCTGTCAAAATGCCTGTTCTTATGGTTTCTGGAAATTCAAGAAACTCAAGGTCATGGCCGAATAGCCTAGTTTGACCATCTACTACGCTTGCTCAGTTGATTGTTTAAGTGTTATAAGGGTATAGATCTAAATTCCATTTATCAGGATACAACGTTATTACAACAACAAGAACGAAACATTAAACAGAAGCAAGATCAAAGCCACAGAAAATATTGTCAGGAGTTTCTAGGTAACGATTTGGGTTACCCAGATCAGTTTGGTCATGGTCGGTCAACGACATTTGACCACTAATAACTTCTGAGGTACACATGATTTATGCATGAATCCAGTTCCAGATCAAAGATCTCCTAACATACTACAAGTACAAACATTAAAACAACCAAAAACATAAACAGAAAAATATTTACAGCCTCTGACATTCATTGTTAGAACACAAAATAAATTTTTTCTAGATTTTGAAAAACTTCAAATCCAAGCCTCTAGATGTTATGGATCTAACATCAAGCAACCCAGATCATCTATATACACTACTTACAACATATTTTAACACTAAAACATAACTTTTAACAATGGATCAAAGGTCCGATTTTCGAATAGGGTTTTATACCTCTCATGATCAATTCTTGATTCTAGGCTCTTGATTGGCTATGAGCAGTAGTGGGGTTGTGTTTTGGGACTGGTTTAACACAATATTTCGTAGGTTAGAGAGAAAGAGGGTATTGGATGAGTGTTGGTGACCAAATGGGCTTAAAGTATGACTTTTCTCTCTCTAATTCTATATATATCATGTATGCAATGTGTGGGCTGATATGTAATGGCTGATTGTATGTATTTTTAGTCACACGGAAGTCAAGAGTTGGTAAACCACTAAAGTGTTGGCAAAATGTGCAAGTTAAGTAACAATAATGCAAGAGGGTAGTTTGGTCATTAGGCATCTAAATTTAATGGCGAAATTGTAACATGGAAAACCCTTAGGGTTTGACCCTTAGGGTTTATGCCTAAGGTTTAGCACAAAATTGTAGGATTAGTTAAGACAAAAATAGAAAATTTTAGTTTATAAAATTTTCAAATTAGGATTTTGTAAACATACTTAGCTTCCTAATTACATAGAACATGAAAATTAGATTATAGATTTACTAATTATCATTAGTACTTTTAATTAGCAATTAGGGTTAACCATTTAGTAATTAGGGTTACTAATTACTATTCAGGTTTTCTAATTTGGCTATTAGGGTTTTAAATATTTAGGGTTCTCCTTAATTAGGGTTAATATCTATAATACCAGTCGTTAATCACTTTATCATGATTACATAACTACATAACAAATCCACAGAGTCATAAATGGCCTTTGAATTAGGGTTTCAAATCAATTAGGGTTTATAATTTAAATATTAGGGTTTCTAAAATTAGGATTTTAAATATTTATTAGGGTTTCTCTAATTAACATTAAATTCTATAATACACCACATAAATCACATAACACAGTTATATAACAGTCTCGAACTTATAATTGAGTTTCAAATTAGGGTTTCCATCTAGCAATTAGCTAATTATTATTTAAGGTTTCTAATTTTAAAAAAATAGGGTTTCAAATTATTAATTAGGGTTTTCCACATAATAATTAGGATTTTCCTAATTAAAATTAAATTCTAATAATACATATCATATACCACATAACATAATCACCAGACAGATTTTAAAGTCTCATTTGACTTCCACTACAAAAAAAAAAATAGGTCATTCACGACGGTCTATGCCGTCACCAATGACCCTATTGCCTTCTCCAATGACCTCATTGCCGACGGCACGGTCCGTCGCCCTTCCCGTCGCCATATGGGTCGTCGCCCCTAGCTCCCGTCGCTCGCCGTCGGCAAGAGTATCATTCCCGACGGGATCATTGGCGGCGGCTAGCCGTCGACTATAAGGTAATTGGGACGACATTTATGACGAACAGACCGTCTGTAATGGTAATCTCAGAAAAATAAAAACACAATCATTGCCGACGGCATAGCCGTCGCCAATGACCCCCCGTCGCCAATGAGGTTTTTAGAAAATAATTTTTTTAAAAAAAAATTGCAAAATACCCCTGTTCAATTACATATACATAATTATACCTGTAATAAACTAAAGAAAAATAAAGAATTCTTCATGAACGCATATCAATAACAATAATAGCTTTTGCTATATCAACCATCAAATATGTAAACAACGTAATGACTTATAGATAAAAGTTGTACGATATAAATACAAAATGTAATCATAAACAATCAATATAGTTAGATACATATACCATAAACCTAACTAGATACTAAACTCTAGTCTGTACAACTCAAAAGCTGTATAAATATACATATATGAAAGTCAAAATATAAACATAATGGGTACTACAACCCAAGATCAGGAATGTCGGTATCATCATCGGCGTCGGTCCCACCTCCGGTCCCACCTCCAGTCTGACTGCCGATCCCACCTTCAATAGTCTCATCAGCATCAGCCTGGCGGCCATCACCATCTCCACCACGGGCATCGCATTGCCGCAACCTCCACCCGCCGAAGTCTCATCAACAAGACCCTACAAAATTAAAAAATTAATAATGAATTTGAAAATAGAGCATATTTAAATTAGTTTTGTTTGTGTTCTTCAAGTGTTGTTGAGTTTTGCAAACTGGGCGATAACTCGGCTTCTGTATGTCAAAATCGAGTCCCGTAAGTTCTAATGCGTGTCTAATACCTACGCGGTGCTATGTGTGTGTTTGTGTGGTATTTGGACGACCGAGGCGGGTTTTGACCTATTTTTTGGCTTTTTACCTAAGTGTTGTTGAGTTTTGCAAACTGGGCGATAACTCGTTCTCCGTATGTTGGAATCGATTCCCGTAAGTTCTAACGCGTGTCTAATATCTACGCGGTGCTAAGTGTGTGTTTGCGCGGTGTTCGGACGACCGAGGTGGGTTTTGACCTATTTTTTGACTTTTTGCCTAAGTGTTATTGAGTTTTGCAAACTGGGCGATAAATCAGCTTCCGTATGTCAGAATCGAGTCCCATAAGTTCTAACGTGAGTCTAATACCTACGCGGTGCTATGTGTGTGTTTGCGTGGCGTTTGGACGACCGAGGCGGGTTTTGACCTATTTTTCGGCTTTTTGCCCAAGTGTTGTTGAGTTTTACAAACTGGGCGATAACTCGGCTTCTGTATGTCAGAATTGAGTTTCGTAAGTTCTAACGCGTGTGTAATACCTACGCGGTGCTATGTGTGTGTTTTAGTGGTATTCGGACGACCGAGGTGGGTTTTGACCTATTTTTCGGACGACCGAGGCATGTATAACTATCTACAGATCTTTCAGGGCCGTCGACTAAATGCTTTAGCCGATTGTCAGCTAAGTCATCTGTGAGGACCTAATGTACATTAACATAACATATTCTAAAGTTAATTATGCCATAAGAATAAATCTATAATGGTAGATTCATTGAACTTGTAAAGGTTAGACTTACATGATCTTTAAACCATTGCACAAATTGTCCATTTCAAAAATTTTGCAAATCCCCATCCAATATACTCGGATTCACTTCATGTACTTCCGCATCATATTGACTACAACACAATTATATACTTAATGTGTTTGTAAAGAAACTTGACACAGTTACACCAGACATATATAGTTATGACTACTTACTTAATGTATGGCGCTACTTCATTCATGTTGATAAGTGCATACAATGTGGTAGCTGCATACTCAATATCGGTCAAGAATCATATTTTTTTTTACCGCCGAATGGGCGTACATGATGACTAAAGGCCGTTAATTCTCCATTTTCCTCGTGCACAACAACTTGATTCCGACGTAAGCGATTGTGCTTCGTCTGAACATTCGGCTCAAAGTACAAAGAGCAAAAATTAACAAGTTCCTCCATAACATACCTTTCAGCAATTGACCCCTCTACTCGGGCTCTATTCTTCACGTTTTGCTTTAGACGTCGCATATACCTATGTGATACATAGATTAACAAAAAAGAATGAACATTTTACTGTATTAAAAACATTAATGTCATTACCTCTCGAATGGATACATCCATCTATATTGCACATGACCGCCAAACTTAGCTTCGTATGGCAAGTGAATAGGCAAATGCTCCATTGAATCAAAAAACGATGGAGGGAAGATCATTTCTAACTTGCACATTATTTCCACTATCTGCATCTCCATTTTATCTATGTCTTTGAGCTGAAGCTCCGTCAAGCATAGATCTCTGATGAAATTAGAAAGCTCTGTCAGTGCTTCAACCACACATTTCGGTAACAAGTCGATAAATGCCACATGGATCAACTTCTGCATGAATACGTGATAATCATGACTTTTGAGACCCCGACACTTCAGCTCTTTGACTTTACAACACCTTTCTATATTCGAAGAATATCCATCTGGGAGCTTCAGTCCACTGATCCAATTACATATCAATATCAATTGTTCCCTGGTCAAAATATATTCAGCTTTAGGCGTTACCGTCTTACTACCCTCCTGATACAGCCACAGATCTTCCTTCGTGTTCATTTCTACCAAATCAAGCCTCGACTTGTTGTTGTCCTTTGTTCTACCACTGGCATCTAGGATCGTGATAAAAATGTTATCAAACACGTTCTTCTCAAAGATGCATCGGATCTAAACAATGACGGATGCGAGTATAGCCCAATAAGGCGTGTCAAAACATGGATCGTGTGTCCGGTTGTTGTGAACCTCGCCGTAACCATAAGCTTCGCTCAATCATGATTCTTCCCGGAGGTGGAAACTTCAAATGAATAATCCAACTCAACATCACGACCCGAAAAGACGGCCATGTACTTGCGTTTTTCTATTTTTGATTGAATTATCTACTCATCCGCCGATAACGATGTTCAATCCGCAAAACTGTCTAGATGTGGCAAAGAAACTCATTTCCCCCCCATGTTTGAGTCAAGACACGACTTTCATCGAACCCATGCATGCACACGGATATGATAAGCCCCGGAGTCGACCATCCACTAATCATTCCTAATCTTTGGAAGTCATTTATTGTCCACATAAAGTCGCCTCATGTCAAAGTTCTGCTTAAGAGATACATCATAAGTTTGAACCCCTTTTTCCCACAACATCTTCAACTCATCAACTAACGGCCTGAGGTATACATTGATGTCTTAACTCGGACTCTTATCACTTGGAATCATTAAAGGCATGAACATGTAGGGATCTTTCATGCACATCAAAGGCGGGAGGTTATACACAACAATAATCACCGGCCAAGTTGAGTAGGGCTTTGTGTAAGGCCTGTTAAATGGATTAAACCCATCCGTAGCAAGTCCAAGCCTAACATTGCGAACCTCTTCATCGAACGAGGGGTGCTTGCTATCAAAATTTTTTCCACTCAAGCCCATATGTCGGGTGCGTCAGTTGACCTTCGACTATGTCCCGTGTAGAGTGCCACCTCATATCCTCGGCGGTATGTGTTGACATGAACAATTGCTGAAGCCTCGGGGCAATGGGAAAGTAATGTAAGATCTTTCTCGGCACATCTTTTCCCTTTTTCTTGCACTGTTCACAGTATCTACTTGTACCACTAATATCACATGACCTCTTATCATTATTGACATCACCGTAATCCAATATACAGTCATTCTCACAAGCATCAATCTTCTCATACCCTAGATTGAGCCTTTTGACCATTTTCTTCACATCATAGTACGACTCCGGTAACTTATTACCTGTAGGTAAGCACTCCTTCACAATGCTTAACAGTTCATTAAAACCTCTCTCGCTACAGTCATGCTCGTTCTTGAAGTGTAAAAACTTCGTCACATCGTATAAGACGGTGTGCTTTTTGAAAGTAGTATGCACACAAGCCAATCATGTTTGATGATAAAGCATATACTTTGTAACAATCTTATTCATTTATTAATAAAAAGTATTAATTTATTAAAGGCTTTTAATTATCTACATGATGCTGTTTTATAATATGTGATAAACCCATAGTTTTAAGCAATGCTTTTAGAATAATGATGATGATCATTCTAATGAGATCTAAATTCTTAGAAAGCTTAAAACTAAAATAGTTCCCAATCGTTGGATTACAAAATTGGGGATTAGTGAATCCGGATAGATTGGTACATACGTTGCTTGCTCATTGGATGAGGATGATTGATCTCATGATCATTTGTGTGGAGACACTAAAGCAAGTATGTAGGTGCTTATTAGAGAATAAGTACACTGAACGTGGCTCGCTAAGGAATACCTAATGGAGTTTTATTTGCCTGTCAATAGGAATTCCTGTAGTGATAGTAGTACAAGTAATCCTTGGACTTGAGATCATCATAGTATCTTATGTGTGATGAGTTATACTTTGACTTATTCCTTAAGACCCTTAGGGTATATCAAAGGGTATGCTTGGGTATAATAAGTTATACATGGAGATAATGTATGATCAATAAAGAATCTACCACTTCTAATAAAAGAAGAGAAATGTCCTATGTGATTCGATAAATGACAACCCAAAGAGTCCTTGGTTAAGGCGTAATGAAATTAGAAAGGAGTTTCTAATTTGCATTATTTGGAGTTGTGCATTTAAGGATCGAAATACATATAATTAAATAAAATAAGACTTGACAGTAATTCCATGTCTTATATTTAATTGGAACAATGTATGGTGGAAGGATTGAATTGTACGGTAACTATTTACTCAAAGGTTCTTTAATGATTAATGTTGAAATCTATATTATCTGGAAAGTCGTTGATCGCTAGGGAGACTTATCCCTATTGTAGAATAAATATTATTTATTTAAATAAATTAATTATTTAATTTATTTATTTAAATAAGATTAGAATTGTTCTAATTGATTTATTCACAACCGGTTTAATATGGAGAACCTAAAGGGTCACACCATAAAAGGAAGAATAATTATTTAAGAAGTTAATGGCATAATCGTAATAATATGTTAAGTATATTTAATTTAATCTATGGTGATAGAATAAATTAAATAACTTAATATTTATTATTTAATATTTTAGAAATATTAAATATAAATTAATAAGAGGAGTCTTATTAATATTATTACAATTATTATTATTTTAATTTCTAAAAGAGTTTAGGAATTAATTTAATATAAGTACTCTCATTTATTCCTAATAAGATTAGGAGGTTAAATTAATTAAAAGAGTTTAATTAATTATCCCTAATAAGATTAGGGAGCTTAATTAATTAAAAGAATTTAATTAATTAAATAAACCCAATTCCTTAATTGTTAAGGTGGGTTGCCCACATCTATAAATAAGAGGAGTCTTATTATGGGTGGTATGGGTTGTTGACTTTAACAAAGTACGTAATAATTCCAAGTTGGGAGTATGCCTTTTCTATAGAGATAGAAAACTAGGGTTAGCCATAACACCTATCTTCTTGAATTTTATTCTTCCTTGGTGGATCACCTCTAGAGGCCAAACATTTGGGTGGCTAACGTTGATCAAAGGAAGGAACCAAACCCGGTGGATTCAAGATTGAACGCGAAAGGATTTGGAGGTGAACTTGTACCTGAGGAAGCTCGATCTTCAAGGGTATGATTTATTCTTTATCTTTTCGTTTAATTAATAATTATGCACAAAGGTGATGATCCGTATATGGTTTGTAAATTTTAAACTCGATTTTACACGCTTCCGCACTTTTATGCAATTTGATTGCGCACATGAATATTACAAACCTAACAGTGGTATCAAAGCCAAACCTTTATGCGAATTATTAATTGTTCAGATTTGATATGTATATTGATATGTGTTTAGAACAATTTAATTGGGCATAATTTATTGTATAAAATTTAATTAAAAAAAAAAAAAAACCGTGACCCAAAACATGCCAGAAGATATTTTTTTTTAAGCAATGCATGCTGTTATTGCTCTTGACCGGATTTCAAGAGAAGTAATGGCAGGTCACGGAAATCGAGACAAAAGCATGATTGGATGATTGGATGATGATTGTTAATGATTGCTAATGATTATCTAATGATTATATATATATATATATATCTAATATGATGCACGTAAATCGAAATTCAGTTTGTCAAAAAAAAAAAATGGAACAGGAACGGATTATGGTTATATATATATATAATATATATATTATGAATATATATATATATATATATATTCTTAATTATTATATAATTAAAATAAAAGTTTATTTTAATTTTAAAATAAAAGGTTTATTTTAATATTAAAATATAAAGTTTTATTTTAATTTTAAATAATTTTATAATTAAAATAAAAGGATTATTTTAATCTTAAAATAAAAGGTTTATTTTAATATTAAAATAAAAGATTTATTTTAAATTTAAAAATTAGAATTTCATGCTAACTAATTAGAGTTGGAATTGGATTCCATAATAACTAATTGGAGTTGAAATTGGATTTTATTTTTCTAAAATAAAGGAGTTTATTTGTGAATAGGAAAGTAAATCCATCTTTCCTTAAAATAAAGGAGTTTATTTAGATATGAAATAGATTTCATATTATTCAAAATAAAAGAGTTTATTTGTGAATAGGAAAGAGAATCCTAATTTCCTTAAATAAAGGAGTTTATTTAAATATGGAATAAGATTTCATATTATTCAAAATAAAGGAGTTTATTTGTGAATAGGAAAGAATATCCGTGTTTCCTTTAATAAAAGATTTTTTTACATGGAATTGGATTCCATAATTAATTAAAATAAAGGAGTTTATTTTGATTAAAATTTTGATTAAAATAAAATTGTTTATTTTATTCAAAATTAGATAAATTAAAATAAAAGAGGTTTATTTTGATTTAAATTTGGATTAAAATAAAGGAGTTTATTTTAATTCAAAATTAGATTTTATACTAACTAAATTTGCCCATTAAATGATATCAATATATATATTAAATGTTTATTATTCATAAGATGAATGTTATTTATTGATGTATATGATGATGCATAAATGTTATTTTAGTTGGATGCATGAATGTATGGGTTTTATTAAATGGAATTCACAGACTCGCCTTCTCTAATTTTTTCGAATGTAAATTCTATCTCCTCCTATGTACTTCCCTCGATCACGATCAAGGTTTCTATTTATTTTAAATAGTTTTCTAATAGGAATAGTTAGAATTAATTTTGAAAAATTGGAGATCAAGGAGCAAGGAGCGCTTGAAGACCCGTTTGTAATGGAGCCGGGTTTAATTGTAATAGTTATATTTAAATATTATTTCTTGCACCCTTGGGGGGTTTGACCTTTTGGTTCACTTGGTGGCTCTAGTGAACCAAACTAGAATAAAAGTCCATAATCAATCCGGGTAGAATATAGTATTCTATATGTGCATGCTTATACTATATATATTATATATTATGCAAACATGCTTCGCATGTTCATTAATACGACGCTAATTTTTATATATATATAATGCATGCGTGCTAAACAAGATGAGACAAATTAATAACAAACCCCTCAATTTTTATATTAAGTCCTAAGCGTTCAAAGATATTTGGAATATCGAACGTCAGCTTTTCTAAGCATGATAAAATTAATAGAGTATTAAATATTTAATATGAGTTTGTTGTGTCACCACAAGGCAAGTATTAAGTATTTAAGATGTTAATTTATCACATTTGATGCTTATAAAGAAAATTGAACAATATTGTTTTGTTGTGTCACCACAAGGATGATATTTTTCTTTTTGAATATATGGAGTGCTAGGTCGGACTTAACTTGGATAATTTTGATTAGGATGTGCCACCACTTGATCAAAATAATCTAAGAGGCAAAATACAAGGAGTTGATAGTTGATGTAATTGACAAAAGTTGTCTACCTATTTATTTATATATAGTTTGTTGTGTCACCACAAGGCTATATACATTTGAAATGGGATCCTTATTCTCACTAGCAGATCTTTAATTAGATTTTGCCGAACTATATATATTGAGGGTAATATAGTTTGAAGAAAATAGTGGGAGATACCAATTTAAAACAAGACCTAATTTATTTTGGTAATTAATAAAAGAATGTATGTTAAAATGTTGTTAATTACAAATTCATTTATAGAATTTTACAATGTCTAAAATTTCTATCACTGCGAAGCATATTAGATGCTAAATTAACCAGACCGAATTAAACGGATTGGTTAAGGAATTTGAGAATAGTTCTCATAGCTTAAAAGCTATCTTATGTCCTTAATACGCTTTATCCTCAAGAATGGTTGCGCATAATGCCTCCGAGGAAGACATTGCTACTTTTAGAAAGTGGCAAGATGATGCACAGTTGGCTCAATGCATCATGTTCGCATCTATGAGTATCGAGCTTCAGCGTCAGCATGAAACTATGGATGCTCCTACTATATTCCTGCACATCAAGTAGTTGATGGTGAGGAAAGTAGGACCGATAGATATCGAGATATCTAAGGAGCTCTTCCGATCTAGAATGGCCAATGTCACTATAAAGCATGCATAAAAGGTTCTTAACATAATCAATTTGATTGATCAATTAGGACAACTGGTTTTGTCATGGATGGAGAGTTGAGCCAAGATTTGATCTTGCACTCACTCCCGGACTCCTTTCACAATTGTTTTGAATTTTTCATGTGAATAAGCTAGATATCAGCTTTGCTGATTTGCTTAACATGTTGAAAAATGTTGAGAGTCACTTTCCAACCAAGAAAGACCATGTCTTACTGGTAGGGGCCAAAGGATCTTCTGAAAAGAAGAACGAGTCAAAGAAGGTAAATAGAAAGGCATAAACAAAGGATAATAAGAACAAAAGCGTCACACGGATAGCAAAGGAGTTTGCTTCCACTGCAATAAGCATGGACACTAGAAAGAAACTGCGAGAAGCATCTTGCGAGAGAGGCTAACCAAAGAAGCTTAGTGAAGTTTGGTACATAATACGCTTTTTGTTCATGATTGAAATAAATTTTTCTTTAAGTCAAGGTTCTACTTGGGTATTGGATATCGACTTTGGTTATCATAAATATAGATTTATGAATGGACCAAGAAGAAGTAGAAAGCTAAACAAATATAAGTAATCCCATGTGGGAAATGAAGCAAAGGTTGCAACATTAGCCATAGAAACTTAGTTTTTAGCAATTTTATGGGCAAATCTATTAAGTCAATAAGTTGTTATTGTATTCCAATTCTTGTTAGAAACATTATTTCCATTTTATTGTTGGACAATAAATCTTTGGTATTATAATTAAGAACAATTGTTGTTCTATTTATAATAATAATGTTTCGTATAGAACTGAAAGATTACTTAATGGATTTTGTATACTTGACTTACGTGAAAATAATTTTGCATATTGAACAAATTAGTATAAGAAAAGGAGATGATCATTCAAAGAGTTGAATATATGTATTTGTTGAAATACAAGTGTGAATTATTTGAAAGGTTCAAAGAATTCAGAAGTGAAACAAATTGGCAAAGTATTAAGATTCTTTGATTAGATCAAGGAATAAATACTTGTGCAATGAGTTTCTAGATCATCTCAAATGGTTTTCTCATAATGGACACATCCTGATACGCAATAATTGATTGATGTATCTGAAGGAAAAATCGTACCTATTTGAACATGGTGCGATCCATAATGATTTTACCGACATTCCAGTATTCTTCTAGGATCATGTCCTAGAAATGGCTACATATCTACGAAAAGGTAACCTTAAAATCCGGCCCCAAGACTCCATAAAAGTTATGGACAGGGAGGATTCCTAATCTTAAGTATGTTAAGATAAGGGGTTGTCCAACTTATGTGAAAAGGTTTCAAAGGATAAGCTTGGGACAAAATTTGACATGTACAGATTTGTGGGACATCCTAAAGTAAGTTTAGGGCATATGTTCTATAATCCTACATAGCAAAAGGTGTTTATTCATGAAACACCACGCTTTCTAAGATAAAGGTGTTTATCATTAAAAGGGGCTAGTGGGAGGATAATAGATCTTAAAGAGTTCAAGAACCACAAAATACTATAAGTCAAATAAGAAGAACACAGTAGATAGACCTATTATACCACAAACCTAATCGTAAATCGGAATAGTACCAAAGATACCTAGAGGTATGGATTCATCATGGATGATGATGATGAGGTACACATCATAGAAGATGATGATCCGAGTTACATTCGATGAGGTAAGACTTCTAGTGTGTACAAAAGGGTCAGTGGGAGCGTCGTGAAATTTCTAGTATTGTATGTTGATATACTACGGATGAGGAATTACATACCAATGCTACAATCAGTAAAGATAAAGTTGTCTAAACAATCCTCCATGAATGATTTGGGAAGAGTATCATTATTGGGGATGCAAATCTATATAGATAGATTTAAAAGGATGCTCAACTTAACCCAAGGAACGTATATTCATTTGATGCTAAAGTCGCGTTTAGCATGGCAAACTCAAGAGATGTCTCATGTTGATGAGCTATGGAGTGTATCTCTTTATAGTCCCACGCAGACTCACGAAAGAGAGATCGCATGAGTGACTATCATGTATGCAATGAAATATACGAGACCGATGTTGATCGGTCGTATATTCTCGGAGAAGATCAACAGAAGGCATGTTGAAAAACATCTTAAAGTTCTTAAGCGGCACTAAAGATGTGAGCATACATGGTGGGTCTAAATTAAAACTAGAGGGCTTAACAGACTCAAGTTTTTCAGATGCACTAAGATGACGTAAAATCCACTTTAAGGTAAAAGCGTTATCTTGAGCAGTGGTGTAGTGAATTAGAAAGGTTCCAAACAAAGAAAAGAGTTCTTTGGTTTAGTGATAAAGACAAAGTATATAGCTATAAATGAAGTCGCAAGTTGATTGTTTGGATTAAAAGTTCATTACGTAACTAGGAATAGTTCCTAAGTCTCATCTTGGATCTAAACATGTGTTGTGGCACTTTCATTTGATTATTAGAATCATTGAAAGATGGAAAATCACTATAGAGATAGTGGACTCTCAAGAACAACATTACATATCCATTAACTAAAGCTTATCCAACAAAGAGGATAATCGTCACTTAGAGAAGAAGAGTATAAGATACCATGACGATTGGCTTTTTAGTGCAAGTGGGAGATTGAAAGTAGTATGCACACAAGCCAATCATGTTTGATGATAAAGCATATACTTTGTAACAATCTTATTCATTTATTAATAAAAGTATTAATTTATTAAAGGCTTTTAATTATCTACATGATCTTTGTTTTATAATATGTGATAAACCCATAGTTTTAAGCAATGCTTTTAGAATAATGATGATGATCATTCTAATGAGATCTAAATTCTTAGAAAGCTTAAAACTAAAATAGTTTCCAATCGTTGGTTTACTAAATTGGGGATTAGTGAATCCGGATAGATTGGTACATACGTTGCTTGCTCATTGGATGAGGATGATTGATCTCATGATCATTTGTGTGGAGACACTAAAGCAAGTATGTAGGTGCTTATTAGAGAATAAATTAATTGAACGTGGCTCGCTAAGGAATACCTAATGGAGTTTTATTTGCTGTCGTCAATAGGAATTCTGTAGTGATAGTAGTACAAGTAATCCTTGGACTTGAGATCATCATAGTATCTTATGTGTGATGAGTTATACTTTGACTTATTCCTTAAGACCCGTAGGGTATATCAAAGGTATGCTTGGGTATAATAAGTTATACATGGAGATAATGTATGATCAATAAAGAATCTACCACTTCTAATAAAAGAAGAGAAATGTCCTATGTGATTCGATAAATGACAACCCAAAGTAGTCCTTGGTTGGCGGCGTAATGAAATTAGAAAGGAGTTTCTAATTTGCATTATTTGAGTTGTGCATTTAAGGATCGAAATACATATAATTAAATAAAATAAGACTTACAAAGTAATTCCATGTCTTATATTTAATTGGAACAATGTATGGTGGAAGGATTGAATTATGCGGTAACTATTTACTCAAAGGTTCTTTAATGATTAATGTTGAAATCTATATTATCCGGAAAGTCGTTGATCGCTAGGAGAGACTTATCCTATTGTAGAATAAATATTATTTATTTAAATAAATTAATTATTTAATTTATTTATTTAAATAAGATTAGAATTGTTCTAATTGATTTATTCATATGGGTTTAATATGGAGAACCTAAAGGGTCACACCATAAAAGGAAGAATAATTATTTAAGAAGTTAATGGCATAATCGTAATAATATGTTAAGTATATTTAATTTAATCTATGGTGATAGAATAAATTAAATAACTTAATATTTATTATTTAATATTTTAGAAATATTAAATATAAATTAATAAGAGGAGTCTTATTAATATTATTACAATTATTATTATTTTAATTTCTAAAAGAGTTTAGGAATTAATTTAATATAAGTACTCTCATTTATTCCTAATAAGATTAGGAGGTTAAATTAATTAAAAGAGTTTAATTAATTATCCCTAATAAGATTAGGGAGCTTAATTAATTAAAAGAATTTAATTAATTAAATAAACCCAATTCCTTAATTGTTAAGGTGGGTTGCCCACATCTATAAATAAGAGGAGTCTTATTATGGGTGGTATGGGTTGTTGACTTTAACAAAGTACGTAATAATTCCAAGTTGGGAGTATGCCTTTTCTATAGAGATAGAAAACTAGGGTTAGCCATAACACCTATCTTCTTGAATTTTATTCTTCCTTGGTGGATCACCTCTAGAGGCCAAACATTTGGGTGGCTAACGTTGATCAAAGGAAGGAACCAAACCCGGTGGATTCAAGATTGAACGCGAAAGGATTTGGAGGTGAACTTGTACCTGAGGAAGCTCGATCTTCAAGGGTATGATTTATTCTTTATCTTTTCGTTTAATTAATAATTATGCACAAAGGGTGATCCGGGTATATGGTTTGTAAATTTTAAACTCTGATTTTACACGCTTCCGCACTTTTATGCAATTTGATTGCGCACATGAATATTACAAACCTAACACTTTTCGTGCCCGTCACACAGTGGCGTCATTGCTTCATGCAATAACTCATAGAAACCCTTAGCCCCATCAATCGGCTCTTGGTCGATGCTACTGCTATCCCTGTCTGTATTCCACTGAAAGTATGAACCGGTAACTTTGACTATCATGTTAGTACAGTCAAAGGTTTCGTTACCTTCGGATTCTGGTTCTGATTTATGTTCATCCAACCAGGTTTCCCCATGATAGATCCATGTCGTATAACCCTGCTTGAACATATATGCAAATAAATTGCACATGACATCACTCCTTTCCTTCCACACTTCATTCACACACCTCTTACAAGGACATCTGATCTCATTGCCGCTGACTTGCTCAAACAAGAAGTTGAGAAACTGTTCAACCCCACTACGATACTCAGAACTAAGCCCACTCTTATCAGTGGCTACCCTACGTTCCATCCAGCTTCGATCAACAGACATCTCAGACAACTATCTGCTATATATATGGAAAGTCAGACAAACACAATCAAGTCTCCAAGTTAATGTATATGCAAGCTTATGAGTTTCCTAACTTCATCTCCACCTCTAACGGGTCAGGCTTTCATCCCATTCCCGGATGTGTCGCCTCACTAATACCAACAACTTGAACACATCTTTAAATTTTTTAGAAATTTCGGCAGCACCTCCCCATAGTCTTCAAGTACACGAAATAGACTAACACATCGTAGTCTAAATATGCACCCGAATAACATCAAGAGATATATACTGACCAAAAATTCAAAAAATATAAAGACGTGCTCAGGTCGTTAACAACGACCTAAGTGAGATCGAAACATACAAGAACAGTCCCAAAACAGGGACTATTTGAGATTCACTCATACTAAGTGAATCTCAAACGGGTTTCTAAGCTTTCTAAACTATATAAAAATGTACGTGCATGTGAAATTAGATTCTTTTCCTAGAATAAAAAGAATTACTAGCGAAAATCTTTCATGTTTTCTTCGATGAAATTGTTCAAATCCTTTCATTTAACAACAAAAAATAACTAAAAAAATAACTTATCAACATACTTAATAGAAGAAAACTTATCAACATACAACAACGAAAAACACACCAATATTATCCATATGACTAGATTATCTAGTAATTTGATATATACTCACGTAGAATATTACTTTTAGAACTAGTGAGGAGTCATATTCCCTTAAAAAAGAAGTCTTAACACTAAACGGTTCTTTAGTCTATACTTGTTGCACAATGTATCAAACTGGAGGTACACATTAAGATTAGAAAGTTGTCCAATAGATTCCTCTAAAGTTCAACACCCCCAACACGCACAAAATCAAAGGTAAGAGTAACTACATTCTGAACTAATTTGAGATGTCTAAATATATCCACCCCAGTGCCATCTTCGGTAGCAAGCATTGATCTTGAATGGTGAATAGCCCTTAAGAATAGAAAATACAAAGAAAGAGCTAACCAAATAAACTTCTATTTGATAAATTAGAAGGAATTGGCTTAAAATACACTATCAACCGGAAACACAAGAAAAAAAAACAAACTAAACAAATTATATTTGCTCAATAAACCCAAGATCTGATTGTTATTGCATATCTAATCACTTAATCAATTATAAAACAAAATATCCTCCAAAAATACAAACAAGCCATTTAAATTGATTTTAGATATACAATCATTTAAAACTAATTTCAGATATTATAAAAAACCCTTCCAATGATTAGGTCCTAACCACATTGCCAAATTGCAACAAAAACTTATCAAGACAACCAATCAACATTTGAATTATCAATTTCAACCAAACCACAGATCTAACATAAAAAAATTAATCTTTCACTAGAATGAATGGAATTAAGATAAAATCATACCAAAAAGCACAGTAGATCTGAACGAGTGAGTTAAAGAACAAGTTTGGCAAATTTGAACGGGTCAGGGTCTGTCTCTGTGTGGTGTTCAATGGACGTTGGTGGACAAAATTTTCACCCTATATATATATAGATGTACACAGAGGGAAAACCATCACCAAATCAGTTAGCCACGCACAGTCGCCCAAATGCGATAGCTAGTCAAGACTCAAGCCTTAATTCACCCAATCTTCACCACGAAATCCCCCCCATTAGTCACGCACAGCCGTCAGCAGCTATTATAGTCACTTGTGAGTTCGTCGTCGAGGGAAGAATTGAAGGAGAGGGAGTGTTGTAGCTTTTTGGCGCTGAAAATTTGGGTAAAATTTTTTGATTCGTTGTCGTCGAGGTAGGGCTTAAAATTATAAAGTCATTCTCAATGGGCTAGCCGTCGATAATAACCCCGTCGCGAAAGAGTCATTAACGACAAAATTGTCGTCGTGTATAACATTTTACTACTGTCGCCACTAAATTTCCCTCCCCCGCGAGATTATGGCCCAAACTAATGTCATTAGCGACGGCATGATATCCATTCTCGACGGTATGCTGTCGACCACTATGTTGGATTTGGAGGGAAATTTTCATTTCCGACGGCCCTCATTTGTGACGGTTATCCCGTCGTCAATGACATCATTCACGACGGTAGTAACGCCGTCACCAATTCCCTCGTCGTCAGTGACCATTATTTTTGTAGTGTTCAAAACTAGGGTTTGTCAGTAAAATTAAGGTTTTGCAGGTTATAATAAAATTGCTCCCCGGAGTAACCTTACACACCTAGCATACATATTTATAAGACTAACAAATAATAATATAATATTATTATTCTCATTCCTTGATAAAAATCCAAAATTAGGGTTTAGATTCCATATCTGTTTTATCTGGCGTATATACCTTTATTAATTAAGTTAAAATAATTAACTTAATTAATATAAATTAAATTCATATAATAAAATAAAATAATTATTATAATAATTCTAATAACCATTTCATATATTATTTAAATAATATAAAATCATATTTTCATGGAAAATAATTAATAAAAACATTTCTACTATAAAATTAATTATTATAAGAATATAATTTATAATAAGCAATAATTCTAAATATAATAATTTGTAATTATTCATGTAATAAATATATTTTATATTCATCACATAAATACATACACCTTACCTGGCACACATTCTCATCTTTAAAAAAAAAATTTATTCGCAAAATTTATGATTTAATTATATAGAAAATAACGGGTTGTTACATTCACCCTCCCTTATAAAGATTCCGCCCCCAGAATCACCGTTTTAAAACTCATACCTACAAGGGTACATAGCATACACAATCATTTCAATTAGATCTTAATCAACTTTGATCGAACTGATCTTTAACTATTCACATAAAGCTTGTCTATCTGATTAAACAAAAATTTGATTTCTAAAAGAACTCAAATTCCTCCTTCAAAATAATTAATAATATAATTCATTATATATATAGAAAAATCCTATATAAGAAAATAAAATTTGTTCGAATAATACATGGAGTTGCATCCCCGGCTGCTACCGAATCCTGAATAGTCGTGCTGAAGACTCTTACAGTAGGTTCTGTTAGATTGTTTGTCGAAGTTGGTTCCGTTGTCACCAATGTCCTGCTGGCTTTTCCTGTATCGTATTCCTTGCCTCCCTTCTTCTTCTTGGACAGTCTTTCACCTTATACTCCATTGATTCACAAATAAAACACCCACTATACACTCTTGGATTGGGGCAGTTAGGAGAGATATGTCCATCCTGCCCACACTTATAGCACACAAACTTTCTTTTTAAACATACTCCTGGCCTAATTTCGGTATTATCAAAATTATCTCCTTTCATCGTATAGGTGGCAAAAGCTTTTTTTTGTCCCTCCATTACCTCAGTTATCACAAACGCGTTAATAAGGTCAGTTGATCTTCTAGATCCTGGCAGAACGACGGCCTTGAAGCCTTTGAAATTTGTCAATTGATTGTCTAGCTGATTTCCTGCGGCTGGTATTCCATTGTGCATAGCTTGAGCGATCACATTCGAGAAATTCTGTATCGGGTCTGGTTGTTCTCCAGCTTTGTTAACAGGTTCTTCCATCCTTGGGTTTCGTTTTCGTCTTGGCGGCGTTATCATAAATTATTCTTACATTCTAAGCCTTATCGTATATGCTTAACACATAACGCGAAATTTTCTATGTAAATAATCATGTACTCAAAATATTAGATTTTGAAAATTTGTTTTACTATATTAACCAGTGTTCAGATAAATAATTACTACCAACTTATTTCATTAATCCAACATAGATTCTTATTCATAGAACTTGACATACCATAGCACATACCGCTTTAAACATCCGTTATTCCTTTGTGACACACAAGTCAGGAATCGCTGCCACAACTTATACAAAAGTTGTGAATATTACATTACACGGTCATACCTATCATATACACATCATAGAATCATACATATTCAAGTAATACTAATACTACTTATTTTCTACACCTTCACTAAGGATCATTTTCTTAGTAATCTATCTATTCCTTTAATCCTCAATTCTTCATTCACACCTAACTATACCAAGTTCGTCAAACCTACCGCACATTATGGATTCAGGAACTTACCACAATTATATGAGTTTAAGAACTTATCCTAGTCAAACCTTTGGCGTCCATTCGCTAAAGGGTTCATAAACATTTCATATAACTATGAGTCATGAACTTACCATAAGTATGAGTTTTAAGAACTCGAGTTTGACCTTATATTCTTTAAATATACTCTACCTATCAGTTACACTTATCGTTTCTGGGTCCAGTACTATATTTTCCAAAATAACCACCTCATTGAGGTAGCTTTCAGTGTGAGCTTCTATTTCAGCTATTGGCTTTGACATTGGCTCGGTTATGGAGGTTAACTTCTTCTTTACAATCTGAGGGTATTCTAATCCTTTCTATCTGGTATCTACATACCTAAGTTATCCTGATTAGCATATAATATATACACACATCAAATAATAGTTTTATATAAGTTATCTTTTATTTTGCTTCACGATGAATTTTTTCAATTCATCTCCTTATAAACTCCGTATGAGTTATTTATATTTTCAACGTTTCCCTCTGTTCTAAGGTTATAGCCTAAGGTCTATCCTACCTAAGGTTTCTAACCTATAGCTCTGATACTAACTTGTAAAGCCCCCAAACTCAGGTACTTGAAACCCGAACTCAGTGCTTTACAATACCATATCTATGAGCGAAATAATACTAATAATAATAACAATAATATAAATATCAAACTTAATTTACATTTATCAGAGTCTAATCCTAAGTATGCAACCTTACTACATTCATTACATGATAGATAATACATATCAATGTCTTAATCATGTCCATTTATTACAAAATATACCATAACACTTATTCTGTTTGCTTTCCTTTTCATTTGTTCCTGCCTGAACCTTCAAATTGATCACGCTTAGCTGAAAACATTTAAATTAAGCAAGGATGAGCATTTATGTGCCCAGCAAGTAATAACAATTATAAATATAATTAGCTGAAAGAATTAAATATTTTCTTTATACATCAATTCTACAACGATTCAATAGTTGTGAAGTAAACTGATCTGATAATAATAACATAACAACTCTATATCAAATTTTTGAAACTACGCATTGACTATAAATAGGGTTAAGGTGACATACTATGAACATTGTTTTAAATTTTCGATAAGGTTTAGCAGAACTTCATCCGCAAACCGTCATAACTTAAAGGCGCGAGGGTGATCATCCCAATGTGCCCTGTATTGATTAATACTGCATGCAAGAATGATATTATCGTTCACTCTGTCCGCCTTGGGCGCATAAAAGTTTTCCTTTGTTCGGGATCTTCATATATACTTAGTCGGGAATCTGAACCAAAACAATTTGATTGGATACAACAAGGTTTTATCATATTCAACGATATTTCTAAATCTGTGTCTAGCCGGTCAAATAGCTTAGATGACTTTTACTTAAAGTATACATATATGGGATCAATAGGTATACATATATATATATATCAACATGTGATTAAATACAATAATTATCCAAGTGGGGACACTTGTATAACCATATTTAGAAATTAACGAACAACATATATATCTGAATTATATAATATAATATCATGTTGATTAATAATGATCAGATATATTATATATAACAATAAGGTTAGTAATCTAGCATAATAATAATAATAATAATAAAATTCTAAAACTCTCTTACTCATGTCCATTGCATAAAGAAAATGCAAAGGTAGGATACTTGCCTGGTCTGCTTCTTACAGTACGCAACTTAGTTTTTATCATTTGTATAACAACCTATCAGTAATAAGATCATTTTCCTGATTATAATAACATATCGTAACACATAATACTGCTTATTGCAGTCAGCACATAACCTAATCACATTGTCACACATATTCAACCGTCATTGAATCACAAACAAACATTAATACAGTCAAAATATTTAAGCCCAGATCAATTTCTTAAACATGTCGGTGTACCGACGACTTTATCGGGTAATTATCGAGTCTAAGACTCTTTCCCGAAGTTCAATATCTGTAAGTATCAGTCATATTATTTTTAAATGACTTAATAATTTTTAAGCATTTATTATAATTTATCATAAATTTTCAAACACTTGAATCATTATTAAATGATTTAAATATTAAACAATTCTATTATCATTAACATTTAATTAATATTAAACTATTAATGAAATCATGGCCAAAATATTAAAGTTATTTATAATAACTCAAAATATTTTTAAAGTACTAATATTACCCTTAAATGATTTTTCAAACATTTAAAATCATTTTTAAATAATAACCATTAATATTTAAATATTAATGCACTATTTATCAAAATATTAAAAGTTATTAATTATAACTTAAAATATTTTAATTTATTTATTTCCTTTTAAATGATTTTAAATCAATAAAACCATTTTAAAATTATTTATTTAATATTGTTATTAAATAACTCTAATATCATTTCATATTAAATTATTAATGAAACTTATCTTTAAATATCAAAAGTTATAATTTATAACTTCAAATATCTTTAAACACTTTATTTTCATTTTAAATGATTTTATAATATTAAAATTATTTTAAAAAAATTTATTCAATATAATTATTAAATAATTCTAATATCATTAATAGTAAATAATTAATGAAATTTAACTTTAAATATTGAAAGTTGTTTTTTATAACTTAAAATATTTTAAAACTATTTATTTTCAATTAAAATCATTTTTAAACTAATTTATTTAATATAATTATTAAATAAATGTAATATAATTAATATTAAAATATTAACATTTTTCATGACAAAATATCAAAAAAATATTTTTATAATTTTTAAATGATTTTTAAATTATTAATTCTATTTTTTATAATTTATATAATATATTCAATAAATAAATTAATTATCATTAATATTAATTAATTAATAAAATTCATCACAAAATATTAAAAGTCATTAAAAATAACTTAAAATATTTTCTTATACCATAATATAATTTTAAATGATTTTTCAAGTATTAAAATCATTTTAACTAATTTATTTAATATTATAATCAAATAAATTAAATACAGTAATATTTCAAAAATATTAAATATTTATGAAATATACTTAAAATAATTAAATACTAATTTTTAGACTTTAAAATAATTTTTAATAATTTATTATGTATTTTTAGTAATTTAAAACTATTTTTTTCTATTTATTTTATTAAACTAATTAATTTCTGAAAATATTTGTCGCTAAAGGGCCTTATTGCGAGGATACTGTCGCTAACGAGTTAGGAGGTTTGACCAACAATAATTTGTAAACTATGATGTTTCTGGGCATGTTCTTGGTCAGAGCTTGTAGCACTCGTGTAATACTATACGATCCAGCCATCAACATGTTCATAACATAAAACAAATGCAAGATATAATGACCTAAACTTCTTGTCAGACACAATTTGGGTTTTTTTTGGGTTACCCAGAAATCCAGATTGTCGAGTGCATACTTTGAGGCTTAATTATAATCATGTTCTGTTCATTAAATCTGTGTTATGAAGGTCTAAATCTCTATTACTCATGTCATAGAACATTTATATATTACCATCATAGTTTAAAAACCACACAATCATAAGTTATTATTTGGTGAAAGCCTGTCAAAAGGCATGTTCTTATGGTTTCTGGAAATTCCAGAAACTCAAGGTCATGGCCGAATAGCCTTGTTTGACCATCTACTACGCTTGCTCAGTTGATTGTTTAAGCGTTATAAGGGTATAGATCTAAAGTCCATTTATCAGGATACAACGTTATTACAACAACAAGAACAAAGCATCAAACAAAAGCAAGATCAAAGCCACATAAAATCTTGTCAGACGTTTCTGGGTAACAATCTGGGTTACCCAGATCAGTTTGGTCATGGCCGTCAACAAACTTTGACCACTAATAACTTGTAAGGTACACATGATTTATGCTTGAATCCAGTTCCAGATCAAAGATCTCCTAACATACTACAAGTACAAACATTAAAACAACCAAAAACATAAACAGAAAAAGATTTACAGCCTCTGACATTCATTGTCAGAACATAAAATAAATTTTTTCCAGATTTTGAAAAACTTTAAATCTGAGCCTCTAGATGTTATGGATCTAACATCTAGCAACCCAGATCATCTATATACACTACTTATAACATATTTTAACACTAAAACATAACCTTTAACAATGGATCAAAGTCAGATTTTTGAATAGGGTTTTATACCTCTCATGATCAATTCTTGATTCTAGGCTCTTGATTGGTTATGAGCAGTAGTGGGGCTGTGTTTTGGGACTGGTTTAACACAATATTCCGTAGGTTAGAGAGAGAGAGAGAGAGGGTCTTGGATGAGTGTTGGTGACCAGATGGGCTTGAAGTATGACATTTCTCTCTCCAATTCTATATATATCATGTATGCAATGTGTGGGCTGATATTAATGGTTGATTGTATGTATTTTCAGTCACAAGGAAGTCAAGAGTTGGTAAACCACTAAAGTGTTGGTAAAATATGCAAGTTAAGTAACAATAATACAAGAGGGTAGTTTGGTCATTAGACATCTAAACTTAATGGCAAAATTGTAATATGGCAAACCCTTAGGGTTTTACCCTAAGGTTTAGTACAAAATTGTAGGATTTCTTGTTAAGCCAAAAATAGAAAATTTTAGTTTTTAAAATTTTTAAATTAGGATTTTGTAAACATACTTAGCTTCCTAATTACATAGAACGTGAAAATTAGATTATAGATTCACTAATTATCATTAGTACTTATAATTAGCAATTAGGGTTACCCATTTAGCAATTAAGGTTACTAATTACTATTTAGGTTTTCTAATTTGGCTATTAGGGTTATAAATATTTAGGGTTCTCCCTAATTAGGGTTAATATCTATAATACTGGTCGTTAATCACTTTATCATGATTACACAACTGCATAAAAAATCCATAGAGTCATAAATGGCCTTTGAATTAGGGTTTCAAATCAATTAGCACTACACCAAAATAGGGATGTAGCGAAGGAAATTTTGTGAATGAATTTATTCCTTCACATGAGGAGTTGTTTAGCAAAAGAACAGTGAAGAAAAAATATTTAGTGACAATATAGGGATGTAGCGAAGGAAATTTTGTGAAGGAATTTATTCCTTCACATGAGGAGTTGTTTAGCGAAGGAACATTGAGGAAAAATATTTAGTGACAATATAGGGATGTAGCGAAGGAAAAATCCTTCACAATTTTTATTTTTTTTCTCACAAAATTGAGGCGATGGAAGGATTTTTTTGCGCAAATTTATGATGAGATATTGCAAGGAAAAAAATATATTAATGAAGGAATTATTATTCACTATATATTATTGTTCATAAGTTTTTTGCAAGAGATAAAATTAGTCGTTGTTTTGTTCTAAATAATTTTTTAGAATTAATTATGGTGAATATAAAATTTAATATAAATACATTAATATTACATTTTTTAAGTAACTTATTATAATATTACTTATAAAAGATTTGTTTTTTTAAAAAAATGTTATTAAATTTTTTTTGGAACTAATCTAATTCAAGATTCATGCAATGTGGTGGGTGGTGGAAGCAGTCGATTTTCTACCGGATCGTTAGCTAGAGTGCGTGCGTGAGTGCGTGAGTGGTTAAATTTGAAGCTAGAGGAAAGCAAATTGGGACTCTTACTTAGCGTAATTGGATGTTTCTACCAGATCGCTAGCTAGGTTTTCTCTGCCAATTTGGGTTTCCCCCGTTTTCCTTAGCCATTGTTTAAGCGGTAAAAAGGAAAAATGAATTAGCGCCAAAATTTGACGCAGTTAGTGAGATTGATAATTGATTGTACGAATAATGTTTCCTACGTCTAAAGGGATTATCATTAATCCCAAAATTTTCCTTTTCATCTTCGCATCGAAAAGTTGCTCTTTCTGTCCCAATTGCAGAAGCCTTAAATGTGAAGACCCAAAGACCCATCAATTTGTTCGAAGGTAGTTTTTTTTCCACTTTGTTCCTCAATATTCCATTACTTACTGAAATGATTTATATATACAAACAAGTATGATTGAATCCATTTTTCTTAGGGCTTTTGATTTGATACTTATGCAGATAGTGCAATGTTTATGTGTTTTTCTATTTGGTATTTGTGTATTTTTTTATGCTAAACTGCTCTGTATATGGGAATTTTGTTGTACCTAGAGTTGAATTGTGTAGATAAGTCTGGATGTATATTTATGTTATTTGAGATAAAATCATAAAAAGTTATCTTTTTAATTGCTTTTGTTGTTTGGCTTTTGCTTTGTATAGTTTCTTTTAAATAAAAATCTGTCTTTGTATCGTTCTAGATTATCACCCATTAGCTTTGATCTATTTTTTAAAATATATTAGATGGTTCATTATTTGGAGTTTAAGTTGGGCTCCGTTTTGCTTGCTCATTTTAGGTGAAAATTGGTTAGCTGAGGCATATTTTAGTGCCAAAGTTGATCGTTTAGTAATCTGGTCTACATTGGTTTGCTACTCTGGTTAGTGAAGAAAACATTGTTACTTTGTTTTGTCTGATCAGTTGCCCTTGCATGCAATCTTCCAATAATTTTAACTATGTCTGTGAGTGGAAAGCCATCCCTTCTTGTATATTACTGTTATATATTAAGAGTATATTGTTGTTCTCATAGATTACACAATAGAATACAATACTTAAACACCAAGTCAAAATCCTACAGCAGTTAAACTCCTATTTTCTGTTTTAATCTGAAATCTTGCTAACGACATGTAATTCTACTTTTACCAGAGATTGATTTTTAACAGAGATTTCTTTTGTTATTTATCTTTAAAAAGTTGCAAATGTATGTGAAAGCTTAGTTTGAGCTAAAAGCTGTAGTGACACTAAGTCTTTTCCCTAATAACTGATGGATAGATATTCATGTCCCACATAGAATTCCCCTGAGGTGGAAAAATAATCAAACCACTATTGACAGAGATATAAAGAATTACTAGATCAGTTTAGTATGAAATTAAAGATATTGGTAGATCTACTTAAATTTTATCAACCAATTAGTTAGTAGGCCTGTAATTTTATCAAACCACAAGGTCATGCACTCAATTAGTTAGTAGGCCAGTAATTTTATATGTGCTACTCAACTATAGACTTGAAAAGAGATTGTGCTTCTTTATGTGTCTTCTCACTTATGGTGTCCCTGTACAAGTGTGTGCTCTCGAGCAAGTGTACTATAGGTCGTAAAGCAGGAGGGAATTTATTACCTGGAGTGGCCTTCCATCACTTTCTTCCTGGCATTTGAATCCAGTGGCAATTAGAGTTATACTTACCTGAATGAGATAAGAATCCAGTGCTAAGGAGATTGCAGTAAGTCCTTTTTTATTAGCGTCTGATATTTTATTTGATATCATGTTGTTTTCCTTTCTGTTCCTTTCCCTTTTAGCATGTTCAGGATCTTTAAAATCCTTTGGTTCCCTTTTTAAAAATTGTTGCTTGTGTATGAAATGAAACTCTTTTAAGAACCGAACATATTTTGATATACTTTGGAAAGTCTTTAGTGGAAATGTTCTCATGTCTTGGTTTCTTTTTGGCTGCTCTAAAATACAATCAATAGCATAGAAGAAACTAATAGCTTTTGTTCCTTGTGATTGACTTTGTTGATTACCTATGTTTATTGTCATCCACAACTGTTATAGTTTATCTATGTGTGTGTAAATTATTAATTTAGTCTCCATTAAGACACTTTCTCAATATTATACTCCTTTATCAAAACTGACCTCTTTTGATCTTGATGATGAAAAACTGCCACTATTGTTCTTGATGAAAAACTGTTTTCTTTGAGAATTTTCTGTTTTTACTTTTTCCTTGGACTAATCTTGCATTGTTGATTGATTGTTCTGACTGATAGATTGAGCCTTCTCTTTTTCATGTGCTTGAAGCGAGCCCATCAATTCTTTAATGGACAGCTTGGAGAGGGGTTTTATTTATTCAAAAACTCCAAGAGTATATATACTCGTATTTATTTGTCATAGTTATGAAAATATTTTTTACAACTTACATCACTTTAGCATAACAGTCTTGAAGGAGATACTCAACTTACTGGTTAAGAATTTCCCATGCTTCCTTGCTTTTGGTTATACTTGAAACCTAAAAAAATGGCTTTGACACTCCCATTTGAGTTTAATTTGCTCAAGACAATTGCATCTTGGCTATGCGTAGCTTTGAGTTTCTTCTTCTCCTCATAAGAAAAATAGTCCCTAGGATGACATTAGGAGTTGTTTCATGCAAAACAAAGGATTTGGAGTGTTTAATTTGCCTAGCACTGCAAAAGCTTCCCCATGGTGATTTCAACCATAAGGGATGGGGAAGTGAAGAAGGTAGAATGAAACTCTATGGCATCTACCTCTTGCACAATCACTACTGCTACAACTACTGTCCTGTTATCATATATACATGGCAGATATATTAGCGGTACGTAAATAACTAGCTATTTTTGTTTCCTCCGGTATCTAAACAACCAGAATTAAACACATTCAAAGATCCTACTGCAGTAAACTTAAAAGCAGGAAAGAGGAAACAGTAACAGAACCTCTTCTTCTCTGTTCAGTTTAAGTTCACAACGAGAACAATAAATATGAGAGCAGTTCTTAACGAGAACAATAAATATGTCTGCTTGCAGATGGGACACCAAACCTTCTTGAGAGCAGTTTTAGATAACAGTTTAAGTTTAAGTTCCTTGCTTGTAGATGGGACACCAAACCTTCTTTTGCACTTAGTAGCAATATCAAAACTATTAACCGGATAATTTGTTTATGAATGCTATTTTGGATAATTAACCTTAGCATACCCTTTGATAAGAACCCCATATGTAACAACATTGGGTTTAAATACATTGTGTTTTATTCTTCTAAAGAATTTCTCTGCACCCTCCATATCAGATGCATTTACATAAGCTGATAACATCGTTGTATAAGAGCAAAGATCAGGTGTACACCTACCAAAAATAAACAACAAATTTTAACATCAGCTCATATGCACTGCATACCAGATCAGATGTTAAGTTTCCAATATGGAAAATATCCATGCTCAAAAAACCATCAGGAGTTGTTTCATACTAGTTTGGCTGCCTATCATTTCAATGTGAAGCCTGCATTCGTCATTCCATTATGCACGATATATTGGGACTTGATACAGGCAGAGAAACATTTATTTTTTCTGAGCAGGGAAAAGGCTTTAATACTTCAGCCATAACTCACCACCTATTTCCTTTAGTATGTCTGCCTGATTTTTAGTTTAGCAAACCAATATTTACACTTTCAATTGCTAATTGATGTGTATTTTTGTCACTTGCAAATGTATTTAATGTACGTATTTAACTCTTGTACATGTTTTGTATTTTAGTCAAAATATAGTACTGAGGTTGGCAGTCCTGCAGAGGACAGTACACCAGAGGTAGATGACGTGGCTATTTGGATTGAGAATCCTGGTGGGATTAAAAAAAAATGGGATACTTGGTTTTCCAGGATATCGCACACGAGACGTGCTCGGTACTCCTCCTATAGTGCCGCCGAGTATAGGTTATTCTTCACTACAATAATCTACTGATCCTAAAGAATTGGAGAATATGATTGACAAGATTGTCCTCCTTCGATTGGGTATAAAGTCTATGGTTGATGCTTCTACCAATGATAGTACACCACAACCGTCCATTGGTATAGATATTACTGAACATATAACTAAATTGGTAGAGAAGAAGTTTTCCAACTTCCTTCAAACATTTACCAACTATGATTCACTTGAGGTAATTACTAATAACAATATTTTTGTCTTTGTCCTTCATTAATCTCTCTCTATCTATTAATTTAAGTTCACCGGGTTTATTTTTTCTTATTCCTCATCTTGTTGAAATTAAATTTTGGTGTTTCTTTTGCACGAGGAACTTTACAGGCCTAACCTTGATTTCCTTGAAGAAAATGATGATGAAGTGGACCTAACATGATGTACACTTCATTCCTTCTAGCTCGTTATTTTTTCAGTTTTCTTATGTTAGTTATTAAATATTATAAGTACTATGATCTTTGGGAGATCAAGATGCAATAACAAATTCTGTACTTATCGTGACTTGAGAATTATCTATTTATATATGGAGTATTATTTTAATTTTTGGCTCTTTATGCAGTTTATCAATTAGTTTGAAACAAGTATATATGACATGATTTATATTAACTTGAAATATTAAATTTAATATTTATTATAGCATTTAGTAATAATAATAATAATAATAATAAATATGAAATCGTTGATTTGAAAATTAATTATAATTTGCAATGAATTTTGATTATTTATCAATTAATTTTTTTTACAAATTTATAATTTGTGAAGTATTTTACTTGAGAAATGGATTTTAATGAAGGATTATTTTCCTCGCAAAATCTTTTCTGGCTAATTAGTTAGTCATCAATGAAGGATTATTTCCCTCACTAATTTGAAGATAAATTCTCAATTTATAATTAGTGAAGGAAAATTTTCTCTCATTAAATAAATTTTTTCTTCACAATATATTATTTGTGAGGGAATAAAGTTATTCACTAATTTCAAATAGTCCTTCTTAAAATATTATTTGTGAATGAAACCAATCTTTCACTAAATAACAATATTCCATAACTAAATACAATTTGTGAAGGAATAAGTTATTCACAATATATCCTTCACAAAAAACATTTAGTTACTACTTAGCGAAGGATACCCAAATTGCGAGGAGGTCTAATGCGAGCACTCGTGTGAAGGAAATATTTCTTCGCAATAAATCACTTGTGAGAGATATAGGGCCTCTAGTGAAGGATTTGTCCTTCACTAGAGGCTATTTTTGGTGTAGTGTAGGGTTTATAATTTAAATATTAGGGTTTCTAAAATTAGGATTTCAAATATTAATTAGGGTTTCTCTAATTAACATTAAATTCTATAATACATCACATAAATCACATAACACAATTATATAACAGTCTCGAACTCATAATTGAGTTTCAAATTAGGGTTTCCATCTAGCAATTAACTAATTATTATTTAAGGTTTCTAATTTTAGAAAAACAGGGTTTAAAATTACTAATTAGGGTTTTCCACATAATAATTAGGGTTTTCCTAATTAAAATTAAATTCTAATAATACATATCATATACCACGTAACATAATCACTAGACAGATTTGAAAGTCTCTTTTGACTTCAAAACTAAGGTTTGTCAGTAAAATTAGGGTTTTGCAGGTTATAATAAAACTGCTATCTACATTGGATCTCACCTGAATCGCCCCATCTATCCTCCTGAGGAGAAGTTTAACCTGACACATCTAGCGTACATATTTTTAACACTGACAAATAATAATATAATATTATTATTCTCATTCCTTGATAAAAATCCAAAATTAGGGTTTGGATTCCATATCTGATTTATCTGGTATATATACCTTTATTAATTAAGTTAAAATAATTAAATTAATTAATATAAATTAAATTCATATAATAAAATAAAATAATTATCATAATAATTCTAATAACTAGTTCATATATTATTTAAATTATATAAAATCATATTTTCATGGAAAATAATTAATAAAAACATTTCTACTACAAAATTAATTATTATTAGAATATAATTTATAATAATCAATAACTATAAAATAAAATTATTTGTAATTATTCATGTAATAAATATATTTTATATTCATCACATAAATACATACACCTTACCCGGCACACATTCTCATCTTTAAAATAAAAAAATAAAAAATTTATACGCAAAATTTCTGATTTAATTATATAGAAAATACCGGGTTGTTACATTTTCTGCACATTCTTGTTAAATTTTAAGCTTTTCATGTCGGAGTACTGTCCACGAGTAGTATTTATTTTTAATGTAATATTCACAAAGTACTATTCACGGGGTACTATTCATAAAGTACTAATCATGATTAATATTCACAAAGTACTATTCACGAGTACTATTCACAAAGTACTATTCACGAGGTAGTATTCCTGAAATACTATTCACGGGGTACTATTCACTTGGGTACTATTCACCCAGGGAATTATTCATGACAAAAATTGATTTCTTGGCCGTCCAAATCATTTTTTGACACAATATTATTCTTGAATTTTACTCCACAAAGTAGGATCATGTTGACAATTTGGACATTATTGAATTCTGGATAAATTAAGTTATAAATCTTTAAAAATTTAACATTTACTTTCGTTTAATTGAATTCTGATATCATTGTCATCATCATCATGTTTATATTGTGATATAAGTCATATGTGGCTTACGTGCATAGATGTACTATTGATTGGTATGATTATGACAAGGGATTATTCGGTATAATCATGACCGTAATGTTACAAATAATGTGGTAAGAATCCTCATTGGCCTGTAGTGCATTGATGGACAGTTGTTGATTATGACCAGGGATTATTCGGTATAATCATAACCATTGATGATTACATGAATATCCTTAGCCCGTAGTGCAGGGATGATTCGATGATGTGGTTTATTTATTAAGCACAGTCTTAGCGATAAAATTGATGATAAACTTTTTAAATCATGGAAGATAGTAGATATCATGCTCTACTTGACTCTTGTAGACACTCGAAATTTTTTTGCACACCTGTCACTGATATTGCAGGAGGACATATTCGTCTTTCAAGAGGGAACCCTGAAAGATAGTCCATATCCATTCTAGATACTACCGAAAGTTCAGCATCAACCCCTGGACACACACTAGGAGTAACAAATCCAACCTCGGAGATAACCCCGAGGCGCGCAGCTCCAATACCAGAACACACACCGGAGAAGACCGATTAATCTCAGAGATAACCCCGAGGTATCCAGTCCCAGTCTTGGGAATAGCTACCAAACTTGGTGATCAGCCCAAGGAATGCAGTTCCGCTGATAACCACAAAAATGCTTGTTTCAAATGCAACCAGCTTCAATCTCGGCGCTCACAACGAGACACCCAGTACCAACCCGGAGATAACACCGGGAGGATAGGCACACCTCAGAGTTGACACTGAGGACCTTCAACACTTGCAGCAGTCCAATCTCAACAATAACCAGAAAGCAACGCCGCTGACAAATCCCAAACTAGCAATAACTCCGGTGAGGGGCCAAGGCATCATCTCGCCACTCTAAAGCCACATCACGTCATCTCAACATTTCATACACAACGATATCCCACAAGAATCAAGGAAAACCAATCCCGAGTGACTATTGTGCGGGGTAACGGATATAATTTGAAGCTTGAAGACCGGAGGGCATCGTCCCATCTTCAATGACTTTGTACAAACTCTAATCCCATGCCATTGTACAACTCTCGACAACGGCGGTCCGAAATAGGTCCTATATACCTCAGTCGGATGCCCAGATTGCATTTCTGAAAGTTTGAGCAACTATCGTTTGCGATTTTACGCATATACGCATTTACGAGATGACCCGGGCGAGAAACCCGGGCAACCCGGCAAACTCAGTGTGACGCCCACAAAATTAGGTATACATCACCCATTTCGAGTCGCTTGATACATGGTACAAAATTCAAATACAACTAGCTTATTATAATCGTTGTTGGTGTCAGATAGAAATCGACCACGATTAACTATGAGTTTTAATACAAATGTATATAACTCTCATGGTACCTCGACCACAACCTTACAATGATACTTTACATAAAAGTATAGTTAAAAGCTATTTTAGAAATTAAAATCTTTGGGAAGTGCTCAAGGAAACCTTCGTACATGGGAAGCCATGCGTTTAGGTTATGATAGATATCATATGTCCACAGAATTATCCTTGGTTGACCCAAAAGTCCACAAAGAAAAATAAGAAGATTACTATCATCTTCTTTCCAATGGAGAGTCTTCTCTTGACATATAAATATCTCCGTTGTCTCCAAGTGAAAATTATATTTCAAATAAACTCCAAGATCATATAGGTAGTGCTCGTAGATATATTCAACAAGTGGATGCGCACAACCCTGTCTTATGATAACACGAGGTTGTATGTCATTAGACATCTTATATGATAGTGGCAAAACACCCTTCCAAAGTTGGGTTTGCCTCACCCTATTTGATTCACCAAATATAACTACTAAATGATGTATAGAATATAACACACTTTTCTATACTATCTAGGAGAACCTCCACGACTAGAGACCACTGATTTCTATTCCCCTCGTTATCCCCCCAATTCGACACTGACACTCTTATTACCTAAAAGGAATTGTGAAGCAGAAAGGGTGAGCATAACTAGCCCAGTAAAGAATATCATGACTAAAGCTAATTTACACCATCAATAGCCTTCATTATTAATAAATCAGAGATTTAGAACATATGGTAGATGATAAAAGTTTTTAACCATAGTTGCAGCGGAACGAGCAATCCATTAGAAGAGTCAAATAGACCATCAGGTCTATTATCTTCTCCATGTTAAAAGTCCACTAATAATGTTTTATCACTGTAACATCAATCAACAATTCATGTCCACAATCATATGAATAACTCATAATCATAATTGTGATTCAAAATTCCTCTTCGCACCCAGGACGAAGATAATTTTCATCACTTATCATCACCTGAAACATCAAAAATCATGGTTATACCAAATCATAATTCTTGTTCATAATCATACTAATAAATTCATCTTTGCACTACGGCCAAAGATATTCATTAACAATTCATCTTTGCACTTCAAGCCAAAGACATACAACTGTATTTTAGAAGAGTCAAGTAGAGCATGATATCTACTATCTTCTACAAATTAAAAGTGTATAACCAATATTTTATCGCTGAGACTCGGCTTAATAAATAATCCACATCATCGAATTATCCATGCACTACGGCCAAGGATATTCGTTAGTATCACATCCATAAATTATCCATGCACTACGACCAAAGATATTCATTATTATCACATCCATGAATTAATATTTCATCGTTGAGACTCAGCTCAATAATTAATCCACATCATCGAATCATCCCTGCACTACAGGCCAAGGATATTCTTTAGTATCACGACCATGAATTATTCATGCACTACGGGCCAAAGATAATCGTGTTTTCATCAACAGTCCTGATCATGCCATAAAATAATTCATCTTTTCACCCTTGGCCGAAGAGAATCCATAGCCATAATCATACCAAAAACTGTCCATTAATGCATTACGGGCCAATGAGGACTTTTTCCACATCATTTATAACATTACGGTCATGATTATACCAAATAATCCCTAGTCATAATCATACCAAGTCCATTTATGCACACTCTGTGCCATGATGACTTTCAACATAATATAAACATGAGGATGATGACAATGACATAATAATTCAATAAAACAAGTTCAAGAATTAATTTATCCAGGAACCAATAACGTCCAAATTGTCAACATGATACTTCTTTGTAGAGTAAAATTAAAGAATGCTCAGAAGAATATTTTCATGAAAAGATACTGGATGAAGCGCAAATATCAAGGATATTCCACTAATTTCATGAAGTATAGAAGCCAAAACTTTAACCAACTAGGTATAATAGAATATATGAAACTACAAATGGATTTTCGCCACCATGCGGTAATCCACTTAGACAGATCATTTCCGCAATTTAATAAGGAATGAATACAAAGGATCATTCACCATGCATGTGGTAATCCACATAGAAAAGTTATTCCAACAGAATAATAAAGAATGGAATAACAGGAGGATTCACCATGTATGCGCGATATCGCCACGACATGAGTTATTCCCAGTGAGAATAATAAATAATGGAACCGTGTCAGCGTAATACGCACCAATGAGGATATTCCAATGAGAATAATAAAGACGGAACCCGATTACAGTAAAATGCATGATGAGGATATTCCAATGAGAATAATAAATAATGGAATAACAAAAGAATTTCACCAAGTATAGGGTGCCACAGATATATAGGTTATTCAGCGAACAATAAAGAATGGAATAACAGAAGTTCTCTTCACGAATAAGAAAGAAAGAATACCCCTTACGAGTACAACAAATAATATCCCTTACCGTAGAAGAAGAGTATTTCAACTGGTAGGGCGAGGATACACTCGAAGAAAACTTGCACTACGCTCAAAGCTTTCTTAAACTCTAAACAAATACGATCAAGATTATAGAAGAAGAACTCTCTTTATAGTTTCTCTCTCTAGAGTTTCAGTGAATTCGTAAGAAATAATGAAGGAATAAGCTTCTATTTATAGAAGAATGGACTGCATAGTAACTAATTCATGAATGGTCCAGATTGATTTACTTTTAATCGAACGGTCCATATTTAAAGCAAAATCTTTTAAATAAAATATAATATATTCTATTTATAATCTAATAAAATGAATAACTTTATAAAAGTATTCTATTTTATATAAAAAGATTTTACTATGCAAACACTATGTAGACATTTATGCAAATGAAAAGATATGCATAATAAAATATAATATATTCTAATTATTGTCTAATAAAACATATAACTTTGTAAAAGTATTACATTTTATATAAAAACACTATGCATAATAGAATATTATATATTATATTTATAGCCTAATAAAACGAATAACTTTATAAAAGTATTTTGTTTTATATTAAAAGGCTTTTCTGTTTTATTACATTAATAATACTAATAAAACAAAACTGAGTGACTTCTCACGTAAGCATCAATAATCAATCTGAGTGTCTACTCTTATCAGACCCGCGTATTCTTCTTCATTTTAAATCGGGTGTTTTGACGAGTTAACGGTAAAACTTTCGCCATTATTTTTATAAAAATATTTTTGTCATTTTCTCAATCTGACAATAATTCCGTTGTGGAGTCAACCAATGAATGTACCGTCATACGGATATTCCCCGACAAAAAGAATATTCCCCGACTAATCGAATATTCCCCGACATAACGAATATTTTAAATCAATTTGCTTACTTTGCAAAAAAAAATTTTCATATATTACCCATAAATTTAAACTTTTATCAATTTAACTATTTACCAAAATAGAAAAATTGAATACTTTTTTTTCATAAAATTCGGGGTCTCACATAAGGTACATGTAAGACCCCAGTTTTTATAAATAAAGATGAATTTTTCTATAAATATTATTTTTGAATATTATGGAATAAATTTGATATAATGTTATAGTTGTGGGTAATATTTATAAATTTTGCAAAGTATGCAAGTTGTTATAAAATATTTGTTTGGTCTGAGAATATTCTTTTGTTAGGAATATTCGTCAACGGCTCAATCATTGGTGGACCCCACAATGTAATTATTGTTGGATCGAGAAAAGCGACAAAAATATTTTATAAAAAATAACTTGGCGGAGGTGTTACCGTTAAAAGCTTGAACTACCCGATGGTAAAGTACAAAGAATCTGCGTGGTCGATAGTAGCACACTGATTGATTATCGATGCTTACGTGAGAAGTCACTCATTTATGCTCAATTATTGCTCATAAAGAATATTGCATCATATCTCTTATATTATTGATTCAATTATTGTCACAAGATCATACGTATAATATGTTATAGTATTAAATCAATAATTGAGGCGACAAGTTATAAATGATTAATAATTGTTGAAAGATTAAATATGTGTTGATGAAAAAAAATGATTTATGGTAAGTTTGATTATTTTATGGGGGGCTCATATGTCATCATCTAAGAGTCTCTTCGTCAAAAGTATTTACCTTCGTTAATAGTAATTACCTTCGTCAATAGTAATTACCCTTGTGAATAGTATTTACCTTCGTCAATAGTAATTACCTTCGTCAATAGTAATTACCCTTGTGAATAGTATTTACCTTCGTCAATAGTATTTACCTTCGTTAATAGTAAATACCTTTACCGACGTCGAACCACTTGTCGTTTCACATTCTGAAAGCGCCGAACCACTTGTCGTTTCACATTACAGGCGTCCAAACCACTTTTCTTTTCACATCATTAGTAAATCGAGCCACTTGCCTTTTCACACTCAAGGTGCTAAGCTAGAAATCTTCTATAAATAGAGGCCTAGGGCTTCATTATTTTCACTTAATTCATTCAAGCTATAGAGAGAAAGTATAGAGAGAATACGAGAGAAAGAAGAAGAGTATTTTGTTACTACACCTTCTTTGCGAGATTCAATCTCCTACCAAATGTAAGGGGTGTTATTCTTTCTTATTCATGAAGAGAACTTTTGTTATTCCATTGCTTATTATTCTGTTGAATAACTTTTGTATCTGTGATTTTACCTATACTTGGTGACATTCTTCTATTATTCATTGGAACATCCACATGCTGTGTGTTTTTTAATTGGACTGGTTAAAATCTTTATTATTATTCTGTTGGAACATCCATGCATGTGTTTTACAGGACTGGTTAAAATCTTTATTATTATTCATTGGAACATCTGCACGTGTGTTTTACACGGACTGGTTAAAATCTTTATTATTATTCATTTGGAACATCCATGCTGTGTGTTTTACTTAGGACTGGTTCCATTCTTTATTATTACATTGGAACATCATCATGCATGCGTTTTACGGGACTGGTTCCGATTATTTTTATTACATTGGAATAACTTTGCTGTCATGATCTATCGCATGCATGGTGATTTCTTTTGTTATTCTATTCTTTATTAGACCCAGTTGGTTAAAACTTTGACTTCTATACTCCATGAAATTAGTGGAATATCCTTGATATTTGCGTTTCATCCAGTATCTTTTCATGGAAATATTCTTCTGATCATTCTTGAATTTTACTCTACAAAATAGTATCATGTTGATAATTTGGACGTTAATAATTCCTGGATAAAATAATTCTTGAACTTGTTTTATTGAATTCTTATATCATTGTCATCAACCTCATGTTTATATTTTTTAAAGTCAAATACGTGGCTTTCTGTAGTGCATAGATGGACTTGGTATGATTATGACCAGAGAGACTATTGATTGTAATCATGGACCGTAATGTTACAAATGATGTGGTAAAAATCCTCGATTGGTCGTAGTGCATTGATGGACGATTGTTGGCATGATCATGACCATTAATGAATACACAAATATTCTTGGCCCGTAGTACATGAATAATTGTGGTCGTGATACTAAAGAATATCCTTGGCGTAGTAGTGCGAGGGTGATTCGATGGTGTGGAATATTTATTAAAGTCGAGTCTCGGCTATATGATGATGAAAACCTTTTAAAACCTAAAAAGATAGTAGACTTTATTTTCTACTTGACTCTTTTAATGGATTGCATATTCCACTATGATTAAAGCTGGTTGTCTATTGTATTTTATCGGTTTAACATTGTTGAAGACTATTGATAATTTATTACGCATTATCTTAGTCATAATATTTCTTCTTTGGGCTAGTTGAGCTCACCCTTTCTTTCACTTTATTCTCTTGAGGAAATGAGAATATAATTTGGGACGAGTCGGGAAACGAGTGATGGTCTGAAGATAGCATTAGTAGTCCCTCATTTATTACGTGAAATAGTGTGATAATAATTGTAATGAGGACTCCTTTTTGAGTTTGTATAATATCTAGTAGAGCGATATTTGTATTTAAACTCACGATTTATGTCGTATTGTACACTACGATTATGTTAGTAAGTTGTATTTAAATTACATACCATGTAAGTGGCGATCCAAGATGGGTGATGTATACCTAATTTTGGGGGCGTCACGGTTAGTATCGAGCTTAGGATATGATCTGGCTAAGATGTGAGAGTAGTACTAGGAGGGAGAGCAGGGAATACCTTCGCTAGTATGACCTACCTAAGTTTATGTGCTATTTTATTGGTTGGTGGGAAGATAGGGATAATTTGTTACATGTCAATTAACCTTTTGTTTTGTGGCGATGTCTGAAAATGACATCCGAGAATGTTGAGAATAGCAATGGAGCGCAGCGCGATCGTTGATTCACCACATTTCAATAATCGAGGATAATGTGCATCGAAGGCGACAATCCTCATACAAACAACAACAACTTGACCAAATGATGAATGATCAAATGTTTGAGGCTTTATGCGATTTATGCAACAAGAAAGTAGAAACGACTCTGTCCAAAACGTAGGTGGAAACACGGAAAACTCTCGGTGGTCACCGCTAAACAATTCAAGGAGCTGGGACCACCGGAGTTTAAGGAGAGCCAAAACCACTTACCGGAAGCATGGATAAAGTAGATTACCAAGATATTTGATGTCTTGGGATGCTCAGAGGAGCAAAGGTTCCTTTCTTGCTTTATGTTGTTTGCGGAGAGGCGGATTCTTGGTGGGAATCGGAAAGCGTACTCAACCTCTTTGCATCTTGAAGATATCTTGGGAGAAGTTCGAGAGTTGTTCAACGACAAATACTTTCCCGAAAGTATTAGCCACATGAAGGAGGTGGAATTTATCAAGTTGGAACAAAACAATATGACCGTGTCGTAATGTCTGAGGCAAAATTTGCGGAGTTATCACGGTTTCGCCCCACTTGGTGGATAATGAAGAGAGAATGGTAGCGAATGTTTTTAAGAGGTTTGAAAGTCGAGGAATACGTCAACATCTTATTTCTCATAAACCGTGTTTGTATTAGGATGTTGTAAATAGGGCTCGATTAGTGGAGCGCGATAATGAGTCAACACAACTAAAAAAGAGAGCACCGCAAAATTATAATACCAATGAGAGTAGTCATCAAGCGGTGACAACAAGCGTGGAGGAATCAACAGGCGGATATGGTAACCACTTCCGGTGGTAATCGGGGCCAAAACAATAAGAATTGACATTTCAAGAAAGCGGAGATTCAACAATGGTGGAAGAGCGTCGACCAAAGCACCCATTGTTAAGGAAGGAGAAAGACCACCTATCATATGCTTCAAATGCGGAGGAGAGGACACATCAGTCAAAACTGCTGCCATGCCAGTCCAAAGCATGTTATAATTGTGGAAGAGAAGGTCACTTAGCTCGATTTTGTCGTTTACCAAAGACAAATTAAGCTAGGATGGAGGCACCAAAGGCCATCCCGGAAAATTGAAACCGATGGTGCAAGGGAGGCGTTTGTTGTGACCTCCCAAAGAGCAAGGAATCCGAATGAGGTCATCACGGGTAAGCTTATCATAAACTCGATGAAGTCTATACTTTATTTGATCTGGGTTCTACCCATTCTTTTATTTCTCCTACTTGCGTTCATCGATTAAATTTGACTCCGGAGAAATTAGACTTTGACTTATCTGTGGAAACTCCGTTGGGAGAAACCTTCATTACATCCACTGTTTATAAGTCTTGTTTGGTTCAAATCGGTACCCTCACATTACTTGTCGATCTTATTTCATTAAAAATACTTGCATTTGACGTGATTCTAGGGATTGATTGGTTAACTACTTATCATGCAAAAATTGATTATTTTCGTAAGGTTGTTAGCTTTCATATTCCTAATCAACCTATTATGCGAATTCAAAGGACCAAACCATTAAAATCAATCACGGTCATCTCAAGCCATAAAGCTATTCGTTTATTGAAAAACTGATGTCAAGCTTTCTTAGCTCATATCATGTGATTTAAATAAAAAATCGTCGGGCTTTTAAACGATATTCCTATTGTTAATAAATTTCCGACGTATTCCCGAAGAAGAACTTCGGCCTACCCCTAGAGCGTGAAATTGAATTTTGTATCGACCTTGAACGGTACAAAACCTATTTCCAAAGCCCCATATCGAATGGCTCCTATTGAACTTGAGGAGTTAAAGACCCAACTGCAGGAATTGTTTAGACATTGGCTTTATTCGTCCTAGTACTTCTCCTTGGGGTGCTCTATTCTATTCGTGAAGAAGAAAGATGGGAGTATGCGACTTTGTATTGATTATCGGGAGTTGAATCATGTCACCATCAAAAATAGGTATCCATTGCCACGTATTGATGACTGTTTGACCCGATTGCAAGGAGCCAAATTCTTTTCAAAGATTGATCTTCGTTACGGATATCACCAATTGAAGATTAGAACCGCCGACATTCCAAAGGCGGCTTTCGGAACTCGATGCGAGCATTATGAATTCTAGTCATGTCCTTTGGATTGACTAATGCTCCGCCGCCTTCATGGATATGATGAACCAAGTATTCAAGGAATATTTAGATCACTTTGTGGTCGTCTTTATTGATGACATCCTTATTTATTCCAAAACTAGTGAAGATCATGAGCAACACTTGAGGTCGACACTCCAAAAGCTTCGTGAATATAAGCTTTATGCCAAGTTGAAGAAATGCGAGTTTCGGCTTGAAGAAGTAGCATTCCTTGGGCACGTGGTATCAAGTCATGGAATATCTGTTGACCCAAAGAAAGATTGAAGCTATTCAAAGTGGGAACAACCTAAATCGATGACCAAAAGCACGTAGCTTTCTCGGTTTATTTGGTTATTATCGGAGATTCGTGGAAGGATTTTCTCGAATCGCTACTCCATTGACTCGGTGACTCGGAAAGATACAAAGTTCGGTTGGAGGCGAAGAATGTGAGAAGAGTTTTCAAGAACTCAAGAGGAGACTTATTTCATTTTGTTACGTTCGACAATACCATCTGGCTCGGAGGGATTTGTCATCTACAGTGATGCTTCGGGCAAAAGGTTGGGATGTGTTCTTATGCAACATGGAAAAGTTATAGCCTATGCCTCGCGACAACTCAAAGAATATGAGAGGAATTATCCTACTCATGATCTAGAGTTGGCAGCTGTTGTCTTTGCACTTAAAATTTGGAGGCATTACTTGTATGGGGAGAAAGTGGAGATCTTTACGGATCATAAAAGCCTCAAATATTTCTTCACTCAAAAGGAACTCAACATGCGACAACGACGTTGGCTTGAACTCATTGAAAGATTATGATCATACCATCCAATACCATCCCGAAAAGCGAACGTGGTAGGCGCCGCGCATTGAGTAGAAAATCATATGCAAATACGAAGTGCGATATTGTCAACGTATAAAGGCCCATTTTGTGTGACTTGCAAAGATGGAGATAGAGTTAAAGACTCGGGGGACGCATATGTGATGATAGCGAGTATACGAGTAGAACCGACTTTAATCGATAAAGTTAAAGTTTGCTCAAGCTACGGACTCGAGGCGATGCGTATGAGGAAGAAAGTGCAAGAAGGTGCTATCTTAGGAAGCAAGAATCGATGAAGAAGGAATACTTGAGTCAACTCCGGACTTTGTGTTCCTAACGACCACGATTTAAAGTATAATATCATGATGGAGGCGCTGACACACCATTTGCAATCCATCCTAGGAGTACCAAAATGTATCATGATATTCGCTATACATTTTGGTGGAGCAATATGAAAGAGAGATAAATATTGTTTATCTCAAGGTGTCTAACTTGTCAACGAGTTAAAGCGGAGCATCAAGTACCAAAAGGTCCATTGCAACCACTTGAAATTCCATAATGGAAGTGGGAGCACATTAACATGGATTTCGTTCACGGGTCTTCCTAAGGTTTCTCAAGGCGTTGATGCGATTTGGGTCATTGTTGATAGATTGACCAAGTCGCTCATTTCTTCTGATAATCGAGAAACTTATACACTTGAACGTCTTGCTTTCGTATGTACATAAACGAGATTGTAAGATTGCATGGTATGCTTGCGGTATCCATAGTTAGTTTACGATCGAGACCCAAGATTCACTTCACGATTTTGGGTTAGTTTGCAAAAAGCTATGGGCGCAGACTTACGATTTAGCTTTCTAAGATATCATCCTCGAGCAGATTTGGACGATCGGAGAGGACTATTCAAACTCTTGAAGATCTATTAAGACTCTGTGTCCTTGATTTAAAGGGAGTTGGGACAAGTTCTTACCATTGGTGGAGTTTTCCTACAACAACAGATTTATCAAGCAAGTATTGGGCATGGCTCCATTCAAGCGTTGTATGGAAGAAAGTGTCGTTCTCAAAGATCTTTGGGATGAGGTGGGTGAAGCAACGTTGTTGGGACCGAGGAGTTGAGTATGTATGACTACGGAAAAGATTCAAACGATCCGACAACATATAAAAACCTCACAAAATCGACAAAAGAGTTATCTAGGCCGATCTTCATCGAAAGGACGTGGAATTCGATATAGGAGATCATGTGTTGTTAAGAGTTGCTCCATGGAAAGGAGTTACAAGATTTGGAAAGAGAGGAAAACTTAACCTCGATTCATCGGTCCATTTTAATCCTCGATCGAGTAGGGGCGTGGCCTATAGACTCGCTTTCTGGCCAAATATGTCTCGTGTTCATAACATTTTTCACATATCTATGTTACGTAAATATGTGAAAGACCCGAACCATATTATTGAGTTAGAACCAGGGCGAAATAGCGGAAGATTTGACGTATGAAGAGGTTCTGTTCAAATTTTGGATAAGAAGGAACATATTCTACGCTCAAGGTTATACCTCAAGTCAAAGTTTTTGTGGAGGAACCACGATGTTGAGGAAATGACTTGGGAGTTAGAATCGAAATGAAATCAAGGTATCCTTACCTCTTCGACATACCGTGCACGTACCCTAATTTCGAGGGCAAAATTTCATAAGAAGGGAGGTTGTAAGACCCAGCTTTTTATAAATAAAGATGAATTTTTCTATAAATATTATTTTTGAATATTATGGAATAAATTTGATATAATGTTATAGTTGTGGGTAATATTTATAAATTTTGCAAAGTATGCAAGTTGTTATAAAATATTTGTTTGCCTGGGAATATTCTTTTTGTTAGGGAATATTTAATACAATGGCTCAATCATTGGTGGACCCCACAACAGAATTATTGTTGGATTGAGAAAACGACAAAAATATTTTATAAAAATAACGGCGGAGGTGTTACCGTTAAAACTGTTGAAATACCCGGTGGTAAAAGTACAGAAATACGAATCTGGCGTGGTTGCATAGTAGCACTGCAGTATTGATTATTGATGCTTACGTGAGAAGTCACTTTTACTATGCTCAATTATTACTACGAGAATTCCGCATCATATCTCTTATATTATTGATTCAATTATTGTCACAAGATCATCATCAGATAATATGTTATAGTATTAAATCAATAATTGAGACGACAAGTTATAAATGATTAATAATTGTTGAAAGATTAAATATGTGTTGATGAAAAAAATGATTTATGGTAAGTTTGATTATTTTATGGGGGCTCATATGTCATCATCTAAGAGTCTCTTCGTCAAAAGTATTTACCTTCGTTAATAGTAATTACCTTCACAATAGTAATTACCCTTGTGAATAGTATTTACCTTAAATCGATAGTAATTACCTTAAATCAATAGTAATTACCCTTGTGAATAGTATTTACCTTCGTCAATAGTATTTACCTTCGTTAATAGTAAATACCTTTACGGACGTCGAACGACTTGTCGTTTCACACATTCTGCGTCGAACCACTTGTCGTTTCACATTACGGAGCGCCAAACCACTTTTCTTTTCACATCATTAGTCGTCAAGCCACTTGCCTTTTCACACGGCGGTGCTAAGCTAGAAATCTTCTATAAATAGAGGCCTAGGGCTTCATTATTTTCACTTAATTCATTCAAGCTATATAGAGAGAAAGTATAGAGAGAATAAAGAGAAAGAAGAAGAGTATTTTGTTACTACTTCTTTGCGAGATTCAATCTCCTACCAAATGTAAGGGGTGTTATTCTTTCTTATTCATGAAGAGAAGCTGTTGTTATTCCATTGCTTATTATTACATTGGAATAACTTTGTATCTGTGATTTACCTATACTTGGTGACATTCTTCTATTATTACATTGGAACATCCACATGCGTGTGTTTTTTACAGGACCGGTTCCGCTCTTTATTATTATTACATTGGAACATCCTGTCATGTGTTTTACCAGGACTGGTTAAAATCTTTATTATTATTCGTTGGAACATCACATGCATGTGTGTTTTACGGACTGGTTCCATTCTTTATTATTCGGTTGGAACATCCTGCTGCATGCATTTTACGCCGGACTGGTTCCGTTATTTATTATTCTCATTGGAATAACTTTCGCTGTATTGATCTATCGCATGCATGGTGATTTCTTTTGTTATTCTATTCTTTATTATACCAAGTTGGTTAAAACTTTGACTTCTATACTCCATGAAATTAGTGGAATATCCTTGATATTTTCGTTTCATCCAAAGATCTTTTCATGGAAATATTCTTCCGATCATTCTTGAATTTTACTCTACAAAAACAAGATTATCATGTTGATAATTTGGACGTTAATAATTCCGGATAAAATAATTCTTGAACTTGTTTTATTGAATTCTTATATCATTGTCATCATCCTCATGTTTATATTTTTAAAGTCATCTGCGTGGCTTTTGTAGTGCATAGATGGACTTGGTATGATTATGACCGAGAGACTATCGGTGTAATCATACCGTAATGTTACAAATGATGTGGTAAAAATCCTCGATGGTCAGTAGTGCATTGATGGGATGATTGTTGGCATGATCATGACCATTAATGAATACACAAATATTCTTGGCCCGTAGTGCGTGAATAATTGTGGTCGTGATACTAAAGAATATCCTTGGTCGTAGTGCGAGGGGTGATTCGATGGTGTGGAATATTTATAAAAGTCGAGTCTCAAGCTATAATGATGATGAAAAGCCTTTAAAACCTAAAAGATAGTAGACTTTATTTTCTACTTGACTCTTTTAATGGATTGCATATTCATTGCAGATTAAACTGGTTGTCTATTGTATTTTATCGGTTTAACATTGTTGAAGACTATTGATAATTTATTCGCATTATCTTAGTCATAATATTTCTTCTTTGGGCTAGTTGAGCTCACCCTTTCTTTCACTTTGTTCTCTTGTGAAATGAGAATATAGGCCGGGACGAGTCTGGGGAACGCAGTGATGGTCCTGAAGATAACATTAGTAGTCCTCACTATTACGTGAAATAGTGTGATAATAATTGTAATGAGGACTCCTTTTTGAGTTTGTATAATATCTAGTAGACGATATTTGTATTTAAACTCACAGTTTATGTCGTATTGTATACGACAGTTATGTTAGTAAGTTGTATTTAAATTCTGTACCATGTAAGTGGCGACCCAAGATGGGTGATGTATACCTAATTTTGGGGGCGTCACAGTACACTGCGGCTGGCCGCAGGTATACATGCGGCTCCCCCTTTATAAATAGAGGGCTTGGGGTGGACATTTTGACAAGAGAAAGAACGAGGAAACCCTGTCAAATTTGCTCCGTACTTGCAATATACTGAGTGCTTTCCCATTTTAAACACTTGTGAGCTCAAATATAGCTACTTTCACGTACCTGCGGGAGCCGAGTTTCGTCCACTTTAAAGATATAGAAGCCTACTTTGGCAGCCCACTGTAAGCCTTCTCACACACTTTAAAGCCTTTCTCTTCATCTCTGCACACACCCTTCTTCACGTTGAGAGTTGTGTTGCTTGTGTTTGCCCGGACTTCGCTCTTTGATTTTATTTTTAGTTTGTATATATATATATATATATATTTATATATATGGACTAACATTATCGAGTTATGCCTCGATTGAGCCTGAACTTGATCGAGGCGTTTATTTGCTTATATATATATATAAGTATGCATCGAACTTTGTTCGATGAGCCTGAACTTGGCCCAGGAGTTTCTCGCTTTAATATATATATATATATATATATATATACTTATATATATATATGAAGCGTGTGTAGGACTACATTCGATGAGCACAGATTTTACATCCAGAGCATTTATTTGCTTATATATATATATATATATTATATATATATATAGTATGTGTCGAGACTACATTACGATGAGCTGGATTTTATATATCCTATGCGTTTACTAGCTTATATATATATATATATATATATATATATATATATATATATATATATATAAGCAATAAACGCATATAGAATGTAAAATCTGTGCTCATTCAATGTAGTTCGATTAACGATTCATATATATATATATATATATATATATATATATATTTCCCCACCTGGAGTTCACTTCGTGGTGGTTGATAGCATTTACAGCTTTATTTACAATTTGTCCGCCTGGAGTTTCCTCCGTGGTGGTTGATAGCTTTACAGCTTTATTTATATTTTGTCCCGCCTGGAGTTTCCTCCGTGGTGGTTGATAGCTTTACAGTTTTATTTACATTTTGTCCAGCCTAGAGTTTCCTCCGTGGTGGTTGATGGCTTTACAGCTTTATTTACGTTTTGGCCCACCTGGAGTTTCCTCCGTGGTGGTTGATAGCTTTTACATCTTTATTTACATTTTTTGATCCCCCATGGAGGTGCTTCGTGGTTGGTGATCATGTCTGTATATATATATTTACAGCTTTTATATATATACCTGCTTACTTCTTTCATAGAATTTGCGGTATCATGTGCGCCTAGGAATCATGTGATCACAGATTCAGCCTATTGGATCTAGATTCGGTTCCCGTGATGGACATTTTCAGCTGTAAGCAGCTTGTAAATTATTCTGCGGTGTCTGAATTTCCTCAGATGGTTTTCATACCCACGAGGAAGTCGGCATTATTTTGTACATTATTCTCTTATAGATGCTTCACATCTCAAAAATAAAATTAATCAAGCCGAACACTTAATAAAATGGAAGTGTAAAAGGTCTCAATTACTATTGAGCATCAGGGTTTGAAAAACCTTTTTATAAAACATGTGACGCTCCCAAATTCAGGTACTTGAAACCCGAACTCAGTGCTTCACGATACCATTTCTATAAGCGGAATAATACTAATAATAATAATAATAATAATATAAAAATCAAACTTAATTTACATATATCAGAGTCTAATCCCAAGTACGCAACCTTTACTATAATTTTTTACATGATAGATAATATATATCATTGCCTTAGTACAGTCTAACTATTACAAAAGATACCATTAAACATATTATGTTTTCTTTCCTTTTCACTTGTTCTTTTCTGAACCTTCAGGTTGATCACGCTTAGCTGAAAACATTTAAATTAAGCAAGGATGAGCATTTGAGTGCCCAGCAAGTAATAACAATTAGAAATATAATTAGCTGAAAGAAATAAATATTTTCTTTGTACATCACTTCTACAACAATTTTATAGTTGTGAAGTAAACTGAACCGATAATAATAACATAACAATTCTATCTCAAATTTTTGAAACTACGTATTAACTTTATATATAGGTATTAGTTGACAGGCTATGAACATTGTTTTTAGTTTTCGCTAAGGTTTAGCAGAACTTCATCTGCAAACCGTCATAACTTACAGGCACGAGGGTGATCTGCCCAATGTGCCCTGTATTGATCAATACTACATTACAATAACGATATTATCGTTTCACTCATTCATACCTTGGAGATAAAAGTTTTCCCGTGATCGGGATGTTCATACTTAGTCTGGAATCCGAACCAAAATAATTTGATTGGATACAAAAAGCTTTTATCATATTCAACGATATTTCTTAATCGGTGTCTAGCTGATCAAGTAGCTTAGACGGCTTATATATATATATCAACATGTGTTTAAATGCAATGATTATTCAAGTGGGGACACTTGTATAACCCTATTTCAAAATTAACGAACAGAATATATATATGAATTACTATATACTAACATTTTGATAAACAATGATCAGATATAGAATATATCACAATAGGGTTAATAATATAGCATAATAATAATATAATTCTGAAACTTCTTACTCATGTCCATTGCATAAAGGAAATGCAAAGGTAAGATACTTGCACGATCTACCGCCTTACGATTCAGTAACTTAGTTCTATCTTTATATAACACCTATCAGTAATAAGATCATTTGATCGATTAGAATAACATATCGTAACACATAATACTGCTTATTGCGATCAGTACATAACCTAATTACATTGTCACATATGTTTAACAACCATTGAATCACAAATAAACACATATCTAATTAAATTATCTAAGTCCAGATCAATTTCTGAAATATGTCGGTGTACCGACAGCTTTATCGGGTAATTATCGAGTCTAAGACTCTATCCTATAACTTAGTATCAATCATATTATTTTTAAATAACTTAATATAATTTTAAAACATTTATTATAATTTATCACGAATTTTCAAACATCGGAATCATTATTAAATGATTTAAATATTAAACAATTCTATTATCATTAATATTTAATTAATTTAAACTATTAATGTAACCATTGCCAAAATATTAAAGTTATTTATAATAATTCAAAATATTTTTAAAGTATTCGTATTATCCTTAAATGATTTTTTTAAATAATTAAAATCATTTTTAACTAATTACCATTAATATTTAATTATTAATGTCTTATTTATCAAAATATTAAAAGTCATTAATTATAACTTTAAATATTCTTAAAGTATTAATATTACCCTTAAATGATTTTTAAAAAATTAAAATCATTTTAAATAATTATCATTAATATTAAAGTATTAATATTTTATTTATCAAAATATTAAAAGTCATTAAGTATAACTTAAAATATTTTTAATTCATTTATATCCTTTTAAAGTAATAAAACCATTTTTAAACTATTTATTTAATATAATTATTAAATAAATTTAATATCATTAATAAAAAAATTAATAATTATTAATATTAAATTATTAATGAAATTATCCTTTAAATATTAAGAGTTATATTTTATAACTTAAAATATCTTTAAACACTTTATTTTTATTTAAAAGATTTTTATATTAATAAAATCATTTTTAAATTAATTTATTTAATATAATTATTACATAACCTTAATATCATTAATAATAATTAATTAATGAAATTTACCTTTAAATATTGAAAGTTATATTTTATAACTTAAAATATTTTAAATACCTTATTATTATTTAAAATGATTTTAATATAAAAAATCATTTTAAATTAATTTATTTAATTCATTTAGTAAATAAATTAATTATCATTAATATTAATTTATTAATGAAATTTATCACAAAATATTAAAAGTCATTAAAAATAACTTAAAATATTTTCATATATCATAATATAATTTTAAATGATTTTTCAAATATTCAAATCATTTTTAAATAAATTATTTAATATTATAATTAAATAAATTAAATACTTTTAATATTTCAAAAATATAAAATATTTATGAAATATATTCAAAATAAATAAAAACTAATTTTCAGAATTTAAAATAATTTTTAATAATTTATTTGGTATTTTTAATAATTAAAAACTATTTTTGTCTATTTATTTAATTAAAATAATTAATTTTCGGAAATATCTGTCGCTAAAGGGCCCTATAGCGATGAAATTGTCGCTATAGGTGTTCTTGAGGTGTTCTTCATGAAACCCTGATCACCATGTCAGTGTCGAGGGTGCTAGGTTTGACCATACTTAATTCTTAACACAAAATGTTTCTGGACATCTTGTTGACCAGATCGTGTGGTGATGATGCATTACTACCAGATCCAATAACAAACATGATCATTCATCACATAACCAATAAGATATAATCGTCCAAAGTAGCTGTCAGAGCTGTTCTTCATTACTGGGTTGCCCAGAAATGAAGAACAGTTCGATTTCTATTCGTATGATGTTTTTGTGTTTTAAAAGTTTTAGATTGTAGACAACATGTACGAAAACAGATGCATTACACAAAATCACTCTAAAAATATTACAATCATTAGATCCGGTTCGGTCAAACCACTGTCAGAAATCGTGTTCTTGATTTTCTGGGATTTCCATAAAACCAAATTCTTGGTCATCTAAGCTGGTTTGACCATTCACAGTGTTAAATCTGTTGATGATTTCAAGGATCTAAAAGTCTTAACCTGAATTCCATATAACATACCACGTACAACATTGTTACAACAATAGAAACCGAACAACTAATAACAGAAAGATCTGGGCGTTACAAAATCATGTCAGACGCTGCCTACGGATTTCTGGGTTACCCAGAAATCGTTTGGTCAAGCTCGGTCAACTAGGTTTGACCAACAATAAAATAAAATCTGGACATGGAATAGCCATGATTCCACTTCCAGATCACAGACCACATAACATACTTCACATACAAACCTTCAAACATACAAAAGCATAAACAGAAAAAGATCTACATGATCTGACATTTGACTGTCAGAGACATTTTAAAAATTTTAAAGATTTTTGAAATTTCTTATTTCGTGAAGCTAGATGTTATGGATTCACTAAATACCAACCCGGATCATTTATTTACACTACATATAACATATATTACACAAAAAAACTAACATCTAACATCAGATCGATGGACATATTTTCAAGTTAGGGTTCTACCTCTTTTGATCAAATCCTTGATTCTGGCTTCTGATTTGTTAGTGGATTTCGTGGGGCTTTATTTTGGGACTGATTTGTCTTATGATTTCGTACGTTAGAGAGAGAGAGGGGGGGTCTTGGAAGAGAGTTGTGCATAAATGAGCAATAATGTAACATTTTCTCTCTCTAATTCTATTTATACAATGACTTGTAATGAAGGCTGAGCTATAGCTGCTGATTTTGCTGAGATTTTAATGGATATGTGTCACATGGTTGGTCAAGAGTAGGCCAACCACTCCAAATTTGCCTAGATTTGCAAGTAAGCTCAATTATGCAATTATGGGTAAAATGGTCTTTTGTTTTGAAAAATTAATGTCATTATGGCCATTTGACAAACCCTTAGGGTTTGTCTTGTAGGGTTTAACCCTTGGGGTTTAACCCTAAGATTTAGCATAAATAATTTATAGGATGTCTAATTAGGGTTTGCACAAATAAATAAATAAATTTTAGTTTTTAAAATTGTAATTAGGGTTTCATGAAATAGTTTAAGTTTTCAATTAATAAAAACTTGCTAATTAGGTTTAGGTTTACTAATTAACATTAAACAATCTAATTTTACAATTAGGATTTTTCCCTCTTGACAATTAGGGTTTATATAAATATTATTTAGGGTTTTCAAAATTAGGGTTTATAATTACTAATTAGGGTTTTCCCATAATTAGCATTAAATTCTACAATACATATCATATACAACATAACACGATGGCTTAACAGATTGTAAAGTTTTAACTGACTTACGAACTATAAAAAAAAATATTACTAGGGTTTTCTTGATTTGCTAACTAGGATTTCTAACTATTAATTATGGTTTACCTAATTAATCATAACATTATATACAACATAAATCATATATCACAGTTATATAAAAATCTTGAATTTCCCTTTAAATTTCAAAATAGGTTAAACAAATTAATATTAGGGTTTAGTCATAATACATTAAACTGCTTCACACATTAACATTACACACATACAAAGACACATCTATAACATAATCGACAAATAACAATATAATATTATTATTTTCATTCCTTGATAAAAATAAAAAATTAGGGTTTAGATTCCATATCGATTTATTCTTCCATAATTAACCTTAATAATTAAGGTAAAATAATTAACTTAATAATCTGTACTAAAATTCATATAATAAAATAATTATTATAATTATTCAAAGAAATTCATTTCATATATTATTTAAATAATATATAACTATATTTTATGGAAAATAATTAATAAAACATTTCTACTATATTAATTATTATAAGAATATACTTTATAATAATCAATAATTATAAAATAAAATTATTTATAATTATTCATGTAATAAATATATTTTTATTTATCACATAAATACTTACTTACGCTTTATCTTGTACAAATCCTCATCTTTAAATTAAATAAATAAAAAAAATTATACGCAAAATTTCTGATTTATTTTTATAGAAAATATCCGGTTGTTACAAAACATCATTGTTATATCTTGCTAAAAACTGAATTTTTACATAAATTCAAACCTTGTGTATATAGGTGGGAACGAGGCCTCGCACTACTTCCAAATAACAGCACATTGACCCCTACACACACACACATTCAGATAATCGTTTCTTGAAAAGAGGCGGTCATCGTGGTAACACGGATGTCGGGGGTACCTAGCACCTTCCCTCTGCATAATCAAGTCCCGGGACCCTAATGAATCTCGGGGGTTTCACCGACCCATTTAGCAGTGTCACATCACTGGGTCAATGTGCAAACCTTTTCTCGGTTGTGTTGGTACAACCATTTAAAAAACCAATTGGCGACTCTTAGTAGTCCATCGTCGACATTATACATGTCGGACCTTTTTCACTTGTTTTTTCAAACAAATCTCACCTAAAATGAGAACACCAAAGAACAAGTAACGGAAAGGGACATTTAAAACTCCCGACGTCGACAGGTGGCGACTCTGGTGGGGATACCAGTAAGAGGACTTAAGCCGCTATTACAATCTTTTGAAAACTATTATATGCTTGTGTGTGGATGTTGAATTTACATTTATGATGAATGTGTACGAATGCATTTACTTATTGCACTTAGTGCTTTGCACCATATCTGCTTGTGATATTAGTGCTTTGCACATGTCATCATTTCTATACGGTGAGACGCGATGTATGTGAATGTATGTTGTGTGGTCCCTCCACCAGGAGGCTATCCTGTCAGTGTTTGATTACTGGACTCGTGGGAAGACTAATTCCCCGAGGCTTAGGAAAGGCACCACCCAAATTCGCTCCAGTTGAAAGACCGGATTAATTTCCCGTTGAGTAAATTGCGATGATTTGGGAACCTTCATGCCAAAAAGCCGCGAGAGTAACCTAAGATAGGTCAGCCTCTGATAAACCCAAAACGGAGGAAAGTATCTTCATGATCTCTCATTACAATTATTTGTAAACACAATTGCTTGTAGTTACATTCCATATCTATCTCCATGTAATGAGAAATATGAAGAAATGTGTACACATACATAACATGTTATCCTGTATTACAAAACAACTGACATCCATTTTGTAGGATAAAATTCCTAAAATGGACACATCACATAGCATGTTATTATAAACACATTCCCTAAAGACTAAACTATGCAAGTCTTTCACAGGGAACCAATTGGACCTACTACCCGGTCAAAATCCAAAAAGGTTGTAGGCCAACAGTCAATCATGTCGTCATTTGACCAGACTGACCTTAATCCAGTTTCTCACAAAGAATTTGACTGATTAAGCAAACAAATTACAGATTTGGCTGTTCTACTCAAAGAACTACACCTGTCTACTCAGGGTCAAAAAATACCCGTACATGCTGAATCCTCTACACAAGGGGGAAACCAGGTCATTACAATACCTGAACTGCAGTTGGATATGACCAACAAAACTCATGATGCTGCCCATCTCACTAGAGATCCAGACACCGGCGACATCAAAAAGAAAGTCCTCCAAATGGAAGAGACCCTTCGTGCTATCAAAGGAATTGGAACACACGGGAGTGTTTCATATGCTGATCTTTGCATTTTCCCTGGTGTTCATTATCCAGAAAAGCTTAAAACTCCTGACTTTGAAAAATATGATGGGTTAGGAGATCCTTACACACATTTAAAGTTGTTTATTGGAGAACTTGGATCTTATGCAGAGGACGAAAAGCTCAGAATGCAAGTATTCCAGAAGAGTCTGACTGGAGAAGCCCGTTCGTAGTACACAAGATTAGACAACTCAAAGATCCATAGCTGGGAAGAGCTAGCACACGCCTTCCTCACTCAATACAACTTTCAGTCTCAGAAGGCTCCTAATCGGTATCAAATTACCAAGATCAAGAAACAGTATAACGAGTCTTTCAGAGAGTATGCTCAGTGGTGGAGAAGCCTGGCGGCCCAAGTTATTCCTTCCATGACAGAATCAGAGATGGTCATGACCTTCATAGACAAACAAGAAGCTCCTTTATATGAAAGAGTTTTAGCCGGTATCGGTAAACCATTTTCTGAAATGGTCAAACATGGGGAGATGGGATTGAATTCCAGAAAAAATTCAAGACCTAACTGCCCTTAAAGCTGTTGCTGATCACATCCAATCTGGAAATTATGGAAACAACCCCCGGAGGGTCCATAAAAAGAAAGAGGAAGATGTTTCCCTGATACTACAGAGTCAAAAAGGCAATCACAACATGCCTATTCAGAGGAGAAACTACACTCCCTTTCAAGCACAGTTTTCGAACCCTCCAATACCAAATGGTGGAGAAGTCAAACGCCCTCGAGTATTCACACCCTTAGGGGACACCCTCGAGAATATTCTCACTCTTCTGACAACATATAAGAAAATTACACATCTTCTTCCACCAGCTAGCCCTAATGGACGGGGTTTCAATGCTGCTCGGAAATGTGCTTATCTTGTCGGGGCACCTGGACATGATACTCAGGATTGTTGGGCCTTGAAACACAAGATCCAAGACCTGATAGACAACGGTGAGATCGTGGTCACCAAACCAGATTAGCCTCACGTTCAAGACAACCCTCTTTCTCAACACAAAGAAGAAGAGGTCAACATGATCAATTGGAGCAATGGACAGAGTTCCAATTTAAACTGTGAATCCTCCTAGACCCTCAAAGACGGTGTTGACAAATGGGATTATGCCAAGTTCCAGTTCGCAATGGAACGAAAGATGAAAGCTCTATGCAAGCAAATTGAGCAATTGGCAGAACTAGTGACCTATCAACATCAAGTGACACGCCAGTTAATCAACCAGGAGCATGCCAGTCACCTGCCTCTTGTCATGAATATTCCCTCGTCACTTTTAAAAAATGAAATGCTGGAAGATAAAGTGATAAAGAGAGCAAATGCCAAAGTCCGTCGGGATTTTTCGAACAAAAGTGAATTCACATATCTGGGCTAACCTATGGAGGAAATCCTTAATATGCTAATCAATGAAGGAAGAATCACTTCCCTTCTACCTCCAATCAATCCCCGTCTAGGGCGGTACAATTCTGATGGAGTATGTCAATATTACTCCCATTCTCGCGGTCATAGCACAGAAGAATGTTGGGCAGTCCGCCATCTTATCCAAAATCTAATTGATAGTGGTGTCCTGCAACTAGCAGATGACGATACCGTGCTACGTACAAGTGAAAGTACATGTCCTACTAAATGGAAGAGTTTGGTAGTAGTCATATCCACTAAGGCTGATGACATTAATAAATCACTCACAATACCAACAATTTAACTCATGGGAAGCAACAATCCTTTGAAAGTGGTCGCTCCCGAGCCAATCAACTTGCCATGCAGAGCAAAATATCCTATTGTTAGCTTGCGTAAAGTGCCATGGAATTATGGAGAAGGTGAAGGATCCACCTCACATACCACTGCTACAGTGTCAAAGGATAATCCACTGTATCTTCTCCAACGGGTGATGAAATCTACCATCAAATCAAAGGGGAAAATACATATGGAGAAGATTGAAAAATTCCTCCGCACTATGGGTCATAACGAAGCCATGGTAGTTTTAAGCTTAAGAGAAGCTCCACACCAAATATCAATTTTGGACTTGGTCCTAACTTCCGAGGATCACCGAAAGATCTTACTGAAGGTTTTAGAAGAAGCATATCTACCAACATCAGTTGATACGGAAAATTTCAACACTTGGTTGATCCCATTTTCAACAACAATGTGATATCCTTCACTGATGATGACATACCGCCCGAAGGGACCGGTTATTGCAAACCGTTGTACCATGCGGTCTTATCCTCCGGCTACATGCTATCTGGAGTCTATAGATGGACGCTCATCTCTAAATATATGTCCATACGCTACCTTCGTGAAGATGAATATCAATCTCAACCGAATCCAGAATAGCCATACTGTCATCAAAGCTTTTGATGGACCCCGCCGGAATTCGGTCGGAGTAATTGAACCGCCAATCAAAATTGGTCCCCATACATTCTGTGTATCTTTCCATGTACTCAAGATAGATCCGGGATACAAACTGCTCTTGGGACGACCATGGATTTATATGACAGGGGCAGTCCCCTCCACCCTTCATCAACAGTTGAAATACATTATCAACAATAGCCTGGTCATGGTCAATGCTAAACCAGAGTATCCTCAACACGGGGACATGCCATTCATCAATGCTAATGCAGAGGTTAAACCGGTCAGCTTTCATACCTTGATAGTAAGAAATACCCAATACCATGCTATTGGAATGCCACTTCTCACACCCAAGATTTCTGACGAAGTGATGGCAGCTACTCAAGAAATGATATCCTTGGGTCATCAGCAAGGACAAGGGTTGGGTAAAGATCATCAGGGTATCAAATACCCCATCCAAGTTATCAATCAAACTGGTACAACTGGGCTAGGATACTCTGCCAGTTCTAGTAACAGGAATCCCCATAAACATCCTCAGAATCCTCCAGTTTCAGTTACACGACGTTCATCTGTAATTGCAACTGCTGAGTTCGCACAACCTCCTGTAAAGGTGCCAGCCAACGTGATGGCTATGTTATTTCCCAAGCTGGTACATGTGAAGGTGAAAGAAGTCTTTGTTCCAGATCCCCGAGTGGAAGAAGAGAAACAAAGAATTAAACAAGACGTATCTGAATGATGTCGGGCATACGCATCATTGTTCATGATGAACATACAAACATATATACCCCAGACAATGATTGCCTAGACATAATGGCCATCATTCGGGAGAAGGAGGACGATAACAGCCCCTCCATCACTACAGTCCACCTGGACTTGGCCTTTGCCAATTGGAGCAACACTCCTTGCATTGGTCGACAAGGGTAAAATGGGCAGAAACTCTTTCTTCCATGTAGATATCATAACTGCTTATTTTTCTGTATAGTATTAGCAATTTATTTTGTCAGTATATGCTAACACTGTGTATGATCAAAACTTTTCATAAATACTAAGTGAAAGCATATTTTGTTTCAGGACCCTGAATTTAGATGTGCCTGAACTTGCTGATACGGTGCCTCTTCTCTACAAGGATTGTACCTTTGATGTAGAGATGAATTCAGCCTTTGATGGAAGTACATGAGGACATTAAGGTGCCTTCAGAAATTCAAGAATGGGTCAAAGACAAACCTAAACCCAACCTTGACCAAACCATTTCCTTCAATCTCGGAACCTTAGAAAGCCCTAATTTAATCCAGATTGGTTCAGACCTTACCCAAAACTAGCGGAATGACATGGTTACGCTACTAACCCAATTCCAAGATGTGTTTGCATGGTCTCACAAAGACATGGTGGGTTTGTCCACTGACATTGTTCTTCATCGCATTCCCATTAAAGAGGGATTTAAGCCAGTCAAGTAGAAGCTCAGGCGATTGAAACCTGAGTGGAGTTTGAAACTGAAAGAAGAAATTATGAAATAATTTCAAGTTGGCATCATCATGGTGTCCACATATCCTGAGTGGATATCCAACATTGTTCCCGTACCTAAACCTGGAGGAAAGGTCCGAGTCTACGTGGATTATCGGGACTTGAACAAAGCTTTCCTTAAAGATAGCTTTCCCGTGCCATTTATCCACATTCTTATCGACAATACTGTGCAATACTGCATGTACTCCTTTGCTGATTGCTTTGCGGGGTACCATCAGATCATGGTCGCTGAGGAAGATCGTGAGAAAACTGCTTTCATCACTCCTTGGGGAACCTTTTGCTATAGACGGTTGTCATTCAGCCTCATCAATGCTGGAGCCACATATCAGCAAGCTATGATGGCTCTCATCCATGACTTAATTCACAAAGAGATCAAGATCTACGTGGATGACATCATTGTCAAATCCCAGAATGAGGAAGACCCCTTAGACCATCTCAAAAAGCTATTCAACAGGTTGCATAAGTTCAACTTAGAGTTGAATCCAGCCAAGTGCGCCTTTGGCGTTAGATCAGGCAAGTTGCTAGGATTTCTAGTCAGCCACAAAGGGATTGAGCTAGATCCTACCAAAATCCAGGCCATTACGGAAATGTCCATTCCTTAGATAGAGAAGGAAATACGGGGATTTTTGGGAAGAATCAACTTCATTAGCAGGTTTATCTCTCAACTCACTGCAACCTGTGCGCCAATCTTCAAGCTATTAAGGAAGAACTCTTCCATGAAATGGAATGATGAGTGCCAAAATGCCTTCCTCATAATTAAAGAACAATTAATCAAAGCTCCCATTTTGGTACCACCCAGGGATGATGTTCCCCTGTTCATGTATATGTCCATAAGTGACAATGCCTTGGGCTGCATGTTGGGACGGAAGGATGATAGAGGCCAAGAATGAGCTATCTATTACCTCAGCAAAAGATTCAGCAGTAGTAAACACAAGTACACTCTGATCGAAATGACGTGTTGTGCTTTAGCATGGGCTTCCATGAGGTTACAACATTACCTCCATGGTCACACAACCCATCTCATATCCCGCGTGGATCCTCTCAAGTACGTGTTCAATAAACCCATGTTAAATTGTCAGCTGTCCAGATGGTAGTTGATCTTACAACAATTTAACATCGTCTACATGACTCAAAAGTCCATTAAAGGTCAAGGAATCGCGGATCAACTGGCCGCTGCACCTTCAAGGGATTTCAAACCATTGGAGACATACTTCCCCGATGAACGAGTAATGACAGTTCAGCAACACCATCAGTACGATACACGCCAAGCATGGAAGATGTATTTCGATGGAGCTGTTAATATGGAAGGTTCTGGAGCTGGAGCAGTTCAAGTATCCGGTATGGGGAAGCAGAATCTCGTCGCCATCAAATTACAGTTTGTCAGCACCAACAACATAGCTGAGTATGAAGGTTGTCTCATGGGGCTAAAACTTGCCCGTTCAATGGGCATCAGGCGGTTAACTGTCTTTGGGGATTCAGAGTTGGTAATTAGACAATCCACAGGAATCAATCAAACCAATGAACTACATTTGCTGCCTTACCATCGTCAAGTTCTACATATGATTTTGGAGTTCGAAGAAATTTCCTTTCTACACGTTCCTCGTAATAGGAATGACTTTGCAGATGCATTAGCAACTTTGGCCTCCTTGATTCGTATATCTGACAAAGGAAACTTGTCAAACGTCATAATTTCCCTGCACAAGGCCCTAGTGTGACGCCCCCAAATTCGGGTATCTTCCAACCCGACAGATGGTGCTACACGGTGCTACAGTTCACATAAACATTCAATTAAAATGCCTCAAAAGAACGGATATGTCTTGTATATATATAAAAAAATATTTACATTCCCTAAGTTCTTTACAACCAATACCTTTGTCTTTATCATGATATCATTATTATTCTTACAAAACCTATACTATTATATATATAATCTACGGGTTCGCCTTCGCCTTCCCTTTATCCTTGCCGGATCCATCGGTCTGTTCGATCTTAGCTGCATTCATATGGTTCAAGCAAGAATAAGCCTAACAAGCTCAGCAAGTACAACAATTCTAGTAAAATAACATGCTTAAAACATAGGAATGGTATATCTTCAACAACTGAACAATAGCTATGAAGCACTATCAATAATTTAAAATAGCACTTCTTTTCATTCAAAACGTTTTATAAAAACAATATTCGGTAAAACATCAATTCCAGTTCAAGACCATAAGCATATCATAAATACTTTGAAAAGGACATTCCGACACTATGTCCGTAAGTCCGGCATAGCTTACGAGCACGTCTAGGTGATCAGCCTATAGTACTCTATGTTGATCAACACTACATTCATTAAATGTGTATACGTTTAAGTTGTGGCAACCTCACATGCCTGTCGTTTGACGACAAAACAATTTAGTATACTCAGTCTACTTTTGAAAACCACAACAATATTAGTTTGGTAAATCCTTATCAACACTTGATAGAATAACATAGCATACGTCTCGCCGAAAGAATTGGCTTTGACTTCCTCAAACATTAACTCATGCGAAGAATACATAAATCACAAAGACTTGTCCAGATTGAACTGGAATAAGGGTTAGAGTACTTGCCTTTAGCATCTGCTACAGTTTATAATACGTGCACTTTACGTCTTTAAGGTCTCTACAGTAAATGATAACATCCCATAGCACATTAGGTCATGAATGATCATACATGGTTCCTAAAGAATCTTACCCTTCTTTTCAATCTAATTACGTATTAGATTTGTTATTATTGGTTCCGGCTTTCTGTTACATCATTCTTATGTTCACATGCAATTGACTTTCTTTCACCTTAAGTGATCATACTTAAGGCTTAATTATATCTTAACAATGTTTCATTAATTATACTTCATGCTCAACATGCAAACAATTTTGAAGATCTAGGTTATGAGGAAAGGTTGGCTTACTTGGCCGTACAAGCTATTACACTTGGTGTCGCTGACTGGCATCACCCATTATTGCCTAGAAACAGACTCTCGTGACAAGACGAGTCCCTTTGTTATCTATTGCAATCTTTGTCATGAGTTTCTGAGGGTTGAGGCTCAATTTGGACGCTTACTGGCCAAGACTAATTAGCTTTGAGTCGCGCGCCATGACTCTGAGCCTCAAAAATTTTTGATAGATTTTTTAAATGTTGAGATTCCCGGACTTGTAACTTCTTCGTTATAAGTCTCGTTCAAGAGCCTATAGTTCACAAATTACGTACTCTATGCGTTCATGGAAGAATTTTATCTATTCTACTTTGTTTGATAAAATTACATCTATTAGTCCATTTTTAACGAAACGATAAACATTCATGAACGTTCAACGCTCGTTTCTTCGTTCTAAGTCGAAATCCGGCCATTTTCGAGTTCGCAACTTTATAATGCCACATACGACTTGTCTCCATCGAAAACAAACATTTCCGAGTTCAAATACAAAATACGACTTCCATTCCGAGAATTTCACGAATTCGACGATTATCGTCCAATCGTGTGAATTCTGGAAAAACCTCATTACTAATCATCCTAAATGGATTTTAATCAACATATAAACATTTCAAGTTACTTATTACACCAATTTATTATCAAAGTAGGTTTTGACTTATTCTCATAAGTCAATGACTTATTTAACTTATGAACTCCAATTCTCATGCTTATGACTTATTATGAACTTAAGTCCATCTATCAATGTTCTCATACTATATTGAACATACTAACATCATATGACAAACATATGACAAGTTTTGTACAAGTTTATCAACTTATTTAGGTTCAAGTTGCTTATTCATCTTATTCGGTTTAAGCTCATTCATCAATGTCTTCTTATATGTTCTTAGCATACAATCATACTTCCCTTATCACCCTATAATGATAGAGATGAATATATATTAGACAAGAGTCTTACCCTAGAAGCACTTGACTTCTCTTCTTTTTGGAAACTAGCAAAGAACTTTTGACTTATTCTTGACTTATGTGGCTTATTCTCTCTAACCAATAAGTTACTTAACTTGAGAGGAGTTGAGAGGAATTTTAATCAAGCAATCAAATGAATTGAGAGCTCTCTATTTATAGGCAACCCAAAGTTAGGGTAGAATGGTCAATTAGGCATTGCACCTCCTCAATTAACCTCCTTAATTCCACCTCCTTACTATTCATTACTTAACAACCAAGTCTACTTGCTAGTTACTTCTAATACTTGGTCATCACAACACTTGCTTACCACTTAAAATGTTTGCCCATCAAGACTACCCACATTAACATGGTTTGCTCCATGGATCATATCTAATTCATTGGGCTTGCTAATTAATCTAGCTAATTCCTTGTTGGGCTTGCATTAAAATAGTTTGGACTCATGACATATCAAACACTTGGGCTTGAGTATCACTTACTAATTGGAATTCTACCATTAAGCTAATAATCCTACAAGTCCATTACCTTTAATTAAACAACTTAACATACATACATCACGTATAATTTTTGTATGCTAGCTTGTATATTTATTCGTAATATTCGTTATTTCATTCTCCATACACAATAGTATAATACGTCGTATTATACTTACGTTCATTACCTCGTATAATGCATACGCATCATACGATTATAACTTTCTTTCCTTAACGCTTAATAAACCTATCGTTCCCAATTTAGGTCCGCATGCGAACTATTACATTTTCCATACTTAGATTATTATTACGTATTTCTCTAATGTTCAAAAATAATTCCCGAGCAATAAACGGTGAATAGTGTTTTCGTAAACTTTCTAGGAAAACTTTTATTTTCGTCTTGGAAATTCAAACACTTTAATTCATTCACGTGGTTCAAATACTACGATGTTTCGACATTTCTAGGTTATAGAACGACATACATCTTATTAACACATAATAATAACAAATAATATTATTTTATTCATTATTTAATTCTTTCAGGTATTTTACAAAGGATTCGAATTTCTCGGTCGTTACATTCTTCCCCCTTATAAAGATTCTGTCCACAGAATCTCGCCCTATATTACTCAAACAAATGAGGGTAATCCTTCTTTATCTTTTCTTCCAATTCCCACGTTGCTTCCTCGGCATCATGGTTCTTCCATAATACCTTTACCGACGATATTACCTTGTTTCGCAGAACTTGCTCTTTTCTATCGATGATTTGAATCGGCATCTCTTCGTATGTTAAATCCTTCTCGATTTGAATAATCTCAAATTCTATCACGTGCTTATAATCCGATTTGTAAGGACGTAGCACTGAAACGTGAAATACATTATGTATCCGCTCTAGGTCTAGAGGTAATGCTACCCTATAAACTACCTCACCTACCCGTTCTAATACCTCAAAAGGTCCTATAAACCATGGGCTTAGTTCTCCCTTCTTTCCAAAGCGTATCTTTCCTTTCCAGGGAGATACCTTTAGAAATACGTATGAGCCTACTTCAAACTCCATATTCTCTCGATATAAATCTGTGTATTTGTTCTGTCTATCTTGAGCTGCTACGAGACGCATACGTATCAACTTCACCACTTCCGCTGTTTGTTGCACCAATTCTGGTCCTAGCATTCGGTGTTTTCCCACTTCATCCCAATACAATGGTGTTTGACATTTCCTTCCATACAACGCTTTGTTCGGCGACATACCTATGCTTGCATGATAACTATTGTTATATGCAAACTCTACTAATGGTAGATGATCATCCCAACTACCCTTGAAATCCATGACGCAAGATCTTAATATATCTTCTAACGTCTGAATTGTCCTCTCGCTCTGTCCATCGGTTTGTGGATGATATGCCATAATCAACTTCAACTGCGTACCCAACTGCTCTTGAAGACTTCTCCAAAAGTTTGATGTGAATCGTGGGTCACGATCTGACACAATCGACACTGGTGCTCCATGTCTGGAAATAATTTCCTTATCATAAAGTGTAGATAACTGATCTAAGTTATACTTATCTCGAATTGGCAAAAAGTGAGCCGACTGTGTCAACCAGTCCACTATTACCCAAATCGCATCATATCCCTTCTGAGTAGTCCGAAGTCCCACCACAAAGTCCATCGTGATATGCTCCCACTTCCACTTTGGAATCTCTAATGACTGTAACAAGCCATTGTTGGGTTTCGGCACAGAAACGCACATCGAAAAATAAAATTTTAAAGCAATTTCCGAAACCCTAAGACATGATCCATGCGAAAAATTCAATTAATTCAGAGGTTAGAAATTATACCGATTGTTAAAGCTAGAATCGATGCGGTCGAATCTCCAACGTAATTCAAACGGACTGCGTCTCTACGGTATCCACACGAATGCTCCACACGAATCGTCCTATGATCTGCAGAAAAAGGAATCGCAGTACTAGCCACCAAGGATGAGGATTTTCGAAACTGTTTTCTCTAGTCTCTCTCTAAGAGCGGCTATGGTTTTTGTTTTTGATTAAAAATCCAAAGACGCTGATATATCATATATATAGAAATAAATTAGAATTAATCAAAACCATAATCTAATTAAAATAAAATCCGAATTTATATATATATATATATATATATATATATATATATTATATCTTAATTAAGACTTACTTAATTAATATATATACATATATAAAGCATCCTTTTAATTTAAATTCGTGATTTAAATACTATCGATCATATTGATATATTTAAATCCTAACAATTTAAATTAATTCCCTTTTAATAACGTTCTTTGTCTGTGACCCTATAGGTTATTATTACGTTGGCAATAATTATAAAATCATATTATAATATTATAAACAGTGAGCGGCATCTAGTAATGCATCGCTGCTACCCAAGTAATAATAAGATCGATGATTCGATGCAACCTTTTCGTGACCAATGTTTTAATGTAATTTAATCCTTTTAACCTTAACATCCTAGATTAAACTCGAGTCATGGAATGTGTCATACTCTTCATAATTTAATCTGAGTTTTCTTGATCAATGAGTAGACTGTATATAACAAATCACTATTTAAGCATGGCCATGCATTTCATAGTACTACTCAATCAAGAGGCCTATGGATATCACCCATAATATATAGGATGGTTAAATTCCATCTAGATCACTCATATTTCTCACACGATTCATGATGAACCCAATAATCATCTTTATAGTCCACCCTATTAAAGGTGACATTTGATGATATCAAAGTACATAAATTCTCGTGTAGTAATATAGTGATTTCAGGTCGGAGGACCATTACATCATTGTCACTATGAGAATTGTTAATGACACTTCGCATAATGCTCCATATATAAATTCTCATGGTGGAGTGCATCCAAAGACATCGTTCTCTAACATGTACCCATGTATTGACTTAATATCTCATAAATTTATGACCAATGAGATTTGGTCATCAGTCAATCCAAATACTAGTCTCAATGCATCATTGTTGTCCCATCAATAATGATGCTCGACTAGGGAAATTTAAGAACAATGATTCTAATTGTAAGTATAATCTCATGTTCAAGTCACATACTTGAAACTATACAATTTGTATCACTATTCTAAGGAATTTTATTATGTTAACAATTATATTACGCAGTAAATAAAACCATAATAAAATCATTTATTTATGCAATCAAATATAATATCAAAACGTTAAGCAATTATATCAAATAATTGGCCTCTAGGGCATAAATCTAACAGTCTCCCACTTGCACTAGAGCTAATCACTCATGTATCTAATACCCATGGAACTAGTGTGACCGTCGTGCTTCTGCTACGACAAAGCCTTGGTCAGTGGATCTGGAATATTATCATCTGTTGGCACTCTTCCTATATGTACATCTCCTATATCAATGATTTCACGGATGAGATGGTACCGCCTAAGTATATGCTTGGATCGTTGGTGAGATCTGGGTTCCTTAGCCTGTGCAATGGCTCCATTATTATCACAATATATAGCAACCGGATCAACAATGGTTGGAATAACACCAAGTTCAGTGATGAACTTTTTAATCCATACAGCCTCCTTGGCTGCACTAGAAGCAGCAATATACTCAGCCTCTATTGTAGAATCAGCTACTGTCTTTTGCTTTGAACTTTTCCAGTTAACAGCACCACCATTAAGGCAAAACACAAAACCCGACCGAGACTTATAGTCATCATTGTCGGTCTGAAGCCGCATCTGTGTAACCCTTTTACCGCCAGTTTCGTCTTCACCTCCATATACCAAGAATGATTCCTTAGTCCTTTTCGTGTACTTGAGGATATTCTTCGATAACATCGATGACCTTCACCGATTCGATTGGTATCTGCTCGTCATGCTCAAAGCATACGAGACATCCGGACGAGTACATATGATTGCATACATGATAGATCCAATTGTTGAAGCATAATGGATCTTTCTCATACGCTCCTCATCATCTTGTGATTTAGGACATTGGGCCTTAGAGATCTTTACACCATGAGTCACGGGTAAGTTTCCTATTTTTGCCTCTTGTATGTTGAACCGTTTCAACACTTTATCAATATATGTACTTTGACTTAGGCCGAGCATTTTTCTCGATCTATCTCTATAGATCCTGATACCTAAAATGTAGGCAGCATCGCCCAAATCTTTCATGGAGAAACATTTTCCTAACCATGTTTTTACAACCTGTAAGGAAGGAATGTCATTCCCAATAATTAATATGTCATCAACATATAATACTAGGAATACAATGTGACTCCCACTAACCTTCTTATATACACAAGGTTCATCTTCATTTTTAATTAATCCAAATTCTTTGACTGCTTCATCAAATCAAAGATTCCAACTCCGAAAGGCTTGCTTCAATCCATAACTAGATCACTGCAGCTTACATACCTTTCCAGCATCCTTTCGAGTGACAAAACCCTCAGGTTGTGTCATATACACATCCTCAAGGAGATTTCCATTAAGGAAAGCAGTTTTGACATCCATCTGCCAGATTTCGTAATCATAAAAAGCTGCAATAGCAAGTAAGATCATTATGGATTTAACCATTGCCACTGGAGAGAAGGTTTCATCATAGTCAACACCTTAAATTTGTTTGAAACCTTTTGCTACCTGTCGGCCTTTATAGGTTTGTACATTACCATACATGGCAGTTTTCTTCTTGAAAACCCACTTGCACCCGATTGGTTTTACCCCTTCGGGTGGATCAACCAGAGTCCATACTTAGTTAGTATACATGGAGTCCATCTCAGATTTCATGGCTTCAAGCCATTTCTCAGAATCTGGTCCATTCATAGCTTCTTGGTAGGAAGCAGGCTCATCTTGATCTATGAGCATCACATCGCCGTTTTGAGTCACAAGATATCCATAATATCTCTCAGGCTCTTGGCGTGTCCTACCAGATCTACTAATGACTTGTGTAATTTGAGCAGGTTCACTGTAACGACCGAGAAATTCGGATCCTATTGTAAAATGATTTTATTAAATTAAATAATAATAAAATCGTATTCCTTGTGTTATCAAGACGGTTGTCATTGTATAACTTATTGATGTTAGAATGTCATAGTATTTGAGCTACGTGGATGAATTAAAGTGTTTGAATTTCCAAGACGAAAATAAAAGTTTTTCGAGAAATTTTCTGAAAAACACTATTCATCGAGATTTGCTCGGGATATAATTTTGAGTTTAAAGAGAAATACGTAATGATGAAATAACAAGGTAAGATGGATTATGTAATAAAAATCTAGTTATGGAAAATGTAATAATTAAACTTGTGGACTTAAATTATAAAGCGTTAAGTAAAGCGAAGTGTTAAGGAATAAGTAATAATTGTATGATACTTGTTATTATGCGGAGTAATGAAACGCAGTATAATACTAAGTATATATCTGAGTTTGTATGAAGGATGAAATATCGTATATAAATTCTATATGAATTAGAATACAAGAATAATGCATCAACTATATGTGTATGTATTATGAAATATTAATGGACTTGTAAAGATTGGCTAGGATTTTTGTACAAAGCCTAAGTCAATTAAGGTTAAGGCCCAACTATTGAATTAATAAGCAAGCTAGTGTTTGTTAATGTAAAGCCCAAGGATTTATTAATCCAAGCCCAAGCTAGAATCCATGAGTTAATAGACCCATGGGGCAAAACCATATTAATATGGTTAATGTGTGATGACCAAGATATGTGGTGATCAAGATAAGTGGTGATCAAGATAAGTGGGAACCAAGTTAAATGAGTAGTGGTCAAACAAAGGATAAGATTAGAGCTAACAATTAATGAATAGTAAGGAGGTGGCTAAAGGAGGTGGGATGATTTAAAGACTAAACTACCCTAACTTTGGAAAGTCTATAAATAGAAGAGCTTTGCTAGCCATTTAACAATTGTTCAAGCAATTAAACAATTACAAAGTGCTTAAGTGTTACAGAGAATAAGCTATCATAAGTTAATTTCCATAAGCCAAGAAGAAGAAGAAGCTACTTATCAAAGACTTCAAGAGTAAGACCTCTTCTCAAATTATCTTTTATCTCTATCATGATAGATTGATAAGAAAAGTTTGGATTGAGGAATATGAATGATAAAAAGTAAGAAGAATGTGTAAGTAATGAACTTAAGACACATAAGTTGGCAATAAGTCATTTGAACTTATAAAAGTTATAAACTTATTATAAGTTAACCTTGAATGTTAAGTATGAAAATATTAACTTGTGATGAGTTTAGTAAGAAAAGTGAATTAAGAACTTATATGACTATATGTATCATATATACCTAAGTAAAGTTATATGTGAAAAACATGTAAAGTATGATGATTAAGAAACTCTAATTGTCATAAGTCATGAATAATCAAATCTTAAGTACGTTATAATTTGACATGTTATAAGCTCATGAAGAATAAGTCAAAATCCAACAATGGACATAAGTTAATGTATTAAGTATGTTAAAATGTTCACATAATGAATGAAGTTCATTTGTAATGTTGAATAAATCATAAGAATGAAGAATTACCGGAATTTGCACGATTGGAAGATAAACGTCGAATTCGTAAAATTCTCGGAATGGAAGTCAAATTTTGTGTTGGATTACGAAACCTTTGTTTTCCAATAGAGACAAGTCATATTTGGCATTTAAGAGTTGTGGACTCGAAAATGATCGGATTCTGACTTAGAACGAAGAAACGAGCGTTGAACGTTCACGAACGTTTATCATTTTCGTTAAAAATGAACCAATAGGTGAATTCTTAGCAAACGAAGTCAAATAGATAAAATTCTTGAATGATCATGTAGATCACGTAATTTGTGAACCGTAGGCTTTTGAACGAGCCAATTCGGACTTATAACGAAGAAGTTATGCGTCCGGGAAGTTCACAAAATTCACAAACTAAATTTGGTTTCGGTGCACGAGAGTCAGAAATAGCGGCCCAACCCTAGTAAAATGACTCACGCCACGGTAGCGGAATAGTGTTCGAGCCCTCTCGCAAGAGTTCACCTCGGTAGCAAACCTTAGTACATTATGTGGAAATAGCAAGCCATATACATGATACATCAAAATCCTCTAGAGTGGCGCCATGTGATGCATGCCATTAAGTAAGGACTCATGGCATGGCAATACCAAGTCCGGACAATATACATTATGCTTTCTACAGCATGCACGAGATGTAAGATAAAAAGTGGCAAAGTCAGCCAATCTCAGAACAAAAATTGTAATGAATGTTTCTAAGTACAAAGAAAAGAAAAGGAAGTAAACACAACTTAAAGAATGTAATGTAACATTGTTAAACCTTAAGGATGTTGTATAAAGGTTGAGATAACCTAGTGAAATATAATGCAAGCATAATGATAAACTGGAATGAATAGTAACTGAATCTAATACACAATTAGATTGAAATGAAGGGTATGATATAGTCCTATACATACTTGATTATATGTGACCTAATATAAGGCATTATGTGATCATGTATTGTAGAGACTTGAACGACTTGAACATAAAGTTAATATATCGTAGCAGACGCTAAAGGTAAGTATTCTAACTCTTGTCTCACTTCAATCTGAACAAGTTTTTGAGATTCATGTATTCTTTCACATGAATTGAGGTATGTTGAAGTTAAAGCCAATTCCTTTGGCTAGACTTGATGTAGTGATAATCTATTCATGTATTATCAAATGTTGCTATCTTTTGCCAACTACTTGATATGATTTTCAAAAGAAGACTGAGATGTTAAACAAATGTTTTGTCGGTAAAACGTCAGGCACGTGAGGTTGCCAAATGCTTAAACGTGCATACGTTTAATGGATGTAGTGTTGATCAACATAGAGTACAATAGTTTGATCACCTAGAAGTGCTTGTAAGTGATATCGAAGCTTACGGACTTGTTTTAGGGTTGTCCTTTTCCAATAAAGAATGAAATACCGAGGTCTTTTTATCGGAGTGACTGTTTTACTAAATATGGTTGTTATTGTAAAACATTTTGAAAGAAAAGATGAAGTGCTATTTTAAATTATCAATAGTACTTCATAACTATTGTTCAGTTATTGAAGATATACGATTTGTATGTGCCAAGCATGTTGTTATTAAATTGTTATACTTGCTGAGCTAGTTATGCTCACTCTTGCTTGAACCATATGAATGCAGCTAAGACTGAACGTCTCGAAGGATTGAAAAAGGAAAAGGGAAAAGCTAAGGTAGATTACTAAGTTGTCTTGTAATAGTATAGGTCTATTGTTGTAATGTAACTGATATTATGACAAAGAACCTTTGTAATGGGTGTAGAACCTGGGAAATGTAAATATTACTTTAAATATATAGAAGTTATGTTCGTTCTTTGAGAATTTTCAATTGAATGAATGTATGAATGTTGTGCAGTATAGCACCATCTGTCGGGTTGGAAGATACCCGGATATGGGGGCGCTACATTCACTTTCCACAATATCTTGTAGTTCCTGCTCACGTTCCAACTCAGGTTCAATGATATTTTCTGGTTCTTGAATTTCTTCGAGTTCTACTTTCCTCCCACTGTTTCCTTTAGAGAAAAATTCTCTTTCTAGAAAAATACCAGTTCGAGCAACAAACACCTTGTTCTCAGAAGGTTTGTAGAAACAATACCCTTTTGTTTCCTTTGGGTATCCCACAAAATTACATTTGTCAGATTTGGGTCCGAGCTTGTCAGAATCCAGACATTTTACGAACGCCTCGCAACCCCAAATCTTTATGAACGACATACTAGGACGTTTATCAGTCCACATCTCATATGGTGTCTTTTGAACCGTCTTTGTAGGAACACGGTTAAGTGTGAATGCAGCTGTCTCTAGGGCATGACCCCAGAAGCTTATTGGAAGATCTGCAAGACTCATCATTGATCGTACCATGTCCAACAAGGTTCAATTACTCCTCTCAGACACACCATTCCATTGTGGTGTTCCAGGTGGAGTGAGCTATGATATAATACCACACTCCTTTAGAAGGTCACCAAAGTCTTGGCTTAAGTATTCACCTCTTCGATCGGATCGAAGGGCTTTTATGCTTTTGCCAAATTGGTTTTGATCTTCATTCTTGAATTCCTTGAACTTTTCAAAGGATTCGAATTTGTGTCTCATAAGATACACATATCCTTATCTATAAAGTCGTCAGTAAATGTAATGAAGTAATAAAACCTACCACTTGCTAACGAACTCATGGGTCCATATACATCACTATGTATAAGTCCCAATACATCGCTAGCCCGTTCATTGTGTCCAGTGAAAGGGCTTTAGTCATATTGCCTAATAAACAAGACTCGCATTTCTCATATGATTCAAAATCAAATGAATCCAAGAACCTATCTTTATGGAGTTTGGATATGCGTTTCTCATTTATATGGCCTAAACAACAGTGCTAGAGATATGTCAGATTTTAATCATTTGATTTAAATCGTTTTGTATTTATGTTATAGATAGTCATTTCTAAATCAAGAATATAGAGACCGTTAAACAATTGTGCAACACCATAACAAATATCATTTAAGTAAAACAAACAACGATTGTTCTTTATTATAAATGAAAAACCTTTCTTGTCCAAACAAGAAACAGAAATAATGTTTTTGGTTATAGCAGGCACAAAATAACAATCTTCTAATTCTAAAACTAGCCCAGTGGGCAAAGATAAATGATAAGTTCCTACGGCGGTCAAAGTGACTTTTGCTCCATTCCCAACTCGTAGGTCAACCTCTCCTTTCGCTTAAAGTCCTACTCCTTGAGTCCCTGCACATTAACACAAATGTGAGAACCACATCCGAAGATCCAATACCCATGATGTAAAAGTAGACAAGTTGACTTCTATAACATATATACGAATCAAGTCGTACTTCTTTTCCTTTTCTTCACATCTTCCAAATAAGCATGCAGTTCCTTTTCCAAAGGTCTGTGTTTTCCTGAAGTGACATTCAACTTCTTTAGCCACCCCACCTTTAGGTTTTAAAGCCTGTTTGGTTTTGGAATTGGGTTTGGCAAAAGATTTAGATCCTATCTTCTTCTTGCCTTTCCAATTTCCCTTAGCATTCCCCTTTTGCACCATCATTATGGGAGCGGGTCCTGTATTTTTCACGTTGTTCTCGGCAGTTCTTAACATGCTCAACAACTCAGTAAGGGGTTTCTCAATTTCATTCATAAGATAGTTCATAACAAATTGAGAGTAGCTGCTGTTCAAAAATTGCAAAACAAGATCAGTTTGGGCTTCCAGAGTGATTGGAAAACCCAACCTATCAAGGTACTCAATATACCCAATAATTTTCAGCACATGTGGACCAACTGGATCACGTTCACCCATCTTGCAGTGATACAACGCCTTGCTTATATCATACCTCTCCTTTCGAGCATGCCCTTCGAACAATTTTTTGAGATGCTCGATCATCTCATAAGCATCCATCAACTCATATGGCTTCTGAAGCTCAGCGTTCATGGTTGCTAGCATGACACAACTCACGTCCAGAGCATCATCTTGATGCTTCTTGTAAGCATTATGCTCCGCACGTGGTGCAGTGATAGCTGGTGCTGCAGGAATAGGCCCATCAAGGACATAAAGCTTGCGCTCTTGTTTGAGGACAATCCTCAAGTTCCTATGATAGTCAAGGAAATTAATTCCACTCAGCTTATCCTTTTCAAGGTTTGATCGTAATGAAAGACTATTTGTGTTGTTGTTGTTTGCCATTGATATCTACAATTTATAAGTGCAAAAATAATAAGTCAAATTGCAGAGTTGATATTATGTAATTGATAATAGTACATTCAAAATATACCTCCCACTATTTTATTCAAATCAATACCCCTCACCATTAATTCGGAAAGCATTTTCTATTAAATCTTTCTAGTGAGACAAGATCCATATTTCATTATGCCTTAAGTTAGCTTTGGCTAATCTCTTCAAACATAATTATTTAGGTAGACAACCCTTTGTCAATTATATCATATATAACTCCTGGATAGTTTGGTAAACAACAATTGTTTCTAGTCCATCTAATAGTACCTACCAAACTCTATGCCTCTAAGTCCACAATCCTATTGAGATAACTTAGTTAAGTTGGGCCCAATGATTTTAACAGTTTGGATATCGCAATTATCCTATCGCATCTTACCTAGAAAAATAGGGTACTTTGCTTTGGCAAACCTACATCTATTGATCAAGGTCTTGATGAGTGTTATTCATTAGAAGGCATCTGATTTAGACTTAATAATTTAATGAGGGATTTTATTAATTAATTTAGATCTCACCAATTTTAATCTTATTAAGCATGCACATTATTTATCATATCATGTCGCATACAAGCATAAATAAAGTGCAAAATTAAATGTGTCACAGTTATGGCCTAATCCTCTGTCAATCTTTTCAAGCTAATGAAAGATTGAAGGTCAATCTAAGGTGGTAAAAGATCTTAAAATAAATAGCTTCCTTGGATCTTCCTCAAGCATATGCCTCCTCTCCATCATCATCTTTCCATCGTGTTCTCCATCTTGTCATCTTCATCGATTACAGATTATTACATGACATAAAGAAACCACGAGTTACATTCGAGGGGATTTAGATGAGAAGAGAATATTACATTAGAATTTATAGAAAGGCACGACATGCAAGCCGTATTTCAAAACCAAAAACCACTAACCTATGGGTCAAAAGGCCATAACTGTGCACCATGCATATCACAATAAGCACATAAAAATTTATATATAATTAAAGAAAACTATATATAACATATTGGGGTCATGACCATCGTGCACAACGATGGGGGGTCCAATACACCCGGTACATATCATATATGTCCAGTTTCAATTAATCATATTAAACTGAATCTGCATACTTCTAATCCAATTAGAACATAAGTTGTATATCGTTATTACGCCATATAAGATACAATTAATGTAACATCATATACATGCATATCTATTATTGATATTCATAATACCAGAATATGTCGATTACAGAATATCATACACTCAATTAACAGAACATCATATACATGCATATCGATTACTGATATTCATAATACCAGAATATGTTGATTACAGAATATCATATACTCAATTAACAGTTCAGTAAAATTGTATCATCATATATCATATATATCGAAAACAATATAATCAATTTCAGACCGGTAAAATTGTATCATCACATATCATATATATCGAAAATAATTAAACACGTTATCTGAATTAATCGTTTCGCAAGTAGCTTTGATACCACTGTTGGGTTTCAGCACAAAAACGCATAGCGGAAATAAAATTTTAAAGCAATTTACAAAACCCTAAGACAGGATCCATGCGAAAAATTCAATTAATTAAGAGGTTAGAAATTATACCGATTGTTAAAGCTAGAATCGATGCGGTCGAATCTCCAACGCAATTCAAACGGACTGCGTCTCTACGGTATCCACACGAATGCTCCACACGAATCGTCCTACGATCTGCAGAAGAAGGAATCGCGGTACTAGCCACCAAGGATGAGGATTTTTGAAACTGTTTTCTCTAGTCTCTCTCTAAGAGCGGCTAGGGTTTTTGTTTTTTATTAAAAATCCAAAGACGCTGATAAATCATATATATAGCAATAAATCGGAATTAATCAAAACCCTAATCTAATTAAAATAAAATATGAATATATATATATATATATATATATTATATCTTAATTAATATATATACATATATAAAGCATCCTTTTAATTTAAATTCGTGATTTAAATACTATCAATCATATTGATATATTTACATCCTTACAATTTAAATTAATTCCCTTTTAATAACGTTCTTTGTGTGTGACCCTATAGGTTATTATTACGTTGGCAATAATTTTAAAATCATTTATAAAATTATAAATAGTGAGCGGCATCTAGTAATGCATCACTGCTACCCAAGTAATAATAAGATCGATGATTCGATGCAACCTTTTCGTGACCCAATGTAATTTAATCCTTTTAACCTTAATATCCTAGATTAAACTCGAGTCATGGAATGTGTCATACTCTTCATAATTTAATCTGAGTTTTCTTGATCAATGAGTAGACTATATGAAACAAATAACTATTTGAGCATGGCCATATATTTCATAGTCCTACTCAATCAAGAGGCCTATGGATATCACCCATAATATATAGGATGGTTAAATTCCATCTAGATCACTCATATTTCTCACACGATTCATGATGAACCCAATAATCACCTTTATAGTCCACCCTATTAAAGGTGACATTTGATGATATCAAAGTACATAAATTCTCATATAGTAATATAGCGATTTCAGGTCGGAGGACCATTACATCATTGTCACTATGAGAATTTCTAATGACACTTCGCATAATGCTCCATATAGAATTCTCATGGTGGGTCTGTCCAGTACATCGTTCTCTAACATGTACCTATGTATTGATTTAATATCTTATATATTTATGACCAATGAGATTTGGTCATCAGTCAATCCACATACTAATCTCAATGCATCATTGTTGTCCCATTAACAATGATACTCGACTAGGGACATTTAAGAACAATGATACTAATTGTAATTATAATCTCATGTTCAAGTCACATACTTGAAACTATATAATTTGTATCACTATTCTAAGGAATTTTATTATGTTAACAATTATATTACGCAGTAAATAAAACCATAATAAAATCATTTATTTATTCAATCAAATATAATATTAAAAGGTTAAGCAATTATATCAAATAATTGGCCTCTGGGGCATAAACTCTAACAGCCACTTGGTCGTTGATGCTCGGCCTTAATTTTCAGACAAGTCAAGCACCTACTCATATACTCGGCTATTTCTCTCTTCATGTTTGGCTACCAAAAACTCTGTCGAAGGTCTTGAAGCATCTTAGTGCTACTAGGATGAATCGAGTACCTCGAACTGTGAGCCTCTTGTAATACTTGCTCCTTTAATCCCGTCTCATTCGGAACCCAAAATTTTCCTTCAAATCTTAATAATCCCTCATGGTCAAGACTAAACTTAATATTCTTTTCCATGGTTAACCGCTCCTTCATCTGGTCACACTCATCAATTTTGAGCTGCACCTCCTTGACTCTCTCTACGATGGTAGATTGTATCTCCGTCGCAAATAGTCCATGATCCACTTCACTTGGCAACTTCACCTCCAACTCCATCCTAGCCATCTCTGTTATTAACCCAGTTTGAGCCGTTAACATAGACAACTTCTCCCGACCCTTTCTACTCAAGGCGTCGGCTACAACATTGGCTTTTCCAAGGTGATACAAGATTTCATAGTCGTAATCCTTTATTAACTCCAGCCATCTCCTCTGTCTCATATTCAATTCCTTCTGTGTGAAGATATATTTTAGACTCTTATGGTCCGTGCATATCTCACACTTTTCCCCATAAAGATAATGTCGCCATATCTTTAAGGCAAACACCACTGCGGCTAGTTCCAGATCATAAGTAGGGTAAGCTTTCTCATAATCCTTCAACTACCTAGATGTATACGCAATGACCTTGCCATGCTGTATGAGCACGCAACCCAATCCTTTATGCGAAGAATCGCTATAAACTATGAAATTTCCTGTGTCATCGGGTAATGACAAAACAGGCGCTTCACTCAACTTCTTCTTCAGTTCTTGAAAACTGTCTTCACATTTCTCAGTCCATACATACTTCACCGTTTTCCTCATCAAGTTAGTCAACGGAGTAGCTATCTTTGAAAAATCCTGAATGAATCTCCGATAGTAACCCGCTAATCTTAGGAAACTCCGCACATCGGTCGGCATTTTCGGTTGTTCCCAATTCATCATGGCTTCCACCTTTGCTGGATCTACTCAAATCCTTTCATGGTCAATGATATGACCTAAAAACTATACCCTTTCTAACCAAAATTCACACTTAGTGAACTTCGCATATAACTTCTCCTTTCTTAGTGTCTCCAACACTATTCTCAGGTGTTCATCATGATCTTCTGGCGTCTTAGAATAGACTAGAATATCATCGATAAACACCACGACGAACTTGTCCAAATATTGTTTGAACACTCTGTTCATCATATCCATAAATGCAGTAGGTGCATTAGTCAACCCAAATGACATCACCAGAAACTCATAATGACCATAACGAGTTCTGAATGCCGTCTTTGGTACGTCTTTATTTCTAACTTTCAGCTGATGATACCCCGTCCTTAAATCTATTTTGGAAAAATATTTTGCCCCTTTCAACTGATCAAAAAGATCATCGATCCTGGGTAATGGATACTTATTCTTTATTGTCAACTTATTCAACTCTCGGTAGTCGATACACAGTCTTAACGATCCGTCCTTCTTCTTGACAAATAGTACCGGTGCTCCCCATGGCGAAACAATCGGTTGAATGTACTTCCTGTCCAATAGTTCTTGTAACTGCACCATCAACTCCTTCATCTCCATTGGCGCCATACGATACGGTGCCTTGGAAACTGGTGCCACTCCTGGAATAATGTCTATTACGAACTCGATCTCTCGATCTGGCGGAAGACCCGACAATTCACTCGGAAATACATCCACGAATCCACTCACTATAGGTATTTTTTCCATGTTGGCCCCACTCTCTGGGTATCAACCACATGACACAAATAGCCTACACACCCCTTCCTCAATAATTTCCTAGTTTGTGTCATGGTAAGACAACACGAACTTCCCGGTGATTTATTCCCATAAAATTTTACATGAGATTGTCTTAATGTTTTAATATTTACGCATTTCTTTTGACAATCTATAATTGCCCCATGATTAATCAACCAATCCATTCCGAGAATTACGTTGAATTCTCCTAACTTTATCGGTATCAGATCTACCGATAATTTACAACTTCGAATGTCTATGTAACAACTCCTATGAATATCTTCAACAAGAATTATCTCTTTATTTTCTACCTTAATGTTTAAAGGTATAGGCAACTTTTCGGGAAGTAATCCTAATCGTCTAGCAAAATCACATTCGATAAACGAACATGTAGCACCCGAGTCAAACAGCATGTATGCATTTAAGTCATTGATCAAAATAATACATGCGACTACGTCCCCCAAGGCCATCGCGTCTTGGACGGTCATGTTAAAGGTACGGGCCATCGGCCTACCCGACTGCGCTGGACCCCCAATAGTTAACTTACCACTATTGGTGCCCTTATTCCCGTTCATCCCCTTCTTTGGGCAGTTCTTTGCCATGTGGTCAGTTGACCCACATACAAAGAATCCATGGTTCTTCTTCGGGCTTGGACAGTTTGGCGCAATATGCCCCTCCTATCCATAGTTGTAACACACGGCCTTACCCTTGAGACAAACTCCTAAGTGAGTCTTCTCGCAGGTCTTACAGGCCTCCATCTTCCTCTTCGGGTCTCCTTGTTTCACCCTGGTATTCCTAGAGTAACTATCTCCCTCTTATAACCTTCGACACTCCCGCTGGCACCCTCGTTCTTTACTCCCCCATCCACCTTCCCCTTGCTTTTCTTGTCCTTGTGTTATTGGCTCAACGTCTCACTACCACCTTCAGCAATTATTGCCTTCTCTAAAACAATTCCAAAGAAAGTACTTTGGAACACATAAATGCGGTTATAGAGCCAGGGTTTCAAGCCCTGTTCAAACCGTCGTGCCTTCCTAACCTCGGTGTCCACTTGATGTGGAGCGAACCTTGCCAGTTCATTAAACTTGGCAGCGTATTGGGGAACCGTCATGTCCCGTTGTTTCAAATCTAGAAACCGCATCTCCATCCTTCCCTGCATGCTCGTGGGAAAGTAGTTCTCGTAAAATATTTCCTTGAACCTCACTCATGTTATAACATCTATTCCGGCCCTAGCTTGATTGGCCTCCCACCAAAAGTTGGCCTCTCCCTTCATCATGTAGGTTGTAAAGGCAACCATCTGGGCCTCGTCAACATTTGCTATCACAAATGCCTTCTCTATTTCCTTCACCCACATTTGTGCTTCGATAGGGTCCGTAGTTCCTTTGAACTCCGGCTGACCCACACTCTTAAAGTCCTTAAACGTAGTAGCTCGTACTACACCACGATTTACGGGGATGTTAGCCCCAGTTCTGTTAAATGTTGCGTTTAATAATTTTACGAACTCCTACATGGGATTAACCGGACCTCCCTCTGGTTGGTTTGTGTTCGTACCTTGATTACGTGGTCTTGGCGGCATTTTTCTGTTATAATAAACACATATTTCGTTATTATTCATTTCCTGTCAGTTAGTTATTATTCAATATTAAACAATAACTTAAACATTCATTACTCAATATTTTTTTAAAAAGACTTATATTGATTTATTGTAGTATAATACTACATCGGTTACATAACACAGCCTAAGCTGAATACATTACTTTCCCGCAATTGCTTTCCAAAAATATGGATTTATAAAAGATTACCCTTGATTATACAAAAGAGGGTTTTACGTCGATACTAGATACAAAAATATGTACATATCTAACTACTCTAGCCACTACTAGATTACATCTGCCGTAGTGCATTCTCAAAATCCGCCTTGGCAAGACCAGTAATAAAATCATGGCTGACAGTATGCCGTGTCTGCCCTGTCTCTATGGGATAACCAGCTACTTGCAATTGGAAATCCTCATGAGAACTCCTATGGATATAGGACATTCTCCCTATCTTCTGCTTCTTGGTCTTTAGCTCCCCCCTGAGTTCAAAGACCTCCTGTTTCAGCTCATGGACCTTGTCCTTAGCCAAAACCCTTTCATCATGCTCCTGTTCCCACATGGACTCCACGTCCGTCTTATCCTCTATAACAGCCTGGACCTCCGCCTTCAACTCCTTAACCTCCTGACAGTAGTGGATATTTCTATATAGCACTGACATGAACATTGACATCATTGACTCCCCTGGAGTCATCTCTGCTGCTATTGCTATGGGGTTGAAGGACACTACCTCCACTTCTTCTTCCAACATGCCGTCAAATACAGACATGAGGTCTCGGCTCTCCAAGTCTCCAAACTCAACCACCACTATCTCGAGATTTGTTGCTATGGGGCTCGGTATAATCTCTACCTAATTAACCGATCCTTCACTGACTACCTGTACATCTTTATTTTCTCCTGACATCTACAACAACACAAAAGTTTGATTAGTACACGTTAGTAGAATAATAAAAACACATAACATATATAATGCATTTTTATATGGTTATCTTCCATCTTTTATTCTTTGACTTTTCTTAAGGTTATGACTAAAGATCTTATTTCCCCCCCTTAAGTTTTATGACCTAATGCTTTGATACCAACCTGTGACGCCCCCAAATCCGGGTATCTTCCAACCCGACAGATGGTGCTACACGGTGCTACAGTTTATATAAAAATTCAATTAAAATGCCTCAAAAGAACAGATATGTCTTGTATATATATAAAAAGAATATTTACATTCCCCAGGTTCTTTACAACCAATACCTTTGTCTTTATCATAATATCAATATTACTCTTACAAAACCTATACTATTACATATGTAATCTACGGGTTCGCCTTCACCTTCCCTTTATCCTTGTCGGATCCATCGGTCCGTTCGGTCTTAGCTGCATTCATATGGTTCAAGCAAGAATGAGCCTAACTAGCTCAACAAGTACAACAATTCTAATAAAACAACATGCTTAAAACATAGGAATGGTATATCTTCAATAACTGAACAATATCTATGAAGTACTATCGATAATTTAAAATAGCACTTCTTTTCATTCAAAACGTTTTACAACAAAAATATTCAGTAAAACATCAATTCCGGTTCAAGATCGTAAACATATCATAAATACTTTGAAAAGGACGTCCCGGCACTAAGTCCCTAAGTCCGGCATAGCTTACGAGCACGTCTACGTGATCAACCTATAGTACTCTATGTTGATCAACACTACATTCATTAAATGTGTATACGTTTAAGTTGTGGCAACCTCACATGCCTGTCGTTTGACGACAAAACAATTTAGCATACTCAGTCTACTTTTGAAAACCACAACAATATTAGTTTGGTAAATCCTTATCAACACTTGATAGAATAACATAGCATACGTCTAGCTGAAAGAATTGGCTTTAACTTCCTCAAACATTAACTCATTGGAAGAATACATGAATCACAAAGACTTGTCCAGATCGAACTGGAACAAGGGTTAGAGTACTTGCCTTTAGCGTCTGCTACAGTTTATAATATGTGCACTTTACGTCTTTAAGGTCTCTACAGTAAATGATAACATCCCATAGCACATTAGGTCATGAATGATCATACATGGTTCCTAAAGAATCTTACCCTTCTTCTCAATCTAATTACGTATTAGATTTGTTATTATTGGTTTCGGCTTTCCGTTACATCATTCTTATGTTCACATGCAATTGACTTTCTGTAACCCTAAGTGATCATACTTAAGGCTTAATTATGTCTTAACAATGTTTCATTAATTATACTTCATGCTCAACATGAAAACAATTTTCAGTATCTAGGTTATGAGGCTGGCGTTGCGGCGCCGACTATTACACTTGGTGTCGCGCTGCGGTGTCACCCATTATTGCCTAGAAATCGCACTCGACGCTGCGACGCAAGTCCCTTTGTTATCTGTCAAGCTACGGCGCGAGTTTGCAGAGGCTGAGGCTCACTTTGGCGCGGCATGGCGGCTAATTAATTAGCTTTGAGTCGCCAGTGTAGTGCGCGGACTCTTAGCCTCAGAAAGTTTTGACAGATTTTTCAAATGTTGAGATTCCCGGACTCGTAACTTCTTCGTTATAAGTCCGAATTGGCTCGTTCAAGTGCCTACAGTTCACAAATTACGTACTCTATGCGTTCATGCAAGAATTTTATCTATTCTAATCCGTTTGCTAAAATTACACCTATTAGTCCATTTTTAATGAAACGATAAACATTCATGAACGTTCAACGCTCGTTTCTTCATTCTAAGTCGAAATCCGGCCATTTTCGAGTCCGCAACTTTATAATGCCACAGACGACTTGTCTCCATTGAAAACCAACGTTTCCGAGTTCAAATACAAAATTCGACTTCCAATCCAAGAATTTCACAAATTCGACGATTATCGTCCAATCGTGTGAATTCCGGCGAAACCTCATTACTAATCATCCTAAATTGATTTTAATCAACATATAAACATTTCAAGTTACTTATTACACCAACTTATTATCAAAATAAGTTTTGACTTATTCTCATAAGTCAATGACTTATTTAACTTATGAACTGCAAGTCTCATGCTTATGACTTATTATGAACTTAAGTCCATATATCAATGTTCTCATACTATATTGAACATACTAACATCATATGACAAATATATGATAAGTTTTGTACCAGTTTATCAACTTATTCAGGTTCAAGTTACTTATTCATCTTATTCGGTTTAATTTTATTCATCAATGTCTTCTTATATGTTCTTAGCATACAATCATACATCCCTTATCACCATATAATGATAGAGATGAATATATATTAGACAAGAGTCTTACCCTAGAAGCACTTGTACTTCTTTTCTCTTTGGAAACTAGCAAAGAACCTTTGACTTATTCTTGACTTATGTAGCTTATTCTCTCTAACCAATAAGTTACTTAACTTGAGAGGAGTTCAGAGGAATTTTAATCAAGCAATCAAATGAATTGAGAGCTCTCTATTTATAGGCAACCCAAAGTTAGGGTAGAATGGTCAATTAGGCATTGTACCTCCTCAATTAACCTCCTTAATTCCACCTCCTTACTATTCATTACTTAACAACCAAGTCTACTTGCTAGCTACTTCTAATACTTGGTCATCACAACACTTGTTTACCACTTAAAATGTTTTCCCATCAAGACTACCCACATTAACATGGTTTGCTCCATGGATCATAGCTAATTCATTGGGCTTGCTAAATAATTTAGCTAATTCCTTGTTGGGCTTGCATTAGAATAGTTTGGACTCATGACATATCAAACACTTGGGCTTGAGTATCACTTACTAATTGGACTTCTACCATTAAGCTAATAATCCTACAAGTCCATTACCTTTAATTAAACAACTTAACATACATACATCACGTACAATTTTTGTATGCTAGCTCTTATATTTATTCGTAATATACGTTATTTCATTCTCCATACACAATAGTATAATACATCGTATTATACTTACGTTCATTACCTCGTATAATGCATATGCATCATACGATTGTAACTTTCTTTCCTTAACGCTTAATAAACCTAACGTTCCCAATTTAGGTCCACATGCGAAATATTACATTTTCCATACTTAGATTATTATTACATAATCCATCTCACCTTGATATTATAACGTTACGTATTTCTCGCAAGTTCAAAAATAATTCCCGGGCAATAAATGGTGAATAGTGTTTTTCGTAAACTTTATCAGAAAACTTTTATTTTCGTCTTGGAAATTCAAACACTTTAATTCATTCACGTGGTTCAAATACTACGATGTTCCGATATTTCTAAGTTATAAAACGACATAAATCTTATTAACACATAATAATAACAAACAATATTATTTTAATCATTATTTAATTCTTTCAGGTATTTTACAAAGGATCCGAATTTCTCGGTCGTTACACCCAGCCTATGGGAATTACGTTGGAGAAGTATCGGATGCGCTACCTCCTATCCAGCATCCTTGGTATCAACATATCAAGGAATACCTACGAGATGGATCTACACCAGCTGAGGCGAACCCGACTGAGAAAAGGTGGATCCATCGACTTGCTATGAAATTCTACCTGAGTGGAGATGCGCTCTACAAAAGAGATGCAGGACTAGGTCTCCTCAGATGTTTAGACAAAGATCAAGCCCAAAGGCTTATGGATGAAATCCATGGTGGAGTCTGTGGCCCCCACATGAGTGGCCCCTCCTTGTCAAGAAAGTCCTCATAACATGACATTACTGACTATCTCTCAAAGCTGATTGCAATGACCACGTCAGGAGATTCTATCAGTGCCAGATTCATGGGAATGCTATACACGCCCCTCCACGGGAACTCCACAATATGAGTTCACCTTGGCCCTTCTCGATGTGGGGAATGGACGTTATGTGGCCCATTGAGCCTAAAGACAATAATGGGCATCGATTTATCTTCACCATGATCGACTACTTCACCAAGTGGGTAGAACCAGTCTCCTTCCCCAAGGTTACCAAAGAAGTCATGATTGCTTTCTTCAGAAACAATGTCAGTTGTCGATATGGACAACCAGAGGTGATTGTGTCAGACAATGCTAAGAACCTCAACAACAAAATGATGGAGGAAATATGCAGTAAATTCCACATCAAACATCTTAACTCTATCATCTATCGTCCGAAGATGAATGGTGTTGTTGAAGTGGCTTACAAAAATATTAAGAAGATCATGCAAAAGATGTCTGCCAATCACAAAGATTGGCCTGACCTATTGCCTCTTACTTTGTTAGCGTACAAAACCTCAATGTGCACTTCCACTGGGGCAACCCCCTACGCATTAACCTATGGGATGGAAGCAGTGCTCCCCATAGAAGTTGAAATAGAATCCCTCAGAGTGTTGATAGACGCTCAGCTGGAGGAAGACCAATGGGTACAAGACATGTATCACCAATTGTCTTTGATAGACGAAAAGTGAACCACGGCTACCTTCCATGGTCAGTTATATCAACAAAGGATCGCCAGATCCTACAACAAAAAAGTCTGGCTACGGCAGTTTAAACAACATGACTTGGTTTTAAAGAAGATCATTGACAACCAAGATCAATCAAATGGAAAATTTGCTCCTAACTGGGACGGCCCATTCGTTGTCAAGGAAGTATTGACAGGAGGTGCTCTCAGATTGCAAGAAATGGACGACGATGAATTTCCACAACTCATCAACTCAGACGCCATGTAACAGTACTATGTCTAAAGTTACCATCAAGCAAACATCCTGGTGTTGGATTATCAGATCACCAGTCATTTCGGTTCTTTACCACATACAACTCTTCCACACTCTGCCCCTCAAGGAAACATACTTTTCAAGCCAGCAGCCTGGCTTCTCTGCGTTCCTACAACTTAGGTCATCCCACTTTAGATTGAACCTCTCGTATTTGCAGTTTGGCTACCCATACATGGGATCAAACTTCTCGTATCTACAGTTTATCCTCAACCTAGGATTAAATTTTCTCCTCCCCGTAATCTGACCTGCACATGGGATTACGCTTTTTCACATCGCCCTGAGGGGCGAATTATGCCGACCTGGTCTCCTCTTCAATAGGAGTACATAGGCAACCATTTCATATGGCCCGATCGTAATAAAACAAAAACAACAAAAACATTTCTACTCTTTTCCTTATAAAAACAAAAACAACAAAAACATTCCTACACCATTTCTGCCACATACAGCGTTGAACCTCTTACATCAGGATCGAACTACGCAGACCTGATCTCCTCTTCAATAGTAGTACGTAGGTAGCCATTCATGGCGCGGTCTCACACCCTACCAAAACATAAACCCTTGTCAGTTGGTACTGGGATCAAACATCAATCCACTACATTTCATTGGCTTCAGACCAAAGGGATGGAATTACCTGAACTCCTCCCAAATAGGAGATTCGGCGACCATCTAAGCTGCGGTCATACCTTGAAGAGCAACACCAATCCATAAGAGATGAAATTAACTAGGCTTCCCCTAAATAGAAGTACTGGTGACCATCTGTAGTGCGGTCAATCTTAGAGGGGAAAGCCAAATTTCTCTCCACATTTCCATGCAGAAACCAGTCCAAAGACACCAAAGATGGTAGGGATACATACATATCAATGATCCATTCTAAACTGTCCAAAGACATCTCAATGTCCATCCCTCGAGGAGGAATTCAGAATACATCAAGATCGCAAGCCCTGAAGCAGCAGGCAAAATATCAAGCAAGCAACAAAGCATATCTAAAAGGGAAGTGATCAAATATATATTTCCCTGCTATATATATAATGATGTTTGATATACACAATGTAAAGTGTACATGATAAAATGGCTAAGCTAGTCTATGCAAGAGAATACCAATTCATCTACAAGTCAGGGTATATGCGAGCTAACAAGCCCAACATGGCATCCCTCTCAGAAGAAGGAGGCGAAGCTGTGGTCTCCTGTACGAGAGTATCCACACGACCCAACAGATCTGCAGCCATCTGCATGGTGACCATATGCTCATCAATGTAAGCGTTCATCTCTGTGATCATGCCAGTGGTAAGGGACCTCACTACAGTACTATCTGTAACGGCTACATCCCTGGTAGATATGGCACTATCCCGCTCAACAACAGCGGCATCTCTTCGAGCTAATGCCTCGTGTCTCTCTAACAGAGCTGTATCTCTCCCATCAAGGGCAGTCAACATCAAGGCTCTAGCCTGGTCTCTCTCGAAGGTCATCAGATGAAGACTACGCTCAAAATCGTGTTGAATCTTGAATCACAACATCTTTGATGCATGGGAGAATCTAAACGAAATGCTGGCAACCCATCAGTTGTCTCCTCCTCGATGTAGGAATTAATATCTTCCATAGGCTCTACATCGTCTGAATCAATACTCGGTAATGTGGATACTACCACAGTCGATGCAATCTCTGTATCCATCCATGCAAAATACTCTACAGAACAACCCGTATGGCTCACAGAAAAAGCAGTTATCTCACGCTGATCCCAACAAGCATACGCATGTGATCGGTCCTCTGCAGAATGATAACGAGAAGCGGAACGTTGACCCGACACCCCCTCAAAGGGATGAAAGTCCTGAAACTGGTCAAACTGCAACATCACGGCCAGCGGGTGGTAGGTAGTCATGCCCCTCAAGCCAGCCAGAGGGAGATAGTCCATGCCCGGAGTGTGAGTAATAAAGCTATTAGGTAAGCAAAGCCCTGAGCACGTCAATATGCTAAACAGATCCCTGATATCTGCCAAGAATATGGACCAAGACATAGCATCTGTACACTCCCATGGCTGAAAGGAGTACGACATGGCTATATCATGGGTGAACCAGTACCCATGCCTTCTAAGAGTGCCAATCGGTCTTAAATGTGACCTAAACCACACATATAGCATAACTGAGCTGCCCGTGAACACTCATGTCGGATAAGCGCAGCAGTATGTAGCTGACCTAAGAGTCTCTGCTATAATCATTAGAATGATGGTATGACCCTCCCTGAGAGCTCTCACTGCCATGATGACTCCAATGTCTATCTCATCCATATCTTTGTGGCATATAGACACGACTGACGACGCATTGACAATATCAAGACATCCACACGGCTAGACGCCAATGATCTCATTTGTTACAAATCACATTCGGTAATACCTCGCATAGGTCCAATGCCGCCAATTCTGAGTCATTACCCTAAAGATCAACGTGAACCCCGACGGGGGTTACAACGTGGATCCCCGATGGGGGTTACAAAATGGATCCCTAGTGGGGGTTACAACGTAGTATCAAAAGTGGAACCCCGGTGGGGGTACAACTCATGTTCATTCGTTGACACACACATCAACAAAGGTCAAGCAACCTTGATGTTATTTCAGCCGATGGCAAGTAAACCCATCAAAGCATCGAAAGCTGTTCGATAATTGCGTACGTTGGTATTTATAGTCCTTAGTGGATCCCCGGTGGGGGTCATTACGCAATGTTCCGTTGATTCACACGTCAACAAAGGTCAAGCAACCTTAACAATATGCTCATAGAGTATCAGCCATTGGTTCACACGTCAGTGAAGGTCAAGCAGCCTTGACAATCTACCCTACATGGTTTTCATCTGTTGATTCACACGTCGGTGAAGTACAAATCAACGAAGGTCAGACAATCCTGACAGCATCTGTTGTTGGTAGTAAATCCAACAGAATCTTGACATATCCTGGCAATATAAACCAGGAAAGGTCAACATCATCAAGGAGGATCGATGATGGAATATGTTATACACATCCTCAAATAGACAAAGCTTTATCCCCACAAATCTCTTACACATAAGAGGTACCTCTTCGGGATTAAGTCGGTATCAAGGATCCAGGACTTTGGTGATAACTCTAACATCAACATCCTAACATATTTGGATCACACATCCGATCAGGTCATATTTGCCAATCCTCGGTAAACATTACAAGGATTCAACAATCATCTCCAGCATGTTGGGCAACAACCCCACACACATGCATCATACATTTGCATCATGTTGCTACATATATTATCATGTTTGTCTTATGGTATTTCAAGTGCCTAGGATTCTTTATCCTACCCCTTCATTGCATTGCATGAGTATGATAAAGAGGGGCATCTGTAGACACTCAAAATTTTTCTGCACACCTGTCACTAATATTGCAGGAGGACATATTCGTCTTTTATGAGGAAACCCTGAAAGACAGTCCATATCCATTCCAGATACTACCAGAAGTTCAGCATCAACCCTAGGACACACTCTGGGAGTAACAAATCCAACCTCGGAGATAACACTGAGGCGCGCAGCTCCAATACCAGAACACACACCAGAGAAGACCGATTAATCTCGAAGATAACCCCGAGCTATCCAATCTCAGTCCCAATCATGGGAATAGCTACCAACCTTGATGATCAACCCAAGGAATACAGTTCCGGCGATAACCCCAAAAATGCTTGTTTTAAATGCAACCAGCTTCAATCTCGGCGCTCACAACGAGACACCCAGTACCAACCTGGAGATAACACCGGGAGGACAGGCACACCTCAGAGTTGACACCGAGGACCTTCAACACTTGCAGCAGTCCAATCTCAGCAATAACCCTGAGCAACATCGGCTTTATCAGCCCAAACTAAATCCACATCACGTCGTCTCAACATTTCATACACACATATCTACACAACGATGTCCCACAAGAATCAAGGAAAACCAATCCCGAGTGACTATTGTGCGGGGTAATAGATAGAATTTGAAGCTTGAAGACCAGAGGGCATCGTCCCATCTTCAATGACTTCGTACAAACTCTAATCCCATGCCATTGTACAACTCTCGACAACGGCGGTCCGAAATAGGTCCTATATACCTCAGTTTGATGCCCAGATTGCAATTCAAAAAGTTCGAGCGGACATTGTAGTGCCTACGTGCACGTACTATGAGACAACCCGACCCGAGAAACCCGGGGCAACCCGGGCGACCTCAGTACACTGCGGTGACGTCAGCAGTACACTCGACCCCCTCTATAAATAGAGGGCTTGGGGTGGCCATTTTGAGAAGAGAAAGAGCGAGGAAGCCCTGTCAAATTTGCTCCGTACTTGTAATATACTGAGTGTTTTCCCATTTTAAACACCTTTGAGCTCATATATAGCTACTTTTGTACCGGCGGGAGCCGAGTTTCATCCACTTTAAAGATATAGAAGCCTAATTTGGCAGCCCACTGTAAGCCTTCTCACACACTTTAAAGCCTTTCTCTTCATCTCTACACACACCCTTCTTCACGTTAAGAGTCGTGTTGCGTGTGTTTGTCCGAACTTCGGTCCGCAATTTTATTTTCAGTTTGTATATATATATATATATGTGTGTGTGTGTGTGTGTGTGTGTGTGACGCCCCTAAATTCGGGTATCTTCCAACCCGACAGATGGTGCTCCATTGTACTAACATCCATACAATCATTCCATTGAAATACAACAAAATGAAAGTAATTACTATCTTCTTGGTATTCACGAAGACGTTCATCTTTAATCGCGATTTATATAATTCAAGCAAGAAGTGAGCATGACAAATTTCAAAGAAGTTTAATCAAGGATAATGAAATACCACATTCATGAATTATACAACAATTCCAACATAACTGAACAATAGTTAGGAAGTATTCTGAATCAATAATACTTTAACAGTTCATAACATCAATTCCCAAAGTATAGAATAGATTAGGAATTCTGAACAAGTCGATAGACCATGAACAGTAAATTTTAGTTTTCATACTTGAAAAGGAGTCCACAACACTAAAGTCATTCATCCGTATAACTTACGAGCACTTCTAGGTGATCAGCCTATAGTACTCTTTGTTGATCAACACTACATTCATTAAACATATTAACGTTTAATATTTTTGGCAAACTCGCGTGCCCATCGAATAATCGATGAAAAATACTTTTGTTTGTTCATGGACAAACCTTACCTTCACGTCCGTACCAATTACATGGCATAGGATAGCGTTAACATTTCTATATAGAATGATATGAATAATAATCAATCTATATCTTACAAATAGTCTAGCCGAGTTAAAATCTGGCATTGACCCTTTCTTTAAAACAAGTCTTGCAATTCAGTTCAACAAATCACATAAAACTTGGCTAACATGGAAGTTAGACAAGCATTAAGAAAACTTGCCTTTCAGCGTCTTCAAATAACTTACTCGATTGACTACAAATTTTTACGGAATCTACATGATATGTTCACATAGCACACTGTAATTAGCTATCAAATAACTATTCACATTATTCCTACAAGCTTCTTTCTCTTCTATGTCTGTGTTAACTTAATATCTTTATTTAAGTCAACATGACTTATTACCCTTAAATCACGGTGTGTATCACTCTATTGACGCTTTTTTACCTAGGACTCTCAAACATTGTTGATAAAGTACCAACTTTGTTTATTTTACATATCTTGTTTATATCCATTTCATTCCTAAGTTTCATACTCTATACCTTAGTATAGGTAGTATAGGATTAGTCTTAGTACATTCATTGAGTATATAAACTCAACTCCGGTAGGTCTCTAAACAACTGAAGTTTAAAACCTGACTTGGTCAACATTTTCCTATCACTTGTGCATGTACATGCAAGCATCCTTCATATATTACTAGTGCCATGGCCATGAGTTAAAGGTGGTATTTCGGCCCGAGTGCGGCGTGTATGGCACCACTCACATCTTTGTTTTTTTGGCTGCATGTTACGAGTCTATGCTGTGAGATTGGCCAAACCAGTTTTTGGTTTTCTAACGAAACTCCCGGCTTCCTAATTTGTTCGTTTTACATTCGAATTGACCCATTCGAATTCCTACAAGCCAGGAATTATATCATTTACGTGTTCATATAAGAATTCAACACTTTTGAATCCGTTAACTCATAATTCACTATTGAGTTCATTTTATATACGTTCGTAAATGTTAATGAGCGTTCAATGCTCGTTTTCTTCGTTCTAAGTCAGAATCCAACGATTCTCGAACCCACAACTCTTAATTACCCTATCTCACATGTTGACATTAAAAACCGACGTTTTCAAGTCACACGGCAACTTTTGACCTTTAATCCAGACTTTATGCATTTTTGACGTTTAACGTCTATTTCCGTAAAATTCGCTATAACTTCGTTACTATTATTCTTTAAGCCAAATCACATGGAATACTCCATGGATTTCATATCTACATCCTAACCAAACAAGATGCATATACTAACATGTTGATGGAGCTCAATCGTTTATCAACAATCGATTTCAACTATCAATATTTTCATGGTTCAAAAACTATATCAAACCTTATTATTTTTATAATCTCATGACTTATAGCGATTGAATCTATGGTAAGTCATCTTTAAATCCTCACTCATGACATATACCACCCCTTCATGATTCTCTAAAATGAAAGAAAATCTAAAAGAGATGGAGATGAAAGGTAAGGAATATACCTTAAGAACTCTTATGAATTTCTTGAAAACTCTAAGTTCAATCTTCCAAAATATATGTTTTGGTTGAGTATGGCTCTCTTTCTCTCTCAAAATAATCTAGGTTGGTAATTGAAAAACTCTCAATTGGCCAACCTTGCCTTCTTATTTATAAGAAGTGAGAATGGAGGGAAATTTGGACATTAAACCCCACCTCCTTACTATTCATGTGTGGTCACCAAGTAAGATACTTGGTGACCAAGCCTTATGCTTGGAGTCCACACCAAGGTGGTCGGCCCACCTCCTTAGGTGACATCCCATGGGTTGCCCTATGGGTTTTACCCATTCGGTGACCCACCGGTTCGACCCACGGTTCAGTTTTAATGAATTTGGTTTAACTAAATAAACATTGGGCCTTGACTTGGACTTAACCCATCCATCTCATTGGGCTTAGTCATTCAATTGATTGGGCTAATCATACTCCAATACAAGTGAATTACTCATTGATACATAGATTAATCCTATGATACGCGCGATATTCTACACGCATAATTCACGTATTCCATTCGTATACCATACGTACAATAATCGTATTGTACCTCGTATTTACTCAACGTATTATACATAGATACTAACTAGCATCACCCATTGTATAACACTTGAATTAAACCTAACACCATTTCTTCTACACATATTATTTCCTCCTCGAAAATCAATATACTCAACCCTTAGGTTTTAAGTCCACAGGCGAAAACTGCGTTTTCCATAAATGAAATATTATCAGATATTCCATCTTATCACGATATTCTATCATTACGTGTTTCCCGGAATTTCAAAATAATTCCCCGAACAGAAACGGATGAATAGTGTTTTTACGGAAATTTCTCGGAAAACAATTATTATCATCTTGGAAATTCCAAACAACTATTTCTAACACGTAGCCAGAATACTAACCACGTTAGCACATTCTAGGTCATAGAACGACCTTCACATAACTTACTCACAAAGAAATCAATTATATTCATTTAATTCACATAATCAAATAAAAATTTAATTGTCATTAAAAATCCGATTTTCTAAAGGCTAATATATATATATATATATATATATATATATATATATATATATATATATATATATATTTATATATATGGACTAACATTATCGAGTTATGCCTCGATTGAGCCTGAACTTGATGCAGAGCGTTTATGTGCTTATATATATATATATATATATATATATATATATATATATATATATATATATGAATGTGTGTGTCGAACTTTGTTCGATTGAGCCTGAACTTGATGCCGAGCGTTCATCGCTTTAATAATATATATATATATATATATATATATATATATATATATATATATATATATATATATATATATATATATATATATATATATATATATATATATGAACTATGTGTGGGACTACATTCGATGAGCCGGATTTTATATCCTATATGCGTTTACTTGCTTTTTATATATATATATATATATATATATATATATATATATATATATATATATACACTTATATATATGAACTGTTGTCGAACTACATTCGATGAGCTCAGATTTTACATCCGGTGTGTGTGTATATATATATATATATATATATATATATTCATCCCACCTAGAGTTCACTTTGTGGTGGTTGATAACTTTTACAGCTTTATTTACATTTTGTACCGCCTGGAGTTTCCTCCGTGGTGGTTGATGGATTTACAACTTTATTTACATTTTGTCCCGCCTGGAGTTTCCTCCGTGGTGGTTGATGGCTTTACAGATTTATTTACTTTTTGTCCCACCTGGAGTTTCCTCCGTGGTGGTTGATAACTTTTACAGCTTTATTTACATTTTCTTATCCCCCATGCAGGTGCTTCGTGGTTGGTGATCATGTATGTATATATATATTTACAGCTTTTATATATATACATGCTTACTACTGTGACACCCCCAAATCCGAGTACTTCATTTTCCACCGAATTTGGTGCTCACTTATCAAATCTATTATATTTAACTACCCATAATCAAATGATAAAGACATAATTTAAATAACTTAAACAATAATCTCTTCCATTAAAGGGTTACATCATAATCTCAAAACAAATCCCAAGTAATCTAACCTTAAAATTATTACATCAATTTGCGGAATACATTATAAAATAAAACAAGTCTTAAAACAATAAGCATTTAAATAAACTTTAAACAATTCTTCATCATTAGACATCTTTCCCTTTCCTTTGCTAGTAGATGGATCATCACATCTTTCAACTTTAGCTGCATTGTTTAATTGCAAGAGTGAGCAAACAATTGCTCACTGACATAAAGAGAGTATAATAACAACATGAGAGTGAACAACGAATACTGAATGATAAAGAACTTGTTCTACGAATCAAAATAGAAAACAAGTTCGAACTTTAATTATATGAGGGTCTTAAGACCACGAACTATGTCCACGGTGTTTAGGTATTATTACCTTAACCTCAACAAATCGTTAGGATCAGACAGACTCTTCTTAATGTACTGTGGGGATTAGCCCTTTGTACCATGTATTGTGCACAAACATCTAAACGGCACACGTACAAAATCCCCTATGTTAGGGTTGTTCGTCTGAGTTTGAATTTAGAGTTTCCGCACTATCATTAAAGAAAGTTTAGTTTGGAACTAGCTTATCAATGTTTCTAGAATTTTAGAACACTTATTCAATTTCCATAAATAAAGATTTAATACAAGAATGTATAACTGAACAAGGCTATCAAAGTCAAAGATAGAATATCGACAATATATAACTGAATAAGCATGATATATATGCAAAGTATTATATTCAAGGAATTAAAACAATCTCCTTTGAATCAATGTGTTAAAACAATATATGTTTTGGATACTAATAACAAGAAATGAGAATGTGAAATTCATTCGATGTAACGAATTAGGTTACATGAGCTTATTCAATCATTTATCAGAATAGAATCAATAGTCTTTCTTAATGACAAATATAAAATTTAGAAACTTGCACATTTATGAAAGTAGAGTTAGAGAACTTGCATAACCATAACAAACTAACTCAATGAAAGTATGGAGTTAGAAGACTTGCCTTGATTGTAAGCTACAGAAATGAAATAATCTCCAATTACCCTACAAATATCATCGAAATCGCAACAACAATTAATTGTATGAATATTAGCTTTTAGGATTTAAACCATCATTTAGGTCATAACCCTAACCTAGCACCTAACCATTTAGGTTAACATACTTAACGCTTCTGAAATTACACATTGACCAACATAAACCTTATCGTTTATCTATAACTTTTGAAAACATCTCATTTGGTTTCATTTTATAACTTATTTAAATAATTATTTCAAATCTTTGTACTTTGCATTTTAACACATTAACATATGTTATTATAGTTTATAACATGTTTTAACATCATTAACATACACACTAGACTAACACAAGTCCAATAAGCTGACCTGCAAATAAGCAGACCTCACTATCTTAGATCAGGGTATGGCGCAACTATGCCACACATAGACTTTGAACCGTACAAAGAATCGCGCCATTTTTGCTGTAGCATCAACGCAATTGCTTGGTGCATGTATTGCATTTGCAGACTTGGCAATGAACAGTAGCCATTTTTAGCCCAACTAACATGAATTTCACCCACCAAACAGTGAAATTAACATCTATAATTGGTACAGACTATTACAAACATGATTGCTAATATTTACAATCTATTAACACAATTTATCATCAAGTAACACTAGTTTAATTTCTCAAAATTCCATATTTTCACATAAAACACCATTTTTGAACTTCTTTCACAGAAATCATCACTGACATCTCAAAACTTGGCCTAAACACTTAATTCAAATTACTTTATGCTCGTTTCTTAATAGACTAGCATAATCAAGACTCAATTTACAGAATAAAATACAAATTGGCCACTAGAATTGGTATTACTCACAAGCCATGTGGAAAATATACACTGTCATATTTTTCTTCCTTTTAAAACTGTAATTTAGCATACGAATTCTTGTTTACATATAAACTTAACCACAACCAACACATATAATCATCACAATTCAATTTTCTAGCAACAATTCAACAAAATCGATTTCACAGAGAACAGAAAATTATGTCGTAACTCATATATGTATATAAATATATGTAATACTAAGGTTTGGATAATATACCTCCAATTTGCTTGAAACCCTTGTTATCACCACTGACTTCTCTTTAGAAAACTCAAGAATTCTCTCCCTTCTCTCTTAGCTTCTCTCTGTATTTTCTCTTTAAACCTCTGTTATTCTCTTTAGCCAAAATACGTGAAATAAGAAAGCTAGACGCTTGCTAACATAAACTGAAACCCACGTTCGTCAATTTAAAAATAAAAAGACGTCAGTTGGGAAAAAAGCCAAAGGCCACAAGGCCATATTTGGCTAACCATCTATTTCCCAACCAAATTATTATTATATTATTATATTACATAGTTTCCAATTGTCACCCTTGCCACCCATTAAATAACTTATAATTATAATTACTATATTCTTATTACAATTATGCTTATAGTAAATAATTAAATAATTATATATCTAATTTAATTAATAAATTAGACACATTACTATATTTAATTTATTTCCTTTAAATTAAACAATTCATTTAATTTAACTAATTTCTTAAATATTAAACAATTGATTTAATTTAATTATTTTCCTTAAATTAAATCCAACAAATAAAATTATCATTACTCGATTCAATTAACATTAATTATTTTAGCTACTAAATTAATTCATGACAATTCATCAAATATTTATTTTTCTCAAAAATTAAATTATTTAAAATATTTATTTAATTCAATAAATATTTAAATTAAATTACAAATTTCTCGATCGTTACATCCTTCCCTCCTTAAAAGGATTCTGTCCCCAGAATCGCTATACAAAATCAAGCAAACAACTGAGGATAATTCTTCATCATAATATTTTCAAGTTCCCACGTAGCTTCCTCAGCATTGTGGTTCCTCCAGATTAACTTAACAGAAGGTATCACCTTATTCCTCAATACTTGCTATTTTCTGTCAACAATTTGAACAGTGACTTCTTCATATATTAAGTCTTTCTCAAACTGTAAGGGCTCATATTCTATAACATGCCTATAATCAGGCTTATATGGTCTCAATATCGAGATGTGGAAAACATTATGGATATGCATTAACTCTGGAGGTAAGGCTACCTCGTACGCCACTTCGCCAACTCATCGAAGCACTTCGAAAGGGCCTATAAACCTAGGGCTTAATTTCCCTTTCTTGCCAAATTGAATTTTCCCCTTCCAGGGATATACTTTCAAGAAAACATAACTACCAACATCGAATTCTCGATTTTGTCGGTGCAGATCAACATATTTCTTCTGTCTATCTTGTGCAGCTATCAATCTTGCTCGAATCACCATGATGATTTCGATAGGTTGTTGCACCAACTCTGGACCCAATAGCTGACGTTCTCCTACCTCATCCCAACATAACAAGGTTCTGCATTTTCTGACGTATAATTCTTCATAAGGCGACATGTCAATACTCGCGTGATAACTATTATTATATGAAAATTCAACCAATGGTAAATGATCATCCCAATTTCCCTTGAAATCTATAATACATGCTCTGAGCATATCTTTTAGTGTTTGGATGGTTTTCTCGATTTGTCTGTCAGTTTGAGGATGGAATGCTGTGCTCATTCTCAACTGTGTTCCCAAACACTCTTGTAGTCGTTTACAGAAATTAGATGTGAAACGTGGATCTCTGTCTGATACAATGGACACAGGTACACCGTGTATTAACACAGTTTCCTTTACGAACAGTTTTTCTAATCGATCTAGGGTAAATCGAATCTTGATCGGCAAAAAGTGTGCTGACTTTGTCAATCGATCAACAATCACCCAAACTGCGTCATACCCCTACTGAGTCGTTGGAAGACCTACCACAAAATCCATTGTGATATGCTCCCATTTCCATTCTGGTATCTCCAACGGTTGTAACAATCTGCTTGGTCTTTGATGTTCAGCTTTAACTTTCTGACACGTTAAGCATTTCACCACACACTCAACCACATCCCTCTTCATATTCAGCCACCAAAAATGATGTCTAAGATCCTGGTACATTTTCGTACTCCTAGGGTGAATCGAATATCTTGAGTTGTGAGCTTCACTCAGAATTTCGTCTTTAACTTTCGGTACTGGCGGAACCCAAATTCTCCCTTCGAACCGAAGTAACCCTTCCGAATCGATTTTGAATTTGTTTTCCTCACCTTCAGATATCTTCTATTTTTTCTTTTCGCATTCTTCATCCTGAAGTTGTGCATTCTTCACTTTATCTAACAATGTTGAATTGTTTCTTATCTGGAACAACTTTTCATCAGTTTTTGTCGAATATTTAATTTCCAACTCCATTTTAGCCATTTCCGACACCAACTTATCTTGAGCAGTCAACAACATTAACTTCTCTCATCCCTTCCTACTTAAGGCATCAGCAATAACATTCGCCTTTCCGGGATGATAGAAATTCTCGCAATCATAATCTTTGATTAGTTCCAACCATCTTCTTTGTCACATATTTAAGTCTTTTTGTGTAAAGATATACTTCAGACTTTTATGGTCAGTATATATCTCACACCTCTCTCCGTAAAGATAATGTCTCCAAATCCTCAGGGCAAACACCACTACCGCCAACTCTAAGTCATGAGTCGGATACCCCTTCTCATAATCTTTTAATTAACGTGATGCATACGCAATAACTCTGTTGTTCTGCATAAGCGCACAACCTATTCCTTTATGTGATGCGTCACTATACACCACAAAATTTCCTTTATCATCAGGCAATGATAACACAGGTGCTGAGCTCAATCTCTTCTTCAATTCATGAAAACTTTCCTCACACTTCTCCGTCCAAACAAACTTAACCGCCTTCCTGGTTAAATTTGTCAACGGGGTCGCGATCTTGGAAAAGTCCTGAATAAAACGCCTATAGTAACCTACCAACCCTAAGAAACTTCTTATCTCTGACGGTGTCTTCGGCTGATCCCAGTTTACTACAGCTTCAACTTTTGATGGATCTACCGAAATTCCATCTTTATCAATAACATGCCCGAGAAACTATACACATTCCATCCAAAACTCACATTTTAAAAATTTTGCGTACAACTTCTCTTTTCTCAATGTCTCTAACGTTAATCTTAAGTGTTCAATATGTTCTTCCTTGGTTTTAGAATACACCAGGATATCATCAATAAACACTACCACAAATTTATCTAAGAATGGTTTAAACACCTTGTTCATCAAATCCATGAACGCTGCAGGTGCATTGGTTAAACCAAATAACATAACTAGAAACTCGTACTAACCATACCGAGTTCTGAATGCCGTCTTTGGTACGTCTTCTGGCCTCACATTCAACTGATGATAACCACTCCTTAAGTCTATCTTTAAAAAATATCTCGCACCCTTCAGTTGATCAAACAGGTCATCAATTCTTGGTAACCGATACTTATTTTTAATCATAACCTTATTCAATTCTCGATAATCAATGCAAAGCCGCATCGATCCATCCTTCTTCTTCACAAATAACACTGGCGCTCCCTATGACGATTTGCTCGGCTGGATATACTTCTTGTCGAGCAATTCTTGCAATTGCACCATCAACTCTTTCATCTCTATCGGGGCCATTCTTTATGGTGCCTTAGATATCAGACCTGTTCCTGGTACTAAATCAATCACGAACTCAATTTGTCGATCTGGCGGAAGACCGGGCAAATCGTCTGGAAATACGTCTACAAAATCTCTTATGATCAGAATCTCTTCTAACTTCGCACTTTTCTTTTGTGTATCAACTATGTAGGCTAAGTATCCTATACATCCTTGTCTTAACAACTTCTTGGCTTACATCACCTTCAGACAACTTGCTTGTCGAGGTGATTTTCTGCCATAGAACACAACCTTTGACGAAGTCATAAGGTTAACACACTTTCTTTGGAAATAAATCACTGCTCAATGATTGAATAACCAATCCATTCCCAGTATAACATCAAACTCCCCCAGTCTAATTGGTATCAAGTCTACCCTCATCTCTTGACCCTTTATAACCACTTTACAATTCTTATATACAAATCTTACAGGAATCACTTCCTTATTTGTAATCTCTATGCTTAAGGGAAATTCTAATTCTTCCTGAGGCAAACCTAAGTTCTGAGCAAATTCATCGGATATAAATGAACAAATAGCACCCGAATCAAATAGTACATAAGCATTAATACCATTAATCGGAATGATACCTGACACAACATCGTTAGACTGAACAGCATCCTGCACGGTCATATTGAAAGTTCTTGAAGTAGGTCGGCTTAACTGAGGTGGTCCAGTGATAGTCAATGCACCACCACCATTGTTGTTTCCTTTTCCACCACTTGCACTTCCTGCTGGCTTCTTGGGACAATCAAGAGCCATGTGATCCTTTGAACCGCAGGTAAAACATTCTCCTTTCTTCGGACTAAAATAGTTCAGTGCAATATGTCCCTCCTGACCACAGTTGAAACACACCCGCTTTCCCTTCAAACATACCCCAGTATAATTCTTTCCATAAGTAGCACAAGCTTCAAACTTTTTCTTCTGCTGACTTCCCTGTTGTCCTCCCGTAGTCGAATTCTCGTTCCATTTCCTCTTCTGATGGTTACTTCCAACATTACTTCCACCAGCCTTATTTTCGTTATCATTCTTCCTCTTCTTCTGATCTTGGTTATACTTGGTCAAGGCATTGCTTCCACCTTCCATGATAATTGCCTTGTCCTCCACGAACTTTATTTGTTTGCCACTAGTAGCTAGCTTCGGACTTAAGCATAAACGTCGTGAACGCTGTCTTCTGATCTTCGCTAACTCTAGCAACATCAAACACCTTCTCCATTTCCATGATCCAGGTTTGGGCTTCCACCGGATTCATAGACCCTTGAAACTCTGGCGGTCCAACCGCTTTGAACTCCTTGAAAGTCGTAACTTGAGCTTGCGGTTGATTTATAAGTGCTCCCATCAACAAAGCTACCAACTGCTGAACTGGATTCACGTTGGTCTCATTGTTATTGTAAGTAGACCCCTCAGGAGGTACTTGTTGACGTGGTTGTCTTCTTCTAGGAGGCATTTTCTGTTAAAATATACGCTTATTAGTTCACTACTCAAATTCTTAGATATTCAAGGTTTAACTTAAACATTCCAAAATTGAAGCTTTAACACATTACATTTCAAATAAACTCTAATATTTTATTCATTCATAATGTTTTAAACATACTAAAGATAACATATCTGCTATAAACATCCACTTTCCTGAACTAAACTAGTTTCAGGATTACATACTCATACTATCCCTTTATTCATCTCAAAATAAAGGATTTAAAACATTATTTAATCACATAATTAACCACATATTATTATCATCACTCTTATTTTCTATCTATTCATATTAAGACGTCGTAAGGCCTCTCGACGCTCTTCCTCCATGATACGATATGTCGTCCTATGATCCATCACGAACCACGGCGAGTCTTCAAATTGAGGTGGGTAATAATGGACTCGATCCTGGGCCCTATCAATCGCCGAATTAAAAGCATAATCCATCTCCTTCATCTTGGCTTTCTTCACTTGGACCTTAGCCTCAGCACGGTCTGCATGTTGAGTCACCTTCATACAAGCATCCTCTGCTCTTGCACGCTTAGCTGATTCCTCTTTGAAGTCATCTTTCATCTTCTCAATGTCAGTCTTCATCTTCTCGTTCACTGCCAATAGGTCATTATGCTGACCCTTGGTATGAACTAGCTCCCATCCCGTGTTTCGAAGTTTTGAGTCAAGTTCCTGAATCTCTACCTCCTTCTGTTCCAATGCAACGTGATGCATCTCTACCATCTCCTTTAGCTCCTCAACATTATCTTGTAACTCTATGTTACGGTAATACAGAGCATCATACATCTCAGCCGATACAGAGTTTGGTGGAAACTCCTCAGGATCCTCCTCATCATCATCCTCCTCGGGATTGGTCACATGCTCATCCTCTTGGATCAACTGTTCCCGTACTACGTGAATATCACAGGGTTCATCATCTCTAGGTACCTGAGGTATCACCTCTCTAGCTGGACTGGATCCTCCTTCGTTAGACATCCTGACAACAAAATATTTTAAGTGTTACTTAACAGTTTTCGCTACTTGCGAGCACATAAGTTATTAACACATATCACATAATGTCTTATATTATTCAGTTTCAATGGATGCCTTAATCCATTCCATAAAACCCGGTAAGAGTTAATCACCTCTATGTTTCTGACTTCTTAAAGGCTACTTCCTAAGGTTTTCCCCACCTAAGGTTCATAACCTAAAGCTCTGATACCAACCTGTGACACCCCCAAATCCGGGTACTTCATTTCCATCGAATTTGGTGCTCACTTATCAAATCTATTATATTTAACTACCCATAATTAAAGGATAAAGACATAATTTAAATAACTTAAACAATAATGTCTCCTATTAAAGGGTTACATCATAATCTCAAAACAAATCCCAGGTAATCTAACCTTAAAATTATTACATCAATTTGCGGCATACATTATAAAATAAAACAAGTCTTAAAACAATAAGCATTTAAATAAACTTTAAACAATTCTTCATCACTTAGACATCTTTCCCTTTCCCTTGCTAGTAGATGGATCATCACCTCTTTAAACTTTAGCTGCATTGTTTAATTAAAAGAGTGAGCAAACAATTGCTCATTGACATAAAGAGAGTATAATAACAACATGAGAGTGAACAACGAATACTGAATGATAAAGAACTTGTTCTACGAATCAAAATAGAAAACTAGTTCGAACTTTAATTATCTGAGGGTCTTAAGACCACGAACAATGTCCACAGTGTTTACGTATTATTACCTTAACCTCAACAGTCGTTAGACTGTATAGACTCTTCTTAACGTACTCACAGGGATCAGCCCTTTGTACCATGTGTTGTGCACAAACATCTAAACGTTACACGTACAAAATCCTCTATGTTAGGGTTATTCGTCTCAGTTTGAATTTAGAGTTTCCGCACTAAAGAAAGTTTAGTTTGGAACTAGCTTATCAGTGTTTCTAGAAATTTAGAACACTTATTCAATTTCCATAAATAAAGATTTAATACAAGAATGTATAACTGAACAAGGCAATCAAAGTCAAAGATCGAATATCGATAATATATAACTGAATAAGCTTGATATATATGCAAAGTATTATATTCAAGGATTTAAAATAATCTCCTTTGAATCAATGTGTTAGAACAATATATGTTTTGAATACTAATAATAAGAAATGAGAATGTGAAACTCATTCGATGTAACGAATTAGGTTACATGAGCATATTCAATCATTTATCGAAATAGAATCAATAGTCTTGCTCAATGACAAATATAAGATTTAGAAACTTGCACATTTATGAAAGTAGAGTTAGAGAACTTATATAACCATAACAAACTAACTCAATGAAAGTATGGAGTTAGAAGACTTGCCTTGATTGTAAGCTACAGAAATGAAATAATCTCCAATTACCCTACACATATCATCGAAATTGCAACAATAATTAATTGTATGAATATTAGATTTTAGGATTAAAACAATCATTTAGGTCATAACCCTAACCTAGCACCTAACTGAAAGTAGTATGCACACAAGCCAATCATGTTTGATGATAAAGCATATACTTTGTAACAATCTTATTCAGTTATTAATAAAAAGTATTAATTTATTAAAGGCTTTTAATTATCTACATGATGCTGTTTTATAATATGTGATAAACCCATAGTTTTAAGCAATGCTTTTAGAATAATGATGATGATCATTCTAATGAGATCTAAATTCTTAGAAAGCTTAAAACTAAAATAGTTCCCAATTATTGGATTACTAAATTGGGGATTAATGAATCCGGATAGATTGGTACATATGTTGCTTGCTCATTGGATGAGGATGATTGATCTCATGATCATTTGTGTGGAGACACTAAAGCAAGTATGTAGGTGCTTATTAGAGAATAAGTTCACTGAACGTGGCTCGCTAAGGAATACCTAATGGAGTTTTACTTGCCTGTCAATAGGAATTCCTGTAGTGATAGTAGTACAAGTGATCCTTGGACTTGAGATCATCATAGTATCTTGTGTATGATGAGTTATACTTTGACTTATTCCTTAAGACCCTTAGGGTATATCAAAGGGTATGCTTGGGTATAATAAGTTGTACATAGAGATAATGTATAATCAATAAAGAATCTACCACTTCTATTAAAAGAAGAGAAATGTCCTATGTGATTCGATAAATGACAACCCAAAGAGTCCTTGGTTAAGGCGTAATGAAATTAGAAAGGAGTTTCTAATTTGCATTATTTGAGTTGTGCATTTAAGAGTCGAAATATATATAATTAAATAAAATAAAGACTTGACAAGAATTCCATGTCTTATATTTAATTGGGACATCAGATATGGTGGAAGGATTGAATTGTCACTGGTAACTATTTACTCAAAGGTTCTTTTATGATTAATGTTGAAATCTATATTATCCGGAAAGTCGTTGATCGCTAGGGAGGCTTATCCCTATTGTAGAATAAATATTATTTATTTAAATAAATTAATTATTTAATTTATTTATTTAAATAAGATTAGAATTGTTCTAATTGATTTATTCACAATAGGTTTAATATGGAGAACCTAAAGGGTCACACCATAAAAGGAAGAATAATTATTTAAGAAGTTAATGGCATAATCGTAATAATATGTTAAGTATATTTAATTTAATCTATGGTGATAGAATAAATTAAATAGCTTAATATTTATTATTTAATATTTTAGAAATATTAAATATAAAATTAATAAGAGGAGTCTTATTAATATTATTACAATTATTATTATTTTAATTTCTAAAAGAGTTTAGGAATTAATTTAATATAAGTACTCTCATTTATTCCTAATAGGATTAGGAGGTTAAATTAATTAAAAGAGTTTAATTAATTATCCCTAATAAGATAAGGGAGCTTAATTAATTAAAGGATTTTAATTAATTAAATAAAACCCAATTCCTTAATTGTTAAGGAGGGTTGCCCACATCTATAAATAAGAGGAGTCTTATTATGGGTGTAAGGGAGTTGTTGACTTTTACAACATACGTAAATCCAATAGTTGGGAGAGTACGCCCTTTCTATAGAGATAGAAAACTAGGGTTTTCTTGAATTCTTATTCTTCCTTGGTGGATCACCTCTAGAGGCCAAACACTTGGGTGGCTAACGTTGATCAAAGGAAGGAACCAAACCCGGTGGATTCAAGTTGAACGCGAAAAGGATTGGAGGTGAACTTGTACCTGAGGAAGCTCGGATCTTTAAGGGTATGTTTCTTATTCATCTTTTTCATTTGATTAATAATTGTGCATAAAGGGTGATCCGGGTATATGGTTTGTAAAATTTTTAAACTCTTATTTTTACACGCTTCCGCTTATTTATGCAATTTGATTGCGTTCATGAATATTACAAACCTAACAGTGGCATCAGAGCCAAACCTTTATGCGAATTATTAATTGTTTTAATTTGATATGTATATTGATATGTGTTTAGAACAATTTTTTTGGGCATAATTTTATTGTATAAAATTTATTAAAAAAAAAATAGAAGAAAAAAGGTACACGTGCTTTATAAAAAAAAAAAACAAAGGTTACTACGGTTATTATATATATAATATATATTATATTACCGTAATATATATATATATATATAAAGTTACGGTGATTTTAAAAGTTTACAAGTGAGTTTTTAGTAGTAGTAAGAAAGCTTCAGTAAAAATGAACGTGGCTATATATATTCAAGATTACTATATATATATATTATATATATATATATATATATATATATATATATATATATATATATATATTATTCTTACTTATTTTATAATTAAAATAAAAGTTTATTTTAATCTTAAAATAAAAGGTTTATTTTAATATTAAAATATAAAGTTTATTTTAATTTTAAAATTAAATTTAATGCTAACTAATTAGAGTTGGAATTGGATTCCATGATAACTAATTGGAGTTGAAATTAGATTATATGCTTCCTTAAATAAAGGAGTTTATTTAGATATGAAATAAGATTTCATATTATTCAAAATAAAGGAGTTTATTTGTGAATAGGAAAAAGAATCATGTTTCCTTAAATAAAGGAGTTTATTCAGATATGGAATAAGATTTCATATTATTCAAAATAAAGGAGTTTATTTGTGAATAGGAAAGAGAATCCGTGTTTCCTTAAATAAAGGAGTTATTTTTTTTTACATGGAATTGGATTCCACAATTAATTAAAATAAAGGAGTTTATTTGATTAAAAGTTTTGATTAAAATAAAATAGTTTATTTTATTAAAAATTGGATAAATTAAAATAAAATAGTTTTATTTTGATTTAAATTTGGATTAAAATAAAGGAATTTATTTTGATTCAAAAATTAGATTTTATATTAACTAAATTTGCCCATTAAATGATATCAATATATATATATATTAAATGTTTATTATTCAAGATGAATGTTATTTATTGATGCATATGATGATGTGTATGATAATAAATGGGATTGATTATGGACTATTGACCAATGTGATTGGATTTTATTTTAGTTGGATGCATGAATGTATGAGTTTTATTAAATGGGGTCTGCGTACCTCGCCTTCTCTAATTTTTCTGAATGTAAATTCTATCTCCCTCCTATGTACTTCTCCTTGACTGCTGATCAAGGTTCCTATTTATTTTTAATTAGTTTTGTAATAGGAATAGTTAGAATTAATTTTGAAGAATTGGAGATCAAGGAACAAGGAGCGCTTGAAGACTCGTTTGTAATGGAGCCCAGGTTTAAATGTAATAGTTATATTTAAATATTATTTCTTACACCCCTAGGGTTTGACCTTTTGGTTCACTTGGTGGCTCTAGTGAACCAAACTAGAATAAAAGTCCATAATCAATCCGAGTAGAATATAGTATTCTATATGTGCATGCTTATAATATATATATTATATATTATGCAAACATGCTTCGCATGTTCATTAATATGACGCGTATTTTATATATATATATATGCGTATGCGCTAAACAAGATGAGACAAATTAATAACAAACCCCTCAATTTTTTATATTAAGTCCTAAGCGTTCAAAGATATTTGGAATATCGAACGTCGCCTTCTAGCATGATAAAATTAATAGAGTATTAAATATTTAATATGACTTTGTTGTGTCACCACAAGGCAAGTATTAAGTATTTAAGATGTTAATTTATCACATTTGATGCTTATAAAGAAAATTGAACAATATTGTTTTGTTGTGTCACCACAAGGATGATATTTTTCTTTTTTGAATATATGGAGTGCTAGGTCGGACTTAACTTGGATAATTTTGATTCGGATGTGCCACCACTTGATCAAAATAATCTAAGAGGCAAAAAGAAAAGGAGTTGCATAGTTGATGTAATTGACAAAAGTTGTCTACCTATTTATTTATATATAGTTTGTTGTGTCACCACAAGGCTATATACATTTGAAATGGGATCCTTATTCTCACTAGCAAATCTTTAATTAGATTTTGCTTCGAACTATATAAGTGAGGGTAATATAGTTTGAAGAAAATAGTGGGAGATACCAATTTAAAACAAGACCTAAATTATTTTGGTAATTAATAAAAGAATGTATGTTAAAATGTTGTTAATTACAAATTCATTTACGAAATTTTACAATGTCTAAAATTACTATCAACTGCGAAGCATATTAGATGCTAAATTAACTGCACCGAATTAAGCGGATTGGTTAAGGAATTTGAGAATAGTTCTCATAGTGAAAAGCTATCTTATGTCCTTAATACGCCTATCCTCGCAATGGTTGCGCATAATGCCTCCGAGGAAGAGATTGCTACTTTTAGAAAGTGGCAAGATGATGCATGATTGGCTCAATGTATCATGCTCGCATCCATGAGTAACGAGCTTCAGCCACAAGATGAAACTATGGATGCTCCTACTATATTCCCGCACATCAAGTAGTTGATGGTGAGGAAAGTAGGTGATAGATATCGAGATATCTAAGGAGCTCTTCCGATCTAGAATGGCCAATGGCACTATAAAGTATGCATAAAAATGTTCTTAACATAATCAATTTGATTGATCAATTAGAACAACTTGTTTAGTCATGGATGGAGAGTTGAGCCAAGATTTGATCTTGCACTCACCCGGACTCCTTTCACAATTGTTGTGAATTTTTCATATAAACAAGCTAGATATCGGTTTACGTTGATTTGCTTAACATGTTGAAAAATGATGAGAGTCACTTTCCAACCAAGAAAGACCATGTCTTATTGGTAGGGGCCAAAGGATCTTTCGAAAAGAAGAACGATTCAAAGAAGGTATATAGAAAGGCAAAAAATAAAGGATAATAAGAACAAAATCGACACGGATAGCAAAGGAGTTTGCTTCCCACCGCAATAAGCATGGACAATCGGAAAGAAGCTCATGAGAAGCACCTTGCAGTGGCTAACCAATGAAGCTTAATGAAGTTTGATTTACAAATACAAATTTGTTCATGATTTAAAATAATTTTTTCTTTAAGTCAAGGTTCTACTTGGGTATTGGATACCGACTTTGGTTATCATAAATATAGATTTATGAAGGGACCAAGCAGAAGTAGAAAGTTAAACAAAGATAAGTAATCATATATGTGGAAAATGAAGCAAAGGTTGCTGCAATAGCTATAGAAACTTATAGTTTAGCACTGCCTTCGGGCAAATCTATTAAGTCAATAAGTTGTTATTGTATTCCTATTCTTGTTAGAAACATTATTTCCATTTTATTGTTGGACAATAAAATTTTTGGTATTATAATTAAGAATAATTGTTGTTCTATTTATAATAATAATGTTTCGTATAGAACTGAAAGATTACTTAATGGATTTTGTATACTTGACTTACGTGAAAAATTATTTTGTAAATTGAACAAAGTAGTATAAGAAAAGGAGATGATCATTCAAAGAGTTGAATGTATGTATTTGTTGAAATAGAAGTGTGAATTATTTGAAAGGTTCAAAGAATTCAGAAGTGAAACAAATTGGCAAAGTATTAAGATTCTTTGATTAGATCAAGGAATAAATACTTGTGCAATAAGTTTTTAGATCATCTCAAATGGTTTTTCTCATAATGGACACCTCATGATACGTAATAATTGATTGATGTATCTGAAAGGAAAAATCATACCTTGTTGAACATGGTACGGTCCAAAATGATTTTACCGACATTCCAGTATCCTTCTAGGATCATGTCCTAGAAATGGATGCATATCTACGGAAAAGGTAACCTCAAAATCAAGCCCCAAGACTCCATAAAAGTTATGGATGAGGAGGATTCCTAATCTTAAGTATGTTAAGATAAGGGGTTGTCCAACTTATGTGAAAAGGTTTCAAAAGGATAAGCTTGGGACAAGATTTGACATGTACTGATTTGTGGGACATCCTAAAGTAAGTTTAGGGTATATGTTCTATAATTCTACTTAGCAAAAGGTGTTTGTTACGAAACACGCGCCTTCTAAGATAAAGGTGTTTTATCATTAAAAGGGGCTAGTGGGAGGATAATAGATCTTGAAGAGTTCAAGAACCACAAAATACTATAAGTCAAATAAGAGGAACACGTAGATGACCTATTATACCACAAACCGAATCGTAAATCGGAATAGTACCAAGAAGATACACGGGAGGTATGGATTCATCATAGATGATGATGATGAGGTACACATCATGAAGATGATGATCCGATTACATACGATGAGAGGTAAGTGTTGTAGACACTCGAGAAAAATGGATTGAAGCAAGTTTCTCAAATATGGAACATTCGTTTTGATGAGGCAATCAAAAGAGTTTGATTTTATCAAAATAAGAATGAACCTAGTGTGTACAAAGGGTCAATTGGGAGCATCGTGACATTCCTAGTACTATATGTTGATATACTACGGATAAGGAATGACATACCAATGCTACAATCAGTAAAGATAAAGTTGTCTAAACATTCCTCCATGAATGATTTGGAAGAGTATCTTAATTGGGGATATAAATCTATATAGATAGATTTAAGAGGATGCTCGACTTAACCCAAGGAACGTATATTCATTTGATGCTAAAGTCGTTTAGCATGGCAAACTCCAAGAGATGTCTCATCTGGATGAGCTATGGAGTGTATCTCTCTTAATAGTCCCCACAGACTCCTGAAAAGAGAGATCGCATGAGTGACAATCATGTATGCAATGAAATGTACGAGACCTGATGTTGATCAGTCATATTATGGAGAAGTTCACTATGAGTCGCTGAAAACATCTTAAAGTGCTGTGGCGGCACTAAGGATGTGATCATATTCATCGTGGGTCTAAATTAAAACTAGAGGACTTAACAGACTCAAGTTTTTCAGACGCACTCAAGATGATGTAAAAATCCACTTTAAGGTAAAGCGTTATCTTGAACAAGTGGTGCGTTGAATTGAAAGGTTCCAAACAAAGAAAGAGTTCTTTGGTTTAGTGATAAAGACAAAGTATATAGCTATAAATGAAGCTACAAGTTGATTGTTTGGATGAAAAGTTCATTACAGAACTAGGAATAGTTCCTAAGTCTCATCTTGGATCTAAACATGTGTTGTGGCACTTTTATTTTATTATTAGAATCATTGAAAGATGGGAAATCACTATAGAGATAGTGGACTCTCGTGAACAACATTACATATCCATTAACTAAAGCTTATCCAACAGCAGGATAATCGTCACTTAGAGAAGAAGAGTATGAGATACCATGACGATTGGCTTTAGTGCAAGTGGGAGATTGAAAGTAGTATGCACACAAGCCAATCATGTTTGATGATAAAGCATATACTTTGTAACAATCTTATTCATTTATTAATAAAAAGTATTAATTTATTAAAGGCTTTTAATTATCTACATGATCTTTGTTTTATAATATGTGATAAACCCATAGTTTTAAGCAATGCTTTTAGAATAATGATGATGATCATTCTAATGAGATCTAAATTCTTAGAAAGCTTAAAACTAAAATAGCTCCCAATCATTGGATTACTAAATTGGGGATTAGTGAATCCGGATAGATTGGTACATACGTTGCTTGCTCATTGCATGAGGATGATTGATCTCATGATCATTTGTGTGGAAACACTAAAGCAAATATGTAGGTGCTTATTAGAGAATAAGTTCACTGAACGTGGCTCGCTAAGGAATACCTAATGGAGTTTTACTTGCTGTCAATAGGAATTTCAGTAGTGATAGTAAGACAAGTGATCCTTGGACTTGAGATCATCATAGTATCTTGTGTATGATGAGTTATACTTTGACTTATTCCTTAAGACCCTTAGGGTATATCAAAGGGTATGCTTGGGTATAATAAGTTGTACATGGAGATAATGTATAATCAATAAAGAATCTACCACTTCTATTAAAAGAAGAGAAATGTCCTATGTGATTCGATAAATGAAAACCCAAAGAGTCCTTGGTTAAGCGAGTAATGAAATTAGAAAGGAGTTTCTAATTTGCATTATTTGAGTCATGCATTTAAGAGTCGAAATACATATAATTAAATAAAATAAGACTTGTGTAATTCCATGTCTTATATTTAATTGGGACATGTATGGTGGAAGGATTGAATTATACGGTAACTATTTACTCAAAGGTTCTTTTATGATTAATGTTGAAATCTATATTATCCGGAAAGTCGTTGATCGCTAGGGAGGCTTATCCCTATTGTAGAATAAATATTATTTATTTAAATAAATTAATTATTTAATTTATTTATTTAAATAAGATTAGAATTGTTCTAATTGATTTATTCACAACCGGTTTAATATGGAGAACCTAAAGGGTCACACCATAAAAGGAAGAATAATTATTTAAGAAGTTAATGGCATAATCGTAATAATATGTTAAGTATATTTAATTTAATCTATGGTGATAGAATAAATTAAATAGCTTAATATTTATTATTTAATATTTTAGAAATATTAAATATAAAATTAATAAGAGGAGTCTTATTAATATTATTACAATTATTATTATTTTAATTTCTAAAAGAGTTTAGGAATTAATTTAATATAAGTACTCTCATTTATTCCTAATAGGATTAGGAGGTTAAATTAATTAAAAGAGTTTAATTAATTATCCCTAATAAGATAAGGGAGCTTAATTAATTAAAGGATTTTAATTAATTAAAATAAAACCCAATTCCTTAATTGTTAAGGAGGGTTGCCCACATCTATAAATAAGAGGAGTCTTATTATGGGTGTAAAGGAGTTATTGACTTTTACAACATACGTAATTCCAATAGTTGGGAGAGTACGCCCTTTCTATAGAGATAGAAAACTAGGGTTTGAGCCAAATACCCATTTTCTTGAATTCTTATTCTTCCTTGGTGGATCACCTCTAGAGGCCAAACACTTGGGTGGCTAACGTTGATCAAAGGAAGGAACCAAACCCGGTGGATTCAAGTTGAACGCGAAAAGGATTGGAGGTGAACTTGTACCTGAGGAAGCTCGGATCTTCAAGGGTATGTTTCTTATTCATCTTTTTCGTTTAATTAATAATTGTGCATAAAGGGTGATCCGGGTATATGGTTTGTAAAATTTTTAAACTCTGATTTTTACACGCTTCCGCTTATTTATGCAATTTGATTGCGTTCATGAATATTACAAACCTAACACCAACCATTTAGGTTAACATACTTAACGCTTCTGAAATTACACATTGACCAACACAAACCTTATCTGTGAGACCCCAGATGTTATGAATAAAGATTTAATTTTCTCAAAATAATTTTTTGAATATTATGGTGTGGATTTGATATAATGTTATAGTTGTATGTAGTATTTATAAATTTTGCAAAGTATGCAAGTTATTGTATAATATTCGATTGGTCGGGGAATATTCTTTTTTATCGGGGAATATCCGTGCGACGGTACAATCATTGGTGGACCCCACAACGGAATTATTGTCTGATTGAGAGAACGACAAAAATATTTTATGAAAATAACGGCGAAAGTTTTACTGTTAACTGTAGAAACACCCGGTGTTAAAAATACAAGATAATGCAGCGTGATTCCATAGTAGCTACGATATTGATTATTGATGCTTACGTGATAAATCACTCGATTTTGTTTTATTGGTATTATTAATGTAATAAAAGCAGTAATACTTTTATAAAGTTATTCTATAAATAGAATATATTATATTCTATTATGCATAGTGTCGCATAAGTGTCTGCATAGTGTTTTGTATAGTAAAATCTTTTATATATAAATGTAATACTTTTATAAAGTTATTCTATAAATAGAATATATTATATTTTATTATGCATCGTGATGCATAGTGCCCTGCATAGTATTTTTGCATAGTAAAATCTTTTATATAAAATAGAATACTTTTATAAAGTTATACATTTTATTAGACAATAATTAGAATATATTATATTTTATTACAGCATAGTGCTGCGATAGTATTTGCATAGTAAAATCTTTTATAAAGTTATTCGTTTTATTAGATTATAAATAGAATATATTATATTTTATTTAAAAGATTTTGCTTTAAACATGGACCGTCAGATTAAAGTAAATTAATATGGACCGTTCATGAGTTAGTTACTATGCAGTCCATTTTTCTATAAATAGAAGCTCATTCCTTCATTATTTCTTACGAATTCACTAAAACTCTAGAGAGAGAAACTACAGAGAGAAAGAAGAAAAGTGTTCTGCTACTTCATTACTTCTATATCCAATACTCTTCTTCTTAAGGTAGGGAATATTATTTGTTGTACTCATAAGGGGTATTCTTTCTTTCTGAAGAGAACTTCTGTTATTCCATTCTTTATTATTCTGTTGGAATAACCTGTATACGCGGGATACCCTATACTTGGTGAAATTCTTCTATTATTTCATTCTTTATTATTCTGTTGGGATATCCTGTCTGTGCGTTTTACGCCGGACATGGTTCCTTCTTTATTATTATTCTGTTGGAATATCCTTTTTGTGTGTTTTACGCCAGACTTGGTTCCGTCTTTATTGGTATTCTGTTAGAATAACCTGTCTATGCAAAGTACCGCATGCATGGTGATTTCTGTTATTATTCCATTCTTTATTATTCTGTTGGAACATCACATGCATGCTTTTACGCATGACCTTGGTTAATTAATTATTATTCATTGGAATAACTCGTCTATGTGAAGTACCACATGCATGGTGATTTCTTTTATTATTCCATTCTTTATTATACTCAGTTGGTTAAAACTTTGACTTCCATACTCCATGAAATTAGTGGAATATCCTTGATATTTACGCTTCATCCAATATCTTTTCATGGAAATATTCTTCTGAGCATTCTTGAATTTTACTCTACAAAGCAGTATCATGTTGACAATTTGGACGTTATTAGTTCCTGGATAAATTAATTCTTGAACTTGTTTTATTGAATTCTTATATCATTGTCATCATCCTCATGCTTATATTTTGTTGAAAGTCATCTCTGGCTTGTAGTGCATAGATGAACTTGGTATGATTATGACCAAAGATTATTCGGTGTAATCATGACTGTAATGTTACAAATGACGTGGAAAAAGTCCTCATTGGCCCGTAGTGCATTGATGGACAGTTTTTGGTATGATTATAGCTATGGATTCTCTTCAGCCAAGGGTGCAAAGATGAATTGTTTTATGGCATGATAAGGACCATTGATAAAAACATTATTATCTTTAGCCGTAGTGCATGGATAATTCGTGGTCGTGATACTAAAGAATATCCTTGGCCGTAGTGCAGGGGTGATTCAATGATGTGGATTATTTATTAAGCTGAGTCTCAGCGATAACAGTGATGAAAAACCTTTTAAATCATAAAAGATAGTAGATTTTATTTTCTACTTGACTCTTTTAATGGATTGCTTGTTCATTACCGCAGTTAAACTTGATGTCTATTATATTTTATCAGTTTAACATTGTTGAAGACTAATGATAATTTATTCTGCATTGTCTTAGTCATAATATTTCTTACTGGGCTAGTTGAGCTCACCCTTTCTTTCACTGTTCTCTTTAGGAAATGAGAATATAGCTGGGACGAGTCGGGGAACAGAGTGATGGTCCAGAGGATAGCAGTTGTAGTCCTCACTATTCTGTGAAATAGTGTGTTAATAAATTTATTGAGTACTTATTTTGAGTTTTAATACTGTCTAGAAGACAATATTTGTATTGAAACTCACAGCTTATGTTGTATATTTAAAGATTGTATTTGTATTCTGTACCATGTATTTGGTGACTCAGAATAGGTGATGTATACCTATTTTGGGGGCGTCACATTACCGTTTATCTATAACTTTTGAAAACATCTCATTTGGTTTCATTTTATAACTTATTTAAATAATTATTTCAAATCTTTGTACTTTGCATTTCAACACATTAACATATGTTATTATAGTTTATAACATGTTTTAACATCATTAACATACACACTAGACTAACACAAGTCCAATAAGCCTGACCTGCAAACAAGCAGAACACACATCTCGATTCAGGAGGGTGTGCGCAATTGCCACACATAGACTTGGAAACAAAGCAGCAGTGCACCATTTTTGCCTTGGCACCATAAGAAGCTCTGTTGGAAGTACATGATAAACGTAGACTTCAAGAAGTGAATAGTAGCCGTTTTTAGCCCAACTAACACGAATTTCACCCACCAAACAATGAAATTAACATCTATAATTGGTACAGACTATTACAAACATGATTGCTAACATTTACAATCTATTAACACAATTTATCATCAACTAACACTAGTTTAATTTCTCAAAATTCCATATTTTCACATAAAACTTCATTTTTGAACTTCTTTCATAGAAATCATCACTGACATCCCAAAACTTGGCCAAAACACTTAATTCAAATTACTTTATGCTCGTTTCTTAATAGACTAGCATAATCAAGACTCAATTTATAGAATAAAATACAAATTGGCCACTAGAATTGGTACTACTCACAAGATATGTGGAAAATATACATTGTCATATTTTTCTTCCTTTTAAAACTGTAATTTAGCATACGAATTCTTGTTTACATATAAACTTAAATACAACCAACACATATAATCATCACAATTCAATTGTCTAGCAATAATTCAACAAAATCGATTTCACATAGAACAGAAATTATGCCGTAACTCATATATGTAATACTAAGGTTTGGATAATATACCTCCAATTTGCTTGAAACCCTTGTTATCACCACTGACTTCTCTTTAGAAAACTCAAGAATTCTCTCCCTTCTCTCTTAGCTTCTCTCTGTATTTTCTCTCTAAACCTCTGTTATTCTCCTTAGCCAAAATACGTGAAATAAGAAAGCTAGACGCTTGCTAACATAAACTGAAACCCACGTTCGTCAGTTTAAAAATAAAAAGACATTAGTTGGGAAAAAGCCAAAGGCCACAAAGCCATTTTTGGCTAACCATCTATTTCCCAACCAAATTATTATTATATTATTATATTACATAGTTTCCAATTGTCACCCTTGCCACCCATTAAATAACTTATAATTATAATTACTATATTCTTATTACAATTATGCTTATAGTAAATAATTAAATAATTATATATCAAATTTAATTAATAAATTAGACACATTACTATATTTAATTTATTTCCTTTAAATTAAATAATTCATTTACTTTAACTAATTTCTTAAATATTAAACAATTGATTTAATTTAATAATTTTCCTTAAATTAAATCCAACAAATAAAATTATCATTACTCGATTCAATTAACATTAATTAATTTAGCTACTAGATTAATTCATGACAATTCATCAAATATTTATTTTCTCAACAAATAAATTATTTAAAATATTTATTTAATTCAATAAATATTTAAATTAAATTACAAATTTCTCGATCGTTACAATTGCTTTCATACAAATTGCGTTATCATGTGCGCCTAGAAATCATGTGATCACAGATTCAGCTTATTGGATCTAGATTCGGTTCCCGTGATGGACATTTTCAGCTGTAAGCAGCTTGTAAATTATTTTGCGGTGTCTGAATTTCCTCAGATGGTTTTCATACCCACGAGGAAGTCGACATTATTTTGTACAATATTTTCTTACAGATGCTTCGCATCTCGAAAATAAAATCAATCCAGCCCAACACTTAATAAAATGGAAGTGTAAAAGGTCTCAATTATTATTGAGCATCAGGGTTTGAAAAACCTTTTTATAAAACATCATTGCTATATCTTGCTAAAAATTGAATTTTTATATAAATTCAAACCCTGTGTATATAGGTGCGAACGAGGCCTCGTACTACTTCCAAATAACAGCACATTGACCCATATAGACACATTCAGATAATCGTTTCTTGAAAAGAGGCGGTCACCGTGGTAACACAGATGTCGAGGGGGTGCCTAACACCTTCCCACTGCATAATCAAGTCCCCGGACCCTAATGAATCTCGGTTTCACCGACCCGTTTAGCAGTGTCACATCACTGGGTCAATGTGCAAACCTTTTATCGGTTGTGTTGGTACAACCATTTAAAAAACCAACTGGCGACTCTTAACAGTCCATCGTTGACATTATACATGTTGGACCTTTTTCACTTTTTTTTTTCAAACAAATCTCACCTAAAATGAGAACACCAAAGACAAGTAACGGAAAGGGACATTTAAAAATCCCGACGTCGACCACTCTTCTAATGGATTGCTTGTTCCGCTGCAGTTAAACTTGATGTTTATTATATTTTATCAGTTTAACACTGTTGAAGGCTAACGCTAATTTATTCTGCATTATGTTAGTCATAATATTTTTTACTGGGCTAGTTGAGTTCACCCTTTGTTTTCATTGTTCTCTTCATGAAATGAGAATATAGCTGGGACTAGTTGGGGAATGGAATGACGGTCCAGATGTTTGCATTAGTAGTCCTCACTATTTAGTGAAATAGTGTGATAATAATTGTAATGAGGACTTTATTTGAGTTTGGGTACTCTTTATGAGACATTATCCGTGTTGAAACTCTCAGCTACATTTTGTCATACTGTATAAAAGAAGTTTGTATTTTAAATTTTGTACCATGTATTTGACGACTCAAGATGGGTGATGTATACCTATTTTGGGGGCGTCGCAACTTCCGGCTGGTATAATTATATCATATCAAATAATATGAGTTACTGTGCATTAACTATTGTGGCAATTATTGAATACAAGACTGAGTGACTTCTTACTTAAGAATCAATTATATGAATCACTGTAAAATAATTATTGTGACAATTATTGAATGAAATACTGAGTGAATTCTTACGTAAGAATCAATAACATAATTTACTGTGCAATACTGTGTACTACTATGGAATCACGTGTATTAATGTATTTTTATCATCGGGTATTTCAACAGTTTAACGGTAAAATTTTTGCCATTATTTTTTTATAAAAAGGTTATTTCTGTTGCTTTCTATATCCGACAGTTATTTTGTTATAGGGTCCACAAATGATTGGTTAATTCAGCACCGTCGTACAAATATTTCCCGACAAAAAGAATATTCTTCGACTAAACGAATATTTTATGACAACTTGTTTCCTTTGAAAAATGTGCACATATTACCCATAACTATAGCATTATATCAAATCAACACCTTATTATAAACAATTTAAATTCTATTAAAAGTCGGGATCAACAACAAACTATATTTATCTCAAATAACACATAAATCAACTAATAATTCATAATTCATTCAAGATTCATTTATTTATCGTATAAAATCATTATTCATATTCTAAAACTTTAGAAGTGAATAATAAAACTTGAGAAATCCAAAACCTCATATATGATAATATATTTTTAAAATGTCAATCCACTATTAAGTATTATCACCATTTTTATTTTAACAAAAACATTTTATTTATTTTTATTAAAAATCATTCATTATTTGTGTGTTTACAACCCAACACCTCATGAGCTTACTAACACTAATATTTAAAATATTATTACGAACTTTCCAAACAATTTTTACATTTTCAGATTATCCAACAATTTTTATAATTATTTCTATTTATAAAAACAATCATTTAATAACTTCAAAATAGAATTACTAACTCCACATACTTTTATATCTTTAAAACATCATCAATATTAATCTTATATTATTATAATATTTTTCTCAAATTTCATAATTTTCCACCATTCATAGAATTTTCTATGAATTTCCTATATTTTTAAACTAACTATAAATAGCTTAAAAATACAATAAATATTTATATGATTCAATAATTATTTCAAAACATTCGTAAATTATAAAATAATATTATTAGAATTTTTAATAAGTTTCATAATTTTTCATCATTCATAGAATTTTCTATTAATTTCTTATATTTTCAAACTAACTATAAATAGTTTAAATATACAATAATTACTTATGCTTTTTCAATAATTCATCAAAATTTACAAAAATTCTAAGATGATATTATAAGAATTTACGTAAAAATATTTCAGCCCAAATAATTTTTTTGATAATTTAATTATAATTTCCATATTCAGAAATTTTAATAATTCATAATAATTAGCCCTTCTATTAGAAAAATACAGATCTTATGTCCTTTCCATGTAAAATTAAATTCTATAAAACTTCGTAAAAGAAATTGTTTCCAAATTCTTACTCTAACATAGAGAGAAAGGCTTACCGAAAATTCCGCTACAAAATTTTTTGAATCAATCACCTCTTAAACTTTATAACAAATCATACGTTAATCTTTAACGGTTCCAAATTTGTGGACATATACTCAACTTATATATGTATAACATATCTAAAAGTTACAACGATCCAATGGTCAGATTAAAAATTATAACTCACGCAATAAAGCTTAAGAACACTAATTTTTCGGACTATGAGTCCTTCTGACCAATTTCACTCAAATAGTCACCACAAACAATCCATAAAAACTTTTTGGGTGATTCAAATTCCTCCGTTTAGCTTACTTCCAGGGCTTTCTTTTGATATATGTCTTATCTCTTAACTCATTATACACTAAGAGATATGAATTTTACAAAATCAAGTAGTAAACTAATTTTTCTGAAAATTTAGATTTTTCATTCTTCTTTTGATTTCTAGATTTCTCTCATTTGATTCATGCTTATGCAAGTTTAAATCATCCAATACATACATAAGTATGTACTCTTTACATATAATTTATAAAAACTAAAATTACCAAGATTTTTAAAATACCTTTATGGATTTCTTTTTCACTTCTTCATTTCCTCATTGCCTTCCTCTTCCTTCTTCTTCTCATTCTTCTTTATATTATCTCCCTCTCTCTCTCTTCTCTCTTCTCTTCTTCCCACTGATATGGGCCCGTGAATGAATTATTTTGTTTATCCTCCTTTCCCTTTCTTTCTCCTTTTCTTTCTTTCTTTCTTCCTCTTTTTCTTCCTTCTTTTTCTTTCCTTCCCCCACATGTTCCCCTAGTAACTTCCTCCCTCCTTTTTCTTTGTCTCCCACTCACTCTATCTAAATTATTATCAGCCATTTCATTCGCACATGGGCTGCTCTTCCAAAAAAATTATTTTCTTTCCTCTTTTATTAACTCACTTATTCAATAAATTGTTCGTTTGATCAATTATTAATTTAACATTTGCAGTTTTTAAAATAATAATTATAAATTAAATTAGACTTTTATTTCATAAAATTTGGGATTTTACATCTGTGGCCTTTTACTACTTTATATATATATATATATATATATATATATATGATTACATATATAATAAAGTAGTAAAGGGCCAAATAAATATATATATATATATATATATATATTTACATTCGACAGTCAAGCCTAGATTCTAAATTCGTGGATTTTTATTGCTTTAATATATAAGTATATATAAACTGTTTAATGTTATTAAATATCTGTTTTAACTATTTATTTAATGTAAAGTTGCGATATTAATGTTTGTGGACAAGATTTATCTAAATTTTGTCAAATCTAACTTTTAACCGGTTCAAAAGTTGTAAAACCGAAACCGTTGAGCTAGAATGGCTAAGCTTTATTTAAATCTAGTTTTCTTTCTAGTTTTTTTTGTAAATATTAAGTAACCACGTGACCCTAGATCTATATCTAGAGGAAACAGGATGCTTGGCTGTGATGCCCCCAAAATAGGTATACATCACCCATCTTGAGTCGCCAAATACATGGTACAAAATTCAAATACAACTTAATTATTCAACTATCGTGTAAAAATACGACAAAACATAGCTGAGTTTTTAAAGTAATATTGTCTTCTAGACAATATTCATACTTAATGAAGTCCTCATTACAATTATTATCACATTATTTCACATAATAGTGAGGACTACTAAAGCCACTTATCCTGGACCATCACTTCATTCCCCAACTCGTTCCAGCTATATTCTCATTTCCTAAAGAGAACAATGAAAGAAAAGGGTGAGCTCAACTAGTCCAGTAAAAAAATATTATGACTAAGATAATGCAGAATAAATTATCCTTAGCCTTCAACAGTATAACATCTGATAGAATATAACAAGTTTTAGATCAACAACTGCAGCGGAACAAACAATCTATTAGAAGAGTCAAGTAGAGCATGATATCAACTATCTTCTATGATTTAAAAAGTTTTTCATCCGCTTTATCGCTGAGACTCAGCTTAATAAATAAACCACATCATCGAATCATCCCTGCACTATGGGCCAAGGATATTCATGTAATCATCAATGGTCATGATTATACCGAATAATCTCTGGTCATAATCATACCAACAACTATCCATCAGTGCACTACGGGCCAATGAGGACTTTTACCACATCATTTATAATATTACGGGTCATGATTATACCGAATGATCTCTGGTCATAATAATACCAATCAACAGTCCATCTATGCACATAAGCCAAAGATGACTTTCATCACAATATAAGCATGAGGATGATGACAATGATATAAGCGTTAATCAAACGAAATCAAGGATAAATATTAAAGACTTTAAATTTATCCAGAGTTTAAAAATATCCAAATTGTTAACATGATACTGCTTTGTAGAGTAAAATTAAAGAATAATTTTCATGTATTAAAAATAATTTGGACATAAAAGAAATATATTCTTCGGGTGAATACTACCCCATGAATAGTACCCTATGAATAGTACTTCGGGAAAAGTACCTCGTGAATAGTACTCCGGCATGAAAAGTGTCCAAAATACCCGAGTGAATAATATTCGTGTGAATAGTAACCCATGAATAGTAACTCGTGAATAGTACTTCGGCCTAAAAAGTGCCCCGAATACCCGAGTGAATAGTATTTGTGTGAATAGTAATGGGGTGAATAGTAACCTGTGAATAGTAACTCGTGAATAGTATTTCAGCATGAAAAGATCAATAATTATCAAGAATGCTCAGAATAATATTTCCATGAAAAGATACTTGATGAAGCGCAAATATCAAGGATATTCTACTAATTTCATGGAATATAGAAGCAATACTTCAACAAAATGAGTGTAGAACTAGGGATACGAAATGAAATAATATTACTTACATACTACAGAGTATGGAAGAAAATAATATTTCATACGAATATTGAACAAAAATAATATCCCTTATGAATACGAAAGAAATAATACCCCTTATAAATATTGAACGAAAATAATATTCATACAAATACGAAAAATAATATCTCTTCAGAATATGAAATAAATAATACCCCTTACGAATATTGAACGAAAATAATATGCATACGAATACGAAAAAATAATATCTCTTTAGAATATGAAATAAATAATACCCCTTATTTAACACCCCCTTTCCGAAATAGAAAGAGAGGTTACTCAAAACATTACAAAACTAATAATTTCAATAACAAGGCTCAAAGCCACAAAAGAATAGTCTTAATATCTGATAAATACCACAAGTCTACCATAATAAATGCCACACTGGCTCAAACCACAATCTGAAATCATTGTTACAACTCTAAATAAATCAATGTATCATAACCTAACAAAATATATCAAAACTATTGGATAGAAGGGAGCTCTCGACACACTTGCCCTTGATCCCCCTGATTACCTGTCGGAAGAAAAACACAGCATGAGCCAAATGCCCAGTACGGATATAGAATACAAATAATGAACCGAAATAACTAACTCAATTAACTGAAAAAGGAAGAACTGAAATGAAACGAACAAAACTAACACAATTAAATGATAGGCTGAATCACATGGCTGGGTGTTATTTCATACCGAGCTCAAAATAAATAATAATATACTTTGCCACACAGGCAAGTCAAATAATGCCACAAAAGCAAATCACACACATTGGACCGCGAATCCAATGTATGTAAAATCGGAAGGCGTGTTTGGCACAAACATCACCACTCCGCAGAACATAACAGAACAGGAAACTAAGGTCGATCCATACGCCTGCCACAACAAAACACCAAATGGACAACTCCCAACGGAGCACAAAATGGAGACGTCGTGGACTGATCACACCGCCACGGAATGTGTCATGCCTCGGTGCCAAGATGACATGCATGTGGTACCCCCACAGGTGGTTATAGCTCAGGTATACCCAACAGTATTCTAACAAAAATATCATGTCACAACACATGCGATATAATATTAACACAAAGGGTTCTAACATGTACATGTTAAACTGAGACGAATCATCAACACCAAGTCTCCAAAATATATATTAACATGTACATCACTACAAATATCAAAATAAAATTTAGACATGATACGCTAGTCTAAAGAGTACAAATATGAGTTCTAATACAATGCCCAAACAAATATATCACAATAAATTGACAAGGAATAATTATGAGAGGCAATACTAAATTTCAAAACGAATAACGAAACAAACAACTTAAAAATAAACGAGTCTCGCTAAAAGAATACGGAATCTGTACCTGGATTAAGCAATGTAATACCCAAAGTATATTCCAAAAACTCGTTTAGACTCTCTCCGTTCAATCTAAATAATTTAATAAGATTTTATTACAATTACTAACATAATATTATTCAATTTATTATTAAGTAAATTTATAAATTTATCATTAGAATTAATTAATAGTATACAAAATTTTCAATTGAATTTATAAATAACACAAGTTAATTAATATGATATAAACAATATTATATATATATATACCATACCATATAATATCTATATATATACTTGGCAAAACCGAAACTAATAGTTTATATATATATATATATATATATATATATATATATATATATATATATATATATATATATAAGTACCTATATATATAATTACACCTCACTATTATTAAGAATCGAGAATCATTGTTAAGTGTTATATATGATTACTTAATTTACATAAGAAAAATATATAGATACTTGGCACGATAACCAACCAAACAAATTTAGAGCATTGCTCAAGCAACTATCACACTATTTAATTAATTAATAAAATAACTAACAATGACCAACTCACTTGATCTTGAAAAAAATGAGACACTGCTCCTATGTTTCCCACAGCACAGACGCCTCCTTCGTTTGTTTATCAGACGAATAACCAACGAAAAATTATATAGGGTTTGTGTCAAATATGATGTGTATTGTTAGGTTTTACATATTTATTAATTAATATATTTTACTAACTCTCCTAATTTAATAGATTTTAAAAATTTTACACAATTATAATTTAGACCCAATTACTTTAAGCCCAAATTAATGTCTCTTACATATTTTAGTCCACATAACTTAAATACAATTTGACCCAACTAAAAACAAAGTCCAATTAATATATTTTAAAATAAAATAATTTTTATTATTTAATATTAAATTTTAATTTTTTTACTGGGTATTACACCTTACCTCAGAAGAAGACTGGATACTGGAATAGTGAAGTAGTAGACTTCTCTTCTTCTTTGTCTCTATAATTGCTCTTGTGAGTCTTTGCGATTTAGTGAGAATGAAAGAAGAATGGGCTTCTATTTATAGGAAAATATAGTTTCGATAATTGCACGTTTTGTAGGGTTTCGGTACAAAAACGCAGCAAAAATATAAAATAATCAAAGCAATTTCCGAAACCCAAACAGGATCCATGTAAAATGTAAATTAATTCAAATGGTTTAGATATTATACCGATTATGAAAGAGTTCTGAAATGGCTTCGAATCCCTTACGCAATCCAACAGAACCGCGCCTCTACGGTATCCACACGAATGCTATGCGAATCGTCGCACAATCTGCTGTGAAGGGAACTGCGGTACTAGCCACCAAGGATTAGGATTTTCAAAATTTTTCTCTAGTCTCTCTCTAAGAGCGGCTAGGGTTTTTTATGTTATGATTCGTTACCTAAAATGGCTGCTATATATCATATATATATATATATATAGTAGTTAATAGGAATTAATCAAAACCCTAATCTAATTAAAATAAAATCTGAATTTATATATATATATATATATATATATATATATATATCTTAAATAAGTCTTACTTAATTAATATACCTATATATAAATTATCATATTAATTTAAATTCGTAATTTAAATTCTATCAATCATATTGACATATTTAAATCTTTACAATTTAAATTAATTCCCTTTTAATTACGTTCTTTGTGTGTGACCCTATATGTTATTATTACGTTGACAATAATTTTAAAATCATATTATAAAATTATAAACAATGAGCGGTATCTAGTAATGCATCACTGCTACCCAAGTAATAATAAGATTGATGATTCGATGCAACCTTTTCGTGACCAATGTTTTAATATAATTTAATCCTTTTAACCTTGATATCTTAGATTAAACTCGAGTCATGGAATGTGTCATACTCTTCATAATTTAATCTGAGTTTTCTTGATCAATGAGTAGACTATATGAAACAAATCACTATTTAAGCATGGCCATGCATTTCATAGTCCTACTCAATCAAGAGGCCTATGGATATCACCCCTAATAAATAGGAGGGTTAAATTCCATCTAGATCACTCATATTTCACATGATTCATGATGTACCCAATAATCACCTTTATAGTCCACCCTATTAAAGGTGACCTTTGATGATATCAAAGTACATAAATTCTCGTGTAGTAATATAGTGATTTCAGGTCGGAGGACCATTACATCATTCTCACTATGAGAATCGCTAATGACACTTAGATGCTCCACATAGAATTCTCATGGTGGGTCTGTCCAGTACATCATTCTCTAACACATACATATGAATTGACTTAATATCTCATATATTTATGACCAATGAGATTTGGTCATCAGTTAATCCACATACTAGTCTCAATGCATCATTGTTGTCCTATCAACAATGATACTCGACTAGGGAAATTTAAGAGCAATGATACTAATTGTAATGATATAATCTCATGTTCAAGTCATATACTTGAAACTATATAATTTGTATCACTATTCTAAGGACTTTTATTATGTTAACATTTATATAACGCAGTAAATAAAACCATAATAAAATTATTCATTTATTCAATCAAATATAATACCAAAATGTTAAGCAATTATATCAAATAATTGGCCTCTAGGGCATAAACTCTAACACGTTTTGGGGCTCAAAATATTACAGTATAATACCTTCATTTTTTCCTTCATTTTTAATTTAGTCATGCAAGTATTATCAATCTTGAACCACCTCCCCTAATAGTACATGCATGTGAATCAATAGTACACACATGTGAACAAATAGTTATAAGCATGTTAATTAATAGCAATTAATTGCTCATTTATCTGATTAATTATCCGATTTGTCAATATAACCTCCAGACATCAATTATTATTGAAATAGATGTCAATTTCCATTAACACTAATAATCCCAACTAAATGTAAATATCAATTTCATCTTTAACCAACACGAATTTATTCATCATTAATATTATAACTCACAATATTAAACAACCAGATCATTCATAGGAAAGAGGGGCTTTCGATAAGGATTTCTCTCTATCATAGCCATGAATTAGGTGACCAAACCTCTCCTCGACGTAACTTTCTAGACATCGTCAATATTGCAAATAATAATATGAATAACTTTTGTCGTCTCAATTATTGATTTAATTATAAAATATTATGCGAGATGATCTTTGTGACAATAATTGAATCAATAATATGAGAGATATTATGCAACAACCATCAGAAAGCAATAATTGAGTATAACTGAGTGACTTCTCACGTAAACATCAATAATCAATACCTTGTGCTACTATGCAACCACGCATATTACTGTACTTTTACCACCGGGTAGTTCAACAGTTTAACGGTAAAACTTTTGTCATTTTTTTTATAAAAAAGATAATTCTGTTATTTTCTAACTACGACAATACTTCCGTTGTGGGGTCCACCAATGATTGTGCCGTCGTACGAATATTTTCTATTAAAACGAATATTCCTCGACCAATCGAATATTATATAACCACTTGCTTACTTTGCAAAATTTGTAAATATTACCTCCAACTATAACATTATATCAAATCCACACCATAATATTCAAAAATATATTTCGGGAAAAAATAATCTTTATTCATAAAAGTTGGGGTCTTACAACCTCCCCTTCTTATGAAATTTCATCCTCAAAATTAGGGTGCGTACCTGGTATGACGAAGATATGAGGATACCTTGACTTCATTTCAGATTCTAACTACCTGGTCATTTGCTCAACATCGTGGTTTCTCTACAAAACTTTAACTTGAGGTATAACCTTGGAGCGTAGAATATGATCCTTCTTATCCAAGATTTTAACAGGTACCTCCTCATACGTTAAATCTTCTACTATGTCGTCCGGTTCTAATTCAATAATTAGGTTCAGGTCTTTCATATATTTACGTAACATAGATATGTGAAAAACGTTATGAACACGAGACATACTTGGTGGTAAAATGAGTCTATAGACCACAGTTCCTACTCGATCGAGGATTTTGAATGGCCCAATTAAATCGAGGGTTGAGATTTACTCTCTTCGTCGATTCTTGCTTCTAGAATAACGCCCTCTTGAACCTTCTTCTTCATATTCATCAGCTCCGGGTGTGTATCTTGAGCGGCTTTAACTTTATCGATTAACATCGATTCTACTCGTATTATTTGACATCATCACGTGGGTCCCTAGAGTCTTTAACTCTATCTCCATCTTTTGTAAATCGTACGAAACAGGTCTTTATGTTAACGATATCGCACTCGTAAATGCATACGATCTTCTACTCAATGCGTCAGCTATCACGTTCGCTTTTTCCATGATAATATTGAATGTTATGGTCGTAATCTTCAACAGCTCGAGCCAACATCTTTGGTGCATGATACATTCGTTTTGGGTGAAGAAATATTTAAGGGTTTTAAAAATGGGTTTTGTATTGGGGTCAATACAAAATTTGATTTCACGCTTTGGGGTAGGCCAGGAAGTCTTAAGAGAATACGTTAGAAAATTTATGAACAATATAAATATCATTCAAATCTGACATATTTTTGTTTAAATCAGTGACATGGGCTAAGAAAGCTTGACATCTATTTTCAATAAACGAATAGCTTTATGGCTTGATATGACAGTGATTGACTTTAGTGGTTTGGTTGCTTGAATTCGCATAATAGGTTAATTAGGAATATGAAAGCTAACAACCTTACAAAATCAATCGATTTTAACATGATGAGTTATGACAACCCCGGAATGTGAATATTTATTAAATCTTAAAATATTGAATTAAGGTCAAATAATAAATCTAGACAGAAAATAAGTGAATGGACTTGAGATTTCCAAGAAGTAATTCTATGGATTTAAAATTTTTCTGGAGAATTATTCAGGATTAAGGAAATAAGTGTTTATATTCTGTGTATATGGTATTACATGCGTACAGTATGTGGTCAAGGGTCAAGGGTTGACCATATAAGATATATCAGTGGCAAACCCTAATTTTATATTAAGAACGTCAACGTTCAGTTAGAAAATTCTTACGAATTATAAGAAACCCAAAAATCGGTTCTGGAAACCCTAATTTCAGTTCCGAGAATTCGAAACCCTAATTTGGAAATTTAAAACCCTAATTTGGGAATGCAAATGCTAGTATAAGGTTTAAACGTTATTAATAATAAACTATTTAGGGATAACCCTAATTAATTTAGAAAACTTAATTTCTGGATTCGAAACCCTAATTTATAATTTGGGAAAACATAATTGTTAATTTAATAGTTTTAATATTAATTAGAAAATATTAATCCTAATTTTCATGTTATAAGTAATTAGGAAACCCTAATCTAATTAGGAAACCTAATTTCTAAATTAGAAAAATTATTTTTCTATTTAAAACCCTAATTCTTAGGTTATAAACCCTAATGTACCATTTTAACCCTAATTTCTAAATTAGTAATTTTAATTAGGAAATAATAATCCTAATTAGCAAGCTTGAATTATGATTAAGAAATTTTAGTATAGTTAGATAATTCTAATTATGATTTAGAAATATTGATTTTCTATTTTGAAAATCGAAATTCGGAAATCTTAGAAATTAAATTGTGAAGTTAAGGGTTAAACCCTAAACCCTAAGGGTCAAAACCTAAAGCCTAAGGGAATAAATCAAATGACAATTATGCCCTTTTTGTTTTTTTATTAAGGTAACTTGTCAATCTTGCCATATCATAGAGTTGGTGACCAACTAGATATCCCATATGTGCTTAATAATCTCAGCCCTTATATCATATAGATACATTGTATCAAAATATAAATAATTCAAGAAAGAGAAAAGGCCGCTTTACTTTTCATTTTCTCCTAGCTCATTATCTCTCTTAAATTTCGGGACTTAGAGAGAGAGAGGATGAGAATCAAAGCAAATATCAGCTCTTAGATTTTCAATATCAGATCATGTGATCAGATTCAAGATCAAAGCCTTAAAGGAGGGTATATTGTGAGACCCCAAATTTTATGAATAAAGATTTAATTTTCTCAAAATATTTTTTTTATATTATGGTGTGGATTTGAGATAATGTTATAGTTGTGGATAATATTTATAAATTTTGTAAAGTATGCAAGTTGTTCTATTATATTCGATTGGTTGGGGAATATTTGTTTTAGCAGGGAATATTCGTACGACGACACAATCATTGGTAGACCCCACAACGGAATTATTATCGGAATGAGAAAATGACAGAAATATCTTTTTATGAAAATAACGGCGAAAGTTTTACCGTTAACTGTTGAATCACCCCGTGATAAAAGTACAGTAATACGCGTGGTTGCATAGTAACACACGATATTGATTATTAATGCTTACTTGAGAAGTCACTCAGTTTTGTTCAATTATTGCTACATTAATTGCTGCATAGTATCTCATGTTATTTTATTCAATTATTGTCGATATTTTATATATTATTAAATCAATAATTGAGATGGCAAGTTATTCTAATTATTATATGCATAATTAACAATGTCTAGAAAGTTCTGTCGAGGAAAGAGGGTTTTTCACCTAATTGCATGCCAATAGGGAGAAATCCTTATCGGAAAGCCCCCTCTTTCCTGGGAACGATCTGGTTGTTAATATTGCGAGTTATACTAATGATGAATAGATGTTATTAAAAATATTGAGGGGATTTTTTTATAAAGTATTTGATGTAAATTTTGTTTATTTTATGGACCTCTATTTACCCATTTTTCAAAATAATCGATAGAAAATTATTTAATATAATAAAGGTGGGGCCACATGTGGGGGCCACATTTGGGGCCCATGGATGGAGAAAAATCTGGAATGGGGGTGGGTTGGAGTTTACTTATGTTGGAGGGAATTATATATATATATATATAAGTTTTGTTTTATTTGATTATAAATAGAATATATTATATTTTATTTAAAGTTTTTTGTTTTATTAGAATATTTTATTGCACAGTAATGAATAGTAAAATCAAATTTTCAGAAAATTTCAAATTTAACGTCGCTAGTGATTTTCTTTCTTCTTGCAAAATCCGTGATTTCTAAATTCAAATAGTATCCTTTCCATTATCCTATAAATAGGATGCTTAGTTAGAATTAAAAATCACAACAGAATCAGAGAATTCTTCTTCTATAATATTGAGCATATTTCTTTGGAGTTTTAGGAAGTTTTGAGCGTAAAAAATAGTGAAAGTTTTCTTCAAGAGTATTATTTCTTTCGTATTCATGAAGAGAATTATTTTCTTTCAATACTCGTAAGGGGTATTATTTATTTTATATTTTGAAGAGATATTATTTTTCGTATTCGTATGAATATTATTTCGTTCAATATTCGCAAGAAATATTATTTTCATTTAATATTCGTAAGGAATATTATATTCGTTCAATATTCAAATGGAATATTATTTTCGTTTAATATTCGTAAGGGATATTATTTTTGTTGAGTATTCGTATAAAATAATATTTTCTTCCATACTCTGTAGTATGTAAGTAATATTATTTTGTTTCAGATTCCGAATTCTATACTCATTTTGTTAATGTTTTGGCTTCTATACTCCATGAAAATAGTAGAATATCCATCATATTTGCGCTTTATCTAGTATCTTTTCATGGAAATATTATTCTGAGCATTCTTGATAAGTTTTAACTTTTTCATGTCGGGGTACTATCCACGGGGTTACTATTCCTGAAGTTACTATTCATGGATACTATTCACTTGGTTACTATTCACCCGCGGTATTATTCATGACAAAGATTGATACATTTTTAGTCCAAATTATTTTTGGTACAATATTATTCTTGAATTTTACTCCACAAAGCAGTGTCATGTTGACAATTTGGACGTTATTGATTTCTGGATAAATTAAATTATAAATCTTTTAAAATTTATCCTAGAACTTGTTTTATTGAATTATAACGTCATTGCAATCATCCTCATGCTTATATTGTTATGAAAGTCATCGTTGGTCGTAGTGCATAGATGGACTTGGTATGATTATGACCAGGGATTATTCGGTATAATCATGACCGTAATATTACAAATGATGTGGTAAAAGTCCTCATTGGCCGGTAGTGCATTGATGGACAGTTTTTGGTATGATTATGGTCATGGATTCTCTTCGGCCAAGGCTGCAAAGGTGAATTATTTTATGGCATGATCAGGACCGTTAATGAAAACACGATTATCCTTGGCCCGTAGTGCATGGATAACTTGTGGTCGTGATACTAAAGAATGCATGTCCTTGGCCCGTAGTGCAGGGATGATTCGATGATGTGGATTATTTATTAAGCTGAGTCTCAGCGATAAAATTGATGATAAACTTTTTAAATCATAGAAGATAGTAGATATTATGCTCTACTTGACTCTTCTAATGGATTGCTTATTCCGCTGCAGTTGTTGATCTAAAACTTGTTTTCGATTATATTCTATCAGTTGTTATACTGTTGAAGCCTAAGGATAATTTATTCTGCATTATCTTAGTCATAATATTTCTTACTAAGCTAGTTGAACTCACCTTTTCTTTCACTATTCACTTCAGGAAATGAGAATATAGTTGGGACTAGTCGGGGAATGGATTGACGGTCCAGATGGTTGCATTAGTAGTTCTTACTATTTTGTGAAATAGTGTGATAATAATTGTAATAATATTGAAATTGAGTTTGTATATTGTCTAGAAGACAATATTCGTGTTGAAACTCCCAGCTTATATTTTGTCGTACTTTGCACAATAGTTGTATAATTAAGTTGTATTTAAATTTTGTATCATGTATTTGGCGACTCAGAATGGGTGATGTATACCTATTTTGTGTGCGTCACAGTTGGTATCAAAGCTTAGGGATATGATCCTTGGCTGAGATGTGAGACAAGAACTAGGATGGGAGAGACAGGGAATTCCTTAGCTAGTATGACATACTTAACTTTCATTGGTATTTAATTGGTCGGTCAGAGTATAGGGATAATATTTGGCATGTAAATTAAACCTTGTTTTGTGACAGTGAAATGGCATCTGAAAATGTTGAGATAAGAAATGGAGCACAAGAGACCGTTGAGTCACCACAGATCAATAACCAGGATAATGTGTAGGAAGGCAACAATCCTCAGGTGAACAATGTGACGAACGAGAATTTTATAATTTATTTTAATATTTATTGAATTAAATAAATATTTTTCGATGAGTTAATTATTAGATTAAATAATTAATTGATGCAATTGTGGTAGATTAATTTAATTATATGTGTTACAATTATTAAATTAAAGTAGAGAATTTTTATTATCAAAGTATGTGATTATGTGAGCTTATTGTATTAAAAAAATATTTAATAAGCATATTGGTATTTTAATTAATTTAATTATTAATTAGAGAGTTAATAATTTGACATTAATTTTTAATGAGAAATTTAATTATGTGACTATGTGAAATTATAAGAAATTATTATATTTTATTTAAAATAAATTAAATAAGATATTGATTTATTTTATGAAGGAGTGTGACGTTAATTAAACCATATAATAAAGCTTTATTAAATTAAATGATTTTTGAAATCTATTAATCTAGCCAAACAAGGTCCTATGGGGAGTTGGATGCAGTTACCCACTACTGGAGTAACTGACCTTTATGCGCGTCTGTTGAATTCTTATAATACGTATTCTTCTTTTCATTCTTCATTATTGCCTAAGTCTAGAAAACAAGCCAGAGAGAATAGAAAACTTACAGAGAGAAAATTGAGAAGCTTGAGAGAAATTTGTAAGTGTGTAATCAACAGGTTGTTGTGAAAGGATCATCATTGATCACCTCTTCTAAATTATACTCAGGGTAATCTCCTCCTTCCCAATTTCTACTTCACGTCTTTTAGTTTTCATAAAAATGGGTTTCATAGTTTTAGTTTAAACCTCTGTAATTGGGATAGTAGTAATGACTATGGGTTGTATATGTGTTATGACTTATCACATCGTATTTAATTATATATATTATGTAAATCATATCATCAAATTCATGAAAATATGTCGTATATGATTTTTACAAAATTACAGAGTATGGGTTTTGGCCTTATGGCCTTATACGTGATATTTTATGTATTGATCGCATATTATCCCTAAATTTTACACTTGTATGTTGTTATGCATGTTGATACGAAGAGACCAAAGTTTAAATGAATGGATTCGGTGTTATAATGAATCCATAGTGACAATTTTCATGTTTTATTTTCAAAACCTTCAAGAACATCAAAGTCAGTGAAATTCATATGCTTTAAATCAGTTATTAAGTGTTTAAATTGGTTAATGTCAGTATATAAATGTTGGGTTATGATTATACATGAATTATATCATGTGGGTATGATTAAATTCGAGTAGTAATAATTTTATTGGAGTTCCTTGGCCATGTTCTGCAATTTTCGCGAATTGCAGTAACCAAATCGAGCCTCGCGTCATGTCACCGACTCCTGTGCTTGAGACTCAAATACAATACTTAATGAACGCCTTATAGCAGCATCATCGTACAATATGAGAACCGGTTAAGTAATGAAGTAAATAGCAACCACTCTCCAGAATGTTCAGAATGAGATTTTTTTTAAATGTTTAAGTCTAACAATGTGTTAGTAAATTAATGTAATGAACATGTAAACATGTTAGAAGTATAATATGATGATAAAAGAGTTGTTTAACATGTAATAACATAATTACATGTAGATTGAGTTATGGAATACATAATTAATTTATAATTCATGAGGTGATATTATATGATAATAAATGTGATAATTTGACTAAGTATAGTCATAATCAAAGTTTAGACAAAAGAATGATCATTGATGATTAGTTAAGTTATAATTAACTGGTATTGTGAATGTGAATGGTATGTAGGATTAAATTCAAAGAACGTGCTTAGTTAAAGTGTAATCTACGCACGAGGCAAGTTTCCTAACCCTACTTGTCATTATTGTTCAAGTTTATTATTTACCCCGAGTAAATTATCATTACTACTATTCAAGTTCAAATGTTGTATTAAAGATTTATTATCTTTTCAAAGCATGCTTCAGTTATACAATAATTGTTCTATTGTATACTTCTTGAGATTATTATTCGATTTGAATATCATTATTATTGAATCTTATTAGACTAGTGAACCTTTATTGATTCAATTAGTCCTTAGTTGATGAACGTTCTAAATTTCAGAACCCTTATTGAATTATCCAAACCAAACTTCCTTTGGTGCGGACTCGAATGTCAAACTAAGATGAACAACCCTGCAAAGCGATTTACTTATGCGTTAGCGTTAAGATGTTGTGCACAGTATGGTACTAAGGGTTGATCCCCCTAAGTACTAATAGAAAGGTCCATAGTCTTATGACTGTTAAAGGTTTCAAGTATAACCCTTGATAACCTAGGACATAGTTCAAGGTCTTATGACCCTCAGAATTCTTTTGATTCTTGTTATTCATTCTTGATTCAAAAGTTGAGCTTTTATTCTGATGTCTTTGATTTACTCGCATGTTATTATACTGTTATTTCATTATTATACTTGTGGGCATTAGTTCTCACTCTTGCTTAATAATAACATTGCAGTTAAGAACGAAAGAACTGATGAACCTTCTACTAGTAAGGGCAAGGGCAAAGTTAGCAAGTGATAAAGACTTGTTATTTTATTAGATGATGTATTTATGTTTAAGACTTGAGTTACTGATGTTGTTAAGACTTATTTGTTTATGATTCCGCACAGATGTTTAAGGTTAGTTTAACCTGGGATTGTATTATTATTATTCGGATGTTGTAACCCTTAAGGGGAAGATTTTTATTCTATCTATTGCATGGCTTGCAAGTATTATGGGTAGATAGATAGATGATATTTGTACAGTGAACACCAAATCCTGTGGAATTGAAGTACCCAGATTTGGGGGTGTCACAAACAACAACACAGACCAAATGATGAACGATGGGATGTTCAGAGGCTTTGTGAAGTTCATGCAACACCAAACGAGAGAGACTCATGTTCATAATGTAGGTGGAAACAATGGCAACCCATGGTTGGTCACTGCTAAGCAGTTCAAGGAGTTGGGACTACCAGAGTTTTTGGGAAAGCCAGAACCACTTAAGGCGGAGACATGGATAAAGCAGATCACCGAGATATTTGATGTCTTGAAATGCTCAGAGGAACAAAAGTTTCCATTCTCCACCTTTATGTTGCGTGCAGAAGCAGATCATTGGTGGGAATCTGTAAAACGTACCCAGCCTGAAGCACTCAAAATGTCTTGGGAGAAGTTCCAAGAACTGTTCAACGACAAGTACTTTCCCGAAAGTATTCGTCACATGAAGGAGGTAGAGTTCATCTAGCTGGAGCAGAACAATATGACCGTGTAACAGTATGAAACTAAGTTTGTCGAGTTATCCCGGTTTGCGTCCCACTTAGTTTATAACAAGGAGATAATGACACGGATGTTTCTAAGAGGTTTGAAACCCGAGATACGTCAATACCTAATTTCTCACAAACTGTGTTTGTATTCAGATGTTGTAAATAGGGCTCAGTTATTGGAGCGCGATAACGAGTCAACCCTACCAAGAGAGAGAAGCCAGCAAATCGATAATACCAATGGTAGCAGTCATAGAAGCGGTGACAACAAATGTGGACAGAATTAATATGCTAGAAATGGTAACCACTTCGGTGGTAATCATGGTCAGGATAATAGGAAAGGTGAACTAAGCGAGAACAACTTCAAGAAGAGAAGGTTCAATAATGATGGAAAGACAGCGGCACATATTTCCAAGGAACAAGAAAGACCATCGATCGTATGTTTCAAATGCGGACAGGAGGGACACATCCGTCCAAACTGTACGCAGCAACCCAAAGCATGTTTTAATTGTGGAAGAGAAGGTCACCTAGCTCGATTTTGTCGTGTAGTGAAGTCAAGTCCAGTTGGGATAGTGATGCCAAAGGATGTCCCAGACAAGTTAAAGCCGGTAGTTTAAGTGAGAGCGTCTGTCGAGGAACCCGAACAAGGTTATTATGGGTAAGCTTATCATAAACTCTAGCGAAGTATATACCTTATTTGATACCGGTTCTACCCATTCTTTTATTTCTCCTACTTGCGCTCAACATTTAAATTTGACTCCTGAGAAATTAGACTTTGACTTATCTGTTGAAACTCCGTTAGGAGAAACCTTCGTTACCTCCACTGTTTATAAGTCTTGTTTGATTCAAATCGACACTTTCACGTTACTTGTCGATCTTATCTCTTTGAAAATACTTGCCTTTGATATGATTGTAGGAATCGACTAGTTAACTATTCTTCATGCTAAAATTGATTGTTTTCGTAAGGTTGTTAGCTTTCATATTCTTAACCAACCTGTTTTTCGAATTCAAGAAACCAAACCACTAAAGTCAATCACTGTTATACCAAGCCATAAGTAAAGAGCCCCTAACCTTTCGCTGGTGACTTACTTGTGTGGAATGCACCGAAGCCAGACTTTTCATAGGCAACGTCGTGAGGAACGGTGACAAGTTGATATGTATCAATGTGACGTGTTATCCAAGTCTTGGATGAGAGTCACAGTTTTGATTGATATTTTTATTGCTCATAAATTTCTTGACGTATTCCTGAAGACTTCCTGGCCTACCCAAGAGCGTGAAATCGAAATTTGTATTGACCCCAGTACAAAACCCATTTCTAAAACCCTCAAATATTTATTCAACTAAAATGAACGTAACATGCGCCAAAGACGTTGGCTCGAGCTGTTGAAGATTACGATCGTATTATTCAATACCATCTTGGAAAAGTGAACGTGGTTGATAACGCGTTGAGTAGAAGATCGTATGCATTTACGAGTGCGATGTTGTTAACACAAAGACCCATTTCATATAACTTACAAATGATAAAGATAGAGTTAAAGACTCTAGGGACCCACATGATGATGGCAAATATACGAGTAGAACCGACTTTAATCGATAAAGTTAAAGTTGCTCAAGCTACGCACCCGGAGATGATGAATACGAAAAAGAAGGTTCAAGAGGGCGTTATTCTAGAAGCAAGAGTCGAAGAAGAGAGAAAATCTCAACCCTCGATTTAATTGAACCATTTAAAATCCTTGGTCAAGTAGGAATTGTGGCCTATATACTCGCTTTACCGCCAAGTATGTCGTATTTTTATAACGTTTTTCACGTATTGATTTTACGTAAATATGTGGACGACCCGAACCACATTATTGATTTAGAACCGGATGAGATAGTGGAAGACTTAACGTATGAAGATGTACCTGTTAAAATCTTGGATAAAAAAGAATATATTCTACGCTTAAAGGTTATACCTCAAGAGTTAGAATCTGACGAAGTGTCCTCATCTGTTCGGCATACCAGGTACGTACGTAAATTTTGAGGGCGAAATTTCATAAGGAGGGGAGATTGTGAGACCCCAAATTTTATGAATAAAGATTTAATTTTCTCGAAATATTTTTTTGATATTATGGTGTGGATTTGAGATAATGTTATAGTTGTGGGTAATATTTATAAATTTTGTAAAGTATGCAAGTTGTTATATTATATTCGATTGGTCGGGGAATATTCGTTTTAACAGGGAATATTCGTACGACGACACAATCATTGGTGGACCGCACACCGAAATTATTTTCGGAATGAGAAAACGACATAAATATCTTTTTATGAAAATAACGATGAAAGTTTTACCGTTAACTGTTGAATCACCCGGTGATAAAAGTACAGTAATACGCATGGTTGCATAGTATCATGCTTTATTGATTATTAATGTTTATGTGAGAAGTCACTCAGTTTTGTTCTATTATTTCTACAGTAATTGCTGCATAGTATCCCACGTTATTTGTTTCAATTATTGTCGATATTTTATATATTATTACATCAATAATTTAGATGTTAAGTTATTCTAATTATTATATGCATAATTAATAATGTCTAAAAAGTTCTGTCGAGGAAAGGGGTTTGGTTACCTAATTGTGCGCCAATAGGGAGAAATCTTTATTGGAAAGCCCCCTCTTTCTTGAGAACGATCTGGTTGTTAATATTGGGAGTTATAATAATGATAAATAAATGTTATTAAAAATATTGAGGGGATTTTTTTATAAAGTATTTGATGTAAATTTTGTTTATTTTATGGACCCCCATTTACCCATTTTTCAAAATAATCGATAGAAAATTATTTAATATAATAAAGGTGGTGCCACATGTGGGGCCCATGGGTGGAGGAAAATCTGAAATGGGGGTGGGTTGGAGTTTACGTATGTTGGAGGAAATTATATATATATATATATATATATATATAGATTTTATGAGTTGTTTTATATATATATATATATATATATATATATATATATATATATTATATAAGTTTTGTTTTATTATAAATAGAATATATTATATTTTATTTAAAGTTTTTGTTTTGTTAGAATATTTTATTGCACAATAATGAATAGTAAAATCAAATTTTTAGAAAATTTCAACTGAACGTCGCCCGTGATTTTCTTTACTGTGCAGTCCGTGATTTCAAAATTCAAATAGTATCCTTTCCATTCTCCTTTAAATAGGATGCTTAGTTAGAATTGAAAATACACCAAAATCAGAGAATTCTTCTTCTATAATATTGAGCGTATTTCTTTAGAGTTTTAGGAAGTTTTGAGTTTAGAAAACAGTGAAAGTTTTTTTCAAGAATATATCCGCTATACCAGTCGGAATACTCATCTTTTTAATGTAAGCGGTATTATTTCTTTCGTATTCATGAAGAGAAATATTTTCTTTCAATACTCGTAAGGGGTATTATATATTTTATATTCTGAAGAGATATTATTTTTCGTATTCGTATGGATATTATTTCGTTCAATATTCGCAAGAAATATTATTTTCATTTAATATTCGTAAGGAATATTATATTCGTTCAATATTGAAAAGGAATATTATTTTCGTTTAATATTCGTAAGGGATATTATTTTTGTTCAGTATTCGTATAAAATAATATTTTCTTCCATACTTTGTAGTATGTAAGTAATATTATTTCGTTTCAAATTCCGAATTATATACTCATTTTGTTAAAGTTTTGGCTTCTATACTCCATGAAATTAGTAGAATATCCTTTATATTTGCGCTTCATCTAGTATCTTTTCATGGAAATATTATTTTGAGCATTCTTGATAAGTTTTAACTTTTTCATGTCGGGGTGCTATTCACGGGGTTACTATTCCTGAAGTTACTATTCATGGATACTATTTACTTGGTTACTATTCACCCGGGGTACTATTCATGACAAAAATGGATTCTTTTTCAGTCCAAATTATTTTTGGTACAATATTATTCTTGAATTTTACTCCACAAAGCAGTGTCATGTTGACAATTTGGACGTTATTGATTTCTGGATAAATTAAATTATAAATCTTTAAAAATTTATTCTTGAACTTGTTTTATTGAATTATTACGTCATTGTCATCATCCTCATGCTCATATTTTTATGAAAGTCATCTTTGGCCATAGTGCATAGATGTACTTGGTATGATTATGACCAAGGATTATTCGGTATAATCATGACCGTAATGTTACAAATGATGTGGTAAAAGTCCTCATTGGCCCGTAGTGCATTGATGAACAGTTTTTGGTATGATTATGGTCATGGATTCTCTTTGGCCACGGGTGCAAAGGTGAATTATTTTATGGCATCATCAGGACCGTTAATGAAAACACGATTATCCTTGGCCCGTAGTTCATGGATAACTCGTGGTCGTGATACTAAAAATGTCATTGGCCCGTAGTGCAGGGATGATTCGATGATGTGGATTATTTATTAAACTGAGTCTCAGCGATAAAATTGATGATAAACTTTTTAAATCATAGAAGATAGTAGATATTATGCTCTACTTAACTCTTCTAATAGATTGCTTATTCCGCTGCAGTTGTTGATCTAAAACTTGTTGTCGATTATATTCTATCATTTGTTATACTGTTGAAGGCTAAGGATAATTTATACTGCATTATCTTAGTCATAATATTTCTTACTGGGCTAGTTGAGCTCACACTTTCTTTCATTGTTCTCTTCAGGAAATGAGAATATAGCTGGGACTAGTCGGGGAATGGATTGAAGGTCCCGATGGTTGCATTAGTAGTTCTCACTATTTTGTGAAATAGTGTGATATTAATTGTAATAATATTAAATTTGAGTTTGTATATTGTCTAGAAGACAATATTCGTGTTGAAACTCCCAGCTTATATTTTGTCGTACTTTACACGACAGTTGTGTAATTAAGTTGTATTTAAATTTTGTACCATGTATTTGGCGACTCAGAATGGATGATGTATACCTATTTTTGGGGCGTCACAGAGGGGATGTTGTAGAGTTGTTCTCTGACACCTCGACTACACATGTGAACTATTATATCACACAACGAAAACGCAGAACGCACTATATGAGGATTCAAAGTAGCATCCTCGTTACTGCTTGAGCTTCTGACAACATATTCTGTAGCTTAGATCTTGCGTATATGATGTTTGTTTGCCATAAAATTGATTTAGGGTTGTATTACTACATTAGTACTACAACATTAACCCGTTAGCAAGCCCAGAAGCATATTAACCAAAGATTTAGTGTTGGTCAAACATGGCAACCTGCAAACTGGCGATGAATGCTCAAGAACAACTCAAGAACACCTATAGCGACGATTCTGTCGCTATAGGGCCCTTTATTAATAATTATTTTCTAAAAATTATTTATTTTATTTAATAAATAGATAAAAATGGTTTTTAATTATTAAAAATATAAAATAAATTCCTAAAAATTATTTTAAAGTCTGCAAATTAGGTTTTAACTATTTTGAGTATATTTCATAAATATTTAATATTTTTGGAATATAATGGTATTTAATTTATTTAATTATAATATTAAATAAATTATTTAAAAATGATTTTAATACATGAAAAATTATATTATGGTATAAGAAAATATTTTAAGTTATTTTTAGTGACTTTTAATATTTTATGATGAATTTCATTAATTAATTAATATTAATGATAATTAATTTATTTAATAACTATATTAAATAAATTATGGAAAAATAGAATAAATGATATAAAAATCATATGAAAATGATTTAAGTGTTAGAAAAATATTTTAAGTTATAAAATATAACTTTTGATATTTTGTCATGGAAATATTAATATTTTAATATTAAAAGCAATTATCGGATAATAAATTTAATTGTTTAAAAATTATATAAATATAATTTTAAGGTATGAAAATACTTTGATATATTATAAATATATTATAATATTATGTTATGATTTTCATTAATATTTAGTATTAAATAAATATTAATGATAAAGGAAGTATGTTGTATTTAATTTATATAAATATGATTTTTCTTGATTGAAAAATTATGATAAATAGTAATAATTATTTAAAAATTATTACGAGCTTCATTTAAAAATATTTTGAGTGTTAATATAATTATCTAAGATAATTGTTAAGTGTTTAAACAAGAGATGTAACATTCTAGAATTTTAATTATAATATTAAATATTTATTGAATTATATAAATATTTATTTGTTGTGTTTATTGTTGAAAATGATGAAATAAATATTTAATGGATATGTTTATCGTTGAGTAAATATTTGTTTAATTGACTTGATTTTATTTGGTTAATTATTTGTTAAATAAATAATTAATGAGTTAAGGAAATTATAATTATATTGATATTTCAATTTGATGGTTAATTATTTGTTTTGAGTTATGTGAATAAATGATTTGTTTAATTAATTGTTATTTGAATTAATTAAATTAAGTATGGAAGCTTGATTAAATAAAGCGTGACAAATAACTATAATATAAGGAGTTATTAAAATAAATTAAAGTAGTTTAATTTGGTTTGTGCCAAACAAGACTTAATGGTATTAAGTGTTTAACTTTTAAATGGTTTTTGCCAAACAAATCCCTATGACTTTTGGATTTTTGAAACTTAAATTATTTAAAAAATAAACTAAATAAATAAAATATAATTATAATCTATACGTTATATGTTTGGTAACTGATATTTTTAACAAGTTCATTAGTAGGCGTATTAATATTTTTACATTGGCTAGCCTATCAGTTAGTTTACGCTTATTAGCTTAACTCTTATACTGAGAAAAGAAAAGAGAATAAGTTACAGAGGGTTTTAGTGAGAATTGCTTGAGAGAATTTGAGAGAGATTGGTCTGAAATTAGCAAGGATTATATTAGCAAATTGAATATATGTTCATAATCTTAGTACATCATATACATATATGAGTTTTACGACAATAATTTTCATACTCTGTGAATTTTATATGTTTAGAATTATTGTTATAGAATTCAATTATGATGATTATACTACTGAGTACTTATAGTTGTATGTGTTAATCATGATTTGAGTTGTGTTTAAGCAAGAATTGTATGCTAATTTCAGTTAACAGTAGAAAAAAATAACAACAGTGTATGTTTTATGGATATTTTCTCATATGACTTATGTAAGTACCAAATTTAGTGGTTAATTTGTATGCTAAATTGTGAATTAAAGCTTGTTTATGCTAGTTCATTAAGAAACAAAGATAATGTAGTTTGAATGAAGTGATTTGGTGAAGAATTGATATCCCACAATAATGATTTTTGATGAAGAAACTCAAAAATGGAGTTTTCATATGAAAACATGAAAATTGAGAAATTAAAATAGTTTTAGTTGTTGTTAAATTGTTCTAATTGATGGAATATGTTAGTAATCATGTTTATGATATTGTTATATTTATTTTATATGTTAATTTCACTGTTTGGTGGGTGAAATTCGTGTCAATTGGCCTAAAAAGGCTACTGTTCATGCCGTATGCTCGTATACGTAATCGGTAGTAATCAACAGTAATATTTGGTGCGGTGTTAAGGTTAAAACTAACACTGCTGAAATGATTATTCTTATTTGTGTGTATAATGCATTGTGCACACACTCGATCGATCGAGGCAAAGTGTCTCGTCGCTGCTGCAGAGTTTGGGAAACCTTACCACTTGGTCTAAGGTTATGTTTAAGTGTCAAACATGTAGTAAGAAGGTTAAAACAGAACCATGATATGTAATCTATAAATTCAAAGTTTGACTGATTAGTAAGTGATGAACGTGGTATATTAGAACTTAGTGAGCATGATGAATAATAAACAAGTGTTGTTAAGGTTAACACTTGTAATTTCTTATATTTGCATGGTATCTCAAGACTTGTGCTAAAATAATAAGTCTAACTAGAAATACGTGTATGTTGGAACGTGAATATTAGTATATCTAATAGATGATGGTTCTAAACCTATATGTAGGTGAACGTGAGTTTAATATTATAGCTTACGCTCGAGGAAAGTTTCTAAACCAATATTTTTAAATTGAGAAAGTTCTTTAACTCTACTCTTATAATAATTGTGCAAGTTTCTAAACTTATCTTTTTATATTGAGCAAGTTCTCTAATTCTACTTTTATAATTGAGCAAATTTTCTAACTCTACACTTTTGTTGAGCTAGTTTGTTTATTACTATGCAAGTTTATTTGTCGTATTTCAAATATAATTTTGCAAGCTCTTGTATCTAGTTTGTTCATGATGATGCAAGTTTTCTAAAACTTATTTTGATGTTAAGCAAGTTATTCTTGTTTATAACTTTTCAAATAGCATGCAAGTTTATATATAATCTAATATACTGTTGTTGAATAGTTTTTATTGTTCAAATTAATATTCGTTATGCATGCTTAGTATTAAATTCTAAATAACCTTGGCTTAATATTTTTCAGGCAAGGTATGTGATAGTTATTCAATATTTATGCTATTAGATTATTCCTAAAGCATAACGTTAATACACAATGTTAATTCACTTATGATTTATTCCATAACATAAGGTGATTTCATTTTATTCAACTAATCCTTAGTTGATGTTCGTTGAATTCCAAATTACCTTGAAGTGTATCCAAACCAAAACTTACTTTGTTGCGGACTTGTAATCTAAATACTGAGATGAACAACCCTATTATTAGGGGTTTACGCTTAGCGTTGAAATGATTGTGCACAATATATTGTATGAAGGGCTGATCCCCCTAAGTACGTGGAGTCTTTATAATCTTATGACTGTTAAAGTTAAAGTTGAAAGATTACTTATAATTGTGGATATGGTTCGTGGTCATTAGACCCTTAGTAGTATATTTTAGAATGTTAATAGAACATATCATTCAGTTCTATTGAGCCTATTATTTGGCAAATGTTGTAAAGTTTATTAATTCTTATTTCAAGTGAGCTTTGTTTGCTCACTCTTGCTTATAAAACCATTACAACTAAGGATGAGAAGGTAGATGTTCCTAGCACCAGTATGGGAAAAGGGAAGATGAACAAGTATTGAAGATTTGTAATATGTTGACAGTTATTTATCAAATATTAAATTTGATTGATGTAATGAAGTATTTATTTAATTTCCGCATTTGAATGATTGTATTTAAAGGTTAGATAACATGGGAGATATTTTTATTAATCTAATCCTGTATGGGAAGGTTTTATTATTCAATTTTATTATGATTGAGTAGTTAGATATGAATGTTTTGATTAAGTGAACACTAAATCTTGAGGTAATGAAGTACCAGGATTTGGGGGTGTCATAGTTTAATTGAACTTAAACTCGATATATGTCCGACTAGACTGTCGGGATGTTAGAATTGTATCGAACTCGACTTAGACTGTAAAAGTTTGACTTGAGGATAGGTCGTATGTGTGTTGTAGATGGATATGATTATGTGATAATGTGTTTAGGTTATTTTTAAATACTGTGATGATATTATTCTAATTTGTATATCGATATTATTTATATATTAGGTTCAGCCAAAGCTTATTAAATTCCATAGTGGTAATCAACGGTTCATGCAAGTCTTTCTTTAACACGACCTCGAGTTGTATTATTCAATTATACTTATGGTTAATCATTTCTGATTGCTATGTCTAAGAATTATTAAATTTCACCCTGTGCGTATTGCATGTGTTCATTAGGTATGAAAGGCTGATCACCTTCATTACCATTCGGTCCAGATATATTTTTTTATGTTAAATGCTTGTTCAGTCATAAAATGTGTTCCTGCTAGTTCACAATCATATTGTAGAACTTTAGCCAGCTTATTGTTCAATTCTTTCTATCATGATATATCATTAATTTATTGAACTTAAACTTGCTGGGAAAATTCATTGCTCACCCTTGCTATATCATGAAAAACATTGCAGATTAAAACGAATACGCCAGATACAAGGAAAGGTCAAAGACAGTTCCAACTTTAGTATATGTGTGCAACTAAATTTGTTTAAGTATTGTATATTAATGTTATTGTAAGTTAAATAAGTTATGAATTGTGTATAAGTTAAGGTTACTCGACCTTAGGAAAAAGTGTGTAAAGTTTATCTATAAACAATTTATGTTTATATCTTCCGCAATATTTATAGAATGATTGTACCAGATCCGTGGTGATTTAGGACCCAGATTTGTGGTTCTCACATGAGTAGTTAACCAATTAATCCCTAAAATCACATCAAATGCAAGTATTTTCAAAGAGATAAGATCTACAGGTAACGTGCGGTTACCGATTTGAATCAAACAAGACTTATAAACGGTGGATGTAATGAAGGTTTTTCCCAACGGAGTTTCAACAGATAAGTCAAAGTCTAATTTCTCTGGATTCAAATTTAAACGTTGAGCGCGAGTAGGAGAAATAAAAGAATTGGTGGAACCGGTGTCAAATAAGGTATAGACTTCGCTAGAGTTTATGATTAACTTACCCATGATAACTTCGTTTGTGTTATTCGCTTTTTGAGAAGTCACAAAAAATACTCTTCCTGAAACCACCGACTTTATTTTGTCTGTATCCACCTTTGGTGCCACCGTCCCACCTGGAGTTGATTTTGCTACAAGACAAAATCGAGCTATGTGACCATTTTTTCAACAACTAAAACATACCTTGGAAGGCTGTGAACAGTTTGGACTTATGTGTCCTTCCTCTCCGCATCAGTAGTATCTAACTGGCGGTCATTCTCCTCCATAAAATTTGTTGGCGGCGCTGGTGCTGCTGCTGACGTCTTCCCATCATCGTTAAATCTTCTCTTCTTGCATTTTCCACTTGAATCATTTCTTCTATTATCTTGGCCATGATTACCACCGAAGTGGTTACCATTTCTGGCATAATAATTTCCTCCACGATGGTTATCATTGTTCCAATGGTCATTTTCATCGGTACGATTATTATCGTGTTGTTTCTCATTATCTTTTGGTTGGGCTGGCTCATTATCGCGCACCAATAACTGAGCCCTATTCACAACATCTGAATATAAACAAAGTTTGTGAGAAATATGGTATTGACGTATCTCAGGTTTCAAACCTCTTAGAAACATCCGCGTCATTCTCTCCTCATTATCAACCAAGTGGGACGCAAACCGGGACAACTTGGCAAACTTAGCTTTATACTGCGACACGGTCATATTTTTTTGCTCCAGCTTGATGAACTCTACCTCCTTAATGTGACGAATACTTTCGGAAAAGTACTTGTCGTTGAACAGTTCTTGGAACTTTTCCCAAGACATCTTCAGTGCGGCAGGTTGAGTACGCTTTACAGATTCCCATCAATAATCTGCCTCTCCTCGCAGCATGAAGGTGGAAAAGGGAACCTTTTGCTCCTCGGAGCATCCCAATACATCAAATATCTTGGTGATCTGCTTTATCCACGTCTCCGCCTTAAGTGGTTTTGGTTCTCCCAAAAACTTTGGTGGTCCCAGCTCCTTGAACTGCTTAGCGGTGACCATTCAAGAGTTGCCAATGTTTCAACCTGCATTTTGAACACGAGTCTCTCTCGCCTGATGTTGCATGAATTGCATAAAGCCTTTGAACATCCCATTGTTCATCATCTGATCAGTGTTGTTGTTTACCTGAGGATTATTATCTTCCTATTGCACATTATCTTGGGTATTGATAGTTGGTGACTGAACGGTCTCATGTGCTTCATTGCCGATCTCAACATTTTCAGATGTTATTTTCAAACACTGCCACAAAAAATAATTAACGTGGGGTTCATGTGGTGGATAACGAATGAAAGTGATTAAAACCTTAGGTAAAGGTGTAATGAAAGATTAAGAGAGGGACAACGTGAACGCAAAATACGTAAACGATCCTCGTGAATTGTATTCGCGTCGGGTGAACGTTCCAAGTATACATTGGTTGTACGACTTAGACGTTGACAAAAAAAGTAAGTAAGATTTGAAATTATCAAGAAAGCCATAACAAACGGTAATAAGAATAATGAAAGTCTGAGGGTAAGTCAGATAGAGAATGTTAGAATGAAGTGTAAGCGTTAAACACTTTAGCCGACGTAAGGGTGAGTGTACGCGAATATTAAACGGGTAGAACCTACACACCGTGTATGGTTTAACCATAAGGTAATGAAGAATGATGATTAAACCTGAGAAAGGTTGAAGAAACTTAATTAAAGACAATGACGTAATGTTAAGAAGTCGAGTTAATAATTATAACTTGGATAACATTCCGAGTCGAATAAACCGAACGTTGTAAGATATGAATAAGGTATCGTAAAATGATTAACGTTATGAATGCATAGAATTAATTTTGTATGATAGTTCTAAATATACAAAAGACTGTATGACTTAGACGATAAAGAATGAATCTTGAGGTATGACATTTAGTTGCCAGAAAGCCATAAGGAATAACAAATCAACTTAATGAACATTATTGTTTTAATGGTTCAGATAAGTTAAGATAAGTTTAGGTTGTGGTACAATCATAATCCTTAATGGTTGACATATAGGAGCTGAGCTAAATAATTCCTTCAGAAAATGGAGGTATATACGAAACTGGCAACCGATCTAACTTGCTGTGAAAGACAGTGTCGACGAGACGGGAAACTAGTTTGTTGGTTGTTTGTGGGAAGCCACTCAGAGTACCATATGGAATATTAGTAGATATTCGATGTGTTCTAATTCCTATAAAGGTTATAAGAAGAAGATAAGAATGTAAATCATCAAATATGATGATCATACGAGTAAGTCATCTACGTATGTTATAAAGCCGTAAATCGATAAAGAAAGTAGGTCGCGTAAACTTAGATTGCAAGAACGCGAACCCTAAGAAGTAAAGTTAAGCTTAAACTAATGCGTAAGTCAAGTATATAACTAATTGGTGTTTTTGTTATTACCTTATATGTTATATAGGGTTTGTAATGAACAGTTCATCATAAACTATAAGCTGTAGCTGTGCGTAAGGCAAGTTTCCTAACTTCATTCATATTTTAAATGAATGCTAGTTTCTTAAACATTTAAATGTTGAACTTGAGAAGTTTTATTTATGTGCAAATGTGTGATATTTGTACAAGGTGGTAGAACGTATGAGGCCTTGTGCCACAATTTTTACACTTTGGTGTTTCTATGAGATGAACTATTCTGTGATTGAATTATTCAATATTCGAATGTTTTGTTTATACATGAACCGTTATTATTAAGTATGTGCTAATGATTCGAGCCGGACACGATGTGTATGAAAAAGGTAGAAGAATGAAAGTATTTCAAAGTGAATGTGACTAATATTTTAAAATGATAGTAATCAGAGTTTTTTTCCTATTATTCAAGCTACTTCATAACCTTTGTTCAATTATTGAAGTCTTAAAAGAATGTTTAAATTCTTGAAGTTGTTTATTCAACTGCTATGACTTGTTGAGCAATTGAATGCTCACACTTGCTTTAAATGAAAAACATTTTCAGCGTATGAGTAAAAGAACTTAAGGATCTCGTAAAGATCAAGCTGATCGGTATCCAGAAGAAGTGTCATTCAGTATATGAATGAGCGTGAAGATCAAGCCAAGACTTGTAATGAAGAATAGTGTAAGACCCCAACTTTCATAAATAAAGATAAAATTTTCTCGATATATATTTTGAATATTATGGTGTGGATTTAATATAATGTTATAGTTGTGGGTAATATTTATAAATTTTGCAAAGTATGCAAGTTGTCATAAAATATTCGATTGGTCGAAAAATATTCGTTTTAACAGGAAATATTCGTACGACGACACAATCATTAATGGACCCCACAACGGAATTATTATCGAAATGAGAAAATGATAGAAATATCTTTTTATAAAAATAACGGCAAAAGTTTTACCGTTAAACTTTTGAAATACCCGGTGGTAAAAGTACAGTAATACGCGTGGTTGCATAGTAGCACACGGTATTGATTATTGACGCTTACGTGAGAAGTCACTCAGTTTTATTCAATTATTGTTACAATAATTACTGTATAGTATCTCACGTTATTTGATTCATATATTGTTAATATATTTTATATTATTAAATCAATAATTGAGAAGATAAAGTTATTCATATTATTATTTGCAATATTGACGATGTCTAAAAAGTTCTGTCAAGGAGAGGTTTGGTCACCTAATTGTGCGCCAATAGGGAGAAATCCTTATCGGAAAACCCCCACTTTCCTGGGAATGATCTAGTTGTTATATATTGCGAATTATAATAATGATGATAAATGTTGTTAAAAATATTGAGGTGATTTTTATGAAGCATTTTTGGTAATTTTGGTTTATTATATGGACCCCCCATTAACCCATTTTTCAAAATAATCAATAGAAAGTTATTCGATATATATTTATATTATAAAGAGGTGGGGACCATGGGTGGGGCCCATAAGTGGAAGAAAAATGAAAAAGGATGGAGAAAAAGGAATGGATTCACGGGTGGATTAAGTGGTGGTGGAATTAATGGTGTGTGTTGTTTATATGTATATATATATATATATATATAATAAGTTTTATTTTTTATGAAAAAATAGAATATATTATATTTTATTGAATATTATATTATTAATTTGAAAAAAAGAGGAGCGTCTGAAGTTTTCCTTTCGCCCGTGATCCTGCAAATTATTAGTCCGAAATTACTGTGCGTCCGTGATTTTCTAAATTCAAATAGTATCCTTCCATTCTCCTATAAATAGGATGCTTAGTTAGAATTGGAAATCACACTAGAATCAGAGAATTCTTCTTCTATAATATTGACCGTATTTCTTTAGAGTTTTAAGAAGCTTTGAGCGTAGAAAACAATGAAAGTTTTCATCAAGAATATCCACGCTATACCAGTCAGAATACTCTTCTTTTTAAGGTAAGAGATATTATTTTTGTTCAATACTCGTAAGAAATAATATTTTCTTCCATACTATGTAGTATGTAAGTAATATTATTTCATTTCAGATTTCAAATTCTACACTCATTTTGTTAAGTTTTGGCTTCTATACTCCATAAAATTAGTAGAATATCCTTGAAATTTGCGCTTCATCCAGTATCTTTTCATGGAAATATTATTCTGAGCATTCTTGATAAGTTTTAACTTTTTCTTGCTGGAGTACTATTCACAGGGTACTATTCTCGAAGTACTATTCATGGGGTACTATTCACTCGATTACTATTCACCCGGGGTATTATTCATGACAAAAATTGATTATTTTTCGTTCCAAATCATTTTTGATACAATATTATTCTTGAATTTTACTCCACAAAGCAATATCATGTTGATAATTTGGACATTTTTGAATTCTGGATAAATTAAATTATAAATCTTTAAAAATTTATCCTTTGCTTTCATTTAATTGAATTCTTATATCATTGTCATCATCCTCATGCTTATATTGTTATGAAAGTCATCTTTGGCCCGTAGTGCATAGATGGACTGTTGATTGGTATGATTATGACCAGGGATCATTCGGTATAATCATGACCTGTAATGTTACAAATGATGTGGTAAATGTCCTCATTGGCCCGTAGTGTATTGATGGACAGTTGTTTGCATGATCATGACCATTGATAAAAACACGAATATCTTTGGCCCGTAGTGTATGGATAATTCGTGGTCGTGATACTAGTGAATATCATTGGTCGTAGTGCAGGGATGATTCAATGAGGTAGATTATTTATTAAGCTGAGTCTCAGCGATAAATTTTTTGATAAACTTTTTAAATCATAGAAGATAGTAGATTTCATGCTGTACTTGACTCTTCTAATGGATTGCACGTTCCATTGTAGTTAAACTTGATGTTTATTATATTTTATCAGTTTAACACTGTTGAAGGCTAACGATAATTTATTCTGCATTATCTTAGGTATAATATTTCTTACTGGGCTAGTTGAGCTCACCCTTTGCTTTCATTGTTCTCTTCAGGAAATGAGAATATAGTTGGGACAAGTCGGGGATTGGAGTGACGGTCCAGATATTTGCATTAGCAGTCCTCACTATTCTGTGAAATAATGTGATAATAATTTTAATGAGGACTTATTTTGAGTTTGAATACTGTCTAGAAGACAATATTTGTTTTAAAACTCACAGCTTATGTTTTGTCGTATTCTAAATGACACTTAACAGTTATATAAATTAAGTTTGTATTTGAAGTTTGTACATGTATTTTACGACTCAAAATGGGTGATGTATACCTATTTTGAGGGCGTCACACTTGGTATCAAAACTTAGGGATATGATCCCTGGCTGATACGTGAGACTAGAACTAGGAGGGGAGAGACGGATAATTCCTTCGCTAGTATGACCTATCTAAGTTTATTTGTTATTTAATTGGTCGGTCAGAATATATGGATAATATGTTGCATGTCAATTAACCCTTGTTTTGTGACAGTATTTGAAAATGACATCCGAGAATGTTGAGAATAGCAATGGAGCACATGAAACCGTTGAATCACTAACGATCAATAACTAGGATAATGTGCATCAAGAAGGCAAAAATCTTCATGCAAACAACAACACTGACCAAATGATAAACAATGGGATGTTTAGAGGCTTTATGCAATTCATGCAACATCAGGCAAGAACGACTCCTGTTCAAAATGCAGGTGGAAACACTGGCAACTCTCAGATGGTCACCGCTAAGAAGTTCAAGGAGCTGGGACCACCGGAGTTTTTGGGAGAGCCAAAACCACTTAAGGCGGAGACGTGGATAAAGCACATCACCAAGATATTTGATGTCTTGGGATGCTCCGAGGAGCAAAAGGTTCCCTTTGCCACCTTAATGTTGCGAGGAGAGGCAGATTACTGGTGGGAATCTGTAAAGCGTAATCAACCTGCCGCACTGAAGATGTTTTGGGAGAAGTTCCAAGAACTGTTCAACGACAAGTACTTTCCCAAAAGTATTCGACATATGAAGGAGGTAGAGTTCATCAAGCTGGAGCAAAACAATATGACCGTGTCACAGTACGAAGCTAAGTTTTCCGAGTTGTCCCAGTTTGCGTCTCACTTGGTTGATAATGAGGAGAAAACGACGCGGATGTTTCTAAGTGGTTAGAAACCCGAGATACATCAATACCTAATTTCTCACAAAATTTGCCTGTATTTAGATGTTGTAAATAGGGCTTAGTTGTTGGAGCGCAATAATGAGTCAACTCAACCAAAAGAGAGCAGCCAGCAGAACGATAATACCAGTGGTAGCAGTCATCAAAGCGGTGACAACAAACGTGGAGGGAATCAACATGCCAGAAATGGTAAACACTTTGGTGGTAATCATGGCCAAGATAATAAAAGTTGACATTTCAAGAAAATGAGATTCAACAATGATGGAAAGACGTCAGCACCAGCACCCGTTGTTAAAGAAGGAGAACGATCATCGATCGTATGCTACAAATGCAGAGAGGAGGGACACATTAGTCCAAACTGTACGCAGCAGTCCAAAATATGTTACAATTGTGGAAGAGAAAGTCACCTAGCTCAATTTTGTCGTGCAGTGAAGCCAAGTCCAGTTGGGATGGAGGCACCAAAGGCTATCCCAGAGATGTCAAAACCAATAGTTCAAGGGAGAGCATTTGTCGTTACCTCCCAGATAGCAAGGAACCAGAACGAGATCATCACGGGTAAGCTAATCATAAATTCTAGTAAAGTCTTTACCTTATTTGATACCGGTTCTACCCATTCTTTTATTTCTCCTACTTGCACTCAACGTTTAAATTTAACTCCGGAGAAATTAGAATTTGACTTATCTATTGAAACTCCGTTGGGAGAAACCTTCATTACATCCACTGTTTATAAGTCTTGTTTGATTATAATCGGTACCCGCACATTACCTGTCGACTTTATCTCTTTGAAAATACTTGAATTTGATGTGATTTTTGGGATTCATTAGTTAACTACTCATCATGCTAAAATTGATTGTTTTTGTAAGGTTGTTAGCTTCCATACTCCTAACCAACCTATTATGCTAATTCAAATGACCAAACCACTAAAGTTAATCTCTGTCATATCAAGCCATAAAGCTATTCATTTATTAAAAAACGGATGTCAAGCTTTCTTCGCCCATGTCACGGATTTAAAAAAAATACGTCAAATTTGAATGATATTTCTATTGTTAATAAATTTCCTGATGTATTCCCCAAAGAACTTCCTGGCCTACCCCCAGAGCGTGAAATCGAGTTTGGCATTGACATTGAACCCGGTACAAAACCCATTTCCAAAGCCCCATATCGAATGGCTCCTATTGAACTTTAGGAGTTAAAAACCCAACTGCAGAAGTTGTTAGACATCGGTTTCATTCGTCCTAGTACGTCTCCTTGGGGTGCTCCTGTTTTATTCGTGAAGAAGATAGATGGGAGTATGCGACTTTGTATTGATTATCTGGAGTTGAATCATGTCACCATCAAAAATAGGTACCCGTTGCCTCGCATTGATGGCCTGTTTGACTAGTTGCAAGGCGCCAAATTCTTTTCAAAAATCGATCTTCGTTCCGGATATCATCAGTTAAAGATTAAAACTGATGACATTCCGAAGACTGCTTTCAGAACTCGGTACGGGCATTATGAATTCCTAGTCATGTCTTTTGGATTGACTAATGTGATAGGAGACTGCATATTTTGATTTGATGTTTAAAGTAAATGATCATGATTATATATAAAGTCCTTCAAGGAATATATGTACAAAGACTTAGTGATAGATCAAATTTGTTAGGTTGATCTAAGCTTTTAATGTTTATCATTATTTAACTGAATGTATAGATGAAGAGATCAAAGATGTTAGGTTGATCTATGTCTTGAGATGTAATAGATTGGCTTCAACAAAATCGTAGTCTATTGAGCTGATCACGAGTTTGCAGAAGCCAAGGCAGAATCATAGAGTATTAAGGATCGTAGTATGTCTGCCTTGAAGGGCCTCCCCAGAAATCATAGAGTGGTCCAGACGTTTGCCGAAGCTAACTCAAAGATCGTAGTGTGCTCTCGAAAACGTACAGTCTGCAAGACAAGCAAGTGAAGATCTTAGTGTGCCAGTCCTTAAGAGAAATCGTAGTGTTCTTGTTTGCTAGCATCGGATCAAGCACCAAGGTGGCAAGACACCATGATTTGAATCGTAGAGCATCATTTACCTGTGTCAGAAGCATCAAGCCTTACCCTTTTGTTTAAAGATAAATCCCAACAAATGTGGAATGAGTTATAAACGTTGAAGTCATCACCAGTCCCAATGGCACAAAAGATATCCTCAATATATAACAAAGGAAACGTATTGAAGAAGCTAAGGAAAGTACTTTGGGTTAGAGGAAAACACATTTTCAGGTGTAGGTGAGAAAGTAGTCTACTGTGTCAGTGGGCCAGAATGCAATTCAGAAGATGTACAGAAAAGTCTCCATCAAAGTTTAGAAATGTTAAACGCATATAATGCTTCAACTGATGTCTTCAACGGATAGATTTCAAGGATCACATATATGCAAAATATATGCAGATGATTCAACAAAGCAAGCATTGAACAAAACGTTGAAGAACACTCAACGCTCAACTCTACGATCTGAAAAAGAGAAAGCTTGCTCAGCTACTCAGTTCTTTCGAACAAGTGCTTAACAACAATTGAGTAACATCAAACAAGAACTCATCAACTACCAATCAAGTGAAGAAAGAAGTTCCAAGTCAAAAGGACTTGAAGAGTTCTAAGTGAACTGTAAAGAACCAAGTTTGCTGGACTTAATGAGTTCAAGAGTGAACTAAGAAGTGCCTAGACTGCTGGTCTAGAAGGAATCTGTGAGTTTCAAAAAGTGTGAAAGATATCCTTAGTGGATTTCCTACTCGAGGAGTAGAAGAGTGGACTATGAGCTTTAAGTGCTCTGAACCACTTAAAACTGATGTGTCTCTTACATTCTTGTTATAACTGCCTCACTCTTATTAACTCACCATATCTAAAAGGGAGATTAAACAAATCTTAATTCCGCTGTGTTTAAATCGTTAACAAAACTAACAAAATATTTCGAAAAGAATTTTAAATATCTATTCAACCCCCCCCCCCCCACCCTTCTAGATAACTATTGTGCCTCTAGGAACTAATAATTGGTATCAGACCATGTTCTATTATATAGCCAACAAAGCTTAAGTAGATCCAATGGCACACCTACCAAGGGAATCAAAGACTGGAGGAGTCAGCAAGCCACCTATGTGCAACAAAGATAAATTCGCCAATTGGAAAGTTCGGATGCAAGCATATATGGATTCAATAGATGAAGGTCTATTTGAAACTGTTCAGAATGGGCCCTACGTTCCTACAAAGCTTGCACCAACTACAGACAAACCAAACAGAATACAAATCAAGGTCAAAGGAGAATGGACAGACAACAAGAAGAGAGCTGTTCAACTCGACAAAAAGGCTAACAACATTCTGTTCCAATCCTTAGAAGATGGTCTATTTGAAAATGTGGTCAACAGGAAAATAGCAAAGGAGGTTTGGGAAGCATTGATCATCATGCATGAAGGAACAGTAGAAGTCAGAGAAAACAAACAATCTCTCCTGACACAACAATATGAAATGTTTGCACATGTTCAACGAGAAAACGTCACTGCCACCTACGAGAGAATCAATGTTCTGCTCAACTCTCTACGAGCCTATGGAAAGATCTATCCAAAAAAAGATCTAATTATAAAGTTCATGAGAGCCTTACCAAGCAAGTGGGATGCCAAAACCACTGGTATTAGAGAGTCAAAAAATCTTCATGAGATGATTGTTCAACAGTTATATGGCAACCTTCTTACATACGAACTGGAGTTAACTTAACAAGCAGAAACTCTATCTGAAGGAAGAAAGAAGGATAAGGGTGTTGCGCTCAAAGCAACTGACAACACCTCCAAAGTTAATACTAAAAATGACTCTGACTATGACGAAGATGATGACGAGGACTTTGCAATGCTGGTGAAAAGACTCAGAAGGTTCATGCGTCAAGGAAAAATTACCAAACCAAAGAAAGTTAGCAACTACAGCAGCCAAAAGCAGATAAATGATCTATGCTACAATTTTAAGAAGCCTGGCCATTTCATTGCTAACTAAAACAAACCCTTTAGAGAAGAACTAAAGAAGAAATCTCATCCAAAGAAGGAATTCAAAGGCAACAAAAGGCCTCAGAAGAAAGATAAAGGCCTTGTAGCTGGAGGATCGTGGAGTGACTCAGACAATGACTCAACTCCCGAATCTGGAGATGATGAAGATCCTCAAATGGAAAATCTTTGCCTGATGGCCAAGCATGGAAAGGACAAACAGAACTCCAATATACATGAAGTAAGTATAGATGAGGTATTTGACTTCAACTCTTCTGATGTAGACATTGATGATTTAAGAACTGCACTACATGACATAACATCTGATCTGCATCAATACATGAAATGGTTTAGAGTTCTGTCTAAAGAACATTCACTTTTTCAAAAGGAGAAAGAAAAAGTTCAAGAAGAACTAGAAACAACCCTTCTAAGTACTGACTCTCTCTCCAAGTTTGAAGCTGAGAATAAGCTCTTAAAACAGACCAATGAGCTCAATGCACAAAGAGAGTCAAGTCTAACCTCTAAAATTGACGAACTAGAAAAGACAATCTTTACATGGAATAAATCATCTTCATCCATCAACACCCCGATCTCTAGCCAGAGAAGTGTCTTTGACAGAACAGGATTAGGCTTTGGGGAATCTACCTCAAAGCCATTGTGGAAAAGGTAAAGGAAATTAGCACTAGTAATGCCTCAAGTTTTAGTAGAGGCATTATATTTGTGAAATCCTCACAGAATGATGAGCCAGCCCAATCATGTTCTACTGATTCAATCCATATTCTAAGGAGTAAAGGATCTCATGCTGGCCTGGGTTTCAGAAAAGAGGAGTAACCCAGCCACTACTCTCCAACCTCGAAGGATTGTAGAGTCGAGTAAAATCAACTCCACAAACCAACTAGGAAGGAACAGTAGAGGAAAGGTACACTCCTCACAAATCATGAAACACAAGGACACATGGAAGAAGGAGAATAAATTTGAAAAAAGGATGACTAAAGATCCATAAAAGTCCAAATGGAGGAAGAATCCTCATACACACACAAGCATGCATCATATTAGATGTTTTGTGTGCAATAAGTTTGGTCACAAGGCTGCAAAATGTTATTATAATCATATGCATGTGAGACCCAAAATAAAGCAGATTTGGGTTCCCAAGGGTACTAACAAAGTAGGACCCATGCAAGTATGGGTACCAAAATGAAAGTTTAATGTTACCTCAAAAACAGAGCTCCACGATCACAACCTGGTATCTGGACAGTGGATGCTCAAGGCACGTGACTGGGAATAAAGCCCTTTTGTCTAACTACATAGAAAAGGAGGGTCCCTCAATCATCTTTGGAGACAATGGCTTTGGCAAAACAAAAGGATATGGCTCAGTTGGGAATGGTGCAGTGCCCTTTAGTAAAGTGGCATATGTGGAAGGACTACAACACAATCTTCTAAGCATTAGCCAAATTTGCGACAAGGGTCATCAAGTAACATTCCTCAACAATCAATGTCAAGTCAGATATTTGAAGACATATGCTATAAAGCTAACCGGAACAAGAGAAGGAAATGTCTACACAGTAAATCTTGGACAACTAAGCTCAGACGAGAGAATATGCTTTCTGGCTAAAGAATCTGAAGAAATGAGCTGGGTATGGCATAAGAGACTGTCTCATCTCAACTTCAAGAGCATGTCCAAACTGGCCTCAAAAGATCTAGTTGCAGGCTTACCCAAGTTCAACTTCGTCAAAGAAAGGTTGTGCAATGCCTATCAATATGGAAAGTAAACCAGAAGCTCATTCAAGAGCAAAAATGCCAACTCAATTAACAAGCCCCTACAACTGCTTCACATGGATCTATTTGGGCCAATTCCAACAACGAGCCTTGGAGAGAAGAGATACTCACTAGTCGTAGTAGACGATTACACCATATTCAAATGGGTATTCTTTCTAACCTCGAAAGATGAAACAAGCTCCCAACTGATCAAGATGTTCAGACTAGTGATGAACGAGAAAGGGGAGAAAATCAAGGCTATAAGGAGTGATCATGGCAGAGAATTAGACTTCTCAGAAATGGACCAGTTCTGCACAGACAATGGCATCAGTCATAACTTCTCAACTCCACGAACTCCTCAACAAAATGGAGTAGCTGAGAGAAAGAACAGAACATTGATAGAGGCTGGAAGAACTCTACTAGTAGTAACCCATCTGCCTGAATACTTCTTGGTAGAAGCATTCAACACTGCATGCTACACTCAGAACAAATCACTGATACACTCTACGATTAAGAAGACTCCCTACGAACTATGGAAAGGACGAAAGCCAAATGTCAGCTACTTCCATGTATTCGGTTGTGCATGCTACATTCTTAACAATGGAAATCAGTACTTGACAAAGTTCCAACCCAAGTCAAATGAAGGAATCTTTATTGGGTATGCCACAAACAGTAAGGCCTACAGAGTATTCAACAAGAAGACTGTAGCGCCCCCAAATCTGGGTATCTTCCAACCCGACAGATGGTGCTATACTGTACAAACATTCATACATTCATTCAATTGAAAAGCCTCAAAGAACGAACATAACTTTTATATATTGAAAGTAATATTTACATTTCCCAGGTTCTATACCCATTACATAGGTTTTTTGTCATAATATCAATTACATTACAATAATAGACTTATACTATTACAAGACAGCTTAATAATCTACCCTAGCTTTTCCTTTATCCTTATTCGAGCCTTCGGGACGTTCAGTCTTAGCTGCATTCATATGGTTCAAGCAAGAGTGAGCATAACTAGCTCAGCAAGTATAACAATTCAATAACAACATGCTTGACACATATGAATCGTATATCTTCAATAACTGAATAATAGTTATGAAGTACTATTGATAATTCAAAATAGCACTTCATCTTTCTTTCAAAATGTTTTACAATAATAACAATATTTAGTAAAACATTCACTCTGGTCAAAGACCTCGAGTATTCATTCTTTATTAGAAAAGGACAACCCGGAACTAAGTCTGTAAGCCCGATATTACTTACGAGCACGTCTACCTGATCAGCATATTTTAGTCTATGTTGATCAACACTACATCCATTAAACGTATGCACGTTTAATCATTTGGCAACCTCACGTGCCTGTCGTTTTACCGACAAAACATTTGTTTAGCATTCCAGTCTTCTTTTGAAAACCATATCAACTAGTTGACAAAAGATAACAACATTTGATAATAGATGAATAGATTATCAATAATCCACGCAATATATCAAGTCTAGCCAAAGGAATTGGCTTTAACTTCAACATACCTCAATTCATGCGCAAGGATACATGAATTTCAAAAACTTGTTCAGATTGAACTGAGACAAGAGTTAAAATACTTGCCTTTCGCGTCTGCTATGGTATATTTACTTTATGTTCAAGTCTTTCAAGTCTATACAATACATGATCGCATAATGCTTACATTAGGTCACATATAATCAAGTATGTATATCACTATATCTTACCCTTCATCTCAATCTAATTGTGTATTAGATTCAGTTACTATCTGTTCCGGCTTATCATTATCCTTGCATTTATATTCGACTAGGTTATCTCAACCTTTATACAACATCCTTAAGGTTTAACAAAGTTTAACAATGTTACATTACATTCCTTAGGTTGTGTTTACTTTTAAATCAATTAACTTACTTTTCTTTGTAATTAAAAACATTCATCACTATTCTTGTTCTGAGGCTAGCGCTGCGGTGTCGGCTTTATACTTACATCTCATGGCTGTACAAGGGTATGCGTTAATAGTGGCATTGTCCGGACTTGGCTTTATGATGCGGCATGAAGTCCTTACTTGGTGGGTCAGGCAAGTGCGCCACACACTCGGAAGGTCTCAGATTGTTCATGTGCTGGCAGCCACCATTTGTACTACTTGTTCATCTTGTGGACGCGCGCTTGCAGCAGTGTGCTCGAACAATTATTACGCCTGACCTATGACGTGACCAATTTAGCCTAGGGTTGGCGCCGCGGTGCCAACTCTGTACACCAGAAAAAAAATTTGTCCTTGAATTTTTGTGCACTTCCCGGACGTATAACTTCTTCGTTATAAGTCCAAATTGGCTCGTTCAAAAGCCTACGGTTCACAAATTACGTAATCTACACGTTCATGTAAGAATTTTATCTATTTGGCTTTGTTTGCTAAAAATTCACTTATTGGTTCATTTTTAACGAAAACGATAAATGTTCGTGAACGTTCAACGCTCATTTCTTCGTTCTAAGTCGGAATCCGATCATTTTTGAGTCAGCAACTCTTAAATGCCAAATATGACTTGTCTCCATCAAAAAATAATGGTTCGAAAAATAATGGTTCAAACACAAAATTTGACTTCTATTCTGAGAATTTTACGAATTCGACGATTATCGTCCAATCGTGCAATTTCTAGCAAATCTTCATTCTTATGATTTGTTCAACATTACAAATGAATTCCATTCATCATGTGAACATCTCAACCTACTTATTACAACAACTTATATTCATTGTTGTATTTTAGACTTATTTCTTCATGAGCTTGTAACTTGTCAAATTATAAACTACTTAAGATTTCATTGTTCATGACTTATGACAATTAAAGTTTCTTAATCATCATACCTTATATGTTCTTAACATATAACTTTACTTATGTATTCATGATACATATTTTCATACAAGTTCATTTACATCCATATCACTTCTCTTAATAAACTCATTACAAGTTCATAATACTTTCACATAAGTTTATAACTTATGCTAGCTTAAATGACTTATTACCAACTTATGTGACTTAAGATCATTGCTTACTCATTCTTCTTACTTTTTAACATTCATGTTCCATAATTCAAACTTTTCTTATCAAACTATCATGGTAGAGATAGAAGATAATTGGAGAAGAGATCTTACTTTTAAAGTCTTGGTAAATAGCTTCTTCTTCTTCTTCTTCTTACTTATGGAAGTAACTTATTTATAACTTAATCTCTCTAATAATTAAGCACTTTGTAATAGCTAGATTGTTTGAACAAGTGTTAAATGGCTAGCAAGGCTTCTCTATTTATAGAATTTGCAAAGCTAGGGTAGTTTAGTCAATATGCAACCCCACCTGCTTAAGCCACCTCCTTACTATTCATTACTTGTTAATCACAACTCTTATCCTTTGCTTGGAAATTACTTCTATTACTTGGTCATTACATTAACTTGGTCATTACTTTAACTTGGTCACGATATTAACCATATTAATATGGTTTGCCCCATGGGTCAAACAACTCATGGATTTTAGCTTGGGCTTGGATCAACTTAATCTTTGGGCTTTTCATTAATAAACACTAACTTGTTTATTAATCAATAATTGGGCATCACCCTTTAATTTACTTGGACTTGTAGTAATTCCAATCAACCTTTCCAAGTCCATTAACATTACTTAATACATATACATATAGTTTATGTATCATTTTCGTATTCTAATTCATATAGAATTTATATATGATATTTCATCCTTCATACAAACTCGTATAATACTTCGTATTATACTCGTTTTCATTACTTTGCACAATACCAAAGTATCATACAATTATTACTTACTCGTTACTACTTTGCCTTTCTTAACGTTTATAAATTAAGTCCGCAAGCTAAATATTACATTTTCCATAACTAGATTTTTATTACATAATCCATCTTACCTTGTCATTCTATCATTACGTATTTCTCGGAAATTCAAAAATATATCCGGAGCAAATACTGATGAATAGTGTTTTTCAGAAAATTTCTCAGAAAACTTTTATTTTCATCTTGGAAATTCAAACACTTTAATTCATTCACGTAGCTTAAATACTACGACATTCTAACATCAATAGGTTATACAATGACAACCATCTTGATAACACATAGTGTGAGACCCCAACTTTTATAAATAAAAATGATTTTTCTAAAAATATCATTTTTGAATATTATGGAATTAATTTGATATAATGTTATAGTTGTGGTTAATATTTAGAAATTTTGCAAAGTACGCAAGTTGTTATTTAATATTCGATTGGTGTGGAATATTCGTTTTAACAGGAATATTCGTGATAACGACATAATCATTGGTGGACCTAACGGAATTATTATCATTTGATCGAGAAAGCGACAAAAATATTTTATAAAAATAACGGCGGAAGTTTTACTGTTAACTGTTGAAACACCCGGTGTTAAAAGTACAAGAATGTCTGGCGAGTCGCACAAAGAGTACAATACGATTTTGATTTTGATGCTTACGTGAGAAGTAACTCAGTTTTGTTCAATTATTTTCAATATTTTATATATTATTAAATCAATAATTGAGATGACAAAGTTATTAATATTATTATTTGCAATATTAACGATGTCTAAAAGTTCTGTCAAATAAAGGTTTGGTCACCTAATTGCGCACCAATAGGGAGAAATCCTTATTAGAAAGCCCCCTCTTTCCTGGGAACGACCTGGTCGATTAATATTGTGAATTATAATAAAGATGATAAATGTTGTTAAAATTATTAAGGTGATTTTTATGAAGTTTTGCATATTTTATGGACCCCCATTTATCCATTTTTTCAAAATAATCGATAGAAAATTATTTATAGGTGGGTCCCACATGTGGGGCCCATATGTGTTGAAAAACTAATTTTGGAAATGGGGGTGGGAGAGAGTTACGTATAGGGGAGGGAGTATATATATATAAGATGTAATGTGTGCGTATATATATAATATTATAAGTGTGAGTGGAGAGTGGTGGGAGAAAAGAAAGAGTGAAAGTGATGTGTGTGAGTGGAAGATGGTGGGGGAAATGATGTTGCTATATTCTTATTGGTTGGTTGATTGACAAATTGTATGTGTGGGTTATATATATATATATATATATATATATGTATTATAGTGTTGCTTTATTCTTATTAGTTGGTTGATTGACTAATTGGGTGTGTGTGAGTTATAAGAAATTTTCATCCGATTGCATAACTGTTGCATTACACAATGCCTTTCCATTCTCCTATAAATAGAAGCTCATTCCTTCATTATTTCTTACGAATTCACTGAAACTCTAGAGAGAGAAATTATAGAGAAACTATAGAAAAGTATTCTGCTACTTCCCTACTCTTATATTCAGTTTCTTTTACGGTAAAGGGTATTATTTCTTTTGTATTCATAAAGAGAACTTCTGCTATTTCATTCTTTATTATTCTGCTGGAATAACCAGTATACGCGGACTACCCTATACTTGGTGACATTCTTCTATTATTCCGTCTTTATTATTATTCATTGGAATATCCCATGCATGACGTTTCTGTAGGACCGGTTTCGTCTTTATTATTATTCTGTTGGAATATCCTGTCTGTGCATTTTACGCTAGACCTGGTTCCGTCTTTATTATTTTGTTGGAACATCCTATTGCATGCAATTTCTCACCGACTTCGGTTCAGTTACTTATTATTCATTGGAATAACTGCCTACATGCAATACCGCATGCATTGTGATTTCTTTTATTATTCCATTCATTATTATACACAGTTGGTTAAAGTTTTGATTTCTATACTCCATGAAATTAGTGGAATATCCTTGATATTTGCGATTCATCCAGTATCTTTTCATGGAAATATTCTTCTGAGCATTCTTAATTTTTACTCTACAAAGCAGTATCTTGTTGACAATTTGGACGTTATTAGTTCTTAGATAAATTAATTCTTGAACTTGTTTTATTGAATTCTTATATCATTGTCATCATCCTCATGTTTATATTATATTAAAAATCATCTGTGGCCTGTAGTGCATAGATGGACTAGGTATGATTATGACCAATGATTATTTGGTATAATCACAACCGTAATGTTACAAATGACGTGGTAAAAGTCCACATTGGCCCGTAGTGCATTGATGGACAGTTGTTGGCATGATCATGACCATTAATGAATACACGAATGTCCTCGCGTGTAGTGCATGGATAATTTGTGGTCGTGATACTAAAGAATATCCTCGTCGTCGTGGTAGGGTGATTTGATGATGTGGATTATTTATTAAGCTGAGTCTCAGCGATAAAAGAAATGAAAAACCTTTTAAATCATAGAAGATAGTAGATTTTATTCTTTACTTGACTCTTCTAATGGATTGTTTGTTCCACTACAGTTAAACTTGATGTTGTATATTTTATCAATTTAACACTGTTGAAGGCTAATGATAATTTATTCTGCATTATCTTAGTAATAATATTTCTTATTGGGCTAGTTGAGCTCACCCTTTCTTTCACCGTTCTCTTCAGGAAATGAGAACGTAGCTGGGACTAGTCGGAGAATAGAGTGATGGTCCTAGATGGTGCATTAGTATTCCTAACTATTCTATGAAATAGTGTGATAATAATTGTAATAAGGACTCCTTTTGAGTTTGTATACTCTCTAGTAGACAACATTTGTATTCAAACTCAGAGTTTATATTTAGTTGTATTTTACACGACTGTTGTATAATTAAGTTGTATTTGAATTTTGTACCATGCATTTGACGAACCAAGATGGGTGGTGTATACCTATTTTGGGGGCGTCACACATAGAATATAATTTTATTATTATTTAATTTAATAAAATCATTTTACAATAAGATCCGAATTTCTCGGTCGTTACAAAGACACTGAGTTTTAAAGTCTCGATTCATATCATCTTTGACGAGACATACTTAGACAAAACAGTGCCTCAAGACACTACGACCGACAGTTCAGAATCTACGAACGAGGTCATCGAGCTCAACACTACGATCGTAGTTCTAGATAGTGAAATCATTGAGCAAGGAAATGAGATCATAGAGAGGCCTACGCAAGATAACGAACCTCCACATCAAGAAGCAGAAATAGATCTTGAAGATCTCAGACAAGAAGGCATCAGGACAGATGTCCCAATAGAAAACAGATGGGCTAGAGATCACACTCAAGACTTAATCATTAGAGATCCTAGTGCAAGAGTCAAAACTAGAGCTGCTGTGACGCCCCCAAATTCAGGTACTTGAAACCCGAACTCGGTGCTTCATGATTCCATTTCTATAAGCGGAATAATACTAATAATAATAACAATAATATAAATATCAAACATAATTTACATATATCAAAGTCTAATCCCAGGTACGCGACCTTTAAACATTCATTACATCATAAATAATAAATATCATTGTCTTAATAAACTTTAACTATTACACAGAATATCATAAAACTCATTCGAACAACTTTCCTTTCCCTTGTTCTTGCCTGAACCTTCTGGTTGATCATACTTAGCTGAAAACATTTAAATTTAAAGCAAGAATGAGCATTTGGGTGCCCAACAAGTAATAACAATAATACATATTAACTGTAATGATTAAATGTTTTCTTTGAATAATACTTCTACAATGAATCAATAGTTGTGAAGTATGCTGAACAAATAATAACAACATATCACTTCTATATCAAATTTTTTGAAACTACGTACTGACTATAACTGGAGATCAGTCGACAGACTATGAACATTATTTTCTATTTTCAAAAAGGTATACATAAATTCATCTGCAGACCGTCATAACTTACAGGCACGGGGGGTGATCAATCCGTTATGCCCTGTACTAATCAATACTACATTCAAGAATGATATTATCGTTCATTTTATCTACCTTAGGTGCACAAAAGTTTTCACATGTTCGGGATGTTCATACTTGGTCGGGAATCCGAACCAAAACAATCTAGTTGGATACAATAAAGTTTTATCTTGTTCAACAATATTATTAAGTTTATGTCTAGCTGAATCAAATAGCTTAGACGATTTTTGAGTCATCATATACATGCTGGAAATAAATAAGTATGTATCAACATGTGATTAAATACAATGATTATCCAAGTGAGGACACTTATATAACCATATTTAGAAATTAACGAATAGAATAAATATCTGGCACAATAATAATAAAATTCAGAAATATTCTTACACATGTCCATTGTATAAAGTAAATGCAAAGGTAGGATACTTGCCTAAGCTGCTGCTTATAATAACACAACTTTGTTTTATCTTTTATATTGAAACCTATCGTTAATAAGATCATTCATTCGATTTGAATAATATATTATATCGCACAGTACTGCTATTTGAAATCAACACATAACCTAATCACATTGTCACATTGTTATATCAGTCATTGGATCACAAACAAATGCTAATACCGTCAAACTATCGAAGTCCAGATCAATTTCTAACACATGTCGGTGTACCGACGGCTTTATCAGGTAATTATCGAGTCTAAAACTCCATTTAGTAATTCAATAACTGTAAATATCAGTCATATTATTTTTAAATAACTTATAATAATTTTTAAATCATTATTATAATTTATCATGATTTTTTCAAACATCGGTATCATTATTATATGATTTAAATATTAACTAATTCTATTATCATTAATATAAAATTAATATAAAATTATTAATGAAACCATTACAAAAATATTAAAGTTATTTATAATAAGCGAAAATATATTTTAAAACATTTTATTACCCTTAAATGATTTTTAAAACAATTAAAATCATTTTTAAATAATTACCATTAATATTTAAATATTAATGTATTATTCACCAAAATATTAAAAGTCATTTATTATTACTTCAAATATTTTTAAATTATTTATATCATTTTTAAATGATTTTTAATTCCATAAAACCATTTTAAACTATTTATTTAATATCATTATTAAATAACTCTAGTCTCATTTAACATTAAATTATTAATGAAATTTGTCTTTAAATATTAAAAGTTATATCTTATAACTTAAAATATTTTTAAACTACTTATTTTCATTTGAAAATGATTTTTTTAATATTAAAAACATTTTAATTAATTAATTTAATATAATTATTAAATAAATCTAATATCATTAATATTAAATAATTAATGAAATTTGTCTTTAAAATATTAAAAGTTATATTTTATAACTTTAAATATTATTAAATACCTTTTATCATTTTAAATGATTTTAATATAATAAAATAATTTTAATTAATTTATTTAATGCATTTATTAAATAAATAATATATCAATAATATAGAATTAAATATTAATATTTATGAAAAATATGTCAAATTATTAAAAGTTAATTTTTATAACTTAAAATAATTTTTAAAACTATTTTTGGAATTTTTAATAATTAATTTCTATTTATAAATGATTTTTGGATAATAAATTAATTAAACTTAATAAGTCTGTCGCTAAAGCCTTTGGCGACAGAAACCGTTGCCAAAGGTGTTCTTGAGAAACCCAGACCTTCAAAGTCAGTTTTCGAGTGACCATGTTTGACCAGGTTTAATTTCCAACCTATGATGTTTCTGGGCATTCTAAAGCTTTGATCTTGTAGTACTGATGTAGAACTACAAGAATCAACAATAAAACATGGTCAAACAACATCACAATAGCAAGTTATAAGCCAGCAAACTAACTATCAGACGTGTTCATCAAGCGTTTCAGTCGCCCGTAAAAATCGATATGAACATGGTCAATCAACGACCTTGGTACCCTTAAATCTATCAATCTATTCATGTATTAGGTAGTTTAGACAACGGGCTTTGTAGAGTAACTAGCAGGGTATATGAATCAAGCATTTATAAGGTCTAAACATCATCAAGCTGCAAGATCGAAGGCATTAAAAAGGCTGTCGGATCGAGCTGTTCTTCATTTCGGGGTTGCCCAGAGATGAAGAACAGTTTCGAGTGACCACTTTTGGGTTTCCACTACTTGTTGTTCGTGCGATTTTTTTGTGATCTATCGATTCCAGGTTGTAGACAACATGTAAGACTACAGATCCATTACATAAAACTAATAAAATAACAACACAACAAGAAGATTTAGTCCGGTCAAAGTCTGTTAAAGACAACGTTCATCTATTTTTTGGGTTACCCAGAAATAGAAAATGTGATCGTTTTACCTACTTTGACCAGACACTATATTCACTTAGTTTGATGATTAGGAGATTATAAGGCATATCCGAGCCCATGAAGATCTTGTCAGAGCCTTCTGGGCACGATCTGGGTTTTCCAGAAACTGAAAGTCATGGTCGGTCAATGATGTTTGACCAACCATAACTTAAAATATGTACATGGTATGACCTTGATTCAAGTTTCATATTAAAGTCCTAACATCATACTACATTTTGAAACCTTTAAACAACAAAAACACATAACATACAAATATTTACAGGGTCTGACATTCGGTTGTCAGACACAAAAAAAGATTTTCCAGAATTTTGAAATCTTCAAATTCGTGCACTTAGATGTTATGGATTTACAAGATACCAACCCAGGTCATCAATATATACTACATATAACATGTTTTAATATAAAAATCTAACATCTAACATGGCCTTCAAGATCAGATTTCAAATTAAGTTTTTACCTTTCTATGAACAAGTTCTTGATTCTATGCTTATGATCTGTTAGAGGAGATGGTGGGGCTTGTTTTGTGACTAATCTAGCAAGGGAATTTCGGAGGTTTTAGAGAGAGAGAGAGAGAGAGAGTCTTGGATGAGGGTTATGAATAAATGAGCATGAATGTGACTTTTTCTCTCTCTTGATCTATATGTAAAACTCATATGCAATGTATTTGGATGAGTAATGGCTGATGTGCTAGAGTGCTATAGCTCATAGCTAGACTAGGGTGGTGACTTGCCAAGATTTGGCAAGATTTGTTAGCAATTATTTCAAGAATGGGACAAAAAGGGTATTTTGGTTAATTACATTTTAATTTTAATGGTATTCTTGTCCATAGTACTTGAATCTAGTGTTTAATCACTAGATTTTAAACCTTAAAGTTTCCCAAATAATTTCTAGGGTTTGAAAAATTAAGATTAAAGTTTAATAAAATTTTAATTAGAATTAAATTAGGGGTTTTAATAGAAAATTAGGTTTTTAAATAATTAGGGTTCCTTAATATTATTAGGGTTCCCAAATTAACAATTCAATTTAGTAAAATAATAATTAGGGTTTCTAATTTTAGCAATTAGGGTTCTTAATTAGCAAATTAGGGTTTCTAATTTTAATTAGGGTTTTCAAATATTAATTGTGGTTTTCCTAATTAACAAAAATTCAATAATATGCACCATAATTCATATAACACAATTACTACACATTCTTGAACTCATAATTGAGTTTAACAAATAGGATTTAACAAATCAATATTAGGTTATGATAAAGATACACCATAATTAACCAACACATACAAAGATATATTTATTATAATCTTTGAAAAATAATATTATATTTAATATAATATTATTATTCTCATTCATAGTTAAAATCCAAAATTAGGGTTTCAATTCCATATCCGATTTATCTTTCATATATAACATTATTAATCAAGTTAAAATAATTAACTTAATAAGCTAAACTAAAATTCATATGACAAAATAATAATTATAATAACCCCAATAGTCATTTCATATATTATTTAAATAATATAAAAATCATATTTTCATGGAAAATAAATAATAAAAACATTTCTACTATAAAATTAATTATTATAAGAATATACTTTATAATGATCAATAATTCTAAAATAAAATTATTTGATATTATTCATGTAATAAATAAATTTTTATTTATCACAAACATACATACACATTACTTGGCACTTATTCCCACCTTTAAAATAAAATAAAAATTATATACAAAATTTCTTATTTATTTATATAGAAAATATCGAGTTATTACATTCACCCTCCTTTATAAATATTTCGTCCCCGGAATCACCGTTTTAAAACTCATACATACAAGGGTACATAGCCTACGCAATCATTGCAAATAGATCTCGATCATAATTGATCGAACAAATATTTAACTATTCATATAAAGTTTATCTATCTGATTAAACGGAAATTTGATTTCTAAAAGAACTCAAATTCCTCCTTCAAAATTTATTTATAACATAATTTTCTATATATAGAAAAATCATATATATACGAAAATTGTGAGGGCCCCGAATCTGTGGTCCTGAATCACTGCATATCCGGTTCAATCATTCTATCACTATTACTATATTTGCAGAAGATATAAACACAAATTGTTTATACAATAACTTTACACACTATTCCCCAAGGTCGAGTAACCTTAACTTAATACAAAAATCATAACTTATTTAACACATAATATTATTATACAATACTTATACAAATCTAATCACGCACATTAACTTTAAGCTTGAATTGTCTTTAACATTTTCTTGTATCCGACGTATTCGCCTTAATCTGTAATGTTTATCATGATATAGCAAGGGTGAGCATAAAAGTTGCCCAGCAAGTTTAAGTTCAATAATTTAACGATATATCACGATTGAAAGGATTTGATTAATAAGCTGGCTATAATTCAATAATATAATTGCGAACTAGCACGAACAAACTTTTGACTGAACAAGTATATAACATGAACAAATATATCTGGACCGAAGGGTAATGAAGGTGATCAGCCTTTCATACCTGACTTATACAAGCAATATGTATAGAGTAAAATTCTACAATGGCAATCAACAATAATTATCCATAAGCATATCTGAATGAAACAACTCTTAGTAGAGTTAAGTAACGCTTTATCCGAAGACCTAATATTAGTAATATAGATCTCCTATATTAGAATAATATCATCACAATATAATACTATTATATATATAGATATACATAGAATAACCTAAACACATAACCCTATCAGTCTGTAACACATATAAGACTCGGTATCAAGTCAAACTATTGCAGTCTGAGTTGAACCTGACACAATGCTAACATCCCGACGGCCTAGTTGGACAAAATTTCGAATTTAAGTTCAATTAAACTCAGTCTAAACACTTAATCATTATCTAAGATAATTTATTAATAGTCAAAATATTTTTCGTAAGTTCGTAATAATTTTCACATAATTATTATCATTTATCATGAATTTTTAATCATTAAAATTGTATTTATATAATATAAATACCACACAATTCTTTTATCATTAATATTTATTTATTATCATATATTAATGAAATACATGTCATAATATTATAATATATTTTATAATATCAAAAAGTATTTTTAATACTTTAAAATCATATTTATATGATTTTAAACACTTAAATCCATTATCCGATTATTGCTTTTAATATTAAAATAATACTATTTTCATGACAAAATATCAAAAGTTATATTTTATAACTTCAAATATTTTATAACACTTAAATAATTTTATATGATTTTTAAATCATTAATTCTATTTTTCCATAATTTATTTAATATATTTATTAAATAAACTAATTATCATTAATATTAATTGATTAATTAAATTCATCACAAAATATTAAAAGTCTTTGAAAATATCTTTAAATATTTTCTTATACCATAATATTATTTTTCATGATTTTTCATGTATTAAAATAATTTTAAATAATTTATTCAATATTATAATTAAATAAATTAATACCATTTATATTTCAAAATATTAAATATTTATGAAATATACTCATAATAATTAAAAACTTTTTTCGGACTTTAAAATAATTTTTCAGAATTTATTTAGTATTTTTAATAATTAAAAACTATTTAATTCGATTTATTTAATTAAAAATATTAATTTCCAAAATTAACTGTCGCTAAAGGGGCTTGTGGCGACGAATCCGTCGCTGTTGGTGTTCTTGGCAAAACCCAGATCTTCATCGTTAGTTAGCCTGGTGGGAGGTTTGACCAGTCCTAAATCACAAGTATTAATGTCAGTGGCTACGGTTTTGGGTTTATGTTATACTATTGATGCAAGACTTCAACCCTAAACAAACATCATGGCCATAAAATACCAAATCAGTGAGAAAAAGGCCTTACAAAATCATGTCAGAGCTGTTCTTCATTTCTGGGTTTTCCATAAATGAAGAACAGCTCAAGGAGACTACTTTGGTCCCTTGAATCTCTACATCCCCAGCTGGTTTAATGTGACGTGAAGGTTCCATCGTGTATTATGCATGACAGGGTACCATAATATATCATCATATACGTATAACAACAACATCAAAGAAAGATTTGAGCCGGTCAAACTATTAGTCAGAAAACGGCTCTAGGAGATTCTGGGTCTAGAATCTCCTTCCGGAGAGTTGGTCAACGCCTATTTGACTGCTCACTTATTTCATTATATATCATATTTGGGGAATCTAATAGCATAATGGTGTATTCCTCATGTCAGGCTACAAGATGCAAACCATAACTTAGCCAACCAACTAAACATGTGCAAGATCCGAGCCTTCAAAATGGTTGTCAGACGAGATCTAGGTTTCTGGGTTTTCCAGAAATGATGAACAGCTCAAGGAGACTACTTTGGTCCCTTGAATCTCTACATACCCGACTAGTTTAATGTGACGTGAAGGTTCCATCGTGTATTATGCATGACAGGGTACCATAATATATCATCATATACGTATAACAACAACATGAAAGAAAGATTTGAGCCGGTCAAACTAGTAGTCAGAAAACTGCTCTAGAAGATTCTGGGTTACCTAGAATCTCCTTCTGGAGAGTTAGTCAACGCCTATTTGACTGCTCACTGATTTCATTATATGTCATATTTGGGGGATCTAATAGCATGATGGTGTAGTTCTCATGTCAGGCTACAAGATGCAAACCATAACTTAGCCAACCAACTAAATACGTGCAAGATCCGAGCCTTCAAAATGGTTGTTAGACGAGATCTGGGTTTCTGGGTTGCCAAGAAACTCAGTCTCCGTGAACGGTCAACGCTGTTTGACCAACAATAACTTAAGATCTAGACATGCTATGACCCTGTTACCAGTTTTAGATCACAGTCCTCATGCCATAGAACAGATTAAAAACATAAAACACATAAAACAGTTAACACATAAAGATCTAAGGCCTCTGACATTCGACTGTCAAGCAACTTTTTCAACATTTCCAGATTTTTTGAAATCTTTAGATTCGAGCATCTAGATGTTATGGATCCATGATCCAACAACCTAGATCTCTAAAAGGCACCTTCTAACACATATCTAACCAATCATTAACATAAAATCTCATGATTTACAAAAATTAGGGTTTATACCACTTTGAAGCCTGATCTTGAATTTCTGCCTTTTGATTTTGTTTATAGAAAGCTAATGCTTGATCATGGTTTGGTTTCTCACTCTTTCTCACTTTAAGTCCCGAAATTCTAGAGAGAGAATGGTTTTGGAGAAAATGAAATTTAAAGTGGACTTTTTCTCTCTCTCAATCCATTTATTTTGATACAAATGCAATGTATTGGTTGAGCTAGCTGGCTGAAATCAGTGTTTGTAGCACAAGGCTAGGACTAGGGTTGGTTCACCCACTACTCAAGGACAACCCTTACAAGTTATGTCACAATAATGCAACAAATGGCACTTTGGTCATTTTGTATTTAATTTTAATGGCATTTTTGTCTTTGTCCTAACCCTTAGGGTTTAGGATTTGGAAACATTAGGGTTTAGGCTTTGGAATCCTTAGGGTTTTGAAAATAAATTCTAGAATTTCCAAATTAGGTTTTCAAAATCGAAAATTAATATTTCTAAATAATAATTAGAATTTTCTAATTATATTAAAATTTATTAATCATAATTTAAATATTGCTAATTAGGATTATTAATTCCTAATTAAAATTGCTAATTTAGCAATTTGGGTCAAAATTATGCATTAGGATTTACAACCCAAAAATTAGGGTTTCTAATAGAAAAATAACATTGCACCAAAATGGCCTCTAGCGAAGGAAATTTTGTGAAGGAATTTATTCCTTCACATGAGGAGTTTTTAGCGAAGGAAAAGTGAAGGAAAAATATAGTGACAATATAGTTATTAGCGAAAGAAAAATCCTTCATAATTTATATTTTTTTTTCTCGCAAAATTGAGGTGATAGAAGGCTTTTTGGCGCAAATTTATGATGAAATTTTGCAAGGAAAAAATTTATTAGTGAAGAAATTATTACTCACTATATATTATTGTTCAAAGTTCTTTTGCGAGAGATAAAATTGGTCGCTATTTTATTCTAAATAATTTTTTTACAATTAATTGTGATGAATATAAATACATTAAATTTTTTATTGTATTAAATTTATTTATAATAATTGTAACTTACAATATTATTTATAAAAGAGTTGTTTTTAAAAAAAAAAAAATGTTATCTAAGATATTTGTTATTAATTAATTTATGACATCTTAAGATTTAAATTTAAATTTATTTAAAATTTTGAAATAATAAATTTATTTACAATATTGTTTTTTAAAGAATTTACAATATTAGTTATTTTTATAAGTTAAAATCAAACTCTTTTTGAAACAGAGTCCCTATTTAATTAAAAGCTATGTACTTGCTCTCTGCAGTCTGCCATAATCCAAAGCCGAAACCCAAATCACGTCTCACTCTTTACCTGCCCTACCCCAAAACCCCAAATTGCATCTCCGTCTCCGGCCTCTCCTCGTCTCCCTTCCTTTCGATGTCCTCCCTATTCTAACCTAATTTCTATTTCTTATGAATTTTCCAATTCGATAAGATTTTCAAAAGATGTGACAACCGTGACGGAGGAGATTCGAGTTTAGGGAAGCAATTCCTTGCTACGGTTACGATTGCTTTGTTTTCACAGAATAAAGCAGTAGATTTGGCTCGAGTTAAAGTTGAACGGAGAGCTAAAGAAGCTATTCTAGCTAGGGAGAGAGCTAAGGACGCGTTGGAGCAATTTTTTGCCCTGGCCTCCAAGAATGATGAATTGATTGACATATCCAAAATTGAACGTTTGGCAGAAAAATTAACTCAAACTTTCCAAATTGGGGATGCAGAAGGAGAGAAGGATGGTGATGATCTATTGCATAATGGTCTGCACTCTTTGTGAGTTAATATACCCTTTATTTTTTTATGCTATGTGGAATGGCTTGAACTTTAAGAATTTATGTAGATTATATGGTCAGAATTTTTAGTTCTAGTATTGACCAATTAATTTGTATTTGTAGTATTGACCAATTGATTTGTATTTGTGATATTATAGCTCCATTTGTAATTTATGAGTTAAGTTTCTAAGTTTTAACCCAAATTAGCAACACAATTGACATCAGAATCACAATGAATGTGATTGGTATAGTCGTCCTGGTCGCTGGCCACAGGAGAATGCAAAAATGCAATTATATTATTCTAAGTTTGTGATAATTTATTTCTTTCCCTGCCCTTCAGCAAAAATGCAATTATATTATTTACCTCATGTCTTATGAGAAAAATGCAATTGGGTTTTTGTTATAGTTGTTACTGAAAAATTAATTATTGGTTTTTGAAATTATATGTGGAGATATGATATGATATTATTGATTGAATATAAGTTTGTAATAATTATTTTTTCCCTGCCCTTCAGCAAAGTGCTAATTTTATTTGTAATGGGGTTTATGTGAATCTACGAGGTCCGTCCTCAAAATCTGAATTGTACGGGGTATTATCATTTGTAGTTTCTTGAGATCTCCTGGATCTCTCTGAACGAGGAAATGTGGATGGCATGTACAGAACGTTAAGATAAGAATCAGCAGAAAGAGAATCATCTAAGATTGTCGGTGCACTTCTAGCCAAATGTTCATACCTGCATTATAACTTAAATCAGAAAACTTATGTATAACGCCCATGACTTCACATATACTAGTTTTTGAGTTGCTTTTATACTGATGTTAAAAAAGTGCTCCTGTAGACACATCAATGCAGGGTTCTAAGAGGGGCAGAATCAATATATACCTGATCCACAGAGTAGCTTCTTCTCAAATGCATCCAAGCTTAGCAGCCAGGGCTTAGCATTGCATCAAACCAGACGATACAAATCTTAGACTCGTAGAAATTTTAAAAATAAAAGTGATCATACATTAATACCTATTTAGTTTTAAGTTCTACCTTATATATTGTAATATAAACACAAATAAAAACATGTGAAGAAAAAAATCCCATTTGTGTAAGACATTGTATATTTTGTTTTATCTTGTCCATGTCCAATGTAGTCTTGATTTCTAACCACCAAACTGAAGCAGATTCAGTTGTTATCGCATTGCTTCTTGAATCAACGAATCCTGCTATTGCAGAGGACATGGGAACAATAATATTGTTTGCGCTGAGCTTACTGTTACCATAAATTCACGTGCAACAAAAGTTAGTTGGTTCACCAATGTTTAAATACCGTGATGCAAACCTATGTCACAGGAGATAGAGTTATAACATATCCTCTTTGTAAGCCCTTCAGCATGGGAAGGTGCTCATATAGATTTTTGAATGTGGTCAGAAGTGTTCATTTTTTATTTTAAACCTCTTCCTCATGAACTTAATTTGTACTTATTCAACTTCATATTTTTTTAGGAATCTCTTGTGTGTGTATTCAAAGAAGCTCGTGGGGGATGATCCCGAGCTTTGTAGAGATGAAAAATAGTTCAAATACTAGGAGTTTAAAAGAGATGGCAATGCTATTGAGGTACATCTACCCTTATTTTAGCTATCCTATATATAATCCCTCATTTTATATTTGTTAAGTATGTACTATCACATGTGGAAGAAAATAAACTTTTATTGTATGGCGCATGCTTGTTGACTATATAAAAGGACATATATTTGGTTTCTTCAAGCCCATATGGTTATAACTTTTTGTTTCTGAAATTTTGTGAATAGATGTGGCAGCAGACTGGAATAAAAAGAAAGAGGTGTAGAACCCAACTTCGTCGGGTTTCTCTTGACCTTCCCCCCCTCCCCCCCCCCCCAAACAAAGATACTGATAAAAGATTTCAAGCATCTGTCACCCTATAGAAGCAACAAAGTTTCTTGTCTGATGTCAAGCAGAAAAATGCTGGAATTTGAGGAGCACCAAGTGGAGACAGGGTTTGCTTGTGAATCCAACTATTCATTTCAGTTGCATGATAGAGTACTTTCCCCTTGCAGATATATAGTTGATCAAGAGAATGGTCCACTGTTCATGACACATAAATGTTTTAGGTAGTACACATGGTTTTAGCACATACCAGGCGGCTAGTGGTGTCGGTGCTGCTGCAATGGAGGAGCTTGAGCAGCAGATGAAAGTAGTATGCACACAAGCCAATCATGTTTGATGATAAAGCATATACTTTGTAACAATCTTATTCATTTATTAATAAAAAGTATTAATTTATTAAAGGCTTTTAATTATCTACATGATGCTGTTTTATAATATGTGATAAACCCAGAGTTTTAAACAATGCTTTTAGAATAATGATGATGATCATTCTAATGAGATCTAAATTCTTAGAAAGCTTAAAACTAAAATAGTTCCCAATCGTTGGATTATTAAATTGGGAATTAGTGAATCCGGATAGATTGGTACATACGTTGCTTGCTCATTGGATGAGGATGATTGATCTCATGATCATTTGTGTGGAGACAGTAAAGCAAGTATGTATGTGCTTATTAGAGAATAAGTTTATCGAACATTGGCTCGCTAAGGAATACCTAATGGAGTTTTACTTGTTCGTCAATAGGAATTCTGTAGTGATAGTAGTACAAGTGATCCTTGGACTTGAGATCATCATAGTATCTTGTGTATGATGAGTTATACTTTGACTTATTCCTTAAGACCCTTAGGGTATATCAAAGGGTATGCTTGGGTATAATAAGTCGTACATGGAGATAATGTATGATCAATAAAGAATCTACCGCTTCTAGTAATAGAAGAGAAATGTCCTATGTGATTTGATAAATGACAACCCAGTAGTCCTTGGCCAAGGCAGAATGAAATTAGAAAGGAGTTTCTAATTTGCATTAGTTGGAGTTGTGCATTTAAGAGTCGAAATACATATAATTAAATAAAATAAGACTTGATAGTAATTCCATGTCTTATATTTAATTGGGACATTGTATGGTGGAAGGATTGAATTGTACAATAACTATTAACTCAAAGGTTCTTTTATGATTAATGTTGAAATCTATATTATCTGGAAGGTCATTGATCGCTAGGGAGGCTTATCCCTATTGTAGAATAAATATTATTTATTTAAATAAATTAATTATTTAATTTATTTATTTAAATAAGATTAGAATTGTTCTAATTAATTTATTCACAACCGGTTTAATATGGAGAACCTAAAGGGTCACACCATAAAAGGAAGAATAATTATTTAAGAAGTTAATGGCATAATCATAATAATATGTTAAATATATTTAATTTAATCTATGATGATAGAATAAATTAAATAGCTTAATATTTATTATTTAATATTTTAGAAATATTAAATATAAATTAATAAGAGGAGTCTTATTAATATTATTACAATTATTATTATTTTAATTTCTAAAAGAATTTAGGAATTAATTTAATATAAGTACTCTCATTTATTCCTAATAGAATTAGGAGGGAAAATTAGTTAAAGGAGTTTAATTAATTATCTCTAATAAGATTAGGGAGCCCATTTAATTAAAAAAATAATACCTTATTTTTAATTAAATAGGGTTACCTGATATCTTTATAAGAGGAGTCTTATATCAGATATCAAGATACGCTAATTCCAACAGTTGAGAGAGTACGCTCCTTTTCTATGAGAGATAGAAAAACTAGGGTTTAGCCAAACGCCTATCTTCTTAAATCTTTATTCTTTCTTGGTGGATCACCTCTAGAGGCCAAACACTTGGGTAGCTAACGTTGATCAAAGGAAGGAACCAAACCTGGTGGATTCAAGTTGAACGCGAAAAAGATTGGAGGTGAACTTGTACCTGAGGAAGCTCAAATCTTCAAGGGTACGATTCTTGTTCTCTGTCTTTTCGTTTAATTAATAATTGTGCATAAAGGATGATCCGAGTATATGGTTTGTAAAATTTTTAAACTCTGATTTTTACACGTTTCCGCTTATTTATGCAATTTGATTGTGTTCTTGAATATTACAAACCTAACAGTGGTATCAGAGCCAAACCTTTATGCAAATTATTAATTGTTCATATTTGATATGTATATTGATATGTGTTTAGAACAATTTAATTGGGCATAATTTTATTGTATAAAATTTATTAAAAAATAATAATTTAAAATCGCGAAATACGTGATGTTGTTAATTGTTGCATATTCTCGTTTTTCTAAAACTATCTTCCGCGATTTGGTTATTATATTATATATATAATAACGTGGCCAGGATCATTTTTTTTGAAAAAGGAGAAATCAGTTCACGTGACCTTTATAACATTATATATAATTATATGGTACTATATATATGTTTGTTACAGGATTCACGTTTTTCCTTTATTGATTCACGGATCCGGATTACTATCTTATATATATATATATATATATATATATTAACTAAAGTTATCTTTAACTTTACTCTATATATATAGAGTGTATATAATAACAAATACGGTTATTATTATATATATATATATATTATTGTTAATTATTTTATAATTAAAATAAAAGTTTATTTTAATATTAAAATAAAAGTTTATTTTAATATTAAAATAAAAGTTTATTTTAATCTTAAAATTAAATTTCATGCTAACTAATTAGAGTTGAATTGGATTCCATGATAACTAATTGGAGTTGAAATTGAATTCCATGTTTCCTTAAATAAAAGAGTTTATTTAGATATGAAATAAGATTTCATATTATTCAAAATAAAAGAGTTTATTTGTGAATAGAAAAAAGAATCGGTCTTTCCTTAAATAAATGAGTTTATTTAGATATGAAATAAGATTTCATATTATTCAAAATAAAGGAGTTTATTTGTGAATAGGAAAGAGAATCCGTGTTTTCTTTAATAAAGGAGTTTTTTTTACTTGGAATTGGATTCCATAATTAATTAAAATAAAGGAGTTTATTTTGATTAAAGATTTTGATTAAAATAAAATAGTTTATTTTATTCAAAATTGGATAAATTAAAATAAAATAGTTTTATTTTGATTTAAATTTGGATTAAAATAAAAGAGTTTATTTTGATTCAAAATTAGATTTTATACTAACTAAATTTGCCCATTAAATGATATCAATATATATTGAATGTTTATTATTCATGAGATGAATATTATTTATTGATGCATATGTAGATGTGTATGATAATAAATGGGATTGATTATAGACTATTGACTAATGTGATTGGATTTTATTTTAGTTGGATGCATGAATGTATGAGTTTTACTAAATGGGGTCTGCGTACCTCGTCTTCTCTAATTTTTCTTAATGTAAATTCTATCTCCCTCCTATGCATTTCCCTTTGACTGCTGATCAATGTTTCTATTTATTTTAAATAGTTTTGTAGTAGGAATAGTTAGAATTATTTTAAAGAATTGGAGATCAAGGGGCAAGGAGTGCTTGAAGACCCGTTTGTAATAGAGCCCGGGTTTAAATATAATAGTTATATTTAAATATTAATTCTTGCACCCCTAGGGTTTGACCTTTTGGTTCACTTGGTGGCTCTAGTGAACCAAACTAGAATAAAGTCCATAATCAATCCGGGTAGAATATAGTATTCTATATGTGCATGTTTATACTATATATATATATATTATATATTATGCAAACATGCTTTGCATGTTCATTAATATGACGCGTATTATATATATATATCTGCATGCGCGCTAAAAAAGATGAAACAAATTTATAACAAATCCCTCAAATTTTTATATTAAGTCCTAAGCGTTCAAAGATATTTGGAATATCGAACGTCGCCTTCTAGCATGATAAAATTAATAGAGTATTAAATATTTAATATGAGTTTGTTGTGTCACCACAAGGCAAGTATTGAATATTTAAGATGTTAATTTATCACTTTTGATGCTTATAAAGAAAATTGAACAATATTGTTTTGTTGTGTCACCACAAGGACAATATTTTTCTTTTTTGAATATATGGAGTGCTAGGTTAGACTTAACTTGGATAATTTTGATTTGGATGTGCCACCACTTGATCAAAATAATCTAAGAGGCAAAGTAGAAGGAGTTGCATAGTTGATGTAATTGACAAGAGTTGTCTACCTATTTATTTATATATAGTTTGTTGTGTCACCACAAGGCTATATACATTTGAAATGGGATCCTTATTCTCACTAGCAAATCTTTAATTAGATTTTGCCGAACTATATAAGTGAGGCTAATATAGTTTGAAGAAAATAGTGGGAGATACCAATTTAAAACAATACCTAATTTATTTTGATAATTAATAAAATAATGTATGCTAAAATGTTGTTAATTACAAATTCATTTACAGAATTTTACAATGTCTAAATTACTATCACTGCAAAACATATTAGATATTATTTAACCGGACCGAATTACTCGGATTGGTTAAGAAAATTGAGAATAGTTCTCACGGCTTAAAAGCTATCTTATGTCCTTAATACGCCTATCCCTGCAATGGTTGCAGACAATGCCTCTGAGGAAGAGATTGCTACTTTTAGAATGTGGCAAGATGATGCACAGTTGGCTCAATGCATCATGCTCGCATCCATGAGTAACGAGCTTCAACGTCAACATGAAACTATGGATGCTCCTACTATATTCATGCACATCAAGTAGTTGATGGTGAGGAAAGTAGGACTGATAGATATCAGATATCTAAGGAGCTCTTCCGATCTAGAATGACCGATGACACTACAGTACAGATAAAGTCCTAATGATGATCAATTTGATTGAACAATTAGGACAACGGGTTTTGTCATGGATGGGGAGTTGTGCCAAGATTTGATCTTGCACTCACTCCCGGACTCCTTTCACAATTGTTGTGAATTTTTCATATGAACAAGCTAGATATCAGTGTCGCTTATTTGCTTAACATGTTAAAAAATGTTGAGAGTCACTTTCCAACCAAGAAAGACCATGTCTTACTGGTAGGGGCCAAAGGATCTTCTGAAAGAAAAATAATTCAAAGAAGGTAAATAGAAAAACAAAACAAAGGATAATAAGAACAAAACTGATACGCATAGCAAAGGAGTTTGCTTCAAAGGCAATAAGCCCTCGGACCGAAAAAAGCTGCGAGAAACATCTTGCAGAGGCTAACCAAAGAAGCTTAGTGAAGTTTCGGTAACAAATATAGTTTTTGTTCATGATTAAAATAAATTTTTGTTTAAGTCAAGGTTCAACTTGGGTATTGGATACCGACTTTGGTTATCATAAATATAGATTTATGAAGGGACCAAGCAGAAGTAGAAAGCTAAACAAAGACAAGTAATCCTATGTATGGGAAATGAAGCAAAGGTTGCTGCATTAGCCATATGAACTTATTGTTTAGCATTGCCTACTGGCAAATCTATTAAGTCAATAAGATGTTATTGTATTCTAGTTCTCATTAGAAACATTATTTCCATTTTATTGTTGGACAATGAAATCTTTGGTATTATATTTAAGAACAATTGTTGTTCTATTTATAATAATAATGTTTTGTATAGAACTGGAATATTACTTGATAGATTTTGTATACTTGACTTACGTGAAAAATAATTTTGCAAATTGAACAAACTAGTATAAGAAAAGGAGATGATTATTCAAAAAGTTGAATGTGTGTATTTGCTGAAATACAAGTGTGAATTATTTGAAAGGTTCAAAGAATTCTAAAGTGAAAAAAATTGGCAAAGTATTAAGATTCTTTGATTAGATCAAGGAATAAATACTTGTATAATAAGTTTCTAGATCATCTCAAATGGTTTTCTCATAATAGACGCCTCCTGATACGCAATAATTAATTGGTGTATCTGAAAGGAAAAATCGTACATTGTTGGACATGGTGCGGTCCATAATGATTTTACCGACATTCCAGTATCCTTTTGGGATAATGTTCTAGAAATGGCTGTATATCTACGAAAAATGTAACCTCAAAATTCGGCCACAAGACTTCATAAAAGTTATGGACAGGGAGGATTCCTAATCTTAAGTATGTTAAGATAAGGGGTTGTCCAACTTATGTGAAAAGGTTTCAAAGGATAAGCTTGGGACAAGATTTGATAAGTACAAATTTGTGAAACATCCTAAAGTAAGTTTAGGGTATATGTTCTATAATCCTACTTAGCAAAAGATGTTTGTTGCGAAACACACAGCCTTCTAAGAGAAAGATGTTTATCATTGAAGGGGCTAGTGAGAGGATAATAGATCTTGACGAGTTCAAGAATCACAAACACTATAAGTCAAATAAGAGGAACCTGTAGATAGACCTATTGTACCACCACCGAATCATAAATCTGGAATAATACCAAAGATACCTGGGAGGTATGGATTCATCATGGATGATGATGATGAGGTACGTATCATAGAAGATGATGATCCAGTTACATACGAAGAGGTAAGAGTTGTAGACACTCAGAGAAATGGATTGAAGCAAGCTTCTCAAAAATGGAACATTCGCTTTGATGAAAAAAATCAAAAGAGTTTGATTTTATCACAAATAAGAATGAACCTAGTGTGTACAAAAGGGCCAGTGGGAGCGTCGTGACATTCCTAGTATTATATGTTGATATACTACGGATAAGGAATGACGTACCAATGCTACAACCAGTAAAGATACAGTTGTCTAAATTTCTCCATGAATGATTTGGGAAGAGTATCTTAATTGGGGATGCTAATCTATATAGATAGATTCAAGAGGATGCTCGATTTAACCAAAGGAACGTATATTCATTTGATGCTAAAGTCGTTTAGCATGGCAAACTCCAAGAGATGTCTCATGTTGATGAGACTTGGACTATATCTCTCTTAATAGTCCCCATAGACTCATAAAAGAGAGATCGCATGAGTAATTATCATGTATGAAATGAAATGCACGAGACCTGATGTTGATCAGTCATATTCTGGAGAAGTTCACTATGAGTCAGTGAAAAACATCTTAATTTATGTAACCGACACTAAGGATGTGATTGTATTCATGGTGGGTCTAAATTAAAAACTAGAGGGCTTAACAAACTCCAGTTTTTTCAGACAAACCAAGACGACAGAAAATCCACATTAAGGTAAAGCGTTACCTTGAACGGTGGTGCAGTGAATTTGAAAGGTTTCAAACAGCAAATAGTTTAGTGATAAAGACAAAGTATATAGCTATAAATGAAGCTACAAGTTGATTGTTTGGATGAAACGTTCATTACAGAACTAGGAATAGATCCTAAGTCTCATCTTAGATCTAAACATGTGTTGTGGCACTTTCATTTGATTATAGGAATCATTGAAAGATGGGAAATCACTATAGAGATAGTGGACTCTCAAGAATAACATTACATATCCATTAAATAAAGCTTATCCAACAGCAGGATAATCGTCACTTAGAGAAGAAGTGTATAAGATTCAATGGCGATTGGCTTTAGTGCAAGTGGGAGATTGAAAGTAGTATGCAAACAAGCCAATCATGTTTGATGATAAAGCATATACTTTGTAACAATCTTATTCATTTATTAATAAAAAGTATTAATTTATTAACGGCTTTTAATTATCTACATAATGTTATTTTATAATATGTGATAAACCCATAGTTTTAAGCAATGCTTTTAGAATAATGATGATGATCATTCTAATGAGATCTAAATTCTTAGAAAACTTAAAACTAAAATAGTTCCCAATCGTTGAATTATTAAATTGGGGATTAGTGTATCCGGATAGATTGGTACATACGTTGCTTGCTCATTGGATGAGGATGATTGATCTCATGATCATTTGTGTGGAGACACTAAAGCAAGTATGTAGGTGCTTATTAGAGAATAAGTTCACTGAACGTGGCGCGCTAAGGAATACCTAATGGAGTTTTACTTGCTTGTCAATAGAAATTCCTGTAGTGATATTAGTACAAGTGATCCTTGGACTTGAGATCATCATAGTATCTTGTGTATGATGAGTTATACTTTGACTTATTCCTTAAGACCCTTAGGGTATATCAAAGGGTATGCTTGGGTATAATAAGTCGTACATGGAGATAATGTATGATCAATAAAGAATCTACCGCTTCTAGTAAAAGAAGAGAAATGTCCTATGTGATTTGATAAATGACAACTCAGTAGTCCTTAGCCAAGGCAGAATGAAATTAGAAAGGAGTTTCTAATTTGCAATAGTTGGAGTTGTGTATTTAAGAGTCGAAATACATATAATTAAATAAAATAAGACTTGATAGTAATTCCATGTCTTATATTTAATTGGGACATTGTATAGTGGAAGGATTGAATTGTACGGTAACTATTTACTCAAAGGTTCTTTTACGATTAATGTTGAAATCTATATTATCTGAAAAGTCGTTGATCGCTAGGGAGGCTTATCCCTATTGTAGAATAAATATTATTTATTTATTTATTTAAATAAATTAATTATTTAATTTATTTATTTAAATAAGATTAGAATTGTTCTAATTGATTTATTCACAACCAATTTAATATGGAGAACCTAAAGGGTCACACCATAAAAGGAGGAATAATTATTTAAGAAGTTAATGGCATAATCGTAATAATATGTTAAGTATATTTAATTTAATATATGGTGATAGAATAAATTAAATAGCTTAATATTTATTATTTAATATTTTAGAAATATTAAATATAAATTAATAAGAGGAGTCTTATTAATATTATTACAATTATTATTATTTTAATTTCTAAAAGAGTTTAGGAATTAATTTAATATAAGTACTCTCATTTATTCCTAATAGAATTAGAAGGGAAAATTAGTTAAAGAAGTTTAATTAATTATCTCTAATAAGATTAGGGAGCCCATTTAATTAAAAGAGTTTAATTAAATAAATAATACTTTATTTTTAATTAAATAGGGTTACCTGATATCTTTATAAGAGGAGTCTTATATCAGATATTAAGATACGTTAATTCCAACAGTTGAGAGAGTACGCTCCTTTTCTATAAGAGATAGAAAAACTAGGGTTTAGCCAAACGCCCATTTTCTTAAATCTTTATTCTTTCTTGGTGGATCACCTCTAGAGGCCAAACACTTGGGTAGCTAACGTTGATCAAAGGAAGGAACCAAACCTGGTGGATTCAAGTTGAACGCGAAAAAGATTGGAGGTAAACTTGTACCTGAGGATGCTCGAATCTTCAAGGGTACGATTCTTGTTCTCTGTCTTTTCATTTAATTAATAATTGTGCATAAAGGATGATCCGGGTATATGGTTTGTAAAATTTTTAAACTCTGATTTTTACACGTTTCCGCTTATTTATGCAATTGATTGCGTTCTTGAATATTACAAACCTAACAGCAGACTCGTGAGGTTTGCTCCTACTTTCTTTACCTTATAATTTTGTTTCCAATTGGCTTGTTGTACCCATCTAATATTAAATAATTTGGTCTGTTATTCTTCTAAATTAATTTTTTTCCTCATTGTTTTTTAGCTAGGTCCTCGAAGGAAAATAACCAACTGTAAAATCTTCAAGCGGCAGGTTTGTCTCTTTATTATTCATGTTCCTTAAATTTAAAGGTGAATTAATTAGGTAATGATGTGGATATATTTAATTGCTTAATTTGCTATACTTTCTACATGCAGTATGCTTTTTATCTTTTCTCACACAATGAACCTGTTCTTTCGAATGGGTACAATGAGGAGGAAATGAAATTAGTAAAAGAGACCAGGAAAATCTGGGTATGCGTCACTATCCAATCTTTTTCTTATCATTTAAGACAATTTATAGTATCTATTGAAGGATATTGAAGGATAATTGGCATGTAGACTATGTATAACATGCCTCTCTTTTTGTTATATTGTGTATGTTTTTATTTGGGAACACTGCATTTAGTGGAGCAGCAACATATATATAGTCTTTCTTAACAAGGGGAAAGGGAACATTTTTACTGGCTTAAGCTTTGTGTCAAATTGGTTCTAAATAATTTGGCACAACACTGCAACTTGCAGTAGGTTTAGTAAGAATTGTTAAAAATAATTTGGTACAACAGTGCAACTTGCAACAGGTTTGAATATGGAGGAAGGAAATACCCAAATAGCTACCACCTATGATGGCCCAACTCTCTCCTTTTATCATACTATTTCATGCATAACTCTGTTAACCTCAACATAATTTTGGTGTAGCACCTAGAGAAATTACCTCATTACCTATTCCTTTTGTTTTTCTCCCCTTAAATTTTATTAGCTGATTAACTTTCTTCCTATTTTTTTATATTTAACATTTTTCACTTTATGTAACTGCTGCTAGAGAAAGTAGTTGTGCAGCTAACTCCAGTTTTATGGTGAGTTCTCTGTACTAGTTTAGGATCATTGTCTATTGTGAAAAGAGGTTTTTATTTTATTTTATTTTTTAAATTTAAGTTCACCAGTTTCATCTTTTCTTATTCCTCGTCTTATTGAAATTGAATTTTGGTGTTTCTATTGCAGCATGAAGCTTACATGCCCAAGCTTGATTTTCTTGAAGAAAATGATGATATAGTGGATCTAACGTGTCACACTTTATTCGTTCTAGTTCATTGTTATTCTTTCAGTTTTCTTATGTTAGTTAATAAATTTTGTAGGTACTATGGTCCTTGTAAGACCAAGATACAATAACAAATTTTGTAGTTAATGTGACTCGAGTATTATGATCTATTTTTTTAAGAAGTTTTGATTTTATTAGCTGTTTATACATTAGCTTATCAATTAGTTTGAAAAAAGTATGGCAATATTTATATTTACTTGAAAAATAAATTTAATATTTCTTATAGAGATTAATAATAATAATAATAAATATGAAATCAATTATTTAAAAATCAATTATAATTTTCAATGAATTTTAATTATTTAGTAATTAATTTTTATTTACAAATTTATAATTTGTGAAGAAATTTTTCTCACACTAATTTGAAGAAAGATTCTCAATTTATAATTAGTGAAGGAAAATATTCTCTCGTTAAATAAATTTGTTCCTCGCAATATATTATTTGTGAGGGAATTAAGTTATTCACTAATTTCAAATAGTCCTTCTTAAAATATTATTTGTGAAGGAAACCAATCTTTCACTAAACAACAATATTCCATTACCATGTACAATTTGTGAATAAAAATGTTATTCACAATATATCATTCACAAAAAATATTTAGTTACTACTTAGCGAATGATACCCAATTGCGAGGAGGTCTAATGCGAGCACTCGTGTGAAGGAAATATTTCTTCGCAATAAATCACTTGCGAGTGATATAGTATGTCTTGTGAAAGATTTGTCCTTCACTAGAGGCCATTTTTGGTGTAATGTAATTTTCTAATTTAGAAATTAGATTTCATAATTAGATTAAGATTTTCTAATTACTATAACTTGAAAATTAGGATTAATGTTTCCTAATTAACATTAAAATTATTTAATTAACACTTAGGTTTTCCCTATTTATAAATTAGGGTTTCAAATCCATAAATTAGGGTTTAAAAATTTTAAGATTAGGGTTTGCAAAATAATTAAGCTTTACCCTATTTAATATTATAATTAATAGCACTTGAGGATTATAATTATCCTTTAAGTTCCCAGATTAGGGTTTTAAGTACCCGGAATCTGAAATCAGGGTTTTCAGATCTAATATTAGGGTTTTCTAATAGTCCATTAGGGTTTCAAGTAATTCATTAGGGTTTTCCCTAATAAATTATAATTAATGACATTTAAACTTATTCATAGCATTTAAATTCCCGAATTAGGGTTTTCAATATTCGAATTAGGGTTTCGAATACTCGGAACTGAAATAAGAGTTTCAGAATCGGTTTATAGGGTTTCTTGTTAATCGTAAGAATTTTTTAACCGAACGCTGACATTCTTAATATATACCTAGGGTTTGTTACAGATATCATTTATCTGGTCAACCTTTGACCCTTAACCACATACTGTACACATATACAACCATATACACATAACATATTCACGTATTCCCTTAATCCTTAATAATTCACCTAAATCCTTCACAAAATTTTGAAATCCTCAAAATTCCCTCTTAAAAATATCAAACGCATACACTTATTTTCTATCTAGGTTCTAATATTGAACCTTAAATCAATTGATTAAAATAAAAAAAAAATCTAAATTCTCGGGGTGTCACAAAAATAAAAGTTATTCGAATAATACATGGAGTTCCATTCCCAACTGCTACAGTTTCTTGGACCGTCATACTGAAGACTCTCGCGGTTGCTTTTGTTGGTTTGTTGGTTAATTAAGTCGGTCATGTGATCGTTAGAGTCCCGCTGCCTTTTCCCATGGTTACACTCCCCGCCTCCATTTTCCTCTTTGGACAATCCTTCACCTTATATTCCATCAACCCACACAGAAAACACCCACTGCTCATCCTTGGGTTGGGGTAGTTGGGAGAAATATGGCCCTCATGCCCACACTTGTAACATAAAAACTTAACCTTCAGAGACTCACCAGAGTGATTCTTCCCACAGTTCCCACACTGAGCTACCTACTTCTTCACACCTTCCTGTTTCACCTTGACATTTCCAAAATAGTTCCCTTTTTCTCTTTTCATCCTTATTCCCACTATTAGTTTCCACCTTCACAGCTCCTACGGCCTTGCCTTTGTTCCTCTTCTCCTTGTTGTAGAGGCTCATGGCTTCACTCCCCTCCTCAGCTATGATAGCCTTTTCCATGAGTGCTACAAAAGTATTGATCTGCAACACCGCCACCTTGTTTTAGAGCCAGGGTTTTAAGCCCAGCTCAAACCTCTTTGCCTTCTTAGTCTCCGTATCCACCTGGTGTGGAGCGAACCTAGCCAATTCATTGAATTTTGCGGTATATTCCGCAATAGTCATGTTATCTTGCTTTAACTCAAGAAATTTCACCTCCATCCTAGCCTGCATGCTAGCTAAGAGATAGTTTTCAAAAAACAAAGTCTTAAACCTAGCCCAAGTTACCACACCTTCTCCTTCCCTCGCTTAATTTGCTTCCCACTAAAAGTTCGCCTCCCCTTTCATCATATAGGTGGCAAAAGCTGTCTTTTTCCCCTCATCTACCCTAGCAATTACGAATGCCTTTTTTATCTCGTTAACCCATGTATGGGCTTCTATAGGGTCAGTTATTCCCCTGAATTCTGGTGGTCCTACTGCCTTGAAGTATTTAAAAATTTCCAAGCGATTGTCTGGTTGGTTCCTTGCGGCTGATATTCCCTGCTCCATAGCTTGAGCTACCATGTTCGCAAAGTTTTGCATCGGGTCTTGCTGTTGTCACTCAGCATTGTTGATAGATTCTTCTGCCCTTTGATTTCATGTTCGACGTCTTGGCGGCATTATCTGATTAAATAAAATCATAAATTTATCTTATATTCTAAACCTTATTGTATAAGTTTAACATGTAACACTAAGTTTTATACAAAACTTATTCTATTAATCAAACATAGATTCATATTCATTCTACTAAGTCATAACACTTTTTATAACTTAACTCATACTAATATTCCTTTGACACCACAAAAGTTGGGATTCGATACATCAACTTGTACAAAAGTTTGAGAATATGACATTACACACAAATACTTGTTATGGAATACGCATAATCTAACAGTACTTATACTTCTGGTTCACTACTCCTCTTTCTGGATCTTGGACAACCTTTCGCCTGATGACCTTCTATCCCATAATTAAAACAGACGCTTTGCTTCGGATTGGGACAATGAAGAGAGATATGTCCCTCATGTCCGCAGTTATAAGATATCTTTTTTCCCTTGGTTCTTATCAGGATTTCCTAAGTCACGGTCTTTCATCTTTCTTTTCCCCTTCTTGTTCGGAGTTGCACCTGCTTTGTTGCTTTTAGCTCCCATCAGATAAATTTTGATTTTAAGCTTATCTTGTTTTTCTATAGTTTCTATTAACACCTTTCGCAATCGGTTATTTAGCAGCTTTTCTATTTTCCATAGTTTTTCTAGAGAAGAAACCTTGTTCTTCAGATTCTTCACCTCCGTTGATGCTTGATCAACTCAAACTTTAGTGTCTGAATCACTATATGTTAGTTCTATTGTTTCTGGATCTGGTACTATATTTTCTAATACCTCCACCTCATTAAGGTTTCTTGCACTGTGAGCCTCTATTTCAGCTATTGGCTTTGATATTGGCTCCTTCTAAATGATCTGAGGGTATCATAACTCTTTTCCACCTGACATCTTCACACAAATTATCCTAATTAGCATATAGTATATACACACAACAAACAATAGTTTTATAAAAGTTATCTTTTATTTTGTTTAACGATGAATTTATTCACTTCATCTATTTTTAAACTATATATAAGTTATTTGTATTTTTAATGTTTCCCTCTGTCCTAAAGGTTATAGCCTAAGGTCTGTCCTACCTAAGGTTTCCAACCCTAAGCTTTGATACCAACATGTGTCTCCCCCAAATTTAGGAACTTGAAACCCGAACTAGGTGCTTCACGATACCATTTCTATGAGCGGAATAATACTAATAATAATAACAATAATATAAATATTAAACTTAATTTACATATATCAAAGTCTAATCCAGAACAGTGCCTCAAGACACTACGACCGACAGTTCAGAACCTACGAACGAGGTCATAGAGCTCAACACTACGATCGTAGTTCCAGATAGTGAAATCGTTGAGCAAGGAAATGAGATCGTAGAGAGGCCTACACAAGATAACGAACCTCCAAATCAAGAAGCAGAAATAGATCTTGAAGATCTCAGACAAGAAGGCATCAGGACAGATGTCCCAATAGGAAACAGATGGGCAAGAGATCACACTCAAGACTTAATCATTAGAGATCCTAGTGTAAGAGTTAAAACTAGAGCCGTTGTGACGCCCCCAAATTCAGGTACTTGAAACCCGAACTCGGTGCTTCACGATACCATTTATATGAGCGGAATAATACTAATAAGAAAAACAATAATATAAATATCAAATATAATTTACATATATCAAAGTTTATTCCCAAGTACGCGACCTTTAAACATTCATTACATCATAAATAATAAATATCATTGTCTTAATAAACTTTAACTATTACACAGAATATCATAAAACTCATTCGAAAAGCTTTCATTTCCCCTTGTTCTTGCCTGAACCTTCTGGTTGATCATATTTAGCTGAAAACATTTAAATTTAAAGCAAGAATGAGCATTTGGGTGCCCAGCAAATAATAGCAATAATACATATTAGCTGAAAGGATTAAATGTTTTCTTTGAATAATACTTCTACAATGAATCAACAGTTGTGAAGTATGCTGAACCAATAATAACAACATATCACTTTTATATCAAATTTTTTTAAACTACGTACTGACTATAACTGGAGATCAGTAGACAGAATATGAATATTATTTTCTATTTTCAAAAAGGTATACATAAATTCATCTCGCAGATCATCATAACTTTACGTGCACGGGAGTGATCGATTGTTATGCCTCAGATTGATCAATAATCATGAACGTCACGAGTACATCATTCATCCAACATACATCATTATTTACTGAAATATAACGACATACACTCTCAAATCCCAGGTTCTGGAAACCTTATAACCTTTTTCATTACAAATAATAATAAATACATTATTCATTTCATCTTACAAGAGTGAATTTTATCCGCCACCAAGTATACATAATAGTTCATTAAACTAATCTATAATTCAATTCCATCTTTTTATATTAAAAGTCTTCACTTGATCTTCTCGCTCAGTCACATTCTGAATGACACTTCATCTGGATACCATCAGCTTGATCTTTACGGGATCCTTAAGTTCTTCTAACCTTGTTCGCTGAAAATTGTTTTTCATTTAAAGCAAGTGTGAGCATTCAATTGCCCAGCAAGTCATAACAGTTGAACAAACAACTTTAGAATTAAAACATTTCTTTAGAAATTCCATAACTTAACAAAGGTTATGAAATAGCTTGAATAATAGGAATAATCTCGATCCCTATCATCTTAAAACATTAATCATATTCACTTTGAAATACTCTCATTCTTTTACCTTTTTTTCATACACATCATGTCTGGCTAGAATCATTTGCATAGACTTAACAATAACGGTTAATGTATAAACATATATACTTGAATTGAACAACTCAATCACAGAACAATGCATATCATAGAAACACTGAAGTGTTCAAATTATGGCTCAAGGCCTCATACGTTCTACCACATTGTACAAATATCTCACATTCGCACATAGACAGAACTTCTTAAGTACAACATCTAAGAAGTTTAAGAAACTAGCATTCTTGTAATATGAATGAAGATATGAAACTTGCCTTACGCATAGCTACATCTTACACTGAACTGCTCATTCCAATTCCTATATAACACATAAGGAGAAAACATAAAAACCAATTAGTCATATATTGAACTTAGGTATTGGTTTACTCAACTTTACTTCTTAGGGTTCATGTTCTTGCAATATAAGTTTACGCGACTAATTTCCTTTACCAGTTTACGACTTCATGACATACGGAGATGTCTTACTCAACGTTCATCATCTTAGATGATTATATTCTTATCTTCTTCTTATAATTTCTATAAGACTCAGCAAACATCGCTTCTCTGCTAGTAGTCCATATGGTACTCTGAGTGGTTTCCCACAAATAACTAACAAACAAGTTCCCGACTCATCTACATTGCCATCACAGTGAGTTAGATCGGTTGCCAGTTTCGTATATACCTTCGCTCTCTGAAGGAATTGTTTAGCCCAACTCCCATATGTCAACCATAAAAGTTACGATTGTACCACCACCTAAATTCTCTTAACTTATACGAACTATTAAACTATAATGTTCGATTAAGTCAATTTCGTATTCCTTATGGCTTTCTTGATAATTCATCTCTTATTTACTTTCTTTATCCATTACATGAACCCCATGTTCATTACCCTCGTCGCTCAACCTCTAAGGAATCACAACCATAGCAATCCATCACGTTTGTTCATCGTGACTACGGTCCCCGGATATCAGTTACGTAACCCGCGTTTATATTCCTTGTCATTTAATCTTGTTTAATCTATACGTTCAACCTTTAATAAAGGTTTACATCATTTGATTAAGTGTTACATTAGTTGAATATTTTATTCTTTATCTTCCCTTAAATTTCCCCCAAGAGCTGAGCAGTTAAAAGCTTATCTCTAGCCTTTTTCCCAACACTGGCGCTGTGGCACCACTCCCTTCTTTATCTCTCGTGCCGCAGCACGAGTTGCAGTAACCGGCCCTCGGTCTGGCACTATCGAGCTACTCTACAAGGCATGATTGGCGCCGCGGTGCCAAGCCCTAACCCTAGAAAATTTCTCTAAGTGTTAAATCAATTTTGAGATGCTTACTTCGTGATCTCATAACTCCTTCGTTATAACTCGGAACGAGGTCGTTCCAAAGCCATTCTTTTCCTTATCTTACGTACTTTAATACCCCTTGAGCAGAAATTCATTATAAATTCGTTAACGTGCCATTCGATTGGCTTGATTTTCACCCTTTGTTCATTTTACGTTTTTAACGCTCTTCGTTCGTTCGTCCGTAATTCGGTCATTCGAACTCGGAACTCGTTCGTGCTTGAGTCCACGACTCACGTTTTTTATGTTCTCTTACTTTCTTATGAAACCCTACCCACTTGGGTTCATTTACTAACTTTCTAATTCTTGTTTGTCTTTTATGAAATTTTTGCCATAACTTTGTTATAGCCAAGTTTTAATCCGTTCTTCATGAACGTTTCTACTGTTCCTAACCAAGAAATACACATCTAACTTATACGCGATGGTTTTAAACTTTTTCATCAACAACGATTATCTTACGGTGGTTTTAAATTTGTCCATCAACAACGTTCTTCGCGTGTTCTTCGTTCGTTCTTCATTTTAATCGATATTTTGGATTATGATTTCACTTTTTATTGGAATTTGATGTTATAGAACATCATTCGTTACTTATTTCACCTATTTATTCATATAATCCACTTGGATCATTCTAATTCATGACGAATCTTATACTTCCTTAAGAAATTTATATACTAAACTTTAAATTCTTATTTCTTCATTTTCTTATGATTTCAACCATATGAAATCATTCCAATCTTCTTTTACTTCTTAATCCTATTAAGTTATGTTTTTAAACATAGAACTTAAAGAAATTTAAAAAGAGACTAAGTTTCGGATTACCGTTCTCCTTTAATCTTCTCCCGTCGGACAAAGTTTGTACACGGCTAGTCTTTCCTCTTCCTTCTCCTCCCATCCGAACTCTCTCTCTCTCAAATGTCTTAGGATTTTCAAAATCTAAAATCAAAGAAATGAGCTTCCTATTTATAGAAAACCAAAGTTAGGGGTAGTTTAGTCATTTTGCCCCCCTTAACCTCCTTACTATTCATTACTTAAGCCCTAAATTTACTTAGCCTCTACACTTACTTAGCCATTAAGTCTTCTTAGCCCTTAAGTTTACTTAGCTCTTAAGTCTTCTTAGCCCTTAAGTTTATTTAGCTCTTAAGTTAAGCACTTTACTTAGTTATTAAGCATAAGTACTTTACTTAGCTATTAAGTTTACATAGTCATTACTTAACTTATCAATTACTTAGCCATTAAGACTAATCGTATTATACACATCTCATTCTCATATTCTCTTATTATCTTTGTATTTAATTCGTACGATATTCGTATTATACGTCGTACCAATCCTCTTGCTATACTCGTATAATAACTCGTATCATACTCATATTTCTCACGCATAATAACCCTAATTATTATACATAATCATAAAATTCTCGGAACTCACTTTTTCCTAACCCTTAGGTTTTTAAGTCCGCAGGCGAAAACTTCGTTTTTGCCATAACTGAAATATTATTGAATATTCCATCACGTCTAAAAATTATACGTAATCATTAAAGTCTCGGAATTTCAAAATAAATCTCCGAGCAGAAACGGATGAATAGTGCCTATTTCGTCTTTTTCCCCAAAAATTTTTTTGTTCCCGAAAAACTTATTTTCGTCTTGAAAATTCTTATTCGTTCAGTCTAGCTCGTAGCCAGAATACTCCCGATTTATAATCATCCTAGGTTATAGAACAATTAATAAACACATAACAGAGAATAGTATTAATAAAATTTAGTTTTATTAATAACTAATTCTTTAAACCTAAATTCTGGATAATCCAAAATTCCGGGATGTTATATTCTTCCCCCCTTATAAAAATTCAGTCCTCGGAATTTCTTAAAACCACACCCTTACCCGGTCATCACATTCAATTTTTTCTTCACGTAATTTCGCCCTCGAAATTCTAGCCTTCCTTTCTTCTCAACTTCTCTTCAACGGAGTTCTTATCTTTCCCTCATTCCTAACCCCCTTAACCTATCAAGAATCATCAAGTAGAAGGAATAACGAAGAATATAAAATTTCTTTTGAAAACGTTTCATATTTTTGCTGAGTGGTCAAATCGACCATGAACTCTTACTAGGTTATTCAGCATTTCGCCGTAAGCCCTTCCTTAACGGTCAGTTTACAATCACAAAGAAAGTAGCTACCTCTTCTATGTTCTCCTCGGACTTAATCAAAACAATTTGGTTTGGCATCACTTTTTCAAAGAAAGCTCAATTTTCTGTTAAGCATGACATACCATTTGTCTAGCCGAATCAAGTAGCTTAGACTATACCAATAAATTGGTTATCAACGTGAAACATTCGTCTAGTCAACTCAATTGACATTGACTACTTCTATAAATTCTTTTCACAATACATCAAAAAGTTTTATGACGTCATGATACCGTACTTTTCACAGTACGTTGAGGACTTCGTCAGTTTGTGACTACGTCATTATACATCATACCATATTGGGTTGTTGATCCTAAGATCACATCCAACACCAGGTTCAATTGTATTAATAACTCCATCTTTTTACCATCCTTACATCAAATGCATTGATGATATAAAATTCATTTTGATATTTCAAATCAATTTATGTCTAGCCAAAGCAATTGGCATAGACATACCAAGAATAGCTCTTTTAAAATACGTTGGTTCCAAAAGTTGAACCAATCCTTTCCTTTTCAAAATGTACATATCAGCACGAGTTCAATAAAGTTCGAAATCTAGCATATCTAGAAGACTTGGAATATCCTATTTCTCCATCTTCCTTCATTGCCTTACTGCGACAATACTTAATCTTCTCTAGCACCTTTAATACTAAGCCTACTGAAAACAACTCATTTTCAGTTTAAACATTCCTATATCTTAGTACAGTCCATCAACTTACCACACATTATAAGTTCAGGAACTTTCCACAATAATATGAGTTTAAGAACTATCTAGACAGACCATAGGCGTCCATTTGCTGAGACGTTCGAAAACATACCAAATTATTATGAGTAACAAACTTACCATAAGTATGAGTTTCAAGAACTCGCACCTACCTTATCGTTCTCTACCTATCAAGTACATACATGAGAAAAGATTCACCTTCTCGTCATATACATCTTGATAGCGCGACTAATCCCAATGATTATCACTGTTGTAGACACTCAAAAATTTCTGTACTACTGTTACTAACATTGCAGGAGGACTGATTCGTCTTTTAAGAGGGAACCCTGAAAGACAATCCATATCCATACCGGGTACTACCGGAAGTTCAGCATCAACCCCAGATTACTCTGGGAGTAACAATTCCAACCTCGGAGATAACCCCGAGGCGTGCAGATACAATACCGGAACACACACCGAGAGGACCGATTAATCTCTTTAAATAACCCCGAGGTATCCGGGGCCTCGGCCCCAACCATGGAATAGCCACCAACCTTGGTGATAACCCCAAGGAATGCAATTTCGCCGATAACCCTAAATGCTTGTTTTAAATGCGACTCAGCTTCAATCTCGGCAGGCCACAACGAGATACACTGTACCAACCCGGCAATAACATCGGGAAGACAGGCACACCTCAAAGGTGACAATGAGAACCTTCAACAAACTGCAGCAGTCCAATCTCAGCGAAGCCTGAGCATCGTCTGCTTTATGAGCCCAATCCGGCGATAACACCGGTGAGGGGCAACATCATCATCTCATCAATGCGATGCCACATCACGTCGTCTCAACATCTCTACGCAACAATGCTCACAAGACTAACTAATCCCGAGTGACTATTGTGCGGGGTAACAGATGAAAGTTGGAGCTTGAAGATCGGAGGGCATTGTCCCATCTTCAATGACTTCGTACAAACTCTAATCCCATGCCATCATACAACTCTCGACAATGGCGGTCCGAAATAGGTCCTGTATACCTCAAACGGATGCCCGGATTGCACTTCTTAAAGTTCGAGTGGACATTACAGTGCCTGAGTGCACGTACTTCGAGACGACCTGACCCGAAAAACCCGGGCCGACCCGGGTTTCCTCTGGTACACCTGCGGCTAAATTGCCTATAAATAGAGGGCTTGGGCTGCCTATTTTGCAAGAGAAAAAGGCGAGGAAGCCCTGCCCAATTTCCTCTGCACTCACCCTATGCAGTGTACTTTCCCTTTTTAAACACATGTGAGCTCATATATAGCCTCTTTTGTACCTACAAAAGCCAATTTTTATCCACTCTAAAGATATAGAAGTCTTCTTTCGCGTACCAAATTGTAAGCCTTCTCACACACTTTAGAGTCTTTCTCTTCATCTCTCGCACACACCCTTCTACACGCTGAGAGTCGTGTTGCTTGCTTTTTCCCTGACTTTATTCGTGGTTTTATTTTTCTGTATATATACATATATTATATATATATATATATATATATATATATATATATATATATTGACTAACATTATCGAAGTTATGCTCGATTGAGCCTGAACTTTTGCCTAGAAGCGTTTATTGTTTTAATATATATATATATATATATATATATATATATATACATTTATATATATTAATTGTGTGTCAAACTTTGTTCGATGAGCTTGAATTTTATATCCTAAGATATGCTTATTCGCTTTTATATATATATATGAACCTGTGGTCGAACTCTATTCGATGAAAGGGATTTTACATCCTATGCGTTTATATATATATATATATATATATATATATATATATATATATATATATATATATATTCGTCCCACCTCGAGTTTACTTCGTGGTGGTTGATCGCTTTTATAGCTTTCTTTATGTTTCGTCCTGCCTAGAGTTTACTTCGTGGTAGTTGATCGCTTTGTACAGCTTTTATTTACATTTTGTCCACTCGAGTTTCTTCGTGGCGGTGAATCAGATTATAGCTTTTATTTACGTTTTCGTTCCTACTCGAGTTTCTCCGTGGCGGTTGATAGCTTTTTATGCCTTTTATTTACATTTCGATCCCCCATTGAGGTGCTTCGTGGTTGTCGATCATGTTTGTATATATATATTTACGCCTTTTATATATATACCGCTATCGCTTTCATACAAATTGCAAAGATTTTGTGCGCCTAGGAATCATGTGATCATAGATTCATCCCATTCGATCTAGATTCGGCCTCGTGATGGACATTTCCAATTGTAAGCGACTTTGTAAATTATTCTCGTCATGCGAATTTCCTCGGATGGTTTCCATACCCACGAGGAAGTCGACATTATTTTGTATATTATTTTCGTACGGATGCCTCGTATTTGTCAAATAAAATCAATCAAGCCGAGCACTTAATAAAATGGGAGTGTAAAAGGTCTCAATTACTATTGAGCATTTGGGTTTGAAAAACCTCTTTTATAAAACATCACTGCCATATCTTCCTTAAAAATTGAATTTTTACATAAATTCAAACTCTGTGTATATAGGTGCGAACGAGGCCTTGCACTACTTCCAAATAACAGCACATTAACCCACACACACACACATTCAGATAATAGTTTCTTGAAAAGAGGCTGTCACCGTGGTAACACGGATGTTGGGGGGTGCCTAACACCTTCCCCCGCATAACCAAGTCCCCGGACCCTAATGAATCTTTGCTTTCACCGAATTCGCTTAGCAAATGTCACATCATTGGTTCAATGTGCAAACATTTTCTCGGTTGTGTTGGTACAACCATTTAAATAACCAACTGGCGACTCTTAACAGTCCATCGTCGACATTATACATGTCTGACCTTTTTCACTTGTTTTTTCAAACAAATCTCAACTAAAATGAGAACACCAAAAGACAAGTAATGGAAAGGGACATCCAAAAATCCCGACGTCGACAGGTGGCGACTCTGCTGGGGACACCAGTAAGAGGACTTAAGCCTCTATAACAATTTTTTCAAAACTGTTATCTGGTTGTGTGTGGATGTTGCATTTACATTTATGATGAATGTGTACGAATGCATTTCCTTATTGCACTTAGTGCTTCGCACCATAACTGCTTGTGATATTAGTGTTTCGCACCATATCTGCTTGTGATATTAGTGCTTCGTACATGTCATCATTTTTCATACGGTGAGACACGATGTATGTGAATATATGTTGTGTGGTCCCTCCACTAGGAGGCTATCCTGTCGGTGTTTGATTACTGCACTCGTGAGAAGACTAATTCTCCGAGGCTCAAGAAAGGCACCACCCAAATTTGCTCCAGTTGAAAGACCGGATTAACCTCCCGTCAAGTAGATTGTGATGATTTGGGAACCTTCATGCAAAAAAGCCGCGAGAGTAACCTAAGATAGGTCAGCCTCTGATAAACCCAAAACAGAGGAAAGTCTCTTCATGCTCTCATTTCAATTACTTGTAAACACAATTACTTGAAATTACATTCCATATATATCTCAATGTAATGAGAAATATAAAGAAATGTGTACACATACATATTTTAATTAACATGCTACAAACAGCTGACATCCGTTTTGCAGGATAAAACTCCTAAAATGGACACATCACATAGCATGTTATTATTATACACATTCCCTAAAGACTAAACTATGCAAGTCTTTCGCAGGGAATCAATCGGACCCACTACCCGGTCAAAGTGCAAAAAGGCAACAGGGCTACAGTCAATCATATCGTCATCCGACTAGACTGATCTTAATCCAGTTTCTAGCAAAGAATTTGATGGATTAAGCAAACAAATTACAGATTTGGTTGTTCTGCTCAAAGAATTAGACCAGTCTAATCAGGGTCCAAAAAAACCCGTACATGTTGAATCCTCCACACAAGGAGGAACCCAGGTTATTAAAATACCTGAACTGCAGTTGGATACGACAAACAAAACTCGTGATGCTGCCCATCCCACTTGAGACCCAGACACTGGTGACATCAAAAAGAAAGTCCTCCTAATGGAAGAGACCCTTCGTGCTATCAAAGGAATTGAAGCACACGGGAGTGTTTCATATACTAATCTTTGTATTTTCCCTGGTGTTCATTATCCAGAAAAATTTAAGACTCCTGACTTCAAGAAATATGATGGGTTAGGAGATCCTTACACACATTTAAAGGTGTTTATTGGAGAACTTGGATCTTATGCAGAGGACGAAAAACTCAGAATGCAATTATTCCAAAAAAGTCTAACTGGAGAAGCCCGTTCGTGGTACACAAGATTAGACAACTCTAAGATCCATAGCTGGGAGGAACTAGCACATGCTTTCCTCACACAATACAGCATTCATTCTCAAATGGCTCCCCGACCCAGATCAAATTACCAAGATCAAGAAACAAGCCTAACGAGTCTTTCAGAGAGTATGCCAGAGGTGGAGTTTCTGGTCGCCCAAGTTAGTCCTTTAATGATGAATCCGAGATGGTCATGACTTTCATGACATTCAAGAAGTCCGTTCTATGAAAGAGTTTTAGCCTAAGAGATCGGCAAACCATTTTCCGAAATGGTCAAACATGGGGAGATGGTGAGATGGGATTGAAGTCCGGAAAGATTCAAGACCTCAGACTACTCAAAGTCATTCATTGATCACATCCAATCCGTAAATTATGGAAACAACCCCCGGAGGGTCCATAAAAAGAAAGAGGAAGATGTTTCCCTGATACTACAGGGTCAAAAAGGCAATCAGATCATGCCCATTCAAAAGAGAAACTACACTCCCTTTCAAGCACAGTCTGTAAACCCTCCAATACCAAAAGGTGGAGAAGTCAAACACCCTCGAGTGTTTACACCCTTAGGGGATAACCTCGAGAACATTCTAAATCTTCTGACAACATAGAAGAAAATTACGCATCTTCTTCCACCACCAAATTTCTAATGGATTCGGATTTCAATGTCGCTTCGAAAATGTGCTTATCATTCTGAGGCACCTGGACATGATACTCAGGATTGTTGGGCCTTGAAACACAACATCCAGGACCTAATAGACAACGGGGAGATCGTGGTCACCAAACCAAAGAAGAAGAAGCCAGCATGATCAATTGGAGCAATGGACAGAGTTCCAATTTCAGCTGTGAATCTTCCCAAACCCTCAAAGACGGTTATAACAAATGGGATTATGCCAAGTTCCAATTCATAATGGAACGAAAGATGAAAGCTCTATGCAAGCAGATTGAGCAATTGGTGAAACTGGTGACTTATCAGCATCAAGTTACATGTCAATTAATCAGCTAGGAGCATGCCAGTATCCTACCCCTTGTCATGAATATTCCCTCATTACTTTCAGAAAATGAAATGCTGGAAGACAAAGTGACAAAGAGAGAAAATGCTAAAGCCCGTCGGAATTTTTCCAACAAAAGGGAATTCACCTATTTGGGCCAACCTATGGAGGAAATCCTTTATATGTTAATCAATAAAGGAAGGATTAGTTCCCTTCTACCTCCAATCAACCCCCGTTCAGGACAGTACAACTCTGATGGAGTATGTCAATATCATTCCCAGTCTCGCGGTCACAGCACGGAAGAATGCTGGGCACTCCGCCACCTTATTCAAAATCTAATCGACAGTGGTGTACTGCGCCTAGCAGACAACGATACTAGGTTACGTGCAAGTGAAGATGCAGGGCCTACTAAGTGGAAGAGTGTGGTAGCAGTCATATACGATGAGACTGATGGAATTAGCGAATCACTCGCAATGCCAATAATTCAACTCAAGGGAGGCAACAATCCTTTGAAAGTGGCCGCTCCAGAGCCAATCAACTTGTCGTGCAGAGTACAATATCCTATTGTTATCTTGCGCACCGTTCCGTGGAATTATGGAGAATGTGAAGGATCCACCTCACATACAACTGCTATAGCATCGAAGGAAAATCCACTGTATCTTCCCCACCGGTTGATGACGCCCATCACCAAATAAAAGGGGAAAATACCCATGGAGAAGATTGAAAAATTCCACTGCACTATGGGTCATAATGAGGCTACGGTGGTTTTAAGCTTAAAAGAAGCTCCACAACAAATATCAATTTTGGACTTGGTCCTAACTTCTGAGAATCACTGGAAGGTCTTGTTAAAGGTTTTAGAAGAAGCCTATCTACCGACATCAGTTGATACGGAAAAATTTCAACATCTGGTTGATCACATTTTTAACAACAATGTGATATCCTTCACTGATGATGACATACCGCCTGAAGGGATCGGTCATTGCAAGCCGTTACACATTTCGGTCTTGTCCTCCGGATATATGGTAGCTGAAGTCTTCATTGATGGAGGTTCCTCTCTGAATATCTGTCCATACGCTACCTTGGTGAAGATGAATATCAATCTCAACCGAATTCGGAGTAGCCATACTATCATCAAAGCTTTTGATGGAGCCCGGAGAAATTCGATCGGAGTAATCGAGCTGCCAATCGAAATTGGTCCTCACACATTCTGCGTAGCTTTCCATGTGCTCAAGATAGATTCGGGATACAACCTACTATTGGGACGACCATGGATTCACATGGCTGGGGCAGTCCCCTCCACCCTTCATCAACAGTTGAAGTACATTATCAACAATAGCCTGGTCACGGTCAACGCTGAACCAGAGTGTCCTCAACACGGGGACATGCCATTCATCAATGCCAATGCAAACGTTGAACCAGTCAGTTTTCATGCTTTGGAAATAAGCAATACCCAATACCATGCTATTGGAACGCCATTGCCCGAACCCAAGATTTCTGCTGAAGTAATGTCGGCTACTCAAGAAATGATGTCGTTGGGTCATAAGCTGGGACAAGGGTTGGGTAAAGATTGCCAGCGTATCAAATACCTAATTCGATTAACCAAGCAAACTGGAACAGCTGGGCTAGGCTATTCTGCCATCTCTAGTCACAGGAATCCTCATAAGCATTAGCAGATTCCTTCAGCTTCAACCATGCGGCGTTTATCTTCGCCTTCAAGCTCTGAGTTCGCACAACCTCCTGTAAAGGTGCCAGCCAATGTAATGACTATGTTATTTCCCAAGCCGGTGCCGGTGAAGGAGAAAGAAGTCTTTGTTCCAAATCCCGCAGTGGAAGAAGGGGAACGAAGAATCAAGCAAGATGTCATCCGAATGATGTCAGGCATACGCATCATCGTTTATGATGAACATACCAATAGATACACCCCAAACGATGATTACCCAGATGTAATGGCCATCATTCGGGACAGGGAGGATGATGACAATCCATCCATCACTGCGGTCCACCCGGACTTTGCCCTTGCCAATTGGAAGCAAAGATTCTTGCAGATTGGTCGACAATGGTAAAACGAAAGCGTAACTCTTTTCGCCTCAGAGATATAATAACCGCTACTTTTCCGCGTGACAAAGATTAGCAGCTTTATTTTGTCAAGATATGCTACACCGCTGCATGATCAACACATTTCATATATACTAAGTGAAAGCATATTTTGTTTCAGGACTCAATTTAGATGTGCTGTGATTTTTGCCGACACGATACCTCTTCTCCACAAGGATTGTACCTTTGATGTAGAGATGAATTCAGCCTTGGTGGACATACAGGATGACATTGAGGTGCCTCCAGAAATTCAAGAATGGGTCAGAGACAAACCCAAACCCAACCTTGATCAAACCACCTCTTTCAATCTCGGAACCTTAGAAAGCCGTAAGTTAATCCAGATTGGTTCAGACCTTACCCTAAACCAACGGAATGACATACTTACACTATTAACCCAGTTCCAGGATGTGTTTGCATGGTCTCATGAAGACATGGTGGGTTTGTCCACTGACATTGTCCTTCATCACCTTCCCATTAAAGAGGGATTTAAGCCAGTCAAGCAAAAGCTCAGGTGTTTGAAACCTGAGTGGAGTTTAAAGGTGAAAGAAGAAATTGTGAAACAATTTCAAGCTGGCATCATCATGGTGTCCACATATCCTGAGTGGATATCCAACATCGTACCCGTGCCTAAACCTGGAGGGAAGGTGCGAGTTTGTGTGGATTACCGGGACTTGAACAAAGCTTGCTTAAAAGACAGCTTTCCCATGCCATTTATCCACATTCTCATTGATAATACTGCGCAATACGACATGTACTCCTTTGCTGATTGCTTCGCAGGGTACCATCAGATCATGGTTGCTGAGGAAGATCGTGAGAAAATTGCTTTCATCATGCCTTGGGGAACCTTTTGCTACAGATGGTTGTCATTCGGCTTCATCAATGCCAGAGCCACCTATCAACGTGCTATGATGGCTCTTTTCCATGACTTAATGCATAAAGATATCGAGATCTACATGGATGACATCATTGTCAAATCCCGGAAAGAGGATGACTATATAGACCATCTCAAGAAGCTATTCAACAGGTTGCGTAAGTACAACTTGAAGTTGAATTCGGCCAAGTGCTCCTTTGGCGTTAAATTAGATAAGTTGCTAGGATTCCTAGTCAGCCACAAAGGGATCGAACTGGATCCTGCCAAAATCCAAGTTATCACAGAAATGCCCATTCCTCAGACAGAGAAGGAAATACGAGGATTTTTGGGAAGAATCAACTTCATTAACAGGTTTATCTCTCAACTCACAGCAACCTGTGAGCCAATTTTCAAGCTATTAAGGAAGAACTCCTCCATGAAATGGAATGATGAGTGTCAAAATGCCTTCCTCACAATCAAGAAATAGCTAGTCAAAGCTCTCGTGTTGGTACCACCTAGGGATGGTGTTCCCTTGTTTATGTACCTGTCCATAAGTGACAATGCCATGGGCTGCATGCTGGGACAGAAAGACGATAGAAGCCAAGAACGAGCTATCTATTACCTCAGCAAAAGGTTAGCAGCAGTGAACACAAGTACACTCTGATCGAAAAGACGTGTTGTGCTTTAGCATGGGCTTCCATGAGGTTACAGCATTACCTCCATGGTCACACAACCCATCTTATATCCCGCGTGGATCCTCTCAAGTACGTGTTCAATAAACCTATGTTAAATTGCCAGCTTTCTAGATAGTAGTTGATCATACAACAATTTGACATCGTATATGTGACTCAAAAGTCCATCAAAGGTCAAGGAATCGCGGATCAACTGGCCGTCGCACCTTTAGGAGATTTTAAACCCTTGGAAACATATTTCCCTGATGAAGGAGTAATGATAGTGCAGCAACACCATCAGTACGATACGCGCCAATCATGGAAGATGTATTTTGATGGAGATGTTAATCTGGAAGGTTCTGGAGCTGGAGCAGTTCTAATATCTGGTACGGGGGAGAAGTATCCCATTATCGTCAAGTTACAATTTGGCAAAGACCAATAATACTACCGCAAAGTGTGTAAGGTCGCCTCATCTGCTCAAACTTTCCCGTTCAATGGGCATCAGACGGTTAACTCACTACAAGAAAAATGGCTAATTTCGATGGAATATTCCATCAAACATAGTTCTATTCCGTCGTACATAAATTATTTCCAACAAAAAATCTTGTCAAAAAATCGGTCGTAAATAATCATGTCAAAATTACGATTCGTCGAAAATTCTGTCGGATACAACGTATGTTCGACGCACTTATGTCCGACGGATATTCGTCGGATATACATTAGTTTCGACTGTAATATTTATGATGGAAATTTCGCCGATCAAAGTGGGTTTATGTCCGATTTTGAGGTATTCTCTCGTAATTATATTATTTACGATCGAAAACTAAAATAAACCAAAAATTATAAAAATGCCTACTTATTAAGGTCGGATTAATGTCCGCTTGATATAGTTTAGTTACTGACGGATGTAGTTCATCGATGATGTAGTATTTACCACTAAAATTAGAGTAGTTCGACAAATATTAAAAATTGTTTTTGTTATCTCCGAGGGAATTTCCGTCATAAATACCTTATTCCGCCGGAAGTAACTACTTTTTTTTTTAATACAGATTTTAAAAAGTTCAGGTTCTGTGTGTTTAAACCCATTAATGTACCAGAATCCGTCACAACCCAATACGAGAATATAAACCTGTATCTCACATTCAAATATGCAACGTAGCACTAAAACGTAATCTTCAACTCATTATCATTCACATTCACATTCACATTCAAATATCCACCAAAACGTATTATAAGCTAACCAATTATAAATATAAGCTAATGTTCCATAAATGTTGAACAATATAATTTACAATAGTTCTACAGACGCAATTAAATAATACAATATATACAAAAGTTCTACAAACTATACAAAAGCTCTACAAACTATACAAATGAACTACAAACTATATAAATGAACTATAAACTAGTAAAAGTGGAATCATGCATCGGGAGGAGGTGAATGACGCTGCTTTGGTGGTGTAAGGTTTCCAGCCTCGTGCTCCTGCTCGTCATTGCTAGTTTGCTCGCCATCTCCACCCTATTTGATAGAATCAAAAATAAAAATCATTAGTCCGTATATATATATGTGAGAATTAACAAACTAGCCTTAATTGAAAAACATAAACAATAAGAATACTTGAGTAGGTGGGGGCGGACGAAAAGCCTCCCCCAAGAGGGTAATCGCCATCCGGAGCATCTCGGCGCTCCAAGTGTCGAACTGCTTCCCGTGGTAATCCCGCACTTTCTGCGCAGAGGCCCCCGCTATAATATCATGAGAGCAATCTGTGAAGACGAGAATCTGAAGGCAATCACGACGTTGAAAGACCGGATCGGTATGGAACCTATCCGACACGGCCCCTATCAGCCGCCGAAAGATATCGTCATCCAAGCCAGCGCCCGTGTGAGATGGTCCGACATGTGCTCCCGGACGCTGGCTGGAGCTTATAAAGAGATACAAATTCAATTACTAATAATAATTTATATAATGTGATAAATTCGGATTATTTCGCGAAACATAAAAAAATATTACCTCCAAGAAGTGTATATGTGGGTATCCTCGATGCACTCCAACACTCGACATCCGCGCAGATGCTAAGTAGTAGGGGATCCCGAGACGCGACTCCATAATCTCAGCTCCTCATCCCAATCTAATACAATATCGGGAAGAGGGTGGCGAAATCTAACTACTCGTAACCCTCCTAATAGTCTATAGCTTTCACTATACGTCGTCCCCAAAGCTTCAAATCGGTCCTCAGAATGTATTCCATATACGTATGTTAATTATATCATTTTATTTACGATTGAATATTATTAAAAGATAAATAGTAAGATAAGTTTTACCCGTATAGCTAAAGCTGCCTGAGACAAAGCACACTCGTCTTTAGGCGTGTGGGCTAGATCCCAAAACTCTAGAATGGTAGGATCTCGGCCCAAGGTCCTCCCCAATGCCTAATACAAACATTCATAAATCAGGTCTTAAGTATTTGTGTGAAAACTTGACACATAAATAACTAAATACAACACAATTACCGTCTTCGCCTCCTCGAACGACTGAGAACCAGTGGTGTGTACTATCCGGAGCTGACCACGGTTCTTCTTCACCTGCTCGGACTTTTTCTTGAAGTCATCGACCTCCCAAAGGCGCATACATATAGCATCCTGTGCTAAATCAGAGACTACGCGGGTCGATGATCTCTGATGGTGGTCCCGGGCTGGTCCACAACTGCCCGGGCTGCCTTCTGTAGCATCTTATACAGCCATTCAGAGTAAGTCGCAGCGACGTGATGCTCAATCATAGCATCGCCAGCTGACTGAGAGATGCTCGGGTCAAAGCGATAATAAACCTATAACAAAAGATTATTTAAAATTATGAACAATTGATTTCGTCATCCCAATACAACTATGTAGTGATAATATGCTTAAATTACGTGGAACTCCCGCAAGACGGTCTTCATAAAAGCGGCATCGCATCGCGCATATCGACCGTGAACACATGCACCTCTCCTGGAGATGCGCCAAACAGATCACATGTAGGTGTGCTTAGCCACGGGTCTCAGTATACTACAGAAAAAGTATAACAATATTTGTTATGTGAATTATGTTTTGTAATAACTGATAGAAATAGTACAAATATATTAACACTTCATCACTGGAAATGACATCCACCGCAGATCGTAAGTGGCAATCACCGATTTTGACGACCAAAGATATCGAGGTTCGTCCCTCGGTGTCGTCGACGAGGTGCATCTGTAATAATTGTATTTAACATAGTACTTCAATAATCATTGTAATTAATACAACTTGAGATATATTTAAATCCTAGTTAAGATAACTTACTCGCTACCGCTTGAGATATGTAGCCATGCCTAACGGTGGGATCAGTGCCTTCTTAGACTTCAAATGGGTAACGGGACCGATTGCTTCCCTGCGAAAGACTTGCATAGTTTAGTCTTTAGGGAATGTGTATAATAACATGCTATGTGATGTGTCCATTTCATGATTTTTATCCTACAAAACGGATGTCACTTGCTTCAGTAGCATGCTAAATATGTATGTGTACACATTTCTTCATATTTCTCATTACATGGAGATATATATGGAATGTAATTACAAGTAATTATGTTTACAAGTAATTGAAATGAGAGCATGAAGAGACTTTCCTCCATTTTGGGTTTATCGAGGTGACCTATCTTAGGTTACTCTCATGCTTTTTGGCATGAAGGTTCCCAAATCATCGCAATCTACTTGACGGGAAGTTAATCCCGGTCTTTCAACCGGAGAGAATTTGGTGGTGCCTTTCCGAGCCTCGTAGAATTAGTCATCTCACGAGTCCAAAGAATCAAACACCGACGGATAGCCTCTGGTGGAGGGACCACACAACATACATTCACATACATCGCGTCTCACCATATGAAAATGATGAAATATGCGAAGCACTAATATCACAAGCAGATATGGTGAGAAGCACTAATATCACAAGCAGTTACGATGCAAAGCACTAGCATCACAAGCAGTTACGGTGCGAAGCACTAAGTACAATAAGGAAATGCATTCGTACACATTCATTAAATTTAAATGCAACATCCACACACAAGCAGGTAACAGTTTTGAAAAGATTGTAATAGTGGCTTAAGTCCTCTTACTGGATTCCCCAGCAGAGTCGCCACCTGTCGACGTTGGGATTTTTCGGTGTTCCTTTCCGTTACTTGTTCTTTGGTGTTCTCATTTTAAGTGAGATTTATTTGAAAAAACAAGTGAAAAAGGTCCGACATGTATAATGTCGACGATGGACTGTTAAGAGTCGCTAGTTGGTTTTTTTTAAATGGTTGTACCAACACAACCAAGAAAAGGTTTGCACATTGACCTAGTGATGTGACATCGATATACTGCCTGCGGAAACCGAGATTCGATTTAGGTCCAGGGGACTTGGTTATTTTGGGGAATGTGTTAGCACACCCAGACATCCGTGTTACCACGGTGACCGCCTCTTTTCAAGAAATTATTATCTGAATGTGTGTGTGTGTGGGTCAATGTACTGTTATATGGAAGTTATGCGAGGCCTCGTTCGAACCTATATATACATGTGGTTTGAATTTATGTAAAAATTCAGTTTTAACAAGATACGGCAAAGTGATGTTTTATAAAAGAGGTTTTTAAACCCCGATGCTCAATAGGAATTGAGACCTTTACACTCCCATTTTTTATTAAATGAGCGGCTTAATTGATTTTATTTGACTGGATGCGAGGAATCCTGCATTTAAAATAATATATATAAAATAATGTCGACTTCCTCATGGGTATGAAAACCATCCGAGGAAATTCGAATCGCAGAATAATTTATAAGTCGCATGTTTGAAAATGTCCATCATGGGAACCAAATCTAGATTCAATAGGATGAATCTGTGATCACATGATTCCTAGGCTCGCAAAATAATGCGCTTTATATAAAAGCGAAGAATCGTGTATATATACAAAAGTCAGTAAATATATATACGCATAAGATCACCAACCACGAAGCACCTCCATGGGGGATCAAAATGTAAATAAAGCTATTAAAGTTATCAACCACCACGGAGGAAACTCAAAAAGGGACTTAAATGTAAATAAAGTCAGAATATACCAATCGCCACGTAAGTAAACTCTAAAGGTGATTAAATATAAAGAAAGCTATAAAAGCGATCAACCACCATGAAGTAAACTCCAGGTGGGACAAAATATGTATATATATATAAGCAATAAATGCACTGGATGTAAAATCTGTGTTCATCGAAATGTAGTTCACCACGCTTATATATATAAACGTAATAAACGACCGGATATAAAATATGTGCTCATCGTAATGTAGTCCGACCACATTTATATATATATATATATATATATATATATAAAGTTTAATAAACGCACTTGATATAAAATCCAAAGCTCATCGAACAAAGTCTCGACATTAAGCTTCAAAATATATATATATATATATATATATATATAAACGAAAGTAAACGCACTGCATCAAGTCTAGGCTCATCGAACAAAGGCGCGACATATTGATATATATATATATATATATATATATATATATATTAAAGAAGTAACGCCTGCATCAAGTTCAGCTCAATCGAGACATAACTCGATAATGTTAGTCAATATATATGTAAGTATATATATATAATATATATATATATATATATATATATATATACACAGACTGAAATGAAACCACGAACTGAAGTCCGGGCAAAAGCAAGTAACACGACTCTCAACGTGTAGAAGGGTGTGTGCAAAAATGAAGAGAAAGACTCTAAAGTGTGTGAGAAGGCTTACAGCTGACTGCTAAAAAAGGGCTTCTATATCTTTAGAGTGGGTAAACACTAGGCTTTTGTGGGTACAAAAGAGGCTATGTATGAGCTCACATGTGTTTAAAAGTGGGAAAATACACTATAGGGCGAGTGCAGAGCGAATTGTGCAGGGTTTCCCCGTCTTTTTTCTCTTAGTAAATTAGCACCCCAAGCCCCATATTTATAGAGGGGGGAGCCGCAGGTCTACCTATGGCACCTAGTAGCAGGTGTACCTGTGGCTGCTCGGGGTGCCCCAGGCAGTGTGGGTCCCGCCGTGTCAAAGTACGTGCGCGCTGTTCGCTCGGTCGCTCATAACTTTCAATCCGGGAGTCTGATGGAAGCGTGCGATACCATTCCGGAAATCTCTTTCTGAGAGCTACACAATGATATATGATTTGACCTTTTTTGATTCCAAGAAGATGGGTCCATGACCGAAATGGCATTCCCGGGTTTTCGTTAGGCAATCTGGTGAGCCATTTTGCGTAGTTTGCGCTCGAAAGTTCAGATATGGTTCTTGTGGGACTTTCTTTGAAGTAATTTGAGTTGAAATGAGTGTATTTGATTTTAAGTGAAGTTGATTTGGAAAAATGACCATTTTGCCCCTCCCGGGGTTATCTCCTGCTGTGCAATTGTAAGATCGTTTTGCTTTCGTGGTTATCTCTGAGGTTGGCTTGCTGTTGACTTTGTTTATCCTCCGAGTCATCTCTGAGGTTGGCTTGACCTATTCCCATGGTTGGGAATGAGACTGGATACCTCGGGGTCATCTCCGAGATTAATCTTCTCTCCCAAAGTGTGGTCCAAGAATGTAACCGCAGTGCCCTCGGGGTTATCTCTAAGGTTGGATTTGGTTACTCTCAGATTGCGATTTAGGGTTTGATGATGAACTTTCGGTAGTATCCGGTATGGATTTGGATTGTCTTTCAGGGTTCCCTCTTAAAAGATGAATTTGTCCTCCTACAATGTTAGTAACAGTAGAAGAAAATTTCGAGTGTCTACAGATAGCTTTTACAACTTTATTTACATTTCTGATCCCCTATGGAGGTGTTTCGTGGTTGGTGATCATGTTTGTATATATATATTTACAACTTTTATATATATACCTGCTTACTGCTTTCATATAAATTGCAGTATTCTGTGCGCCTAGGAATCATGTGATCATAGATTCATCCCATTGGATCTAGATTCGGTTCCCGTGATGGACATTTCCAACTGTAAGCAGCTTGTAAATTATTCTGCGTTGTTTGAATTTCCTCAGATGGTTTCCATACCCACGAGGAAGTCGGCATTATTTTGTATATTATTTTCAGACGGATGCCTAGAATTTTTCAATTAAAATCAATCAAGCCGAGCACTTAATAAAATGGGAGTGTAAAAGGTTTCAATTACTATTGAGCATCAGGGTTTGAAAAACCTCTTTTATAAAACATCACTGCCATATCTTGTTTAAAAATTGAATTTTTACATAAATTCAAACTCTGTGTATATAGGTGCGAACGAGGCCTCGCACTACTTCCAAATAACAGCACATTGACCCACATACACACATTCAGTTAATAGTTTCTTGAAAAGAGGCGGTCACCGTGGTAACAAGGATGTTGGGGGGTTCCTAACACATTCCCCCCGCATAACCAAGTCCCCGAACCCTAATGAATCTCAGTTTCATCGACCCGTTTATCAGTGTCACATCACTAAGTCAATATGCAAACCTTTTCTTGGTTGTGTTGGTACAACCATTTAAAAACCAATCTGGCGACTTTTAACAAATTCCATCGCTGACATTATACATGTCGAACCTTTTTCACTTGTTTTTTCAAAAAAATCTCACCTAAAATGAGAACACCAAAAGACAAGTAACGGAAAGGGACATCCAAAAATCCTGGCGTCGACAACTGTAATAAGCTAAGCAGTTGTTACACCAAGCACAAACCTCTGCCCATACAAAGATTCATATAACTCAGCTATCACATGAGTCATCAATTGAGATTTTACAACTTCTAAATCTCTATACTTAATACGAATTTTCTTTAATTCATATTCTATCCTTCACAACTTAATCTAAGTTCTTCTTCCCGTACTACTTCATAGTACCCTTCATTCATAGCATTAGCTATAAATCAATCATCGTTTAATAACTAATCTGTTACTACGAGTCACTATGATCACGTGGTGATCTTCTTATCCTTCTCTCTACAATTATAGTCGTAGGTACTCCTACCTAAGGTTTATAACCTATCAGCTCTGATACCAACTTGTAACGCCCGGAAATCCGATCTATCTTTACACCCGAAATCCGTACGTCACGAGTACATCATTCATCCAACATACATCATTATATACTGAAATATAAGGACATACACTCTCAAATCCCAGGTTCTGGAAACCTTATAACCTTTTTCATTACAAATAATAATAAATAAATTATTCATTTTATCTTACAAGAGTGACTTTTATCCGCCACCAAGGATACATAATAGTTCATTAAACTATTCTATAATTCAATTTCATCTTTTAAATTAAAAGTCTTCACTTGATCTTCTCGCTCAGTCACATTCTGAATGACACTTCATCTGGATACCGTCAGCTTGATCTTTACGGGATCCTTAAGTTCTTCTAACCTTGTTCACTGAAAATTGTTTTTCATTTAAAGCAAGTGTGAGCATTCAATTGCCGAAAAAGTCATAACAGTTGAAAAAACAACTTCAGAATTAAAACATTTCTTTAGAACTTCCATAACTGAACAAAGGTTATGAAATTGCTTGAATAATTGGAATAATCTCGATCCCTATCATCTTAAAACATTAGTCATATTCACTTTGAAATACTCTCATTCTTTTACCTTTTTCATAAACATCCTGTCTGGCTAGAATCATTAGCACAGACTTAACAATAACTGGTTCGGTATAAATGTAACATACTTGTATGAAAATACTCAATCACAGAACAATGCATATCATAGAAACACCGAAGTGTTCAAATTGTGGCTCAAGGCCTCATACATTCTACCATATTATACAAATATCGCACATTGACACATAGACAGAACTTCTCAAGTACAACATCTAAGAAGTTTAAGAAACTAGCATTCATGTAATATGAATGAAGATAGGAAACTTGCCTTACGCACAGCTACAACTTATGCTGAACTGCTCATTCCAATTCCTATATAACACATAAGGAGAAAACATAAACACTAATTAGTCATATATTGAACTTACGTATTGGTTTACTCAACTTTACTTCTTAGGGTTCACGTTCTTGCAATATAAGTTTACGCGACTAACTTCCTTTACCAGTTTATGGCTTCATGACATACGGAGATGTATTACTCAACGTTCATCATCATGGATGATTATATTCTTATCTTCTTCTTATAATTTGTCTAAGACTCAGCAGACATCTCTTCTCTGCTAGTAGTCCATATAGTACTCTGAGTGGTTTCCCACAAACAACCAACAAACAAGTTCCCGTCTCATCTACACTACCATCACAATGAGTTAGATCGGTTGCCAGTTTCGTATATACCTTCGCTCTCTGAAGGAATTGTTTAGCCCGGCTCCCATATGTCAACCATCAAAGTTACGATTGTAAGACCACTTAACTTCTCTTAACTTATACGAACTATTAAACTATAATGTTAGATTAAGTCAATTTCGTATTCCTTACGACTTTCTTGATAATTCATCTCTTATTTACTTTCGTTATCCATTACATGAACCCCATGTTCATTACCCTCGTTGCTCAACCTCTAAGGAATCACAACCATAGCAATCCTCACGCTCGCTCATCGTGACTACGGCCCCTGATATCTAAGCACGTAACCCGCGTTTATATTCCTTGTCATTTAATCTTGTTTAATCTATACATTCAACCTTTAATAAAGGTTTACATCACTTGATTAAGTGTTACATTAGTTGAATATTTTATTCTTTATCTTCCCTTACATTTCCCCCAAGAGTTGAGCAGTTAAAAGCTCATCTCTGGCCTTTTTCCCAATACTGGCGCTGCGGCGCCACTCCCTTCTTTATCTCTCGCGCCACGGCGCTAGTTGGTAGTAACCGGCCCTCGGCCTGGCGCTGCCACGCCACTCTACAAGGCATGATTGGCGCCGCAGCGCCAAGCCCTAACCCTAGAAAATTTCTCTAAGTGTTAAATCAATTTTGAGATGCTTACTTTGCGATCTCATAACTCCTTCGTTATAACGCAGAACGAGGTCGTTCCAAAGCCATTCTCTTCCTTATCTTATGTACTTTAATACCCCTTGAGCAGAAATTCATTATAAATCCGTTAATGTGCCATTCGATTGGCATGATTTTCACCCTTTGTTCATTCCACATTTTTAACGCACTTCGTTCGTTCGTCCGTAATTCGGTCATCAGAACTCGGAACTCGTTCGTTCTTGAGTCCACGACTCAAGTTTTCTATGTTCTCTTACTTTCTTATGAAACCCTACCCACTCAGGTTCATTTACTAACTTTTTAATTCTCGTTTGTCTTTTATGAAATTATCGTCATAACTTCATTATAGCTAAGTTTTAATCCATTCTTCATGAACGTTTCTGAAAGTAGTATGCACACAAGCCAATCATGTTTGATGATAAAGCATATACTTTGTAACAATCTTATTCATTTATTAATAAAAAGTATTAATTTATTAAAGGCTTTTAATTATCTACATGATGCTATTTTATAATATGTGATAAATCCATAGTTTTACGCAATGATTTTAGAATAATGATGATGATCATTCTAATGAGATCTAAATTCTTAGAAAGCTTAAAACTAAAATAGCTCCCAATCGTTGGATTACTAAATTGGGGATTAGTGAATCTGGATAGATTGGTACATACGTTGCTTGCTCATTGGATGAGGATGATTGATCTCATGATCATTTGTGTTGAGACACTAAAGCAAGTATGTAGGTGCTTATTAGAGAATAAGTTCACTGAACGTGGCTCGCTAAGGAATACCTAATGGAGTTTTACTTACCTGTCAATAGGAATTCCTGTAGTGATGATAGTACAAGTGATCTTTGGACTTGAGATCATCATAGTATCTTGTGTATGATGAGTTATACTTTGACTTATTCCTTAAGACCTTTAGGGTATATCAAAGGGTATGCTTGGGTATAATAAGTTGTACATGGAGATAATGTATGATCAATAAAGAATCTACCGCTTCTAGTAAAAAAAAAGAAATGTCATATGTGATTCGATAAATGACAACCCAAAGAGTCCTCGGGTGGCATGTAATGAAATTAGAAAGGAGTTTCTAATTTGCATTATTTGGAGTTGTGCATTTGGGAATCGAAATATATATAATTAAATAAAATAAGACTTGACGGTAATTCTATGTCTTATATTTAATTGGGACATTGTATGGTGGAAGGATTGAATTGTACGGTAACTATTCACTCAAATGTTCTTTTATGATTAATGTTGAAACCTATATTATCTGGAAAGTCGTTAATCGCTAGGGAGGCTTATCCCTATTGTGGAATAAATATTATTTATTTAAATAAATTAATAATTTAATTTATTTATTTAAATAAGATTAGAATTGTTCTAATTGATTTATTCACAACCGGTTTAATATGGAAAACCTAAAGGGTCACACCATAAAAGGAGGAACAACTATTTAAGAAGTTAATAGCATAATCGTAATAATAAGTTAAGTATATTTAATTTAATCTATGGTGGTAGAATAAATTAAATAGCTTAATATTTATTATTTAATATTTTGGAAAGGAGTCTTATTATTATTATTACTATTATTATTATTTAATTCCTAAAGGAGTTTGGGAATTAATTAATAAAAGTATTCTCATATATTCCTAATAAGATTAGGAGGTAAATTAATTAAAAGATTTTAACTAATTATTCATAATAAAATTGGGAGCATAATTAATTAAAGGAATTTAATTAATTAAAATAAAAACTAAATCCTTAATTATTAAGGAGGGTTGCCTACATCTATAAATAAGAGTAGTCTTATTATGGGTGTAGAGTTGTTATTGATTTTTTCACAATGTATATGATTTCAATTGTTGGAGAGTACGCTCCTTTTCTATGAGAGATAGAAAACTAGGGTTTTGCCAAACACCCATCTTCTTGAATCTTTATTCTTTCTTCGTGGATCACCCTCAGAGGCCAAACACTTGGGTGGCTAACGTTGATCAAAGGAAGGAAACGAAACCCGGTGGATTCAAGTTTAACGAGAAAAGGATTGGGGTGAACTTCAGACGAGGAAGCTCAAATCTTCAAGGATATGATTCTCGTTCTTTATATCTTTTCATTTAATTAATAATTGTGCATAAAGGATGATCTGGGTATATGGTTTGTAAAATTTTAAACTCTGATTTTTACACGTTTCCACTTATTTTATACAATTTAATTGCGTTCTTGAATATTACAAACCTAATAAAGGGCAATTTGTTTTAACCTTTATGCTAATTATTAATTATTTTAATTTGATATGTATATTGATATGTGTTTATAACAATTTAATTGGGCATAATTTTATTATATAAAATTTTATGAAAAAGAAAAAAAAAACCGTTCATGGTCCATTCGCGGATTCCGTTTTGGTGTAGATTATATTATATATATATATATATATATATATATATATTAACAAGCGAAACTTGTTTATTCCTAATTCACGTGATCCAGTATATTCAGAGTGATTTGCATGCTTCCTAGGTGTTAGTATCATTACTTTTTATGGAACAACAACATTATGATTTGGTGATAAAAAGGTTTGAAGGATTCGGATTGAATATATATATATATATATATATATATATATATATATATATATATATATATATACACACACACACACACACACACACACACACACACATACGATAAGGATCAAGAGCATTCTCCTTAAAATAGCATTCCGCCTTAAATAAAATTCTTTTATCAAAATGACGTCGTTTTTTATAGGATACGGTGGCATTTTTGTAAATACAATGCCATCACGTATTTACAAAAATGCCACTGCCATCCCCTCCAAAACGACTTTGTTTTGATAAAAGAATGCTATTTAAGCGGAATGCTATTTAAGGAGAATGCTTGATTTGATTCGATCAGATATATATATATATATATATATATATATATATAATAAAAATTTATTTTAATCTTAAAATAAAAAAAATTATTTTAATTTTAAAATTGGATTTCATGCTAACTAATTAGAGTTGGAATTTGATTCCATGATAACTAATTGGAGTTGAAATTTGATTTCATGTTTCCTTAAATAAAAGAGTTTATTTAGATATGAAATAAGATTTCGTGTTATTCAAAATAAAAAGTTTATTTATGAATAGGAAAGAGAATCCGTATTTTCTTAAATAAATGAGTTTATTTAAATATGAAATAAGATTTCATATTATTCAAAAAATAAAAGAGTTTATTTGTGAATAGGAAAGAGAATCGTGTTTCTTTTAATAAAGTTTTTTTACTTGGAATTGAATTCTATAATTAATTAAAATAAAGGAGTTTATTTTGATTAAAATAAAATAGTTTATTTTACTCAAAATTGGATAAATTAAAATAAAAGAGGTTTATTTTAATTTAAATTTAGATTAAAATAAATGAGTTTATTTTGATTCAAAATTAGATTTTTATGCTAACTAAATTTGCCCACATTAAATGATATCAATATATATATTGAATGTTTATTATTCATGAGATGAATGTTATTTATTGATGCATATTGTGATGTGTATGATAATAAATGAGATTGATTATGGACTATTGACTAATGTGATTGGATTTTATTTTAGTTGAATGCATGAATGTATGAGTTTTATTAAATGGGGCATTCGTACCTCGTCTTCTCTAAATTTTCTTAATGTAAATTCTAACTCCCTCTTATATACTTCCCCTTGATTGCTGATCAAGGTTTCTATTTATTTTAAATAGTTTTGTAATAGGAATAGTTAGAATTAATTTTTGAATAATTGGAGATCAAGGAGCAAGGAGCGATTGAAGACCCGTTTGTAATGAAACCCGGGTTTAAATATAATAGTTATATTTAAATATTAATTCTTACACCCCTAGGTTTGACCTTCTGGTTCACTTGGTGGCTCTAGTGAACCAAACTAGAATAAAGTCCATAGTAGAATATAGTATTCTATATATGCATGATTATACTATATATATTATATATTATGCAAACATGCTTCGCATGTTAATTAATATGACACTTATTTTATATATATATGTGCATGCACGCTAAACAAGATGAGACAAATTAATAACAAACCCCTCAAATATTTTATATTAAGTCCTAAGCGTTCAAAGATATTTGGAATATCGAACGTCGCCTTCTAGCATGATAAAAAATAATAGAGTATCAATTAATTATTATAAGTTTGTTGTGTCACCACAAGGCTTATCTTAATTCTTTGAGATGTTAATTTTATCACATTTGATGCTTATAAAGAAAATTGAACAATATTATTTTGTTGTGTCACCACAAGGACAATGTTTTTCTTTTTTGAATATATGGAGTGCTAGGTTGGACTTAACTTGGATAATTTTGATTCGGATGTGCCACCACTTGATCAAAATAATCTAAGAGGCAAAATACAAGGAGTTCCATAGTTTATGTAATTGACAAGAGTTGTCGACCTATTTATTTATATATAGTTTGTTGTGTCACCACAAGGCTATATACATTTGAAATGGGATCCTTATTCTCACTAGCAAATCTTTAATTAAATTTTGTCGAACTGTATAAGTGAGGGTAATATAGTTTGATGAAAATAGTGGGAGATACTAATTTAAAACAAGACCTAATTTATTTTGGTAATTAATAAAAGAATGTATGCTAAAATGTTGGTAATTACAAATTCATTTACAGAATTTTACAATGTCTAAATTATTATCATCACAGTAGCATATTAGATGCTAAATTAATCGGACCGAATTACTCGGATTGGTTAAGAAATTTGAGAATAGTTCTCATTGCTGAAAAGTTATCTTATGTCCTTAATACGCCTATCCCTGCAATGGTTGCAAACAATGCCTCTGAGGAAGAGATTGTTACTTTTAGAAAGTGGCAAGATGATGCACAGTTGGCTTAATGCATCAGGCTCACATCTATGAGTAACGAGCTTCAGCGTCAGCATGAAACTATGAATGTTCTTACTATATTCCTACAAATCAAGAAGTTAATGGTGAGTAAAGTAGGACTGATAGATATCAGATATCTAAGGAGCTCTTCCAATCTAGAATGATCGATGACACTACAGTACAGATAAAAGTCCTTAACATTACCAATTTGATTGATCAATTAGGACAACATGTTTTGCCATGGATGGAGAGTTGAGCCAAGATTTGATCTTACACTCACTCCCGGACTCCTTTCACAATTGTTGTGAATTTTTCATATGAACAAGCTAGATATCAGCCTCGCTGATTTTCTTAACATGTTAAAAAATGTTGAGAGTCACTTTCCAAGCAAGAAAGACCATGTCTTACTGGTAGGGGCCAAAGGATCTTCTGGAAAGAAGAACGATTCAAAGAAGGTAAATAGAAAGGCAAAAACAAAGGATAATAAGAACAAAACTGATATGGATAACAAAAGAGTTTGCTTCCACTGCAATAAGCCTGGACACTGGAAAGAAACTGCGAGAAGCATCTTGCAGAGGCTAACCAAAGAAGCTAAGTGAAGTTTTGGTTACAAATATAATTTTGTACATGATTTAAAATAAATTTTTCTTTAAGTCTAGGTTCTACTTGGGTATTGGATACCGACTTTGGTTATCATAAATATAGATTTTTGAACAGACCATGCAGAAGTAGAAAGCTAAACAAAGATAAGTAATCATATGTGTGGGAAATGAAGCAAAGGTTGCTGCATTAGCCATGGGAACTTATAGTTTAGTGATGCCTACGGGCAAATCTATTAAGTCAATAAGTTTTTATTGTATTCTAGTTCTTGTTAGAAACATTATTTTCATTTTGTTGTTGGACAATGAAATCTTTGGTATTATATTTGAGAACAATTGTTTTTCTATTTATAATAATAATGTTTTGTATAGAACTGGAATATTACTTAATGGATTTTGTATACTTGACTTACGTGAAAAATTATTTTGTAAATTGAACAAACTAGTATAAGAAAAGGAGATGATCATTCAAAGAGTTGAATGAGTGTATTTGCTTAATACAAGTGTGAATTATTTGAAAGGTTCAAAGAATTCAGAAGTGAAACAAATTGACAAAGTATTAAGATTCGTTGATTAGATCAATGAATAAATACTTATACAATAAGTTTCTAGATCATCTTAAATGGTTTTCTCACAATGGATGCCTCCTGATACATAATAATTGATTGATGTATCTAAAAGGAAAAATCGTACATTGTTGGACATGGTACGGTCCATAATGATTTTACCGACATTCCAAAGATCCTCCTGGGGTCATGTCCTAGAAATGGTCAGTGCATATCTCTTAAAAAGGTAACCTCAAAATCAGGCCCAAAGCCTACATAAAAGTTATGGATAGTGAGGATTTCTAATCTTAAGTATGTTAAGATAAGGAGTTGTCCAACTTATGTGAAAGGGTTTCAAAAGGATAAGCTTGGGATAAGATTTGACAAGTACGGATTTGTGGGACATCCTAAAGTATGTTTAGGGTATATGTTCTATAATCCTACTTAGCAAAAGGTGTTTGTTGCGAAACATTCTACCTTCTAAGATAAAGGTGTTTATCATTAAAGGGGTTAGTGGGAGGATAATAGATCTTAAAGAATTCAAGAACCACAAAAGACTATAAGTCAAATAAGAGGAACCTGTAGATAGACATATTGTACCACAACCGAATCATAAATCTGGAATAGTACCGAAGATACCTAGGAGGTATGGATTCATCATGGATGATGATGATGAGGTACGCATCATAGAAGACGATGATTCAGAGTTACATACATCAAGGTAAGAGTTGTAGACACTCAAAAAAATGGATTGAAGCAAGCTTCTCAAATATGGAACATTCGTTTTGATGAGACAATCAAAAGAGTTTGATTTTATCAAAAACGAGAATGAGCCTAGTGTGTACAAAAGGGTCAGTGGGAGCGTCGTGACATTCCTCGTATTATATGTTGATATACTATGGATAAGGAATGACATAATAATGCTACAATCAATAAAGATAAAATTTTCTAAACATTCCTCCATGAATGATTTGGGAAGAGTATCATAATTGGGAATAAAAATCTATATAGATAGATTTAAAAGGATGCTCAGCTTAGCTCAATGAACGTATATTCATTTGATGTTGAAGTCATTTAGCATTGAAAACCCCAAGAGATGTCTCATGTTGATGAGCCCTGTAGTGTATCTCTCTTAATAGTCCCCCATAGACTTCTAAAAGAGAGATCACATGAATGACAATCATGTATGCAATGAAATATACAATACCTGATGATGATCAGTCATATTCTGGAGAAGTTCACTATGAGTCAGTGAAAAACATCTTAAAGTACTTAACCGACACTAAGGATGTGATCAAATTTATGGTGGGTCTAAATTAAACTAGAGGGCTTAACAGACTCAAGTTTTTTAGACAGGCCAAGACAACAGAAAATCCATTTTAAGGTAAAGGGTTACCTTGAACGGTGGTGCAGTGAATTGGAAAGGTTTCAAACAGCAAAGAGTTGCTGGTTTAGTGATAAAGACAAAGTATATTGTTATAAATGAAGTTGTAAGTTGATTGTTTGGATGAAAAGTTCATTACAGAACTAGGAATAGTTCCTAAGTCTCATCTAGGATCTAAACATGTGTTGTGGCACTTTCATTTGATTATGGAATCATTGAAAGATGGGAAATCACTATAGAGATAGTGGACTCTCAAGAACAACATTACATATCCATTAACTAAAGCTTATCAAACAGCAGGATAATCGTCACTTAGAGAAGAACGGTATGAGATACCATAGCGATTAGCTTTAGTGCAAGTGGGAGATTGAAAGTAGTATGCACACAAGACAATCATGTTTGATGATAAAGCATATACTTTGTAACAATCTTATTCATTTATTAATAAAAAGTATTAATTTATTAAAGGCTTTTAATTATCTACATGATGCTGTTTTATAATATGTGATGAACCCATAGTTTTAAGAAATGCTTTTAGAATAATGATAATGATCATTCTAATGAGATCTAAATTCTTAGAAAGCTTAAAACTAAAATAGTTCCCAATCGTTGGATTACTAAATTGGGGATTAGTGAATCCGGATAGATTGGTTCATACGTTGCTTGCTCATTGGATGAGGAGGATTAATCTCATGATCATTTGTGTTAAGACACTAAAGCAAGTATGTAGGTGCTTATTAGAGAATAAGTTCACTGAACGTGGCTCGCTAAGGAATACCTAATGAAGTTTTACTTGCCTGTCAATAGGAATTCCTATAGTGATAGTAGTACAAGTGATCCTTGGACTTGAGATCATCATAGTATCTTGTGTATGATGAGTTATACTTTGACTTATTCCTTAAGACCCTTAGGGTATATCAAAGGGTATGCTTGGGTATAATAAGTTGTACATAGAGATAATGTATAATCAATAAAGAATCTACCGCTTCTAGTAAAAGAAGAGAAATGTCCTATGTGATTCGATAAATGACAACCCAGTAGTCCTTGGCCAAGGTAGAATGAAATTAGGAAGGAGTTTCTAATTTGCATTATTTGGAGTTGTGCATTTCGGAATCGAACTATAAATATTTAAATAAAATAAGACTTGACAGTAATTTTATGTCTTATATTTAATTGGGAAATTGTATGGTGGAATGATTGAATTGTACGGTAACTATTCATTCAAAGGTTCTTTTCTGATTAACGTTGAAATCAATATTATCTGGAAAGTCGTTAATCGCTAGGGAGGTTTATCCCTATTATGGAATAAATATTATTTATTTAAATAAATTAATAATTTAATTTATTTATTTAAATAAGATTAGAATTGTTCTAGTTTATTTATTCACAACCGGTTTAATATGGAGATCCTAAAGGGTCACACCATAAAAGGAAGAATAATTATTTAAGAAGTTAATGGTATAATGGTAATAATAAGTTAAGTATATTTAATTTAATCTATGGTGATAGAATAAATTTAATAGCTTAATATTTATTATTTAATATTTTAAAATATTAAATATAAATTAATAAGAGAGTATTATTATTATTATTACTATTATTATTATTTAATTCCTAAAGGAGTTTGGGAATTAATTAATAAAAGTACTCTCATATATTCCTAATAAGATTGGGAGGTAAATTAATTAAAAGATTTTAATTAATTATTCATAATAAGATTGGGAGCATAATTAATTAAAGGAATTTAATTAATTAAACTAAAAACTAAATCCTTAATTATTAAGGAGGGTTGCCTACATCTATAAATAAGAGAGTCTTATTATGGGTGTAGAGTTGTTATTGATTTTTTTCACAATGACGTGATTCCAATTGTTGGAGAAGTACGCCCTTTTCTACATGAGAGATAGAAAACTAGGGTTTTGCCAAACACCCATCTTCTTAAATCTTTATTCTTTCTTGGTGCATCACCTCTAGAGGCCAAACACTTGGGTGGCTAACGTTGATCAAAGGAAGGAACGAAGCCCGATGGATTCAAGTTGAACGAGAAAAGGATTGGAGGTGAACTTATACCTGAGGAAGCTCGAATCTTCAAGGGTATGATTCTTGTTCTTCATATCTTTTTGTTTAATTAATAATTGTGCATAAAGGATGATCCAGGTATATTGTTTGTAAAATTTTAAACTCTGATTTTTACACGTTTCCGCTTATTTTATGCAATTTAATTGCGTTCATGAATATTACAAACTTAACAGTTTCTACCGTTCCTAACCAAGAAATACACATCTAACTTATACGCGATGGTTTTAAACTTGTACATCAACAACAATTATCCTACGATTGTTTTAAATTTGTCCATCAACAATGTTCTTCGTGTTCTTCGCGTGTTCTTCGTTCGTTCTTCATTTTAATCGATATTTTGGATTATGATTTCACTTTTTATTGGAATTTGATATTATAGAATATCATTCCTTACTTATTGCACTTACTTATTTATATAATCCACTCGGATCGTTCTAATTCATGACGAATCTTATACTTCCTTAAGAAATTTATTTACTAAACTCTAAAATCTTATTTCTTCATTTTCTTATGATTTCAACCATATGAAATCATTCCAATCTTCTTTTACTTCTTAATCCTATTAAGTTATGTTTTTAAACATAGATCTTAAAGAAATTTAAAAAGAGACTAAGTTTCGGATTACCGTTCTCCTTTAATCTTCTCCCATCAGACAAAGTTTGTACACGGCTAGCCTTTCCTCTTCCTTCTCCTCCCATCCTAACTCTCTCTCTCTCTCAAGTGTCTTAGGATTTTCAAAATCTCAAAACAAAGAAATGAGCTTCCTATTTATAGAAAACCAAAGTTAGGGGTAGTTTAGTCATTTCGCCCCCTTAACCTCCTTACTATTCATTACTTTAGCCCTAAGTTTACTTAGCCTCCACACTTACTTAGCCATTATGTCTTCTTAGCCCTTAAGTTTACTTAGCTCTTAAGTCTTCTTAGCCCTTAAGTTTACTTAGCTCTTAAGTTAAGCACTTTACTTAGTTATTAAGCATAAGTACTTACTTAGCTATTAAGTTTACTTAGTCATTACTTTACTTATCCATTAAGACTAATCATATTCTACGAATCTCATTCTCGTATTCTCTTATTATCTTTGTATTTAATTCGTACAATATTCGTATTATACATCGTACCAATCCTCTTGCTATACTCATATAATAACTCGTATCATACTCGTATTTCTCACGCATAATAACCCTAATTATTATACATAATCATAAAATTCTCGAAAATCACTTTTTCCTAACCCTTAGGTTTTTAAGTCCGCAGGCGAAAACTTCATTTTGCCATAAATGAAATATTATTGAATATTTCATCACGTCTCAAAATTATACGTAATCATTAAAGTCTCGGAATTTCAAAATAAATCTCCGAGCAAAAACGGATATATAGTGCATATTTCGTCTTTTTCCCCGAAAAATATTTTGTTCCTGAAAAACTTTTATTTTCGTCTTGAAAATTCTTATTCATTCAGTCTAGCTCGTATCCAGAATACTCCCGATTTATAATCATCCTAGGTTATAGAACGATTAATAAACACATAACACATAATAGTATTAATAAAATTTAGTTTTATTAATAACTAATTCTTTAAACCTAAATTCTGGATAATCCAAAATTCTGGGTTATTATAAATACTACATGCAAGAACGATATTATCGTTCATCTTATCCACTTTAGGTGCACAAAAGTTTTCCCATGTTTGGGATGTTCATACTTGGTCAGGATTCGAACCAAAATAATCTGGCTGGATACAATAAAGTTCTATCTTGTTCAACAATATTTGTAAGTTTATATCTAGCTGAATCAAATAGCTTAGACGATTTTTGAGTCATCATATACATGCTGGAAATAAATAATTATGTATCAACATGTGATTAAATACAATGATTATCCAAGTGAGGACACTTGTATAACCATATTTAGAAATTAACGAATAGAATAAATATTTGGCACAATAATAATAAAATTCTGAAATATTCTTACTCATATCCATTGCATAAAGTAAATGCAAAGGTAGGATACTTGTCTGAGCTGCTACTTATAATAACACAACTTTGTTTTATATTTTATATTGAAACCTATCGTTAATAAGATCATTCGTTCGATTAGAATAATATATCATTTCACATAGTACTGCTATGTGCAATCAACACATAACCTAATCACATTGTCACATAGTTATATCAGTCATTGGATCACAAACCAATGCTAATACCGTCAAACTATCTAAGTCTAGGTTAATTTCTAACATACGCTTGTTGCAAAAAAACTACTTTATCGAAGTAATTATCGAAGTCTAAAACTCCATTCAATATTTCAATAAGCTGTAAATATCATTATATTATTTTTAAATAACTTATAATAATTTTTAAATAATTATTATAATTTATCATGATTTTTTCAAACATCGGTATCATTATTAAATGATTTAAATATTAACTAATTCTATTATCATTAATATTTAATTAATATTAAATTATTAATGAAACCATTACAAAAATATTAAAGTTATTTATAATAACTAAAATAATTTTTAAAACATTTTATTACCCTTAAATGATTTTTAAAACAATTAAAACATTTTTAAATAATTACCATTAATATTTAAATATTAATTTATTATTCACCAAAATATTAAAATTCATTTATTATTACTTAAAATATTTTTAAATCATTTATATCCTTTTAAATGATTTTAATTCAATAATACCATTTTAAAACTATTTATTTAATATCATTATTAAATAACTCTAGAATCATTATTAATGAAATTTACCTTTAAATATTAAAAGTTATATCTTATAACTTAAAATATTTTAAAACTATTTATTTTCATTTAAAAATGATTTTTAATAGTAAAAACATTTTTAATTTATTAATGTAATATAATTATTAAATAAATCTAATATCATTAAAATTAAATAATTAATGAAATTTGTCTTAAAATATTAAAAGTTATATTTTATAACTTAAAATATTATTAAATACCTTTTTATCATTTAAAATGATTTTTAATATAATAAAATCATTTTTTATTAATTTATTTAATGCATTTATTAAATAAATAAAATATCAATAATATCCATTTAAATATTAATATTTATGAAAAATATGTCAAATTATTAAAAGTTAATTTTTATAACTAAAAATAATTTTTAAAACTATTTTTGGAATTTTTAATAATTAATTTCTATTTATAAATGATTTATGGATAATAACTTAATTAAACTTAATAAGTATATCGCTAAAGTCTTTGGTGACAGAAACCGTCGCTGTCAACGTCGGGATTTTTATTTGTCCCTTTTCGTTACTTGTTCTTTGGTGTTCTCATGTTAGGTGAGATTTGTTTGAAAAAATAAGTGAAAAAGGTCCGACATGTGTGATGTCGATGATGGATTGTTAAGAGTCGCCAATTGGTTTTTTATATGGTTGTACCAACACAACCGAGAAAAGGTTTATACATTGACCCAGTGATGTGACACTGCTAAACGGGTCGGTGAAACCGAGATTCATTAGGGTCCAGGGACTTGATTATGCGGAGGGAAGGTGTTAGGCACCCCCCGACATCCGTGTTACCATGTTGACCGCCTCTTTTCAAGAAACTGTTATATGAATGTGTGTGTGTGTGTGTGCATCAATGTGCAATTATTTCGAAGTATTGCGAGGCCTCGTTCGCACCTATATACACAAGGTTTGAATTTTATGTAAAAATTCAGTTTTTACAAGATATGGCAGTGATGTTGTATAAAAGAGGTTTTTCAAACCTTGATGCTCAATAGTAATTGAGACCTTTTACACTCCCATTTTATTAAGTGTTCGGCTTGATTATTTTTAATTTTTGAGATGCAAAGCATCTTCAAGAAAATAATGTATAAAATAGTGTCGAACTCCTCGTGGGTATGAAAACCATTTGAGGAAATCCGAACACCATGAAAAAATTTACAAGCTGCTTACAGCTGAAAATGTCTATCACGGGAACCAAATCTAGATCTAATAAACTGAATCTGTGATCACATGATTCCTAGGCTCACATGATGCCGCAATTGATAATAAAGTCGTAAGCAGATATATATATATATATATATATATATATATATATATATATATATATACAGACATGATCAGCCACCACGAAGCACCTCCATGGGGGATCAGAAATGTAAATAAAGCTGTAAAAAGCAATCAACCGTCACAAAGTAAACTCCAGGCGAGACGAAAAGTAAATAAAGTTGTAAACACAGTCAACCGCTACGAAGTAAACTCAAAGGATTTGAATGTATATATATATATATATATATATATATATATATATATATATATATATATACGAAAAGCAAATAAACGCTCTGCATCAAGTTCAGGCTCAATCAAGGCATAACTCGATAATGTTAGTCTATATATATATATATATATATATATATATATATATATATATATATATATATATATATATATACACACAAAAGAAATAAAAACCATGAACCGAAGTCCGGGCAAACACACACAATATGACTCTCAACGTGAAGAAAGGGGTGCGGAAAGATGAAGAGAAAGACTTTAAAGTGTGTAAGAAGGCTTATAGTGGATTGATAATTAAGACTTCAATAACTTTAAATGAATGAACACTAGGCTCCCGCCGGTAAAAATATGACAGAATATAAGCTCACAAGTGTTTAAAATGAGAAATCACTCAATTTATAGTGTGCACAAAGCAATTTGGACACGGCTTCCACGCTATTTCTCTTTCAAATATGTCCACTCGAAGCCCTCTATTTATAGAGGGGGGGAGCCACAGGTGTACCTGCTGCTAGCAACAGGAGTACCTGCGGGCAGTGTGGGTCCAGTTTTCTCGACGTTCGTGCACTCGAATAATGCGATGTTCGCTCGAACACTTTCAATCCGAGAGTTCGATGGAAGCGTGCCATACCATTCCGGAAAGCGCTTTTCGAGAGCTACATGATGACATGGGATTTGCCCTTTTTGATTCTAGGAAGATGGTTCCATGACCGAAATTGCATTTCTGGGTTTCCGTCAGGCAGTCCGTTGAGTCATTTTGTGTAGTTTGCGCTCGAAAGTTAAGATATGGTTCTTGTGGGACTTCTATTGAAGTATTTTGAGTGAAATGTGTGTATTTGATGTGAGTTGAAGTTGAGTTGGCAAAATGACCATTTTGCCCATCCTGGGGTTATCTCTGGTTTTTGCATAGTTGTAGCAATCTTTTCTCAGGGTTATCTCTGAGGATGGCCTACTGTTGACTCTGAATGTCCTCAGGGTTATCTCTGAGGTTGGCTTAACCTCCTGGGGTTATCTCCAAGCTTTGAAAAGGTACAAATAAAAATCCCGACGTCGACAGGTGGCGACTCTGCTGGAGATTACCAGTAAGAGGACTTAAGCCGCTATTACAATCTTTTCAAAACTGTTATATGCTTGTGTGTGAATGTTGCATTTACATTTATGATGAATGTGTATGAATGCATATATTTTTCTACGCTTAATGCTTTACACTATATCTGCTTGTGATATTAGTGATTCACACATGTCATCATTTTTATAAACGGTGAGACACGTTGTATGTGAATGTATGTTGTCTGGTTCCTCCACCAGGAGGCTATCCTGTCGGTGTTTGATTACTGAACTCGTAGGAAGACTAATTCCAACGAGGCTCAGGAAAGACACAACCCAAATTCGCTCCAGTTGAATGATCGGATTAACTTCCAGTCAAATAAATTGCGATGATTTGGAAACCTTCATGTCGAAAAACTGCGAGAGTAAACTAAGATAGGTCAGCCTCTGATAAACCAAACGCGAAGGAAAGTCTCTTCATACTTTCACATTTCAATTACTTGTAAATTCAATTACTTGTAATTTCAATTCCATGTAAATCTCAATGTAATGGAAAATATGAAGGAATATGTGTACATGCATTCCCTTTATATCAAACCTGACAAGCTATCTTGTTAACTTACATCCGTTTCGCAGGACAATACTCCTAAACAGACACATTACGTAATATTGCTACATTCACCAAGACTAAACTACATAAGTTTTTTTTGTAGGATATAATTGGTCCAGTAACCCGTTCAAAATCCAAAAAGGCCTCGAGCCTACAACCAATTATGTCTTCATCTGACCAGACTGATCTTAATCCAGTTTTTCGTGAAAATTCGATGAATTAAGTAAACAAATCACAGATTTGGTTGATCTGCTTAAAGAACTACACGAATCTACTCAGGGTACAAGGATACCCGTACATGTTGAATCCTCTGCACAAGGAGGAACCCAAGGTCCAGATACTTAGTTCCAGTCGCAGGAATCCTCATAAGAACATACAGATTCCTTCAGCTTCAGCTACACGATGATTATCTCCACCTACAGCCTCGAGCACAGACGGTTTCGTGAAGGTGCCTGCCCATGTAATGACTATGTTATTTCCTAAACCGATACCGGTGAAGGAGAGAGAAATCCTAGTTCCAGATCCCGCAATGGAAGAAAAGGAACGAAGAATTAAACAAGACATCGTCAGAATGATGTCCAACGTACGCATCATTGTCCATAATGAACATACAAATAGATACACCCCAGACGTTGATTACCTAAACATACTGACTGAACCACATGCACCCTCTCGGGAGATGCGTCAAACAGATCACATGTAGGGTGTGCTTAGCCACCGGGTCTAGTATACTACAAAAAAAGTATAACAATATTTGTTATGTGAATTATGTTTTGCAATAACTGATAGAAATAGTACAAATATATTAACACATCTTTGGAAATGACATCCACCAAGATCTTTGTAAGTGGTAATCACTGACAGACGACCAAAGATCTGAGGGTTCGTCCCTCGGTGTCGTCGACGAGGTGCATCTGTAATAATTGTATTTAACATAGTACTTCAATAATCATTGTAATTAATACAACTTGAGATATATTTAAATCCTAGTTAAGATAACTTACTCGCGCCTGCTTGAGATATGTAGCCATGCCTAACGGTGGGATCAGTGCCTTCTTAGACTTTAAATGGGTAACGGGACCGATTGCTTCCCTGCGAAAGACTTGCATAGTTTAGTCTTTAGGGAATGTGTATAATAACATGCTATGTGATGTGTCCATTTCATGATTTTTATCCTACAAAATGGATGTCAGCTGTTTGTAGCATGCTAAATATGTATGTGTACACATTTCTTCATATTTCTCATTACATGGAGATATATATGGAATGTAATTACAAGTAATTATGTTTACAAGTAATTGAAATGAGAGCATGAAGAGACTTTCCTCCATTTTGGGTTTATCAGAGGCTGACCTATCTTAGGTTACTCTCGCGGCTTTTTGGCATGAAGGTTCCCAAATCATCGCAATCTACTTGACGTGAAGTTAATCCGGTCTTTCAACTGGAGAGAATTTGGGTGGTGCCTTTCCTGAGCCTCGGAGAATTAGTCATCTCACGAGTCCAGTAATCAAACACCGACGGGATAGCCTCCTGGTGGAGGGACCACACAACATACATTCACATACATCGCGTCTCACCATATAAAAATGATGACATATGCGAAGCACTAATATCACAAGCAGATATGGTGAGAAGCACTAATATCACAAGCAGTTACGGTGCAAAGCACTAGCATCACAAGCAGTTATGGTGCGAAGCACTAAGTGCAATAAGGAAATGCATTCGTACATATTCATTAAATTTAAATGCAATATCCACACACAAGCAGGTAACAGTTTTGAAAAGATTGTAATAGTGGCTTAAGTCCTCTTACTGGATTCCCCAGCAGAGTCGCCACCTGTCGACGTCGGGATTTTTCGGTGTTCCTTTCCGTTACTTGTTCTTTGGTGTTCTCATTTTAAGTGAGATTTGTTTGAAAAAACAAGTGAAAAAGGTCCGACATGTATAATGTCGACGATGGACTGTTAAGAGTCGCTAGTTGGTTTTTTTTAAATGGTTGTACCAACACAACCGAGAAAAGGTTTGCACATTGACCCAGTGATGTGACACTGATATACGGGTCGGTGAAACCGAGATTCGTTTAGGGTCCGGGGACTTGGTTATTTTGGGGGGAAGGTGTTAGGCACCCCCCGACATCCGTGTTACCACGGCGACCGCCTCTTTTCAAGAAACTATTATCTGAATGTGTGTGTGTGGGTCAATGTACTGTTATATGGAAGTTGTGCGAGGCCTCGTTCGAACCTATATACACAGGGTTTTAATTTATGTAAAAATTCAGTTTTTAACAAGATATGGCAGTGATGTTTTATAAAAGAGGTTTTTCAAACCCTGATGCTCAATAGGAATTGAGACCTTTTACACTCCCATTTTTTATTAAATGAGCGGCTTAATTGATTTTATTTGACGGATGCGAGGAATCCGTACGAAAATAATATATAAAAATAATGTCGACTTCCTCATGGGTATGAAAACCATCTGAGGAAATTCAGACACCGCAGAATAATTTACAAGCTGCTTACAGCTGAAAATGTCCATCATGGGAACCAAATCTAGATTCAATAGGATGAATCTGTGATCACATGATTCCTAGGCTCGCAAAATAATGCAGTTTATATAAAAGCAGTAATCAGGTATATATACAAAAGCTGTAAATATATATATACAGACAAGATCACCAACCACGAAGCACCTCCATGGGGGATCAAAATGTAAATAAAGCTATTAAAAGCTATCAACCACCATGGAGGAAACTCCAGGCGGGACGAAATGTAAATAAAGCTGTAAATACGGTCAACTGCCACGAAGTAAACTCTTGGCAGGACGAAATATAAAGAAAGTTGTAAAAGCGATCAACCACCATGAAGTAAACTCCAGGTGGGACAAAATATGTATATATATATATAAGCAATAAATGCACCGGATGTAAAATCCAGGTTCATCGAACAGAGTTCGACCACAGTTTATATATATAAGTATATATATATATATATATATATATATATATATATATATATATATATATAAACGAATAAACGCACTTGATATAAAATATGAGGCTCATCGAAGTAGTCCCACACGTTCATATATATAAGTATATATATATATATATAAAAGCGAATAAACGCATAGGATATAAAATCCGAGGCTCATCGAACAAAATCGACACACAGTTATATATATATATATATATATATATATATATATATATATATATATATATATATATATATATAAAGCGAGTAAACGCACTGCATCAAGTCTAAGCTCATCGAACAAAAACACACAGTTGATATATATAAGTATATATATATATATATATATATATTAAAGAAGTAAACGCCTCGCATCCAAAGTTCAGCTCAATCGAGACATAACTCGATAATGTTAGTCAATATATATGTAAGTATATATATATATATATATATATATATATATATATATATATATATATATATATATACAGATGAAATGAAACCACGAACCAAGTAAAGGGCAAAAGCAAGTAACACGACTCTCAACGCGTGTAGAAGGGTGTGTGCAAAATGAAGAGAAAGACTAAAGTGTGTGAGAAGGCTTACGGTGACCGCTGCTAAAAAGGGCTTCTATATCTTTAGAGTGGGTAAACACTTGGGCTTTTGTGGGTACAAAAGAGGCTATGTATGAGCTCACATGTGTTTAAAAGTGGGAAAATACACTATAGGGCGAGTGCAGAGCGAATTGTGCAGGGTTTCCCCGTCTTTTTTCTCTTAGAAAATTAGCACCCCAAGCCCCATATTTATAGAGGGGGGAGCCGCAGGTCTACCTATGGCACCTAGTAGTAGGTGTACTGTGGGTCGCCGGGGTGCCCAGGCGATGTGGGTCCCGCCGTGTCGAAGACGTCTTGTGCTTGTTCGCTTTGGCCGCTCATAACTTTCAATCCGGGAGTCTGATGGAAGCGTGCGATACCATTCCGAAAATCTCTTTCTGAGAGCTACACAATGATATATGATTTGACCTTTTTTGATTCCAAGAAGATGGGTCCATGACCGAAATGGCATTCCCAGGTTTTCGTCAGGCAATCTGGTGAGTCGTTTTGCGTAGTTTGCGCTCGAAAGTTCAGATATGGTTCTTGTGGGACTTTCTTTGAAGTAATTTGAGTTGAAATGAGTGTATTTGATTTGAAGTGAAGTTGATTTGGAAAAATGACCATTTTGCCCCTCCCGGGTTATCTCGGTTTTTCATGTGATTATAGCGATCGTTTCTCAGGGTTATCTCTGAGGTTGGCTTGTTGTTGACTTTGTCTATCCTCCGAGTCATCTCTGAGGTTGGCTTGACCTATTCCCATGGTTGGGAATGAGACTGGATACCTCGGGGTCATCTCCGAGATTAATCGGTCTTCTCCGGTGTGTGGTCCAGTAATGTAACTGCAGGCCTCGAGGTTATCTCTAAGGTTGGATTTGGTTACTCTCAGATTGCGATCTGGGGTTTGATGATGAACTTCCGGTAGTATCCGGTATGGATTTGGATTGTCTTTCAGGGTTCCCTCTTAAAAGACGAATTTGTCCTCCTGCAATGTTAATGTGATGAAGAAAATTTCGAGTGTCTACAGATAGCTTTTACAACTTTATTTACATTTTTGATCCCCCATGGAGGTGTTTCGTGGTTGGTGATCATGTTTGTATATATATATTTCCAGCTTTTATATATATACCTGCTTACTGCTTTCATACAAATTGCAGTATTCTGTGCGCCTAGGAATCATGTGATCATAGATTCATCCCATTGGATCTAGATTCGGTTCCCGTGATGGACATTTCCAGCTGTAAGCAGCTTGTAAATTATTCTGCGTTGTTTGAATTTCCTCAGATGGTTTCCATACCCACGAGGAAGTCGGCATTATTTTGTATATTATTTTTGAGACGGATGCCTAGAATTTTCAAATAAAATCAATCAAGAGAGCACTTAATAAAATGGGAGTGTAAAAGGTTTTAATTACTATTGAGCATCAGGGTTTGAAAAACCTCTTTTATAAAACATCACTGCCATATCTTGTTTAAAAATTGAATTTTTACATAAATTCAAACTACAGGTATATAGGTGTAACGAGGCCTCGTGACTACTTCCAAATAATAAACACATTGACCCACATACACACACGATCAAATGATAATAGTTTCTTGAAAAAAGGCGGCCACCGCGTGGTAACAAGGATGTTGGGGGGTGCCTAACACATTCCCCCCGCATAACCAAGTCCCCGGACCCTAATGAATCTCAGTTTCACCGACCCGTTTATCAGTGTCACATCACTGAGTCAATGTGCAAACCTTTTCTTGGTTGTGTTGGTACAACCATTTAAAAAACCAACTGGCAACTCTTAACAGTCCATCGTTGACATTATACATGTCGAACCTTTTTCACTTTTTTTTTCAAAAAAATCTCACCTAAAATGAGAACACCAAAAGACAAGTAACGGAAAGGGACATCCAAAAATCCCGGCGTCGACAACTGTAATAAGCTAAGCAATTGTTACACCAAGCACAAACCTCTGCCCATACAAAGATTCATATAACTCAGCTATCACATGAGTCATCAATTGAGATTTTACAACTTCTAAATCTCTATACTTAATACGAATTTTAGTATCCTTCTCTCTACAATTATAGTCGTAGGTACTCCTACCTAAGGTTTATAACCTATCAGCTCTGATACCAACTTGTAACACCCCGAAATCCGATCTATCTTCACACCTGAATTTCGTACGTCACGAGTACATCATTCATCCAACATACATCATTATATACTGAAATATAACGACATATACTCTCAAATCCCAGGTTCTGGAAACCTTATAACCTTTTTCATTACAAATAATAATAAATACATTATTCATTTTATCTTACAAGAGTGACTTTTATCCGCCACCAAGGATACATAATAGTTCATTAAACTATTCTATAATTCAATTTCATCTTTTAAATTAAAAGTCTTCACTTGATCTTCTCGCTCAGTCACATTCTGAATGACACTGCATCTGGATACCGTCAGCTTGATCTTTACGGGATCCTTAAGTTCTTCTAACCTTGTTCACTGAAAATTGTTTTTCATTTAAAGCAAGTGTGAGCATTCAATTGCCCAAAAAGTCATAACAGTTGAAAAAACAACTTCAGAATTAAAACATTTCTTTAGAACTTCCATAACTGAACAAAGGTTATGAAATTGCTTGAATAATTGGAATAATCTCGATCCCTATCATCTTAAAACATTAGTCATATTCACTTTGAAATACTCTCATTCTTTTACCTTTTTCATAAACATCCTGTCTGGCTAGAATCATTAGCACAGACTTAACAATAACGGTTCAGGTATAAACAGAACATACTTGTATTGAACAGCTCAATCACAGAACAATGCATATCATAGAAACACTGAAGTGTTCAAATTGTGGCTCAAGGCCTCATACATTCTACCACACTATACAAATATCGCACATTCACACATAGACAGAACTTCTCAAGTACAACATCTAAGAAGTTTAAGAAACTAGCATTCATGTAATATGAATGAAGATAGGAAACTTGCCTTACGCACAGCTGCAACTTACGCTGAACTGCTCATTCCAATTCCTATATAACACATAAGGAGAAAACATAAACACTAATTAGTCATATATTGAACTTACGTATTGGTTTACTCAACTTTACTTCTTAGGGTTCACGTTCTTGCAATATAAGTTTACGCGACTAACTTCCTTTACACGTTTATGGCTTCATGACATACGGAGATGTATTACTCAACGTTCATCATCATGGATGATTATATTCTTATCTTCTTCTTATAATTTGTCTAAGACTCAGCACACATCTCTTCTCTGCTAGTAGTCCATATGGTACTCTGAGTGGTTTCCCACAAACAACCAACAAACAAGTTCCCGTCTCATCTACACTACCATCACAATGAGTTAGATCGGTTGCCAGTTTCGTATATACCTTCGCTCTCTGAAGGAATTGTTTAGCCCTGCTCCCATATGTCAACCATCAAAGTTACGATTGTAACACCACTTAACTTCTCTTAACTTATACGAACTATTAAACTATAATGTTCGATTAAGTCAATTTCGTATTCCTTACGACTTTCTTGATAATTCATCTCTTATTTACTTTCGTTATCCATTACATGAACCCCATGTTCATTACCCTCGTCGCTCAACCTCTAAGGAATCACAACCATAGCAATCCCTCACGTTCGTTCATCGTGACTACGGTCCCCGGATATCGGTTACGTAACCCGCGTTTATATTCCTTGTCATTTAATCTTGTTTAATCTATACATTCAACCTTTAATAAAGGTTTACATCACTTGATTAAGTGTTACATTAGTTGAATATTTTATTCTTTATCTTCCCTTACATTTCCCCCAAGAGTTGAGCAGTTAAAAGCTCATCTCTGGCCTTTTTCCCAATCTTTTGGCTGCATTTCACTCCCTTCTTTATCTCTCGCGCCGCTAGTTAGTAGTAAGTAGGCTTCTCGGCTGGCCGCCACGCCACTCTAAGGCATGATTGGCAGCATGGCCAAGCCCTAACCTAGAAAATTTCTCTAAGTGTTAAATCAATTTTGAGATGCTTACTTTGCGATCTCATAACTCCTTCGTTATAACGCGGAACGAGGTCGTTCCAAAGCCATTCTCTTCCTTATCTTATGTACTTTAATACCCCTTGAGCAGAAATTCATTATAAATCCGTTAATGTGCCATTCGATTGGCATGATTTTCACCCTTTGTTCATTCCACATTTTTAACGCACGTTCGTTCGTCCGTAATTCGGTCATCAGAACTCGGAACTCGTTCGTTCTTGAGTCCACGACTCAAGTTTTCTATGTTCTCTTACTTTCTTATGAAACCCTACCCACTCGGGTTCATTTACTAACTTTTTAATTCTCGTTTGTCTTTTATGAAATTATCGTCATAACTTCGTTATAGCTAAGTTTTAATCCGTTCTTCATGAACGTTTCTGAAAGTAGTATGCACACAAGCCAATCATGTTTGATGATAAAGCATATACTTTGTAACAATCTTATTCATTTATTAATAAAAAGTATTAATTTATTAAAGGCTTTTAATTATCTACATGATGCTATTTTATAATATGTGATAAATCCATAGTTTTACGCAATGATTTTAGAATAATGATGATGATCATTCTAATGAGATCTAAATTCTTAGAAAGCTTAAAACTAAAATAGTTTCCAATCGTTGGATTACTAAATTGGGGATTAGTGAATCTGGATAGATTGGTACATACGTTGCTTGCTCATTGGATGAGGATGATTGATCTCATGATCATTTGTGTTGAGACACTAAAGCAAGTATGTAGGTGCTTATTAGAGAATAAGTTCACTGAACGTGGCTCGCTAAGGAATACCTAATGGAGTTTTACTTACCGTCAATAGGAATTCTCAGTAGTGATAGTAGTCAAGTGATCCTTGGACTTGAGATCATCATAGTATCTTGTGTATGATGAGTTATACTTTGACTTATTCCTTAAGACCTTTAGGGTATATCAAAGGGTATGCTTGGGTATAATAAGTTGTACATGGAGATAATGTATGATCAATAAAGAATCTACCACTTCTAGTAAAAAAAGAGAAATGTCATATGTGATTCGATAAATGACAACCCAGTAGTCCTTGGCCAAGGCAGAATGAAATTAGAAAGGAGTTTCTAATTTGCATTATTTGGAGTTGTGCATTTGGGAATCGAAATATATATAATTAAATAAAATAAGACTTGACGGTAATTCTATGTCTTATATTTAATTGGGACATTGTATGGTGGAAGGATTGAATTGTACGGTAACTATTCACTCAAATGTTCTTTTATGATTAATGTTGAAACCTATATTATCTGGAAAGTCGTTAATCGCTAGGGAGGCTTATCCCTATTGTGGAATAAATATTATTTATTTAAATAAATTAATAATTTAATTTATTTATTTAAATAAGATTAGAATTGTTCTAATTGATTTATTCACTGTGGGTTTAATATGGAAAACCTAAAGGGTCACACCATAAAAGGAGGAACAACTATTTAAGAAGTTAATAGCATAATCGTAATAATAAGTTAAGTATATTTAATTTAATCTATGGTGGTAGAATAAATTAAATAGCTTAATATTTATTATTTAATATTTTGGAAAGGAGTCTTATTATTATTATTACTATTATTATTATTTAATTCCTAAAGGAGTTTGGGAATTAATTAATAAAAGTACTCTCATATATTCCTAATAAGATTAGGAGGTAAATTAATTAAAAGATTTTAACTAATTATTCATAATAAAATTGGGAGCATAATTAATTAAAGGAATTTAATTAATTAAAATAAAAACTAAATCCTTAATTATTAAGGAGGGTTGCCTACATCTATAAATAAGAGTAGTCTTATTATGGGTGTAGAGTTGTTATTGATTTTTTCACAACAGACATGATTTCAATTGTTGGAGAGTACGCTCCTTTTCTATGAGAGATAAAAAAACTAGGGTTTTGCCAATTACCCATCTTCTTGAATCTTTATTCTTTCTTGGTGGATCACCTCTAGAGGCCAAACACTTGGGTGGCTAACGTTGATCAAAGGAAGGAACGAAACCCGGTGGATTCAAGTTTAACGAGAAAAGGATTGGGGGTGAACTTGTACCTGAGGAAGCTCAAATCTTCAAGGATATGATTCTCGTTCTTTATATCTTTTCATTTAATTAATAATTGTGCATAAAGGATGATCTGGGTATATGGTTTGTAAAATTTTAAACTCTGATTTTTACACGTTTATGCTTATTTTATACAATTTAATTGCGTTCATGAATATTACAAACCTAACAGTGGCATCAGAGCCAGACCTTTATGCGAATTATTAATTATTTTAATTTGATATGTATATTGATATGTGTTTATAACAATTTAATTGGGCATAATTTTATTATATAAAATTTTATGAAAAAGAAAAAAAAAACCGTTCATGGTCCATTCGCGGATTCCGTTTTGGTGTAGATTATTATATATATATATATATATATATATATATATATATATATATATATATATATATATATATATATATAATGTTAAACTTGTTTATTCCTAATTCACGTGATCCAAAGATATTATTGAGTGATTTGCATGCTTCCTAGGTGTTAGTATCATTACTTTTTATGGAACAACAACATTATGATTTGGTGATAAAAAGGTTTGAAGGATTCGCGGTTGAATATATATATATACACACACACACACACACACACACACACACACACACACATCGATAAGGATCAAGAGCATTCTCCTTAAAATAGCATTCCGCCTTAAATAACATTCTTTTATCAAAATGACGTCGTTTTGCAGGGACACGGTGGCATTTTTGTAAATACAATGCCACCGCGTATTTACAAAAATGCCATGGCGATCCCTCCAAAACGACGTCGTTTGATAAAAGAATGCTATTTAAGCGGAATGCTATTTAAGGAGAATGCTCTTGATCTTCGATATATATATATATATATATATATATATATATATATATATAATAAAAATTTATTTTAATCTAAAAATAAAAAAAAAAATTTAATTTTAAAATTGGATTTCATGCTAACTAATTAGAGTTGGAATTTGATTCCATGATAACTAATTGGAGTTGAAATTTGATTTCATGTTTCCTTAAATAAAAGAGTTTATTTAGATATGAAATAAGATTTCATGTTATTCAAAATAAAAAAGTTTATTTATGAATAGGAAAGAGAATCTGCATTTTCTTAAATAAATGAGTTTATTTAAATATGAAATAAGATTTCATATTATTCAAAATAAAAGAGTTTATTTGTGAATAGGAAAGAGAATACTGTGTTTCTTTTAATAAATTTTTTTAACTTGGAATTGAATTCCATAATTAATTAAAATAAAGGAGTTTATTTTGATTAAAATAAAATAGTTTATTTTATTCAAAATTGGATAAATTAAAATAAAGAGGTTTATTTTAATTTAAATTTAGATTAAAATAAATGAGTTTATTTTGATTCAAAATTAGATTTTTATGCTAACTAAATTTGCCCACATTAAATGATATCAATATATATATTGAATGTTTATTATTCATGAGATGAATGTTATTTATTGATGCATATTGTGATGTGTATGATAATAAATGAGATTGATTATGGACTATTGACCAATGTGATTGGATTTTTTTTTAGTTGAATGCATGAATGTATGAGTTTTATTAAATGGGACATGCGTACCTCGTCTTCTCTAAATTTTCTTAATGTAAATTCTAACTCCCTCTTATGTACTTCCCCTTGACTGCTGATCAAGGTTTCTATTTATTTTAAATAATTTTGTAATAGGAATAGTTAGAATTAATTTTTGAATAATTGGAGATCAAGGAGCAAGGAGCGATTGAAGACCCGTTTGTAATGAAACCCGGGTTTAAATATAATAGTTATATTTAAATATTAATTCTTACACCCCTAGGTTTGACCTTCTGGTTCACTTGGTGGCTCTATTGAACCAAACTAGAATAAAGTCCATAGTAGAATATAGTATTCTATATATGCATGATTATACTATATATATTATATATTATGCAAACATGCTTCGCATGTTAATTAATATGACACGTATTTTATATATATATGTGCATGCGCGCTAAACAAGATGAGACAAATTAATAACAAACCCCTCAAATATTTTATATTAAGTCATAAGCGTTCAAAGATATTTGGAATATCGAACGTCGCCTTCTAGCATGATAAAAAATAATAGAGTATCAATTAATTATTATAAGTTTGTTGTGTCACCACAAGGCTTATCTTAATTCTTTGAGATGTTAATTTTATCACATTTGATGCTTATAAAGAAAATTGAACAATATTGTTTTGTTGTGTCACCACAAGGATAATGTTTTTCTTTTTTGAATATATGGAGTGCTAGGTTGGACTTAACTTGGATAATTTTGATTTGGATGTGCCACCACTTGATCAAAATAATCTAAGAGGCAAAATACAAGGAGTTCCATAGTTTATGTAATTGACAAGAGTTGTCGACCTATTTATTTATATATAGTTTGTTGTGTCACCACAAGGCTATATACATTTGAAATGGGATCCTTATTCTCACTAGCAAATCTTTAATTAAATTTTGTCGAACTGTATAAGTGAGGGTAATATAGTTTGATGAAAATAGTGGGAGATACTAATTTAAAACAAGACCTAATTTATTTTGGTAATTAATAAAAGAATGTATGCTAAAATGTTGGTAATTACAAATTCATTTACAGAATTTTACAATGTCTAAATTATTATCACTGCGTAGCATATTAGATGCTAAATTAATCGGACCGAATTACTCGGATTGGTTAAGAAATTTGAGAATAGTTCTCATTGCTGAAAAGTTATCTTATGTCCTTAATACGCCTATCCCTGCAATGGTTGCAGACAATGCCTCTGAGGAAGAGATTGTTACTTTTAGAAAGTGGCAAGATGATGCACAGTTGGCTCAATGCATCAGGCTCACATCTATGAGTAACGACCTTCAGCGTCAGCATGAAACTATGAATGTTCTTACTATATTCCTACAAATCAAGAAGTTAATGGTGAGTAAAGTAGGACTGATAGATATCAGATATCTAAGGAGCTCTTCCGATCTAGAATGATCGATGACACTACAGTACAGATAAAAGTCCTTAACATTACCAATTTGATTGATCAATTAGGACAACATGTTTTGTCATGGATGGAGAGTTGAGCCAAGATTTGATCTTACACTCACTCCCGGACTCCTTTCACAATTGTTGTGAATTTTTCATATGAACAAGCTAGATATCAGCCTCGCTGATTTTCTTAACATGTTAAAAAATGTTGAGAGTCACTTTCCAAGCAAGAAAGACCATGTCTTACTGGTAGGGGCCAAAGGATCTTCTGGAAAGAAGAACGATTCAAAGAAGGTAAATAGAAAGGCAAAAACAAAGGATAATAAGAACAAAACTGATATGGATAGCAAAAGAGTTTGCTTCCACTGCAATAAGCCTGGACACTGGAAAGAAACTGCGAGAAGCATCTTGCAGAGGCTAACCAAAGAAGCTAAGTGAAGTTTCGATTACAAATATAATTTTGTACATGATTTAAAATAAATTTTTCTTTAAGTCTAGGTTCTACTTGGGTATTGGATACCGACTTTGGTTATCATAAATATAGATTTTTGAACGGACCATGCAGAAGTAGAAAGCTAAACAAAGATAAGTAATCATATGTGTGGGAAATGAAGCAAAGGTTGCTGCATTGGCCATGGGAACTTATAGTTTAGTGATGCCTACGGGCAAATCTATTAAGTCAATAAGTTTTTATTAAATTCTAGTTCTTGTTAGAAACATTATTTCCATTTTGTTGTTGGACAATGAAATCTTTGGTATTATATTTGAGAACAATTGTTTTTCTATTTATAATAATAATGTTTTGTATAGAACTGGAATATTACTTAATGGATTTTGTATACTTGACTTACGTGAAAAATTATTTTGTAAATTGAACAAACTAGTATAAGAAAAGGAGATGATCATTCAAAGAGTTGAATGAGTGTATTTGCTAAATACAAGTGTGAATTATTTGAAAGGTTCAAAGAATTCAGAAGTGAAACAAATTGGCAAAGTATTAAGATTCGTTGATTAGATCAATTAATAAATACTTATGCAATAAGTTTCTAGATCATCTCAAATGGTTTTCTCACAATGGATGCCTCCTGATACATAATAATTGATTGATGTATCTAAAAGGAAAAATCGTACATTGTTGGACATGGTACGGTCCATAATGATTTTACCGACATTCCAGTATCCCTCTGGGGTCATGTCCTAGAAATGGCTGCATATCTACGAAAAGGTAACCTCAAAATCAGGCCCAAAGCCTACATAAAAGTTATGGATAGTGAGGATTTCTAATCTTAAGTATGTTAAGATAAGCAGTTGTCCAACTTATGTGAAAGGGTTTCAAAAGGATAAGCTTGGGATAAGATTTGACAAGTACGGATTTGTGGGACATCCTAAAGTATGTTTAGGGTATATGTTCTATAATCCTACTTAGCAAAAGGTGTTTGTTGCGAAACATTCTACCTTCTAAGATAAAGGTGTTTATCATTAAAGGGGCTAGTGGGAGGATAATAGATCTTGAAGAATTCAAGAACCACAAAAGACTATAAGTCAAATAAGAGGAACCTGTAGATAGACATATTGTACCACAACCGAATCATAAATCTGGAATAGTACCAAAGATACCTAGGAGGTATGGATTCATCATGGATGATGATGATGAGGTACGCATCATAGAAGACGATGATTCAGAGTTACATACAACAAGGTAAGAGTTGTAGACACTCAAAAAAATGGATTGAAGCAAGCTTCTCAAATATGGAACATTCGTTTTGATGAGACAATCAAAAGAGTTTGATTTTATCAAAAATAAGAATGAGCCTAGTGTGTACAAAAGGGTCAGTGGGAGCGTCGTGACATTCCTCGTATTATATGTTGATATACTATGGATAAGGAATGACATAATAATGCTACAATCAATAAAGATAAAATTGTCTAAACATTCCTCCATGAATGATTTGGGAAGAGTATCATAATTGGGAATAAAAATCTATATAGATAGATTTAAAAGGATGTTCAGCTTAGCCCAATGAACGTATATTCATTTGATGTTGAAGTCATTTAGCATTGAAAACTCCAAGAGATGTCTCATGTTGATGAGCCCTGTAGTGTATCTCTCTTAATAGTCCCCCATAGACTTCTAAAAGAGAGATCGCATGAATGACAATCATGTATGCAATGAAATATATACACACCGATGATGATCGGTCATATTTCGGAGAAGTTCACTATGAGTCGGTGAAAACATCTTAAAGTACTTAACAGAGCACTAAGGATGTGATCAAATTTATGGTGGGTCTAAATTAAACTAGAGGGCTTAATGGACTCAAGTTTTTAGACAAGGCCAAGACAATGAAAATCCATTTTAAGGTAAAGGGTTACCTTGAACGGTGGTGCAGTGAATTGGAAAGGTTTCAAACAGCAAAGAGTTGCTGGTTTAGTGATAAAGACAAAGTATATTGTTATAAATGAAGTTGTAAGTTGATTGTTTGGATGAAAAGTTCATTACAGAACTAGGAATAGTTCCTAAGTCTCATCTAGGATCTAAACATGTGTTGTGGCACTTTCATTTGATTATGGAATCATTGAAAGATGGGAAATCACTATAGAGATAATGGACTCTCAAGAACAACATTACATATTCATTAACTAAAGCTTATCCAACAGCAGGATAATCGTCACTTAGAGAAGAACGGTATGAGATACCATGGCGATTAGCTTTAGTGCAAGTGGGAGATTGAAAGTAGTATGCACACAAGTCAATCATGTTTGATGATAAAGCATATACTTTTTAACAATCTTATTCATTTATTAATAAAAAGTATTAATTTATTAAAGGCTTTTAATTATCTACATGATGCTGTTTTATAATATGTGATAAACCCATAGTTTTAAGAAATGCTTTTAGAATAATGATGATGATCATTCTAATGAGATCTAAATTCTTAGAAAGCTTAAAACTAAAATAGTTCCCAATCGTTGGATTACTAAATTGGGGATTAGTGAATCCGGATAGATTGGTTCATACGTTGCTTGCTCATTGGATGAGGAGGATTAATCTCATGATCATTTGTGTTAAGACACTAAAGCAAGTATGTAGGTGCTTATTAGAGAATAAGTTCCTTTGAGCATTGGCTTCGCTAAGGAATACCTAATGAAGTTTTACTTGCCTGTCAATAGGAATTCCTGTAGTGATAGTAGTACAAGTGATCCTTGGACTTGAGATCATCATAGTATCTTGTGTATGATGAGTTATACTTTGACTTATTCCTTAAGACCTTTAGGGTATATCAAAGGGTATGCTTGGGTATAATAAGTTTTACATAGAGATAATGTATAATCAATAAAGAATCTACCGCTTCTAGTAAAAGAAGAGAAATGTCCTATGTGATTCGATAAATGACAACCCAGTAGTCCTTGGCCAAGGTAGATTGAAATTAGAAAGGAGTTTCTAATTTGCATTATTTGGAGTTGTGCATTTCGGAATCGAACTATAAATATTTAAATAAAATAAGACTTGACAGTAATTTTATGTCTTATATTTAATTGGGACATTGTATGGTGGAATGATTGAATTGTACAGTAACTATTCATTCAAAGGTTCTTTTCTGATTAATGTTGAAATCAATATTATCTGGAAAGTCGTTAATCGCTAGGTAGGTTTATCCCTATTGTGGAATAAATATTATTTATTTAAATAAATTAATAATTTAATTTATTTATTTGAATAAGATTAGAATTGTTCTAGTTTATTTATTCACAACCGGTTTAATATGGAGATCTTAAAGGGTCACACCATAAAAGGAAGAATAATTATTTAAGAAGTTAATGGTATAATGGTAATAATAAGTTAAGTATATTTATTTTAATCTATGGTGATAGAATAAATTTAATAGCTTAATATTTATTATTTAATATTTTAAAATATTAAATATAAATTAATAAGAGGAGTATTATTATTATTATTACTATTATTATTATTTAATTCCTAAAGGAGTTTGGGAATTAATTAATAAAAGTACTCTCATATATTCCTAATAAGATTAGGAGGTAAATTAATTAAAAGATTTTAATTAATTATTCATAATAAGATTGGGAGCATAATTAATTAAAGGAATTTAATTAATTAAAATAAAAACTAAATCCTTAATTATTAAGGAGGGTTGCCTACATCTATAAATAAGAGGAGTCTTATTATGGGTGTAGAGTTGTTATTGATTTTTTCACAACAGACGTGATTCCAATTGTTGGAGAGTACGCTCCTTTTCTATGAGAGATAGAAAAACTAGGGTTTTGTCAAACACCCATCTTCTTGAATCTTTATTCTTTCTTGGTGCATCACCTCTAGAGGCCAAACACTTGGGTGGCTAACGTTGATCAAAGGAAGGAACGAAGCCCGATGGATTCAAGTTGAACGAGAAAAGGATTGGAGGTGAACTTATACCTGAGGAAGCTCGAATCTTCAAGGGTATGATTCTTGTTCTTCATATCTTTTTGTTTAATTAATAATTGTGCATAAAGGATGATCCGGGTATATGGTTTGTAAAATTTTAAACTCTGATTTTTACACGTTTCCGCTTATTTTATGCAATTTAATTGCGTTCATGAATATTACAAACTTAACAGTTTCTACCGTTCCTAACCAAGAAATACACATCTAACTAATACGCGATGGTTTTAAACTTGTACATCAACAACAATTATCCTACGATTGTTTTAAATTTGTCCATCAACAACGTTCTTCGTGTTCTTCGCGTGTTCTTCGTTCGTTCTTCATTTTAATCGATATTTTGGATTATGATTTCACTTTTTATTAGAATTTGATGTTATAGAATATCATTCCTTACTTATTGCACTTACTTATTTATATAATCCACTCGGATCGTTCTAATTCATGACGAATCTTATACTTCCTTAAGAAATTTATTTACTAAACTCTAAAATCTTATTTCTTCATTTTCTTATGATTTCAACCATATGAAATCATTCCAATCTTCTTTTACTTCTTAATCCTATTAAGTTATGTTTTTAAACATAGATCTTAAAGAAATTTAAAAAGAGACTAAGTTTTGGACACTGTTCTCCTTTAATCTTCTCCCATCGAACAAAGTTTGTACACGGCTAGCCTTTCCTCTTCCTTCTCCTCCCATCCTAACTCTCTCTCTCTCTCAAGTGTCTTAGGATTTTCAAAATCTCAAAACAAAGAAATGAGCTTCCTATTTATAGAAAACCAAAGTTAGGGGTAGTTTAGTCATTTCGCCCCCCTTAACCTCCTTACTATTCATTACTTTAGCGCTAAGTTTACTTAGCCTCCACACTTACTTAGCCATTATGTCTTCTTAGCCCTTAAGTTTACTTAGCTCTTAAGTCTTCTTAGCCCTTAAGTTTACTTAGCTCTTAAGTTAAGCACTTTACTTAGTTATTAAGCATAAGTACTTACTTAGCTATTAAGTTTACTTAGTCATTACTTTACTTATCCATTAAGACTAATCATATTCTACGCATCTCATTCTCGTATTCTCTTATTATCTTTGTATTTAATTCGTACAATATTCGTATTATACGTCGTACCAATCCTCTTGCTATACTCATATAATAACTCATATCATACTCGTATTTCTCACGCATAATAACCCTAATTATTATACATAATCATAAAATTCTAAAATCACTTTTTCCTAACCCTTAGGTTTTTAAGTCATGATGAAAACTTCATTTTGCCATAAATGAAATATTATTGAATATTTCATCACGTCTCAAAATTATACGTAATCATTAAAGTCTCGGAATTTCAAAATAAATCTCCGAGCAGAAACGGATATATAGTGCATATTTCGTCTTTTTCCCCGAAAAATATTTTGTTCCTGAAAAACTTTTATTTTCGTCTTGAAAATTCTTATTCATTCAGTCTAGCTCGTATCCAGAATACTCCCGATTTATAATCATCCTAGGTTATAGAACGATTAATAAACACATAACACATAATAGAATTAATAAAATTTAGTTTTATTAATAACTAATTCTTTAAACCTAAATTCTGGATAATCCAAAATTCTGGGTTGTTATAAATATTACATGCAAAACGATATTATCGTTTCATCTTATCCACTTTAGGTGCACAAAAGTTTTCCCATGTTTGGGATGTTCATACTTGGTCGGGATTAGAACCAAAATAACTCATTTGGATACAATAAAGTTCTATCTTGTTCAACAATATTTGTAAGTTTATGTCTAGTGAATCAAATAGCTTAGACGATTTTTGAGTCATCGTATACATCTTTGGAAATAAATAATTATGTATCAACATGTGATTAAATATAATGATTATCCAAGTGAGGACACTTCAGATAACCATATTTAGAAATTAACGAATAGAATAAATATTTGGCACAATAATAATAAAATTCTGAAATATTCTTACTCATATCCATTGCATAAAGTAAATGCAAAGGTAGGATACTTGTCTGAGCTGCTACTTATAATAACACAACTTTGTTTTATATTTTATATTGAAACCTATCGTTAATAAGATCATTCGTTCGATTAGAATAATATATCATTTCACATAGTACTGCTATGTGCAATCAACACATAACCTAATCACATTGTCACATAGTTATATCAGTCATTTGATCACAAACCAATGCTAATACCGTCAAACTATCTAAGTCTAGGTCAATTTCTAACACATGTCGGTGTACCGACGGCTTTATCGGGTAATTATCGAGTCTAAAACTCCATTCAATAATTCAATAACTGTAAATATCAGTCATATTATTTTTAAATAACTTATAATAATTTTAAATAATTATTATAATTTATCATGATTTTTCAAACATCTAATTATCATTATTAAATGATTTAAATATTAACTAATTCTATTATCATTAATATTTAATTAATATTAAATTATTAATGAAACCATTACAAAAATATTAAAGTTATTTATAATAACTAAAAATAATTTTAAAACATTTTATTACCCTTAAATGATTTTAAAACAATTAAAAACATTTTTAAATAATTACCATTAATATTTAAATATTAATTTATTATTCACCAAAATATTAAAATTCATTTATTATTACTTAAAATATTTTTAAATCATTTATATCCTTTTTAAATGATTTTAATTCAATAATACCATTTTAAAACTATTTATTTAATATCATTATTAAATAACTCTAGAATCATTTAACATTAAATTATTAATGAAATTTACCTTTAAATATTAAAAGTTATATCTTATAACTTAAAATATTTTAAAACTATTTATTTTCATTTAAAATGATTTTAATAGTAAAAACATTTTTAATTTATTAATGTAATATAATTATTAAATAAATCTAATATCATTAAAATTAAATAATTAATGAAATTTGTCATAAAATATTAAAAGTTATATTTTATAACTTAAAATATTATTAAATACCTTTTATCATTTAAAATGATTTTAATATAATAAAATCATTTTTATTAATTTATTTAATGCTTTTATTAAATAAATAAAATATCAATAATATCCATTTAAATATTAATATTTATGAAAAATATGTCAAATTATTAAAGTTAATTTTATAACTAAAAATAATTTTTAAAACTATTTTTGGAATTTTTAATAATTAATTTCTATTTATAAATGATTTATGGATAATAACTTAATTAAACTTAATAAGTATGTCGCTAAAGTCTTTAGCGTGTAAACCGTCATCATTGTCGCGTGGAATTTTTATTTGTCCCTTTTTGTTACTTGTTCTTTGGTGTTCTCATGTTAGGTGAGATTTGTTTGAAAAAACAAGTGAAAAAAGTCCGACATGTGTGATGTCGATGATGGATTGTTAAGAGTCGCCAATTGGTTTTTTATATGGTTGTACCAACACAACCGAGAAAAGGTTTATACATTGACCCAGTGATGTGACTTAACGCTAAGCGAATTCGGTGAAGCGAGAGATTCATTAGGGTCCGAGGACTTGATTATGCGGAGGAAGGTGTTAGGCACCCCGACATCGTGGTGTTACCATGGTGTAGCCTCTTTTCAAAAGCTGTTATATGAATATGTGTGTGTGTGTGAATCAATGTGCAATTATTTCAAAGTATTGCGAGGCCTCGTTCGCACTTATATATATACGAGGGTTTGAATTTTATGTAAAATTCGGTTTTTACAAGATATATGGCGATGATGTTGTATAAAAGAGGTTTTCAAACCTTGATGCTCAATAGTAATTGAGACCTTTTACACTCCCATTTTATTAAGTGTTCGACTTGATTATTTTTTAATTTTGAGATCTGAAAGCATCTTCAAGAAAATAATGTATAAAATAGTGTCGAACTCCTCGTGGGTATGAAAACCATTTGAGGAAATCCGAACACCATGAAAAAATTTACAAGCTGCTTACAGCTGAAAATGTCTATCACGGGAACCGAATCTAGATCTAATAAACTGAATTTGTGATCACATGATTCCTAGGCTCACATGATGCCGCAATTGATAATAAAGTCGTAAGCAGATATATATATATATATAAATATATATATACAGACATGATCAGCCACCACGAAGCACCTCCATGGGGGATCAGAAATGTAAATAAAGCTGTAAAAAGCAATCAACCGTCACAAAGTAAACTCCAGGCGAGACGAAAAGTAAATAAAGTTGTAAACACAGTCAACCGCTACGAAGTAAACTCCAGGCGGGACTGAATGTATATATATATATACGAAAGCAAATAAACGCTCCAGACCGAAGTCTAGGCTCAATCGAGGCATAACTCGATAATGTTAGTCCATATATATATATATATATATATATATATACACACACAAAAGAAATAAAAACCATGTACCGAAGTCCGGGCAAACACACACAATATGTCTCTCAACGTGAAGAAAGGGGTGCGGAAAGATGAAGAGAAAGACTTTAAAGTGTGTAAGAAGGCTTATAGTGGATTGATAATTAAGACTTCAATAACTTTAAATGAATGAACACTAGGCTCCCGCCGGTAAAAATATGACAGAATATAAGCTCACAAGTGTTTAAAATGAGAAAGCACTCAATTTATAGTGTGCACAAAGCAATTTGGACACGGCTTCCACGCTATTTCTCTTTCAAATATGTCCACCCCAAGCCCTCTATTTATAGAGGGGGGGAGCCACAGGTGTACCTGCTACTAGCAACAGGTGTACCTGCGGGCAGTGTGGGTCCAGTTGTCTCGACGTTCGTGCACTCGGATAATGCGATGTTCGCTCGAACACTTTCAATCCGGGAGTTCGATGGAAGCGTGCCATACCATTCCGAAAAGCGCTTTCCGAGAGCTACGTGATGACATGGGATTTGCCCTTTTTGATTCTAGGAATATGGTTCCATGACCGAAATTGCATTTCTGGGTTTCCGTCAGGCAGTCCGTTGAGTCATTTTGTGTAGTTTGCACTCGAAAGTTAAGATATGGTTCTTGTGGGACTTCTATTGAAGTATTTTGAGTGAAATGTGTGTATTTGATGTGAGTTGAAGTTGAGTTGGCAAAATGACCATTTTGCCCATCCTGGGGTTATCTCCGGTTTTCGCACAGTTGTAGTAATCTTTTCTCAGGGTTATCTCTGAGGATGGCCTACTGTTGACTCTGAATGTCCTCAGGGTTATCTCTGAGGTTGGCTTAACCTCCTGGGGTTATCTCCAGGCTTTGAAAAGGGACAAATAAAAATCCCGGCGTCGACGTGTGTGGCGACTTCTGCTTGGAGATTACCAAGAAGAGGACTTAAGCCGCTATTACAATCTTTTCAAAAGCGTTATATGCTTGTGTGTGAATGTTGCATTTACATTTATGATGAATGTGTATGAATGCATATATTTTTCTGCGCTTAATGCTTTACACTATATCTGCTTGTGATATTAGTGATTCACACATGTCATCATTTTTATAAGCGGTGAGACACGTTGTATGTGAATGTATGTTGTGTGGTTCCTCCGAGGAGGCTATCTGTCGGTGTTTGATTCTTCGAACTCGTAGGGAAGACTAATTCCAACGAGGCTCAGAAAGACACAACCCAAATTCGCTCCGGTTGAATGATCGGATTAACTTCGGTCAAATAAATTGCGATGATTTGGAAACCTTCATGTAGAAAAACTACGAGAGTAAACTAAGATAGGTCACCTACGATAAACCAACGCGAAGGAAAGTCTCTTCATACTTTCACATTTCAATTACTTGTAAATTCAATTACTTGTAATTTCAATTCCATGTAAATCTCAATGTAATGGAAAATATGAAGGAATATGTGTACACGCATTCCTTTATATCAAACATGACAAGCTATCTTGTCAACTTACATCCGTTCAGCAGACGATACTCTAAAATGCATACATTCGTAATATTGCTACATTCACTAAGACTAAACTACATAAGTTTTTTTTGTAGGATATAATTGGTCCAGTAACCCGTTCAAAATCCAAAAAGGCCTCGAGCCTACAACCAATTATGTCTTCATCTGACCAGACTGATCTTAATCCAGTTTTTCGTGAAAATTCGATGAATTAAGTAAACAAATCACAGATTTGGTTGATCTGCTAAAAGAACTACACGAATCTACTCAGGGTACAAGGATACCCGTACATGTTGAATCCTCTGCACAAGGAGGAACCCAAGGTCCAGATACTTCTAGTTCTAGTCGCAGGAATCCTCATAAGAACATACAGATTCCTTCAGCTTCAGCTACACGACGATTATCTCCACCTACAGTTCCTGAGCCTGTACGGTTTCCTGTGAAGGTGCCTACCCATGTAATGACTATGTTATTTCCTAAACCGATCCCGGTGAAGGAGAGAGAAATCCTAGTTCCAGATCCCGCAATGGAAGAAAAGGAACGAAGAATTAAACAAGACATCGTCAGAATGATGTCCAACGTACGCATCATTGTCCATGATGAACATACAAATAGATACACCCCAGACGTTGATTACCTAAACATAATGGTCATCATTCGGGAAAAGGAGGACGATGATAGCCCCTCCATCACCGCAGTCCACCAGGACTTTTCCCTCGACAATTTGAGCAGCACTCCTTGCATTGGTCGACAAGGGTAAAACGGGCAGAAACTCATTCTACCCTGTAGATAGCAATAACTTCTTACTTTTTCTGTACATTATTAGCAGTTAATTTTGTCATTACATGCTAAAACTTTGTGTGATCGAACAGTTTCATATATTAAGTGAGAGCATGTTGGTTCAGGACTCTAAAGTTAGATGTGCCTAGACTTGCTGATGAGGTGCCTTTTCTCCACAAGGATTGTAGCTTTGATGTAAAGCTGGACTCAGACTTGATGGAAGTACAAGAGGACTATGAGATACTTAAGGAGATCAAAGAATGGGTCGAAGACAAACCCAAGCCAAATCTTGATCAAACCACCTCTTTTAAACCTCGGAACCTTAGAAAACCCCAAACAAATCCAGATTGGTACAGACCTCACTCCAAACCAAAGGAATGACATGGTTACTCTATTGACCCTATTCCAGGATGTGTTTGCATGGTCTCACGAAGACATGGTCGGTTTATCCATAGACATTGTCATTTATCGTCTTCCCATCAAAGAAGGATTCAAGCTAGTCAAGTAGAAGCTCAGGCGATTAAAACCTAAGTGGATGTTAATAGTTAAAGAAGAAATTGTGAAACAATTTCAAATCGGCATCATCATGGTGTCAACATACCCTGAATGGCCATCCAACATAGTCCCCATGCCGAAACCCGGAGGAGAGGTACAAGTTATCAAGGATTACAGTGATCTGAACAAAGCTTGTCTCAAAGATAGCTTTCCCGTCCCATTCATCCACATACTCATTGACAATACGACTCAGTATGACATATACTCCTTTGCGAATGGCTTTGCGGGGTACCATCAAATCATGGTTACTGAAAAGGATTGTGAGAAAACTGCATTCATCACTCCTTGGGGAACCTTTTGCTACAGACGATTGTCATTCAACCTCATTAATGCCGGAGCTACCTATCAGTAAGACATATGGCTCTTTTCCACGATCTAATGCATAAAAATAAAATAAAAAAAAAGAAAAAAGAAAAAAGAAAAAAAGAAAAATAAAAAGAAAAAGAAAAAAAGCTCTTCAACAGGTTCTACAGTTGCTGCCTTACCATCGGCAGGTTCTATAGATGGTTTCGGAGTTCGAAGAAATATCCTTCCTCCACATTCCGCGGAATATGAATGATTATGCGGATGCGTTAGCAACCTTGGCCTCCTTGATCAACATACATGACAAGGAAGACATGCCAACCCTCACATTTGCACAATAAAAGGCTCCAGCCAATGGGAATTACATTAGAGAAGTATCAGATGACCTACCTCCCACCATGGATCCTTGGTATCAGCACATCAAGGAGTACTTATGAGATAGATCTACACCCGCTGAGGCAAGCCCGATTGAAAGAAGGCGGATCCATCGACTTGCTATGAAATTCTACCTGAGCGGAGATGCAATCTACAAAAGAGATGCAGGACTAGATTTCCTCATATATATGGACAAGGACCAAGCTCAGAGGCTCATGGATGAAATCCATGGGGGAGTATGTGGCCCACACATGAGCGACCCTCTACTTGTAAAGAAGATCCTACAACAGAAAAGTCTGATTACAATAGTTCAAACAACACGACTTTATTTTGAAAAAGATCTTTGACAACCAAGCTCAGTCTAAAGGAAAATTCTCCCCGAATTGGGAAGGCTCGTTTATTGTTAAGAAGGTATTGATAGGAGGCGCTCTTAGATTACAGGAAATGGACGGCGATGAATTTCCGCAACTCATCAATTCGGACACCGTGAAACGGTACTATGTCTGAGGTTACCATCAAGCGAACATCCTGGTTTTGGATCATCAGATCACCATTAATTCCGGTTCTTTAACCCTTCATTACATACAACTTCGCTTCACACTCATCTGCACCATTAGGGAAAAACACTTTTCTAACTAGCAGCCAAGTTTCGGATCACCAAATCCTTCATTCCCCGTAGGTTTTTCAAAACCTTTCACACTATCCCACAAGGGATTAAACCTTTCACACCTTCAATTTATCCTGTACATAGGATTAAAATTTTCACCTGCAATCCGCCCTATACATGGGCCGAACTACGCCGACCTGATCTCCCCAATACACGGGAGTACGTAGGCAGCCATGTTATATGGTCTGGTCTCACCACAGAAAAACCAAAAATAAACACACTCTTATCAATAGCAACATACAGAAATCAGTCCCAAGACACCAAAGATGGTAGGGAATACACACAGATCGATGATCCATTTTGAAAATCCTGAGACATCTCACTGTCTATCCATCAAGGAGGAGTTCAGAATGCATCCAGATCACAAAGTCCTGGAGAAACAAGCCAATATCAAGCAAGTAACAAGGCACAACTAAAAGGGAAATGAATCAACATATATTTCCCTGCCATATATAATGTTGTTTGATATATACAATGTGTACTGTACATGCCAAAATGGCTAAGCTAGTCTGTGCAGGAAAATACAGGCCCATTTACAAATCAGTGTATATGCGGGCTATCAATTCCAACATGGATTCCCTCTCAGAAGAAGGAGGTAACGCTGTGATCTCCTGCCCAAGGGTTTCTACACGAGCCAACGGATCCACCGCCAACTACATGCGATATCTCAGGTAGATATAACGCTATCCCGCTCAGTAACAACAATATCCCTATGAATTAGAGCATTATCTCTCTAACAGAATGACATCTCTACCAGAAAGAGCTGTCAACATCAAATCCCAAATCCACCTTATGGTACAGAGGTAAAAGCTTATCGCATTATCGGCATCTTATCAGCCCATCTGTCAAAGCAACTGCCCCAGACAACAAGCAAGGTTGGGGAAATTTCAAAATTGGCAAAAACCAAATATTGGGTCCCTTACAACAAGATTGGGGCTATCTCGGAAGCAGCGACAACTCAACACTGGGGCATTTATCAACCATCCTAAAGTGGAAAATGTACCAGCCAGCGCCATCAGCATGGTCCATCATCATCTCAATGGCGATTCAGATATTATTCACTCGCGATTTGGTCAACAAAGAGAGTCTCACGTACGAATCCCCGACAACAACTTACGGAATGAATGGGGCATTTTGCGATTCCAAGAAATGGGAGGAGATTAAGACGGGATCAAGCATCTCTTCAAAAAGAAAGGGGAGAACTCCTGAAAGAAATCATGGTGACATAAGCGTGCCCCTATGAAAGAAGGGGAAAATTCTCAAAAATGTTCTTAATTCAGGAGCAGAAGGCTAACGACGAAAGGTCTAGCGAAGGACATCTACACCATCAAACATGTTAACCTACAACAAGTCCTCAACAATTGAGGCCTCTACACCGAAGTTCAAATCTGGGCAGCGAAAGAACGAGTCGCACCCTCCAGGGATATCAGCGGCATTCAAGTCATCAGTTCAACCGGATTGCGAATCAAGCGCTTAAGGAAATGGGGCACAAGCACCCAAACAATGAAAGGAAACTCCAAATCACCTCAAAAAGAGGTGAGACATCTGCTGGTTGTCATCAATCTAGCATAACATCAGACGAAGTCTAGTGAAGTAATCCGTGGCATATTACTTCAGCGAAGGTATTGGAAGATCTTGTAAGACCCCAAATTTTTTTTTAATAAAGATGAATTTTCTATAAATATCATTTTTGAATATTATGAAATAAATTTAATATAATGTTATAGTTGTGGGTAATATTTATAAATTTTGCAAAGTACGCAAGTTGTTATATAATATTCGATTGGTCGGGGAATATTCGTTTTAACTGGGAATATTCGTACAACGGCACAATCATTGGTGGACCCCACAACGGAATTATTGTCACATTGAGAAAACGATAAAAATACTTTATAAAAATAACGACGGAAGTTTTACCGTTAACTGTTGAAACACCCGGTGTTAAAAGTACAATAATACGCGTGGTTTCTTAGTAGCACACGGTATTGATTAATGATGCTTACGTGAGAAGTCACTCAGTTTTGTTCAATTGTTGTTACAGTAATTGCTGTATAGTATCTCACGTTATTTGATTCAATTATTGTCAATATTTTATAATCAATAATTGAGATGACAAAGTTATTATATTATTATTTACAATATTAACGATGTCTAAAAGTTCTGTCAAGGAGAGGTTTGGTCACCTAATTGCACGCAAATAAGGAGAAATCCTTATTGGAAAGCCCTCTCTTTCCTGGGAACGACTTGGTCGATTAATATTGTGAATTATAATAATGATGATAAATTTTATTTTATTAGTATTATTAATGTAATAAAATAGAAAAGATTTTTATATAAAACAGAAGACTTTTATAATGTTATTCATTTTATTAGACTATAAATAGAATATATAATATTCTATTATGCATAGTGTTTTGCATAGTAAAATCTTTTTATATAAAACAGAATACTTTTATAAAGTTATTTGTTTTATTAGACAATAATTAGAATATATTATATTTTATTATGCATAGTGTTGAATAGTGCCTGTGACTCCCCCAAAATAGGTATACATCACCCATCTTGAGTCGCCAAATACATGGTACAAAATTCAAATACAACTTAATTATACAACAGTCGTGTAAAATACGACTAAACATATGCTGTGAGTTTGAATATAAATATTGTCTTCTAGACAATATACAAACTCAATGGAGTCCTCATTACATTTATTATCACACTATTTCACAGAATAGTGAGGACTAGTAATGCACCATCTAGGACCATCACTCTATTCCCCGATTAGTCACTCGCTACGTTCTCATTTCACAGAGAGAACAATGAAAACAAAAGGTGAGCTCAACTAGCCCGAGAAGAAATATTATGTCTAAGATAATGCAAAATAATTTATCGTTAGCCTTGATGGTGTTAAACCGATAAAATATAATAAACATCAAGTTTAATTTGAGTAACAAGCAATCCATTAGAAGAGTCAAGTAGAGAATAAAATCTACTATCTTCTTTGATTTAAAAGGTTTTCATCACTTTTATTTGAGACTCGACTTAATAAATAATCCACATCATCAAATCATCCTTGCACTACAGGCCAAAGATATTCTTTAGTATCACGACCACGAATTATTCATGCACTACTGGCCAAAAATAATCATGTTTTCATCAACGGTCCTGATCATGCCGTAAAACAATTCATCTTTGCACCCTTGGTGAAGAGAATCCATAGCCATAATCATACCAAAAGCGTCCATCAATGCACTCACAGACAATGAGGACTTTTTTCACATCATTTGTAACATTACGGTCATGATTATACCGAATAATCCCTGGTCATAATCATACTAAGTCCATCTATGCACTACAGGCCACAGATGACTTTCAACATAATATAAACATGAGGATGATGACAATGATATAAGAATTCAATAAAACAAGTTCAAGAATTAATTTATCCAAGAACCAATAACGTCCAAATTGTCAACATGATACTTCTTTATGGAGTAAAATTCAAGAATGCTCAGAAGAATATTTCCATGAAAAGATACACGGTGAAGCACAAATATCAAGGATATTCCACTAATTTCATGGAGTATAGAAGTTAAAGCTTAAACAACTGTGTATAAGAGAATATATGAAACTGCAAATGGATTTTCGTCCGCCACACGGTAATCCACTTAGACAGATCATTTCCACAATTTAATAAGAAATTAATACAAAGGATCATTCACCATGCATGTGATAATCCACATAGACAGGTTATTCCAACGGAATAATAAAGAATGGAATAATAGAAGAAATCACCATGCATGCGATAGACCGCATAGACAGGTTATTCCAACAGAATAATAAAGAATGGAACTAGGTCATGCGTAATCTGCACAGACAGGATGTTCCAATAGAATAATAAAGAACGGAACCAGGTCATGCATAAAGCACAGACAGGATGTTCCATCAGAATGATAAATAATGGAATAAAAATAGAAATCACCATGCATACGATAGACGGCATAGACAGGTTATTCCAACAGAATAATAAGAATGGAATAACAGAAGTTCTCTTCACGAATAAGAAAGAAAAAATACCCCTTACGAGTACAACAAATAATATCTCTTACCTTAAAAGAAGAGTATTCCGACTGGTAGGGTGATGATATACTCGAAGAAAACTTGCACTATGCTCAAAGCTTTCTTAAACTCAAAAGAAATACACTCAAGATTATAGAAGAAAAACTCTCTCTATAGTTTTTCTCTCTAGAGTTTCAGTGAATTCGTAAGAAATAATAAAGGAATGAGCTTCTATTTATAGAAGAATGCACTGCATAGTAACTAATTCATGAACGGTCCAGATTGATTTACTTTTAATCGAACGGTCCATATTTAAAGCAAAATCTTTTAAATAAAATATAAAATATTCTATTTATAATCTAATAAAACGAATAACTTTATAAAAGAATTCTGTTTTATATAAAAATATTTTACTATGCAAAACACTATGCATGCTTTATGCAAACACTATCTGTGCACTATGCAACACTATGCATAATAAAATATAATATATTCTAATTATTAACTAATAAAACAAATAACTTTATAAAAGTATTCTGTTTTATATAAAAAGATATTATTATGCAAAATACTATGCATAATAAAATATTATATATTCTATTTATAGAATATCTTTATAAAAGTATTATGTTTTATATAAAAAGCTTTTCTGCTTTATTACATTAATAATACTAATAAAACAAAACTGAGTGACTTATCACGTAAACATCAATAATCAATACCGTGTGCTAATATGCAACCACGTGTATTACTGTACTTTTACTACCGAGTAGTTCAACAGTTTTAACGGTAAAACTTCCGTCATTATTCTCATAAAATATTTTTGTCGTTTTCTCCATCCGACAATAATTCCGTTGCGGGGTCCACCAATGATTGTACCGTCATACGGATATTCCCCGACAAAAAGAATATTCCTCGACCAATCGAATATTATACAACAACTTGCATTCTTTTTAAAATTTATAAATACTACCCACAACTATAACATTATCTCAAATCCACACCATAATATTAAAAAAAATATTTTGAGAAAATTAAATCTTTATTCATAAAATCTGGGATCTCACAGTGCCTGCATAGTGTTTTGTATAGTAAAATCTTTTTATATAAAACAAAATACTTTTATAAAGTTATTTGTTTTATTATATTTTAAATAAAATATATAAATATATATATATATATATATATATTTAAAATATATTATATTTTATTGCATAGCAAAGATATAGTATCCTTTCTATTTTCCTATAAATAGGATGCTTAGTTAGAATTGAAAATCACACTAGAAGTTCAGATAATTCTTCTATAATCTTGAGCGTATTTCTTTAGAGTTTTAAGAAGCTTTGAGCGTAGTGCAAGTTTTCTTCAAGAATATCCTCGCCCTACCAGTCGAAATACTCTTCTTTTATGGTAAGGGATATTATTTGTTGTACCCGTAAGGGGTATTCTTTCTTTCTTATTCATGAAGAGAACTTCATTATTCCATTCTTTATTATTACATTGGAATAACTTTGTATACGGGATACCCTATACTTGGTGAAATTCTTACATTATTCCATTCTTTATTATTATGTTGGAATAACACATCTATGCAAAATCTCGCATACATGGTGAAATTCTTATGTTATTCCATTCTTTATTATTCTGTTGGAACATCCTGTCTGCGCGTTTACGCATGACCTGGTTCCATTACTTATTATTGTGTTGGAATATCATGTCTGTGCGTTTACGCATGACCTGGTTCCGTTGTTTATTATTCTGTTGGAATAACCTGTCTGTGCGGTCTATCACATGCCTGGTGATTTCTTTTGTTATTCCATTCTTTATTATACTCAGTTGGTTAAAGTTTAACTTCTATACTCCATGAAATTAGTGGAATATCTTTGATATTTGTGCTTCATCCAGTATATTTTCATAGAAATATTCTTCTGAGCATTCTTGAATTTTACTCCACAAAGCAGTATCATGTTGACAATTTGGACGTTATTGGTTCCTTGATAAATTAATTCTTGAACTTGTTTTAATGAATTCTTATATCATTGTCATCATCCTCATGTTTATATTATGTTGAAAGTCATCTGTGGCCTGTAGTGCATAGATGGACTTGGTATGATTATGATCTGGATTATTCTAAGTATAATCACGACCGTAATATTACAAATGATGTGGTAAAATTCCTCATTGGCCCGTAGTACATTGATGGACAGTTGTTGGCATGATCATGACCATTGATGAATACACGAATATCCTTGGCCCGTAGTGCATGGATAATTTGTGGTCGTGATACTAATGAATATCCTTGGCCGTAGTGCAGGGATGATGTGGATTATTTATTAAGCTGAGTCTTAGCGATAAAATTAATGAAAAACCTTTTAAATCATAGAAGATAGTAGATTTTATTCTCTACTTGACTCTTCTAATGGATTTCTTATTCCGCTGCAGTTAAACTTGACGTTTGTTATATTTTATTAGTTTAACACTGTTGAAGGCTAATGATAATTTATTCTGCATTATCTTAGTCATAATATTTCTTACTAGGCTAGTTGAGCTCACCCTTTTGCTTTCATTGTTCTCTTCAGGAAATGAGAATGTAGCAGGGACTAGTCGGGGAACGGAGTGACGGTCCAGATGATAGCATTAATAGTCCTCACTATTCTATGAAATAGTGTGATAATAAATGTATTGAGGACTTATTTTGAGTTTGAATAATGTCTAGAAGACAATATTTGTATTAAAACTCACAACTTATGTTGTATATTTAAGGTTGTATTTGTATTTTGTACCATGTATTTAGCGACTCATAATAGGTGATGTATACCTATTTTGGGGGCATCACAGTTGGTATCAAAGCTTAGGGATATGATCCCTAGCTAAGATGTGAGAATAGAACTAGGAGGGGAGACACGGGGAATTCCTTCGCTAGTATGACCTACCTAAGTTTATTTGGTATTTAATTGGTCGGTCAGAATATAGGGATAATATGTTACATGTCAATTAACCTTTGTTTTGTAGCAGTATCTGCAAATGACATCCGAGAATGTTGAGAATTGCAATGGAGCACAGGAGACCGTTGATTCACCACATATCAATAATCAAGATAATGAGCATTAGGAAGGCAAAAATCCTCATGCAAACAACAACACTGACCAAATGATGAATGATGGAATGTTCAAAAGCTTTATACAATTTATGCAACATCAGGCGAGAGTGGCTCCTGTCCAAAATGTAGGTGGAAACACTGAAAACTCTCGTACGGTCACCGCTAAACTGTTCAAGGAGCTGGGACCACCAGAGTTTATTGGAGAGCCAAAACCACTTAAGGCAGAAACGTTGATAAAGCAGATCACCAAGATATTTGAAGTATTGGGATGCGCAGAGGAGCAAAAGGTTCCCTTTGCCACCTTTATGTTGCGAGGAGTGGCAGAATACTAGTGGATTCGGTAAAGCGTACTCAACCTGCCGCACTGAAGATGTCTTGGGAGAAGTTCCAAGAACTGTTCAATGACAAGTACTTTCCCAAAAGTATTCGTCACACGAAGGAGGTAGAATTCATCATGTTGGACCAGAATAATATGACCGTGTCGCAGTACGAAGCTAAGTTTGCCGAGTTGTCCCAGTTTACGTCCCACTTGGTTGATAATGAAGAGAGAATGACGTGGATGTTTTTAAGAGGTTTGAAGTCGGAGATAAGTCAATATCTTATTTCTCATAAACTATGTTTGTATTCAGATGTTGTAAATAGGGCTCAGTTAGTGGAGCGCGATAATAAGTCAACACAACCAAAAGAGAGCAGCCTACAAAATGATAATACCAGTGAGAGTAGTCATCGAAGCGATGACTACAAGCGTGGAGGGAATCAACAGGCCAGAAATAGTAACCACTTCGGTGGTAATCAGGGCCAAAATAATAAGAATGGACATTTCAAAAAGAGGAGATTCAACAATGATGGAAAGACGTCAGAACCAGCACCCGTTGTTAAGGAAGGAGAACGACCACCTATCATATGCTTCAAATTCGGAGGGGAGGGACACACCAATCCAAACTGCGCGATGCCGTTCAAAGCATGCTATAATTGTGGAAGAGAATGTCACTTAGCTCAATTTTTTCGTTCACTGAAGACAAGTTTAGCTAGGATGGAGGCACCAAAGGCCATCCCAGAAAAGTCAAATCCGGTAGTGCAAGGGAGAGCGTTTGTTGTGACCTCCCAAAAAGCAAGGAACCCGAACGAGGTCATCACGGGTAAGCTATACCTTATTTGACACCGGTTCTACCCATTCTTTTATTTCTCCTACTTGCGTTTAATGATTAAATTTGACTCCAGAGAAATTAGACTTTGACTTATCTGTGGAAACTCCGTTGGGAGAAACCTTCATTACATCCACTGTTTATAAGTCTTGTTTGGTTCAAATCGGTACCCTCACATTACCTATCGATCTTATTTCATTGAAAATACTTGCATTTGATGTGATTCTAGGGATTGATTGGTTAAATACTCATCATGCTAAAATTGATTATTTTTGTAAGGTTGTTAGCTTTCATATTCCTAATCAACCTATTATGCGAATTCAAGCGAGAAAACCATTAAAATCAATCACGGTCATCTCAAGCCATAAAGCTATTCATTTATTAAAAAATGGATGTCAAGCTTTCTTAGCTCATGTCCCGGATCTAAACAAAAATACATCAGTTTTGAATGATATTTCTATTGTTAATAAATTCCTTGACGTATTCCCTCAAGAACTTCCTGGCCTACCCCCGGAGCGTGAAATTGAATTTTGTATCGACCTTGAACGCGGTACAAAATCCATTTCCAAAGCCCCATATCGAATGGCTCATATTGAACTTCAGGAGTTAAAGACCCAATTGCAGGAATTGTTAGACATTGGTTTCATTCATCCTAGTACGTCTCCTTGGGGTGCTCCTGTTCTATTCGTGAAGAAGAAAGGTGGGAGTATGCGACTTTGTATTGATTATCGGGAGTTGAATCATGTCACCATCAAAAATAGGTATCCATTGCCACGTATTGATGACCTGTTTGACCAGTTGCAAGGAGCGAAATTCTTTTCAAGGATTGATCTTCGTTTCGGATATCACTAATTGGAGATTAGAACCGATGACATTCCAAAGACGGCTTTCAGAACTCAGTACGGGCATTATGAATTCCTAGTCATGTCTTTTGGATTGACTAATGCTCCTGCTGCCTTCATGGATATGATGAACCGAGTATTCAAGGAATATTTGGATCACTTTGTGGTCGTCTTTATTGATGACATCCTTATTTATTCCAAAAGTCGTGAAGATCATGAACAACACTTGAGGCTGATACTCCAAAAGCTTCGTGAGTACAAGCTTTATGCCAATTTGAAGAAATGCGAGTTCTGGCTTGAGGAAGTAGCATTCCTTGGGCACGTAGTATCAAGTAATGGAATATCTGTTGACCCGGCAAAAATTGAAGCAATTCAAAGCTGGGAGCAACCTAAATCAGTGACCGAAGTATGTAGCTTTCTATGTTTAGCTGGTTATTATCGGAGATTCGTGGAAGGATTTTCTCGAATCGCTACTCCATTAAATCAGCTGACTCAAAAAGATACAAAGTTCGGTTGGAGCGAAGAATGTGAGAAGAGTTTTCAAGAACTCAAGAGGAGACTCATTTCAGCACATATTCTTATAATACCATCTGGCTCGGAGGGATTTGTCATCTACAGTGATGCTTCAGGCAAAGGGTTGGGATGTGTTCTCATGCAACATGGGAAATTCATAGCCTATGCCTCAAGACAACTCAAACAATATGAGAGGAATTATCCTATTCATGATCTAGAGTTGGTAGCTGTTGTCTTCACACTTAAAATTTGGAGGCATTACTTGTATGGGGAGAAAGTGGAGATCTTTACGGATCATAAAAGCCTCAAATATTTCTTCACTCAAAAGGAACTCAACATGCAACAACGATGTTGGCTTGAACTGTTGAAAGATTATGATCATACCATCCAATACCATCTTGGAAAAGCGAACGTGGTAGCTGACGCATTGAGTAGAAGATCATATGCAAGTACGAGTGTTATATTGTCAACGCAAAGGCCCATTTTGTGTGACTTGCAAAGGATGGAGATAGAGTTAAAGACTCCAGGGACCCATGTGATGATGGTGAATATACGAGTAGAACCGACTTTAATTGATAAAGTTAAAGCTGCTCAAGCTACAGACCTGGAGCTGATGCGTATAAGGAAGAAAGTGCAAGAAGATGCTATGCCAGAAGCAAGAATCGATGAAGAAGGAATGCTTCAAGTCAACTCCAGACTTTGTGTTCCTAACGACCCTGATTTAAAGTATAAAATCATGATGGAGGCGCATAACACACCGTTTGCAATCCATCCTGGGAGTACCAAAATGTATCATGATCTTCGTCATAGATTTTGGTTGAGCAATATGAAGAGAGAGATAGAACTGTTTATCTCAAGGTGTCTAACTTGTCAATGAGTTAAAGTGGAGCATCAAGTACCAAAAGGTCCATTGTAACCACTTGAAATTCCAGAATGGAAGTGGGAGCACATTACCATGGATTTCGTTACCGGTATTCCTAAGGTTTCTCAAGGCATAGATGCAATTTGGGTCATTGTTGATAGATTGACCAAGTCTGCTCATTTCTTACCGATATGAGAAACTTATACACTTGAACGTCTTGCTCGTGTGTACATAAATGAGATTGTAAGACTGCATGGTATGCCAGTATCCATAGTTTCTGATCGAGACCCAAGATTCACTTCACGATTTTGGGATAGTTTGTAGAAAGCAATGGGCACAGATTTATGATTTAGCTCAACATATCATCCTTAGACGGATGGGCAGTCGGAGAGGACTATTCAAACTCTTGAAGATTTATTAAGACTATGTGTCCTTGACTTCAAGGGAAGTTGGATTAAGTTCTTACCATTGGTGGAGTTTTCCTATAACAACAATTATCAAGCAAATATTGGCATGGCTCCATTTGAGGCGTTGTATGGAAGAAAGTGTCGTTCTCCAGTATGCTGGGATGAGGTGGGTGAAGCAACGTTGTTGGGACCAGAGTTGGTATGTATGACTACGGAAAAGATTCAAACGATCCGACAACGTATAAAAACCTCACAAGATCGACAAAAGAGTTATGCTGATCTTCGTCGAAAGGACGTGGAATTCGATATAGGAGATCATGTGTTGTTACGTGTTGCTCCATGGAAAGGAGTTACGAGATTTGAAAAGAGAGGAAAGCTCAATTCTCGATTCATCGGCCCATTTTAAATCCTCGATCGAGTAGGAACTGTGGCCTATAGACTCGCTTTACGGCCAAGTATGTCTCGTGTTCATAACATTTTTCACATATCCTTGTTACGTAAATATGTGGAAGACCCAAACCACATTATTGAGTTAGAACCGGACGAAATAGCGGAAGATTTGACGTATGAAGAGGTTCCTGTTCAAATCTTGGATAAGAAGGAACATATTCTACGCTCCAAGGTTATACCTCAAGTCAAAGTTTTGTGGAGAAACCACGATGTTGAGGAAATGACTTGGGAGTTACAATCTGAAATGAAATCAAGGTATCCTTACCTCTTCGACATAGCAGGTACGTACCCTAATTCGGAGGGCAAAATTTCATAAGAAGGGGAGGTTGTAAGACCCCAAGTTTTTTTTTAATAAAGATGAATTTTCTATAAATATCATTTTTGAATATTATGAAATGAATTTGATATAATGTTATAGTTGTGGATAATATTTATAAATTTTTCAAAGTACGCAAGTTGTTATATAATATTCGATTGCTCGGGTAATATTCGTTTTAACAGGGAATATTCGTACAACGACATAATCATTGGTGGACCCCACAACGGAATTATTGTCGGATTGAGAAAATGACAAAAATACTTTATAAAAATAATGGCGGAAGTTTTACCGTTAACTGTTGAAACACCCGGTGTTAAAATTACAGTAATACGCGTGGTTGCATAGTAGCACACGGTATTGATTAGTGATGCTTACGTGAGAAGTCACTCAGTTTTGTTCAATTATTGTTACAGTAATTGCTGCATAGTATCTCACGTTATTTAATTCAATTATTGTCAATATTTTATAATCAATAATTGAGATGACAAAGTTATTAATAATATTATTTACAATATTAACGATGTCTAGAAGTTACATCGAGGAGAGGTTTGGTCACCTAATTCTTGGCGTCAATGGGGAGAAATCCTTATTGGAAAGCCCCTCTTTCACAGGAATGACACGAGTCGATTAATGTTGTGAATTATAATAATGATGATAAATTTTGTTTTATTAGTATTATTAATGTAATAAAATAGAAAATCTTTTTATATAAAATAGAATACTTTTATAAAGTTATTTGTTTTATTAGACAATAATTAGAATATATTATATTTTATTATGCATTGTGTTGCATAGTGCCTGCATAGTGGTTTTTGCATAGTAAAATCTTTTATATAAAAGCAGAATACTTTTATAAAGTTATTTGTTTTATTATATTTTAAATAAAATATATATATATATATATATATTTAAAATATATTATATTTTATTGCATAGTGCTTGACATAGTATCCTTTCTATTTTGCTATAAATAGGATGCTTAGTTAGAATTGAAAATCACACGTAAGTTCGAGAGAATTTTCATAATCTTGAGCGTATTTCTTTAGAGTTTTAAGAAGCTTTGAGCGTAGTGCAAGTTTTCTTCAAGTATATAAGACGCCCCCAAATTCAGGTACTTGAAACCCGAACTCAGTGCTTCACGATACCATTTCTATGAGCGGAATAATACTAATAATAATAAGAATAATATAAATAACAAACTTAGTTTACATATATCAGAGTCTAATCCCAAGTACGTAACATTTACTATAATTCCTTACATGATAGATAATACATATCATTGTCTTAATACAGTTTAACTATTACAAAAGATATCATTACACATATTCAGTTTGTTTTCCTTTTTCCCTTGTTCTTGGTCGAACCTTCTAGCTGTTCACACTTAGCTAAAAACATTTAGATTAAGCAAGGATGAGCATTTGGGTGCCCAGCAAGTAATAACAATTAGAAATAAAATTAGCTGAAAGAAATAAATGTTTTCTTTGTACATCACTTCTACAACGAATTTATAGTTGTGAAGTAAACTGAACCGATAATAATCACATAACAATTCTATCCCAAATTTTTTAAACTACGTATTAACTATATATATAGGGTAGTCGACATACTATGAATATTGTTTTAAATTTTCGATAAGGTTTAGCAGAACTTCATCTTCAAACCGTCATAACTTACGGGCGCGAGGGTGATCATCCCAATGAGCCATGTATTGATCAATACTACATTACAAGAACGATAAGATCGTTCACTCTGTCCGCCTTGGGCGCATAAAAGTTTTCTCGTGATCGGGATGTTCATACTTAGACTGGAATCCGAATCAAAACAATTTGATTGGATACAAAAAGGTTTTTATCATATTCAACGACATTTCAAAATTTGTGTCTAGCTGATCAAATAGCTCAGACGGCTTATATATATATATATATATATATATATATATATATATATCAACATGTGATTAAATACAATGATTATCCAAGTGGGGACACTTGTATAACCATATATAGAAATTAATGAACAGAATATATATATTTGAATTATCATATACTAACATGTTGATAAACAATGATCGGATATAAAATATATCACAATAGGGTTAATAATATAGTATAATAATAATATAATTTTGAAACTTCTTACTCATGTCCATTGCATAAAGGAAATGCAAAGGTAAGATACTTGCCTGATGCGCTGCTTACAGTTCGTAACTTAGTTCTATCTTTGTATAACACCTATCGTAATAAGATCATTTGATCGATTAGAATAACATACTATAACACATAAGACCGCTTATTGCGATTCAAAGACATAACCTAATCACATTGTCACATATGTTCCATGACCATTGAATCACAATAAACACATATCTAATCAAATTATCTAAGTCCAGATCAATTTCTGAAACATGTCGATTGTCTGCAAGCGGCTTTATCGGGTAATTATCGAGTCTAATACTGTGTCCCGTAACTTAGTATCAGTCATATTATTTTTAATTGACTTATAATAATTTTAAACATTTAATATAATTTATCATGAATTTTCAAACATCAAAATCATTATTAAATGATGTAAATATTAAACAATTCTATTATCATTAATATTTAATTAATATTAAACTATTAATGAAACCATTATAAAATGTTAAAGTTATTTATAATAACTCAAAATACTTTTAAAGTATTAAAATTATCTTTAAATGATTTTAAAAGAATTAAAATCATTTTTAAATAATTACCATTAATATTTAATTATTAATGTCTTATTCATCAAAATATAAAAGTCTTTAATTATAACTTAAAATATTTTTAATCCATTTATTTCCTTTTAAATGATTTTAAATCAATAAAACCATTTTTAATTTATTTATTTAATATTATTATTAAATAACTCTAATATCATTTATAATAAATTAATAATAATTAATATTAAATTATTAATGAAATTATCCTTTAAATATTAAAAGTTATATTTTATAACTTAAAAAATCTTTAAACACTTTATTTTTCATTTAAAATGATTATTATAATATTAAAATCATTTTCAAACTAAATTATTTAATATAATTATCAAATAACTTTAATATCATTAATAATAATTAATTAATGAAATTTACCTTTAAATATTGAAATTTATATTTTATAACTTAAAATATTAAAAACTCTTTATTTTGATTTAAAATGATTTTCTAATATTAAAATCATTTTAAACTAATTTATTTAATATAATTATTAAATAACTTTAATATCATTAATAGTAAATAATTAATGAAATTTGCTTTAAAATATTAAAAGTTATATTTTATAACTTAAAATATTTTTAAATAACTTATTATCATTTAAAATGATTTTAATATAATAAAATCATTTTAATTAATTTATTTAATGTATTTAATAAATAAATGAATTATCAATAATATTTAAATAAATACTAATATTTATGAAAAATATTTCAAATTATTAAAAGTTAATTTTTATAATTTAAAAATAATTTTTAAAATAATTTTTGTAATTCTCAGAAATTAATTACTATTTTTAAATAATTTGATGAATTTAAATAATTAATTTTAATAAAAGTGTCGCTTAAAGATCGCTTATATATGTAACCAAATCGCTATTTGTGTTCTTCGTGTTCTTCATGAAACCCAGATCTTCATAGCCAGTTTGCAAGGTATCGAGTTTGACCAAGCTTTCTGATCGGATCATGATGTTATTGGGCATGTTATTAGTCAGGTAATGTAGTACTAATGCACGACTACAAGATCCAACAAATAACATGGCCAAACAACACATAACAAAGTAGATCTGGAACCATGAACAAGCTGTCAGAGCTGTTCTTCATTTCTGGGTTACTCAGAAATGAAGAACAGTTCGACTGTTCACTTTTGGGCTTCCATAACTTATGCTCCGTGTAATCTTTATGTGATGTAATGAATTCTTTATGTAGCCAGCATGACAAGGAAGTGTTCTATCACAATAGATCACTAAAACAACAACAGATCGAGCAGATTCATACTGGTCAAACCATGTCAGACGACATGTTCAAGCGTTTTCTGCGTTACCCAGAAAATAGCTTCCATGATCGTTTGTCCAGGTTTGACCGACTTCAATAATCACACCGTTTGATGATTAGGATATTCTAAGGCATAAACATGGATTTCATATACAAGACTACAATATAGATGAAACAAAAACAACAAAACAAAAATACACTGAAAGATCTAGCCGGTTTAAAATGTTGTCAGGCCGGTTTTGGGCTATTTCTGGGTTACCCAGAAACGCCCGGTCATGACCGGTCAACGCACTTTGACCCTGAATAACTTACAATCTGTTCATGTTCTGACTTTGATTCAAGTTCTAGAATAAAGATCTCATGGCATACTACACGATCAAATATTAAAACAACACAAACACATATCATACCGAGGTCTATGACCATTGACATTCATTGTCAGACCATATTTTTTTAGTTTTCCAGATTTTGAAGAACATCAAATCTGAGCCTCTAGATGTTATTGATCTAACATCTAGCAACCCAGATCATCATTAGACACCTTATATAACATGTTTAATAAAAAAAATCTAACATCTAACAACAGAATTTTGGACAGAAATCATGGCTAGGGTTTATACCTTCTTTGATCAATTGATGATTCAAGCCTACTGATTTATTTAGGGGATTTCGTGGGGCTGATCTTGGGGACTAATATACCTTAGAAATTTGTGGGTTTAGGTTGAGAGAAAATGATGGAGTGTTGGAACAAAAATAGACTAACTAATGCCATTTCTCTCTCCTTCAACCTATTTATAGAAGTTGGATTAATGAATGGCTGATATCTAGAGGCTGATTGCTGGCATTATTAGGTCACAATTGTCAAATAAGTTGGTCACCAACTCCATTTCGCCTAGATTTGCAAGTAAGCTTAATAAAAAAATGTGATAAAGGGCATTTTAGTCTTTTGTCTTGGAAAATTAATGGCATTTTGGGAAATTGGCAAACTCTTAGGGTTTGACCCTTAGGGTTTAGCCCTAAGGTTTTCCAATAATTGCTTTTCTATAATTACATTTTAGGGTTTACACAAAAAAAAAATTTAACTAAATTTTAGTTTCTAAAATTTTGAAATTGATGTTTTCTTAATTAGATTAGTTTTCTAATTACTTTATACAGGAGCATTGGGGTTAAAATATAATAATTATAATTAACCTTAATAAATAATCAATTAGGGTCTATACTTTTGGTAATTAGGGTTTTTAATTACTAAATTAGGGTTTTGAAAATTAGGGTTCTCCCTAATTAGTGTTAATATCAATAATACCAGTCGTTAATCATATTATCATGATTACATAACGACTTAACAAATTAATAGAGTCGTAAATGGACTTCGAATTAGGGTTTCAAATTAATTAGGGTTTATAATTTAAATATTAGGATTTCTAAAAAAACATTAGGATAATTAAATATTATTTAGGGGATTTCTAATTAATATTAAATTCTATAATACACCACATATATCACATAACACTGTTATATAACAGTATTGACTTTCCCATTTGAATTTAAAAATAGGGTTAAACAAATTAATGCTAGGGTTTTGATCATAAGATGCCATAATTGACCAACATTATCAGTCCACCCATATAAAGTACATATTTACAGTACTAAAATAAAATAATATAATAATAAATATCATTAATCACATAACATAATTACTAGACAGATTTTGAAGTCTCATTTGACTTCAACTAGGGTTTATCAATAACATTAAAATTGTTCCATCCAAACTGATCCTCACATTAACCTTATACACATAGCATACCTAATTATAAGACTAACAAATAATAATATAATATTATTATTCTCATTCATTGATCAAAATCTAAAATTAGAGTTTTGGATTCCATATCTGATTTTAAGCATCATATATATAACATTAATAATTAAGTTAAAATAAATAACTTAATTAATCGAAATAAGTTCATATAATAAAATAAAATAATTATTATAATAATTCTATAATCATTTCATATATTATTTAAATAATATATAATTATATTTTCATGGAAAATAATTAATAAAAATATTTTTATTATAAAATTAATTATTATAAGAATATACTTTATAATAATCAATAATTCTAAAATAAAATTATTTATAAACATTCATGTAATAAATATATTTTTATTTATTACATAATTAAATACACACATTATCTTGTACAAATCCTCATCCTTAAAATAAAAAAAAAATTATACGCAAATTTTTTGATTTATTTATATAGAAAATATCGGGTTGTTACATTCACCCTCCCTTATAAAGATTTCGTCCCTGGAATCGCCGTTTTAAAACCTATACATACCAGGATACATAGCATACACAATCATTGCGAGTAGATCTCGATCAAACTTGATTGAACTGATCTTTAACTATTCATCATAAAACTTATCTATCTGCTTATCCGAAAAATTGATTTCTAATAGAACTCAATTTCCTCATTCAAAATATCTTTATAAAATAATTTACTATATATAAGAAAATAATATATAAGAAAATAAAATTTGTTCGAATATACCTGGAGTTGCATCCCCGGCTGCCACGATATCTTGAATGGTTATGTTGAAGACGATTGCGGTTGATTTCATTGGTTTGTTTGTTGAAGTCGGTCCCGTTATCGCCAATGTCTTGCTACCTCTTTTTTTTCATATTCGCATTCTTTGCCTCCCTTCTCCTTCTTGGACAGTCTTTCACCTTATACTCCATTGATCCACACTTAAAACACCTACTGTACATTCTTGCATTGCGATAGTTATGAGAGATATGTCTCTCCTATCCATACTTATAGCACACAAACCTTCTTTTTAAACACACTCCCGACCTAATTCCGGTATTATCGAAATTATTTCCTTTCATCGTATAGGTGGCAAAAGTTTTCTTTTGTCTCTCCGTTATCCTAACTATCATAAACGCTTCTATAGGGTTAGTTGATCCTCTAAATCCTGACAGTACGAACGCCTTGAAGACTTTGACGTTTGTTGTTCGATTATCTGGCTGATCTTCCCGCGACTGGTATTCCGTTCAGCATAGCTTGATCGTCCATATTCGCAAAATTTGTATCGGGTCTGGTTGTCCTCCAGCTTTGTTGACATGTTCTTTTGCCCGTTAGTTCCATTTTCGTCTTGACGACATTATCCTAAATTATTCTTAATAACTTTCATTCTAAGCCTTATCGTATACACTTAACATATAACACAAAACTTTCTATTCGAATAATCATGTACTCAAAATATAAGATTTTGAAAATTTGGTTTTCTGCATTAACTAGTACTCATATAATTAACTACTATCTTTATTCCAACTTATTTTATTAATCCATTATAGATTCATACTCATAACACTTGACATACTATAACACATATTGCTTTAATAATCCGCTATCCCTTTGTGACTCAAAAGTCGGGAATCGCTGTCATAACTTATACAAAATTTGAAAAATATTACCTTATACAAACATACCTATCATATACATAACATAGAATCATACATTTTCAAGTAATACTATTACTACTTATTTCTTACGCCTCCACTAAGGATCAATTGCTTAGAAATCTGTCTATTCCCATTATCCTCAATAATCTATTCACACCTAACTACACCAAGTTCGTCCAACTTACTATACATTATGAGTTTAAGAACTCACCACAAACATATGAGCTTAATAACTTGACATTGACCACATATTCTTTAATTATACTTTACCTATCAGTCATACTATCGTTTCAGGGTACAGTACTATACTTTTCAAAATAACCACCTCATTGAGGTAGCTTTCAATGTGAGCCTCTATTTCAGCTATTGGCTTCGATATTGGCTCGGTTATGGAGGTTGACTTCAACTTTACGATTTGAGGGTATCCTAATCCTTTGCTATTTGTCATTTACACACTCAAGTTATCCTAATTAACTAATATATACATACAACAAATAATAGTTTTATACATGTTACTTTTTATTTCGTTTAACGATGAATTTTTTTCAATTCATCTCCTTATAAACTCTATATGAGTTATTTGTATTTTCAACGTTTCCCTCTGTTCTAAGGTTATAGCCTAAGGTCTAACCCACCTAAGGTTTTTAACCTAAGCTCGATACCACGTCTTTGTGCGCCCAAATTCGGGTACTTGAAACTCGAACTCAGTGCTTCACAATACCATTTCTATGAGCGGAATAATACTAATAATAATAACAATAATATAAATAACAAACTTAGTTTTTATATATCAGAGTCTAATCCCAAGTACGTAACCTTTACTATAATTCCTTACATGATAGATAATACATATCATTGTCTTAATACAATTTAACTATTACAAAAGATACCATTACACATATTCAGTTTGCTTTCCTTTTTCCCTTATTCTTGGCCGAACCTTCTAGCTGTTCACACTTAGCTGAAAACATTTAAATTAAGCAAGGATGAGCATTTGGGTGCCCAGCAAGTAATAACAATTAGAAATATAATTAGCTGAAAGAAATAAATGTTTTCATTGTACATCACTTCTACAACGAATTTATAGTTGTGAAGTAAACTGAACCGATAATAATCACATAACAATTTTATCCCAAAATTTTGAAACTACGTATTGACTATATATATAGGGTAGTCGACATACTATGAACATTGTTTTAAATTTTTGATAAGGTTTAGCAGAACTTCATCTGCAAACCGTCATAACTTCTGGTAGCGAGGGTGATCATCCCAATGAGCCTGTGTTGATCAATACTACATTACAAGAGCGATAAGATCGTTCACTCTCATCCTTTGGTAGCATAAAAAGTTTTCCGTGATGGGATGTTCATATTTTAGATGGAATCCGAATCAAAACAATTTGATTGGATACAAAAGGTTTTATCATATTCAACGATATTTGAAATTTGTGTCTAGTGATCAAATAGCTCGGACAACTTATATATATATATATATATATATATATATATATATATCAACATGTAATTAAATACAATGATTATCCAAATGGGGACACTTGTATAACCATATATAGAAAATAATGAACAAAATATATATATCTGAATTATCATATACTAACATGTTGATAAACAATGATCAGATATAGAATATATCATAATAGGGTTAATAATATAGTATCATAATAATATAATTCTGAAACTTCTTATCCATGTCCATTGAATAAAGGAAATGCAAAGGTAAAATACTTGCCTGATGCGTTGCTTACAGTTCATATCTTAGTTCTATCTTTATATAACAGCTATCAGTAATAAGATCATTTGATCGATTAGAATAACATACTATAACACATAACACTACTTATTGCAGTCAGCACATAACCTAATCACATTGTCACATATGTTCCACAACTATTGAATTACAATAAACACATATCTAATCAAATTATCTAAGTCCAGATCAATTTCTGAAACATGTCGGTGTACCGACGGCTTTATCGGGTAATTATCGAGTCTAATACTCTGTCCCGTAACTTAGTATCAGTCATATTATTTTTAAATGACTTATAATAATTTTTAAACATTTACTATAATTTATCATGAATTTTCAAACATCGAAATCATTATTAAATAATGTAAATATTAAACAATTCTATTATCATTAATATTTAATTAGTCTTAAACTATTAATGAAACCATTGCCAAAATGTTAAAGTTATTTATAATAACTCAAAATACTTTTAAAGTATTAATATTATCCTTAAATGATTTTTAAAAGAATTAAAATCATTTTTAAATAATTATGTGAGCTTATTGTATTAAATGAAATATTTAATAAGCATAATGTTATTTTATTAATGTAATAATTAATTTGAGATTTAATAATTTGATATAATTAATTAATGAGAAAATTAATTATATGATTATGTGAATTTATGATAAATTCTTATATTTAATTTTAAATAAGATATTGACTTATTTTATGAAGGAGTGTGACATTAATTAAACTATATGATAAAGCTTTATTAGATTAAATGGTTTTTGGAACCTATTCTAGCTAGACAAACATGGCACTAAAGGAGGTTGGGAGCAGTTACCCATGTTAGGTAACTGACCTCCATCATGCGCGTCAGTTGCTTGATTAATATACGTATTCTCCTTTCTTCTTTTTTATTATTATTGGCTAAGTCTAGAGATACAGAGAGAGAGAGATTGAGAAATTGAAGAGAGAGTTCAGAGGTTTTTGTGAGAACTCAGTGATTGAAGAAAGAATCTAAGCCTACATATATATACTTTATTCTCAAGGTAATCTCTCCTTCCCAAATTATAAATTTCACGTATTCAAGTTTTGATAAAAATGGCTTTCACAGTTTTCTGTAAAGTCTCTATAATGGGAAATTGTAAGGCCTATGTGCATATATAGGGTAAGATGTTATCAAATCGTATTTGATTATATATATTGTATAAACCATATCATCTGTTTCATGAAATTACATTGTGTATGATTGCTACAAAATTAAAGAGTTTGGGTTATGGCCATATGGCCTTATACGTGATTTTAGTATGCCAAATATAAATGTTTTCATAAAATTTACACTCGTATATTATTATGCATGTTGATATGAAGAGACCAAAGTTTAAATGAGCGGATTGATTGTTATAACAAATCCGTCAAGTAGTGTCGATTTTCATGTTTTATTTTCAAAACCTTCAAGAACATCAAAGTCAGTGAAATTATAGATTTTAACTCTGTGATTATGTGTTTTAATGGGTTAAAATTACTTTATAGATGTTGGGTAATGATTATGTATAAATCATAGCATGTGGGTATGTTAATTTAGTGAAATTAAGGATCATTTTGTGTCCTTATCATTTGAACTTCAGTGTTCTTCGTGGCTGAGGAATCGAAGTGGAGTTTTGTGTATGGCTCAACTCGGCTCGAAATCTCAGCATGCATGACGCCAAGTCTCGAGCCACAGTACTAAGAGTCCGTAGTAAGCGCCATCGCCCGCATCTTGAAGATCAGAAGTATAAAAAGTGGCATGGCTATACCACCTCTGTGAAATGGTCGAAATGTAATTTTTTAAGTGTTAAGTCTAGCAATGTATTGTTAACTTAATTTAATGAATATGTAAACATGTTAGAAGTATAATGATATGTTAAAAAAGTTGTCTAACATGTGAATAACATAATTACATGTAGATTGAGTTATGGAATACATAATTAAATTATTATTCATGAAGTGATATTATGTGACAGTAAATATGATAATTTGACTAAGTATAGTCATAACCAATGTTTAGACAAAAGAATAATCGTTGATGATTAGTTAAGTTATAATTAACTGGTATTGTGAATGTGAATTGTATGTAGGATTAGATTCAAAGAACGTGCTTAGTTAAAGTGTAATCTACGCACGAGGAAAGTTTACTAACCCTACTTGTCATTATTGTTCAAGTTTATTATTTACCTCGAGTAAACTATCATTACTATTATTCAAGTTCAAATGTTATATTAAAGATTGATTATCTTTTCAAAGCTTGATTCAGTTATACAATAATTGTTCTATTGTAAACTTCTTGAGATTATTATTCAAATTGAATATCATTATTGTTGAACCTTATTAGACTAGTAAACTTTATTGATTCAACTAGTATTTAGTTGATGAACGTTCTAATTTCAGAACCCTTATTGAATTATCCAAACCAAACTTCCTTTGGTGCGGACTCGAATGTCAAACTGAGATGAATAACCCTACAAACGGATTTACTTATGCATTAGCGTTAAGATATTGTGCAAAGTATGGTACTAAGGGCTGATCCCCCTAAGTACGAGTAGAAAGGTCCATAGTCTTATGACTGTTAAAGGTTTCAAGTATAACCCTTAATAACCTAGGACATAGTTCAAGGTCTTATGACCCTCAGAATTCTTTTGATTCTTGTTATTCATTCTTGATTCAAAAGTTGAGCTTTTATTCAGATGTCTTTGATTTACTCGCATGTTATTATACTGTTATTTTCTTATTGTACTTGTGGGCAATAGTGCTCACTCTTGCTTAATAATAACATTGCAGTTAAGAACGAAAGAACTGATGAACCTTCCACTAGTAAAGGCAAGGGCAAGGTTAACAAGTGATGAAGACTTGTTATTTCTATTAGATAATGTATTTATGCTTAAGACTTGAGTTAATGATGTTGTTTAAGACTTATTTGTTTATGATTCCGCACAGATGTTTAAGGTTAGTTTAACCTGGGATTGTATTATTAATTATTCGGATGTTGTAACCCTTAAGGGGAAGATTTTTATTCTATCTATTGCATGGCTTGCATTTATTATGGGGTAGATAGATAGATGATATTTGTATAGTGAACACCAAATCCCGTGGAATTGAATTACCCGGATTTGGGGGTGTCACAAGTTTGTATCAGAGATGTAGGTTATGAACCTTAGGTGGGGGAACAACCTTAGGTAGTAGCCTTATAGAAAGAAGATGGTGATGGAAAACTCTTATCGAGTTATTAGAAATGAATTTATGTAATTCATTGAAGATAATAAAATACCTTATGTATTTATGTGTTAATTTATACGTTAGATGATACGACTTAGTAACTAAAACTTAAAATTTTGTTTTCAGGATGTCGAATGTTGGTGAAGCTAGTCAAGCTGGGGAGGAAGAATCCCGTGTACCTATAGTACCTACTGAGGAGGAACCCCGTGTACCTATAGTACCGATAGAGGAGGAGCCCAAGAGACATTCATGTCGTTAGGGGAAGCAATTGATGCGAGAGGAGTCATCTCCATTGATCACCGTTGTTGGTCAGGAGCATGAGCATGAACCCGAGACTGATTCTGAGGAGGATCCTGAGGAGGAATTTGTTGAGGAAGAGGAAAAGGAAGAAAAGGATTTACCACGGTACACCATTGATGCTGAGATGTATGACACGTTATACGACCGTAACGTAGAATTACGAGACGAGGTCCAAGATTTGACTAAGTGAGCAGTTATCCAGCATATTACTCTAGAGTAGATGGAGAGGGAGATTTTGACTCTTCACTCACGACTTGGAAATGTAGAATGGGATTTGGTCCATGAGAAGGGTCAAACTAAAGATAAGACCGAGGAGATAGAGAAGCTGAAGAAGGAACTGAAGGAAACCTCAAGAAAAGGTGAACATAGTGAGAGGAAAGGTGGGTAAGAGAATCACGTCGTCGTGATCGATCGTCGAGGATGGTAGTCGTGAAAGCGAAGATTGGGGAAGCGTACTCTACACTTAATAAAGGCGATGAATGAGACTCAAGATCGAGTTTGAGATATCCGATCCAATTCGAAGGACTACCATTGTACATGATGGATCGCGGAGACGATGTATCGCATCTTAGAAGAGGGCGTAGCAAGGCTAATCGGTTCCTTGAATGAGATGGTGATATGATTTGTTTAATTATGTGAAGAACTTAATTAGTTTTTAGATGTAAATTATGACGTGTTTATGAACGAAAGAATATTTGAATATTTTAAATCCTGTGGATTCTTTATTCCAGGATAATTGATGTAAATAGCAGTTATGCTATCGTTTAATGTTAAAACTTTTGATTTGAATGAAAATATATCAAGTTGTTTGAGATGATGTGTTAAATGAGTATGTTAAATTGTTAAGTAATGCCTTAACTATTTAGAGAAAAAAAAAATAAAGTTCTAATAAGCGTTTATTTAACAGAAATATGCCGCCAAGGAGAAGACAACAGCGTCAACCGGCTCAGGAAGAGTCAACAATAATAACAATAATGCCAACGCAAATTCCGTTCAACAGTTAGTTAACTTACTGACTGGAGAAATGAACAATCAACCTCAAGCTCCACCAAACACAACGTTTAAAGACTTCAAGGCGGTGGGACAGCCAGAGTTCAAATGTTCCGTGAACCCGATCGAGGCTCAAGCGTGGGTTATGGAAATGGAGAAGGTTTTCGGCGTTGCTAGGGTTAGAAGACGGAAGACCGCTTTTGCAGCGTTTATCTTTGAAGTGCGAGGCTAGCTCTTTGGTGGCAAGCAAACAAAGTGCGAGGAGGTGAAGGTGTAATTACGTGGGAGAGATATAAAGAGATGTTTTTCGAAATGTATATCCCAACTAGTTCGCAGAACCAGATGGAGGTTCAATTTCTAGAGTTGAAGCAGGGAAACATAAGTGTACTTGACTATGCGGCTAAATTCAACGAGTTAGCGAGGTTCGCCCCATATCAAGTACACACGGACGAAAGAAAAGCCAGAAGATTCGAACAAGGACTAAAAGCTTGGGTGTACAGCAAGGTATCAATGTTTCAGATAAACATATTTGCTGGAGTTTTGGAAAAGGCCATCCTCGCTTAAGGTGGAAGCGATGCGGTGACCAAGTACAATCAAGATCAAAAGAAGAAGAAGAGTGAAGGTGAAATTAATAACAAGGCCAGTGGAAGTGGCACAGGAGGTGGAAATTTCAATCAGAAGAAAAGATGGAATGACAGCTCATCATCGGGAAATCAGCAAAGTAATCAGAAGAAAAGAATTGCAGCATGCCCGACTTGCGGGAAAGCCCATCTAGGAGTTTGTATGAAAGGAAAAAGATTGTGCTACAATTGTGGCCAGGAAGGCCACATAGCACCAAACTGTCCAAACCCAAAGAAGGGTGCTTGTTTTACTTGTGGTTGAAGGACCATCTGGCGAGACTATCCCAAGAAGGGATCGGGAGGGTCGGGGATCGAGGAGGAAGCTGGGAAATAACGGTGGAAATACCTTAACCATCCGGACCAACCAACCGCAATAAACCGACCAACCGCCCGGACTTTCAACGTGGCGGTGCGAAGATGCGATTCGATCCGTGATGTGGTGTCGGTATCATTCCGATCAATAAAGTTAATGCTTTATATTATTATTTGATTAAGGGTGCTACTTGTTCCTTTATATCGATGATTTTGCCAAGAATTTAGATTTGCCTAAGAATGAATTGGATTACCCATGAACATAAAAATTGCGAATAGAGAAATAATCCTTATTAAAATACGTACATAAGAATTGTAGAGTGGATATTAAGGGTAATATCATGAGCGTAGATCTTATCCTATTCGACTTGGGGAATTTGATGTTATTTTGGGAATGGGTGGTTATTCAATTACTGAGTGTAATTGATTGCCAAAAAAAGCGTATTAACCTTATGACTCCGTCGAAAAGGTTGTGTTTTATGGTAGCAAGTCGCCTAGACAAATGAGTTGTCGGCGATGATCTTGAGCAAGAAGTTGTTAAGACAAGGTGTGTAGGATACTTAGCTTACATAGTTGTGATGAAAAAGAGAATCAGAAGGTAGAAGAGATCTGGATTGTGAGGGACTTCGTCGACGTATTTCTAGACGATTTACCAAGACTTCCACCAGATAGAGAGGTAGATTTCGTGATCGATTTGATGCCCGAAATTGCTCCAATATCGAAGGCACCATACCGAATGGCACCAGTAGAGATGAAAGAATTAATGGTATAACTACAAGAATTATTGGACAAAAAGTACATTCAACCGAGCGTATCGCCGTGGGGAGCGCAGATGTTGTTTGTGAAGAAGAAGGGTGGAACGATGCGGCTCTGTATTGATTACAGAGAACTGAATAAGGTCACGATTAAAAATAGATATCCATTACCGAGGATCGACAACCTGTTTGATCAATTAAAGGGAGCGAGATACTTTTCCAAGATAGACTTGAGAAGCGGTTATCATCAATTGAAGGTGAGACCAGAGGATGTACCAAAGACAGCGTTCAGAACGCGATATGGTCACTATGAATTTTTAGTAATGTCGTTTGGTCTAACTAATGCTCCTGTAGCATTTATGGGACTAATGAATGGTGTGTTCAAGCCATTTTTGGACAAGTTCGTAGTGGTATTTATAGATGATATTTTGGTTTATTCGAAGACCAAGGAAGAACATGAAGAGCATTTGAGATTAACATTGGAAGTATTGAGAAGGGAAAAATTGTATGCCAAGTTTTCAAAATGCGAATTTTGGATTGAACGAGTGCAATTTCTTGGTCATGTGATCGATAAAAATGGAATTTCGGTAGATCCATCTAAAGTCAAAGCCGTGATTAAGCGGGATCAATAGAAGAAACGCCATCGTCGAGTAAGAAGTTTTCTTGGATTAGCGGGATATTATAGAAGGTTCATTCAAGACTTTTCCAAGATCGTAACTCAGATTAACGAATTTAACTTCGTAAAATTTGTGAAATTTGTTTGGATGGAGAAGTGTGAGGAGAGCTTTCAAGAATTGAAGAAGAGATTGAGTCGGCTTGTGTTATCCCTTAGGATGATCTGAGGAAATTTTGTTGTTTTTAGCGATCGTCGCATAAAGGACTTAGCTATGTGCTTATGCAAAATGGCAGAGTCATTGCGTATGCATCACGACGATTGAAGGATTACGAGAAGGATGCAGGCCCATGATTTGGAGTTAATTGCAGTTGTTTTTACTTTAAAAATTTGGAGGCACTATCTCTACGGGGAGAAGTGTGAAATATATATGGATCACAAGAGTTAAAATATATTTTTACACGGAAGGATTTGAATATCGTCGAAGATGGTTGGAATTAATTAAGGATTATGGTTGTGAAATTTTATACCATCAAAAAAAGCAAATGTGGTTCTTAGGCGCCTTAAGTAGAAAGGGTCGTGAGAAATTGATGATGTTAACTTCTCGGGAGGAGCTAATTTTGAAATGGAGGAAGCTGGAGTTAGGGGTGAAGTATCCTATGGAAATTGATGAGAAGCTATTTGGATGCAATGCGGTACAACCCTCTTGGATAAAGTTAAGGAGGCTCGACTTGGGGATGAATAATGTAAAAGGTGACAAAGAAGATATCCAAGAAGGGCTGGCGAGATTTAAGATGGATAAGGAAGGAATCTTGAGATTTGAGAGTAGAATTTGGGTACCTGCTTGATCTGAGAGATTAAGGAAGATATTTTGGCGAGGCTCATACTTTCACGATATTCGATTCACCTGGTAGTACCAAGATGTATCAAGATCTTCGACAACATTTCTGGTGGCCAAATTTAAAATGTGATGTTGCAGAATGTGTTGCCAAGTGCCTAACCTATCAGAAAGTGAAGGCAGGACATCAGAGACCGAGTAGATTGCTACAACCGTTAGAGATCCCGAGAATGGAAATGGGAACATATTACAATGGACTTCGTGGTTGGCCTTTCGGCGACTCGAAAAAGGCTACTGACTTGAGTATGGGTTATCGTTATTGGATCGAGCGAAATCCGTACACTTCCTTCCGATCAAAATCAGATTCAACTTAGATCGGTTGGCGAGGTTATCGTAAAAGAAATCGTTTGAGACACGGAGTTCGGTATCAATTATTTCGAGATAGGGATCGCGCTTCACATCAAATTTACGGAAGCGTCTTGAGGAATGCATGGGTACATGATTGCGAATGAGTATGACATACCACCCTCAAGCAGAGACGCCAGACGAGAATGAAGAACGATTCAAATATTAGAAGATATGCTAAGAGCACGTGTGATGGACTTTAAAGGAAATTGGGATGATCACCTACCGTTAGTAGAGTTCGGCTACAAAAACAGTTACCACGCTAGTATTGGCATGCCACTTTACGAAGCGTTATATGGCAGAAAGTGCAGAACTCCACTTTATTAGGATGAAGTTGGCGAAAGACAATTGCTAGGGGCGAATTGAGTGCAATGAGCGGCGAAATAGTCAAAGTGATCGAAACATTGGTAGCGGCTCAAGATCGACGGAAGAAATCGTTGATCCACATCATAAAAATATCGAATTTGAATCAGGTAGTTATGTTTTCTTGAAGGTCTCTCCCTGGAAGGGGAAGATCGGGTTCGGAAAGAAAGGAAAATTGAGCCCTAGATTTATTCCACCTTTGAAGTATTGCGTAGAATTGGAGAAGTCGCGTATGAGGTAGCCTTACCTCCATCACTCGAGAATGTCCACAACGTCTTCCATGTTTACGTATTTACGACCCTACAAGGTAGATTACAAGCATGTAATTGAATATGAACCCCTACATTTTGAAAAAGACTTATCTTACGAAGAAATTCTTGTCCAAATTGTCGATAAAAAAAAGAACAAGTTCTCAGAAATAAAGTTATACCTTCTGTTAAGGTAATTTGGAGGAACCACAACGCTGAAGAAGCTATGTGGGAACTCGAAGAGAATATTTTGAAGAATTACCCTCATTTATTTACTTAATTATGTATGGCGATTACGGGGACATAATCTTTGTAAGGGGAGAATGTAATTGAAATTATTGAGTCGTGATTCTAGGGACATAATCCTTTTAAGGGGAAAAGATGTGATGAGCGAGATTTTTGTAATTTAATTTTAATATTTATTAAATTAAATAAATATTTTTCGATGATTTAATTATTGGATTAAATTATTATTTGATACAATTGTGGTAGATTAATTTAATTATATGTGTTACATTTATTAAATTAATGTAGAGAATAATTATTATTCGTAGTATGTCATTATGTGAGCTTATTGTATTAAATGAAATATTTAATAAGCATAATGTTATTTTATTAATGTAATAATTAATTAGAGATTTAATAATTTGATATAATTAATGAGAAAATTAATTATATGATTATTTGAATTTATGAGAAATTATTATATTTAATTTTAAATAAGATATTTTACATATTTTATGAAGGAGTGTGACATTAATTAAACTATATGATAAAACTTTATTTGATTAAATGGTTTTTGGAACCTATTCTAGCTAGACAAACATGGCACTAAAGGAGGTTGGGGGCGATTACCCGTATTAGGTGGCGACCTCCATCATCATCGTCGCGTCGATTGCTTGATTAATATACGTATTCTCCTTTCTTCTTTTTTATTATTATTGGCTAAGTCTAGAGACACAGAGAGAGAGAGATTGAGAAATTCAAGAGATTTAAGAGGTTTTTGTGAGAACTCAGTGATTGAAGAAAGAATCAAAGCCTACATATATATACTTTATTCTCAGGGTAATCTCTCCTTCCCAAATTCTAAATTTCACGTATTCAAGTTTTGATAAAAATGGCTTTCACAGTTTTCTGTAAGGTCTCTATGATGGGAAATTGTAAGGCTTATGTGCATATATAGGTTAAGATGTTATCAAATCGTATTTGATTATATATATTGTATAAACCATATCATAAGTTTCATGAAATTACATATGTATATGATTGCTACAAAATTCTAGAGTTTGGGTTTTTGGCCATATGGCCTTATATGTGATTTTAGTATGTTGAATATAAATGTTTTCATAAAATTTACACTCGTATATTATTATGCATGTTGATTGAAGAGACCAAAGTTTAAATAAGCGGATTGATTGTTATACTTGAATCCAAGTAGTGTCAATTTTCATGTTTTATTTTCAAAACCTTCAAGAACATCAAAAGTCGGTGAAATTATTGATTTTAACTCTATGATTATGTGTTTTAATGGGTTAAAATCACTTTATAGATGTTGGGTAATGATTATGTATAAATCATAGCATATGGGTATATTAATTTAGTGAAATTAATGATCATTTTAATTTCCTTTTATTTGAACTCTCTGTGTCTTCGCGAATTGGGAATCGAAGTTCTGAGAGTTTCGGCATGGCTTAACTCAGCAAGCGAAGTCCGCGCCATGCCCAAAACATTAAGTCTCGAGCCATGTGCATGCATGCCAGTGTCTGAAAGTCGTAGTCTTGCAGCGCCGCCATATGCCATGTAAGAATCAGAGAAATATATAAAAGTGGTGGTACTTATTACTCCTCTCTGAAATGGTCGAAATGTATTTTTTAAGTGTTAAGTCTAGCAATGTATTGTTAACTTAATTTAATGAATATGTAAACATGTTAGAAGTATAATGAGATGTTAAAATAGTTGTCTAACATGTAAATAACATAATTACATGTAGATTGAGTTATGGAATACATAATTAAATTATTATTCATGAAGTGATATTATGTGACAGTAAATATGATAATTTGACTAAGTATAGTCATAACCAATGTTTAGACAAAAGAATAATCGTTGATGATTAGTTAAGTTATAATTAACTGGTATTGTGAATGTGAATTGTATGTAGGATTAGATTCAAAGAACGTGCTTAGTTAAAGTGTAATCTACACACGAGGAAAGTTTACTAACCCTACTTGTCATTATTGTTCAAGTTTATTATTTACCTCGAGTAAACTATCATTACTATTATTCAAGTTCAAATGTTATATTAAAGATTGATTATCTTTTCAAAGCATGATTCAGTTATACAATAATTGTTCTATTGTAAACTTCTTGAGATTATTATTCAAATTGAATATCATTATTGTTGAACCTTATTAGACTAGTGAACTTTATTGATTCAACTAGTATTTAGTTGATGAACGTTCTAAATTTCAGAACCCTTATTGAATTATCAAACCAAACTTCCTTTAGTGCGGACTCGAATGTCAAATGAGATGAACAACCTACAAAGGATTTACTTATGCGTTAGCGTTAAGATATTATACATGTATGGTACTAAAGGTTGATCCCCCAAAGTACAAGTAGAAAGGTCCATAGTCTTATAGTATTAAAGGTTTCAAGTATAACCCTTGATAACTAGGACATAGTTCGAGGTCTTATGATCCTCAGAATTCTTTTGATTCTTGATTCAAAAGTTGAGCTTTTATTCAGATGTCTTTGATTTACTCGCATGTTATTATACTGTTATTTTCTTATTGTACTTGTGGGAAATAGTGCTCATTCTTGCTTAATAATAACATTGCAGTTAAGAACGAATGAACTGATGAACCTTCCACTAGTAATGGCAAGGGCAAGGTTAACAATTGATGAAGACTTGTTATTTCTATTAGATGATGTATTTATGCTTAAGACTTGAGTTAATGATGTTGTTTAAGACTTATTTGTTTATGATTCCGCATAGATGTTTAATGTTAGTTTAACCTGGGATTGTATTATTAATTATTCGAATGTTGTAACCCTTAAGGGGAAGATTTTTATTCTATCTATTGCATGGCTTGCATTTATTATGGGTAGATAGATAGATGATATTTGTACAGTGAACACCAAATCCCGTGGAATTGAAGTACCCGAATTTGGGGATGTCACAGTCAAACCATGTTAGACGACATGTTCAAGCGTTTTCTGGGTTACCCAGAAAATAACTTCCATGATCGTTTGGCTTGGTTTGACCATCCTCAATAATCACACCGTTTGATGATTAGGATATTCTAAGGCATAAAATTGGATTTCATATACAAGACTACAATATAGATTAAACAAAAACAACAAAACAAAAATACCTTTGAAAGATCTATGGGTTTAAAATGTTGTCGGTAGGTTACGGGCTATTTCAGGTTACCTAGAAACGCCCTTGGGTCAATTTCCAAGTCAACGACTTAGACCTTGAATAACTTACAATCTGTTCATGTTCTGACTTTGATTCAAGTTCTAGAATAAAGATCTCATGGCATAATACACGATCAAACATTAAAACAACACAAACACATATCATACCGAGATCTATGACCACTAACATTCATTGTCAGACCATATTTTTTTAGTTTTCCAAATTTTGAAGAACATCAAATCCGAGCCTCTAGATGTTATGGATCTAACATCTAGCAACCCAGATCATCATTAGACACCTTATATAACATGTTTAACAAAAAAAATATAACATCTAACAACAGAATTTTGGACAAAAATCATGGCTAGGGTTTATACCTTCTTTGATCAATTGATGATTCAAGGCTACTGATTTGTTTAGGGGATTTCGTGGGGCTGATCTTGGGGACTAATATACCTTAGAAATTCGTGGGTTTAGGTTGAGAGAAAATGATGGAGTGTTGGAACAAAAATAGACTAACTAATGCCATTTCTCTCTCCTCCAATCTATTTATAGAAGTTGGATTAATGAATGACTGATATCTAGAGGCTGATTGCTGGCATTATTAAGTCGCAATTATCAAATAAGTTGGTCACCAACTCCATTATGCCTAGATTTGCAAGTAAGCTTAATAAAAAAATGTGACAAATGGCATTTTAGTCTTTTATCTTGGAAAATTAATGGCATTTTGGGCAACTGGAAAACCCTTAGGGTTTAACCCTAAGGTTTTCCAATAATTGCTTTTCTAGAATTATATTTTAGGGTTTACACACACAAAAAAAATTTAATTAAATTTTAGTTTCTAAAATTTTAAAATTGGGGTTTTCTTAATTAGATTAGTTTTCTAATTACTTTATACAGGAACATTAGGGTTAAAATATAATAATTATAATTAACCTTACTAAATAATCAATTAGGGTTTATACTTTTTGGTAATTAGGGTTTTTAATTACTAAATTAGGGTTCTCCCTAATTAATGTTAATATCAATAATACCGGTCGTTAATCATATTATCATGATTACATAACGACTTAATAAATTCATAGGGTCGTAAATGGACTTCGAATTAGGGTTTCAAATCCTTAAGGTTTATAATTTAAATATTATGGTTTCTAAAAAAACATTAGGATAATTAAATATTAATTAGGGGTTCTCTAATTAATATTAAATTCTATAATACACCACATATATCACATAATACTGTTATATAACAGTATTGACTTTCCCATTTGAATTTAAAAATAGGGTTAAACAAATTAATGCTAGGGTTTTGATCATAAGATGCCATAATTGACCAACATTATAAGTCCACCCATATACAGTACATATTTACAGTACTAAAATAAAATAATATTATAATAAATATCATTAATTACATAACATAATTACTAGACAGATTTTAAAGTCTCATTTGACTTCAACTAGGGTCTATCAATAACATTAAAATTGTTCCATCCAAACTGATCCTCACATTAACCTTACACACATAGCATACCTAATTATAACACTGACAAATAATAATATAATATTATTATTCTCATTCCTTGATCAAAATCCAAAATTAGGGTTTTGGATTCCATATCTGATTTTAACTGTCATATATAACATTAATAATTAAGTTAAAATAAATAACTTAATTAATCTGAAATAAGTTCATATAATAAAATAAAATAATTATTATAATAATTCTATAATCATTTCATATATTATTTAAATAATATATAATTATATTTTCATGGAAAATAAAAATATTTCTATTATAAAATTAATTATTATAAGAATATACTTTATAATAATCAATAATTCTAAAATAAAATTATTTATAAATATTCATGTAATAAATATATTTTTATTTATTACAAAATTACATACACACATTATCTTGTACAAATCCTCATCCTTAAAATAATAATAAAAAAAAAATATACGCAAATTTTTTGATTTATTTATATAAAAAATATCGGGTTGTTACAAAATATCATCGCCCTACCAGTCGAAATACTCTTCTTTTACGGTAAGAGATATTATTTGGTGTACTCGTAAGGGGTATTCTTTCTTTCTTATTCGTGAAGATAACTTCTGTTATTCCAATATTTATTATTCTGTTGGAATAACATGTGACAATCCGAGAATTTAGAAAATTTTTAAAATCATAATTGATTGATTTAAGGTTCACTGTTAGAACCTAGACAGAAAATAAGTGTATGAAATTGGCAGTTCTGTAATGAAATTTTAAGGATTTCAAAAATTACATGAAGGATTTTAATAATTTATGAGTATATAAATTATGTGATGATTTATGAAGGGCGTGTATGTAGGCGTAATATGGTAAATATATTAAATTTTATTTGCTATAAGTAAATAAATTTATATAAACAATTTATAATTTGAGAAAATAAAACTATTAATTATTTTCTATATGTGACGTGTGCATGTTTGGTGTAATTGATAATTGGAAGTCGGTGAATATATATATATATATATATATATATATATATTTATTTATTCATGGGGAAAATAAAATTGTTGGGATCAATTTGCATAATGAAGCAAAAGCAATGAGTTAAGCATATAATATTTATAGATACTTTACGCAAGAGTATTAGAATAAATTCCTATAGGAAATTAATTTAATAAAGAAAATGTATTATATTTATCTTAATATTTTAACTAAGTAAATAAATTCTCCATTGAATTTATGTTAATGAGGTAAGGTTATTATATTATAATATATTGGGTATGTAAATAATTGTATTTGCATAAGGAATTATGTGTAACATAATTATTTTTGTAATTATAAAATAAATATGTAATTTAAGAAAGTTATGTTATGTTTTACATAAATTATTCATTAAAGATGGGATATTTAAATTATATGATTTCATGAGGTAAAATAGTTTAAGGAGATTTATGTATTAACTTATTTGATTAAGTAATTAAGTTACCATGGTTGAGTAATTAAATTACTTAACAAAAGTATTAAAAGAATAGTTGAATTAATTATTTAATTATTAAGTCAAATGTAGCAAGTAAATTATCAAATACTAAAAGATAAGACTAAATCTTGTGAGTCATCAAAGGAAAGATTTGAGCACATGTGATTTATTTTCAAAGATTTGGCAAGATTTAGTAAGGATAGGATAGAGAAAGAGGAGACATTGCTAAGATTTTGCTAGGATATTATGTAGATATACACATGTTATATCTAAACATTTTGAGAACTATAAATAGCACCTCCCTCACTACCTAGCAAAAGTATAATTCATTCTATCTTCTAAAGTTTCCAAAAAACTTAATAAAATAGAAAGAGAGAGGATAGTGATGGTTCCGGCAGCCCCTTGAGGGAAGAAGGAAGAGAAGTTTCCATGCCTCCAAGCTCCATAATCACTCTTGGAAGGAGAGGAAGAAAAGTCCTCAAAACAAAAAGTTTAAAAGTTCTCATATTTCAAAACTCTAGTTAGTTAATATGATTTATTGTGATGGTTTTTGTCAAAATAAAGATCTATGTTTCTTGAACTCTAGAACCATAGATCTGCAAGTTCTAGTGTGTTTTATGAGTAGATCTAACCATTATTCGTAGTGAAAAGCTTAAACACGGAAATGAAAGAAAACTAATTTTTCTAAAGTGTGAAAACTAGTAAACTGCTGACCTAAAAAAAAAAATCGGGATTAGCTAGGATGTTCAGAATATTCTAGGCTTTTGGTATGTTATAGTACACTCAATAAGCTTTCCATAGACTCCATAACGGACTAAATCCGACATCGGAGGAGAGAGTTATGACATTTCAAAGTAGTAGTGTCAAAACTGTCCAACAAGTGCGGTGCAGTCCACTTGAACGGAATTTCTGGGCTGATTTGTTCAGAATCTGGAAAAACATCAGTAGGGAAGAGTTGTAGTCCCGGAAGTTAGTTTCGCGTGGGCTCAAGAATCGCCTACAAATGTTTTAAAAAGAAAAAGTTATGACTATTTTAGCGAAAGAGGGTAAATCTGGGAAATAGATAAAAACTGTTGCGAGTGGACATTTTTGGGGTCTATTTTATGCTTCCTAAGAGGTCCAAAATTACTGGGTTATACTTTTTAAAAATACTTTTATATACCGTGTATAACATATCCAAAGTTGGGAATTTTCTGATAAACGAACAAGGCGTGAGAAAATCACAAAGTGGGCTACTCGCTAAGTACTACAAAGAAGACGAGTTGTTGGAAAGTAGAAAACGGCGGCCAATGACATCGGCGCTTTGCTCTCTGCGAATTTGTTCATTGAAGCCATTTTTGAACCCTGTTTTGAAGGGTTTCTGTTGTTCATTTTTGCGGTTAGAAATTTTCTAAAAATACTATGACATGAGGTCTATAACATACCCAAAATTTCACTCTTTTATGATTCACGATTTGGAAATTAAAAATCTGCAAAGGAGCATGTCAGAACTTAAAAAAGCGAAGCGAGCAAGCGTCATTTCGTCGAAAGCGATTTTGACGTTAGACGTTCCGAATCGCGTTCCGACGAATAATAAGTATTAATAAATCTAGTAAAGTCCTACGGGACGAGATTTGGCTATAAATGATATTTTATGTGACGCCCCCAAAATAGGTATACAACACCCATTCTGAGTCGCCAAATACATGTAGCATGAAAGCAAACTACAACTTCAATAATACAATTGTCGTGCAAAAAATCGACAACACATACTGTGAGTTTAAATACAAATATTGTCTTCTAGACAATATCTTCACATATAAATAAGTCCTCGTTACAATTATTCAAACACTATTTTACTGAAATAGTGAGGGGCGCTAAAACATCTTTCTAGAACCATCACTCCGTTACCCAGGCTAGTTCTCGCTATGTTCTCACCTCACGAGAAAAAAGGAACAAAAAGGAAAAAGGGTGAGCTCAACTAGCCCGATAAATAATATTATGACTAAGATAATATACAACAAATTATCGTTAGTCTTCAACGATGAAAAAATCGATAAAATATAATAGCCGACAAGTTTTAGATCAACAAGCTGCGCAATGAAACAACATCCATTAGAAGAGTCGAGTAGAGAATGAGTTCTACTATCTTCTAAGATTTAAAAGTCCATCATCAATATTTTATCCTCAGTAAAAACAATCGATATACATCTTTAATCAAATATTCATCTCTTTGCATTACAGCCAAAGATATTCATTTGTATCACCGGTTAGTCGTGTTCATCTCAACACATTCATCTTTGCACTACTGAGCCAAAGATATTCATCGATTAATCATTTATCTTTGCACTACTGGTAGAAGATATTTAGTAATATCATCATTTAGGATGAGGATGATGAAAAATATTTTAAAGAAAAGCGAATCCGGTGAAGCGGAAGGACAAATAGTAGGGATTAGTATAACAGTTTATTCAAGATCAATAATACTTCAAAAAATACCAATTTTGAAGCGAATTCAAAAATAAAGATCAAAACATGGATCTGATCAAAGATAGTAACCATAATAGACATCTTGGACAAAAGAAGAAAATTTTATTTTTAGATTTGAATAGTCTGCCGTATTAAGTGAATAGTCTTAGTATCGTGAATAGTCTTGAGTATCGTGAATAGTAACTCCGTCATAAAAAGTTCAAAATTTGATAAAAATTCAGATCAATATTTTGGCATAATGATATTGAAGAAATAATATCATATATGAAGAAAATAACATCCCTTACCTCAAAATATTAGTACTTCTGATCGAAATATCGGTATAAGGCTGAAGGAAACTTGCACTGATGAATAAAAACTCACAATGTATCTAAATACTCACAAAATACACTCAATAATCTAGAGAGAGAAAGAGAGAAAACTTATTTCTGGTGTGATTTTCAATTCTAACAGCCCTCTATTTATAAGAAAATGTTAGCAGACTTGACCTGCAACCTGATGGCTTTACCTGCTACTATTCCCACCCACCACATTTGAAATAAATTCAGCACATTTCTTCACCAACCACAAGTGGGGCCCACTCAATTCTAGAATTTTCCACCAAAATCATTTATAAACATAATTTCTGAATCAGTCACCCTTTTAAAATTCATAACACATCATACGTTCATTTTTAACGGTTCAAAATTTGTGGACATATACTCAACTTATATATGTATAACATATTCAAAAATTACAACGATCCAACGGTCGGATTAAAAATTATAACTCACACAATATATCTCAAAAGCAAGTGGTTTAATTTTTAATACCTTGATCTACAAAAATACCGATAAAACACCTCAACATTAACTCCTTCATTTTTAACCACAATAAATATATCCAACATTTATATCCACATAAAATAAATATTTCCTTATCATATGAATCAATAATTAATTATTCATAAATAATATTCTGAGAATCACATTTATGACATGACTAGGTCGCTCCTAGGAAGAGGGGCTTTCAATAAGAATTTCTCCTTATTGGTAGCGCAATTAGGTGACCAAACCTCTCCTTGATGAGAACTTTCTAGACATTGCCAATAATGCTATCTAATAATATTATTCAAATAATATGAATTATTGATCCGATAATGGAAAATATTGTCTTGATGACAATTATTGAAACAACAATAATATAAAATATCAATTATGACAATTATTGAATCAATAAAATAAAATATTGAGCGGTAACTCTTGTAACAATTATTGAGTAGTGCCTTCTTACGTAAGGATCAATAATTCATCAATCTTTGTGCATCCACAGCAGACATCGTATTTTAACCACTTAAGGGTATTCCAACAAGTGTTAAGCAGTAATAACTTCTGTAGATTATTTATAAAACTCAAACTTGTCGTTTTCTTCATCAAAGCGATTATTCTATTATGGGGCCCACAATGATCGCTACTGGCCAGTGCATCGAATATTCCTGACGGAAAAGATATATTGCGACCAAACGAAAATTCCCAAACAATAATGATTATTTTATAACCACTTGCATATTTTGCAAAATTTGCATATTTCACCCATAACCAGAGAGAATTATATCAAATTAATACCTTATTATTCACAAATATAATTAGAGGAAATTGATTTTATTTATAATAAGTTGGGGTCTTACATTTTACGCCTAATAAACTTTTTTTAAGCTTAAATAAAGAAATAAAATATATAATAAATATAAATTACATATTTAAGTGAAATAAAACTACAATTGCCTATAAAATTATATTATGGTATAAGAAAATATTTTATGTTATTTTGAATGACATTTGATTTTTAATGAGATTCATTAATAAATTAATATTAATGGTGATTAATTAATTAATTAATTTAATAAATATATTAAATAAATTATGGAAAATTAGAAATAATGCTTTGAAAATCATACAAAAATGATTTAAGGGTTAGAAAAGTATTTTAAATATAACTTTCAATATTTTGTCATGAAAATATTAATATTTTAATATTAATATCAATTATCGGATAATGAATTCAATTTGTTAAATATGATTTTAAAGTATTAAAAATACTATGTGATATTATGAATATATTATAATATTATGTTATGATTTTCATTAATATTTGGTATTAAATAAATATTAATGATAAAGGAATTATGTGGTATTATATAAATACGATATTAGTGATTGAAAAATCATAATAAATGATAATAATTATCTGAAAATTATTACAAGCCTATGATTAATGTTTTGACTGATAATAAAATATCTAAGATAATTGTTAAGTGTTCAGGCAGAGTTTAATTAAACTTAGACTCGAGAAAATTCTGACTAAACCGTCAGGATGTTAGAATTGTACCGAACTCAACTCGGACTGCAATAGTTTGACTTGAGGCTATGTGTTATGTGTTGTATAGACTGATAGGGTTATGTGTTATGTGTTTAGGTTATTTTTAAATACTGTGATGATATTATTCTAACTTAGAAATACATATTATTAATAATAGGTCTTCAGACAAAGCTTATTAAATTACATAGCGGTAATTAACGGTTCAGGCAAGTTTTTCTTAACTCTACTAAGAGTTGTTTCATTCGGATATGCTTATGGTCAATCATTGCTGATTGTCATATAGAATTGTACTCTGTACATATTGCATGTATAAGTCAGGTATGAAAGGCTGATCACCTTCATTACAAGTTGGTCAAGATATAATCGTTTATGTTTAATACTTGTTCAGTCAAAAGTTTGTTCGTACTAATTCATAACTATATTGATGAATTATCGCCAGCTTATTATTCAGACTCTTTCAATCATGATATATCTTTATATAAATTTAAACTTGCTGGGAAACTTTCATGCTCACTCTTGCTATATCATGATAAACATTGCAGATAAGGCGAATGCGTTCGGATACAGGAAAAGGTTAATGCCAAGTTCAGCTTGGGATAAAATGTGTAGCTAATTTGTAATAGTATAGTTTGATAATAATGTTAGGTGTTAGATAGTTTATGAATTATGTATAAGTTAAGGTTACTCGATTTTGGAGAAAAGTGTGTAAGTTTAATGTATAAAGAATACATGTTTATATCTTCCGCAATAGTTATAGAATGATTATACCAGATCCGTGGTGATTTGGGACCCGGATTTGGGGCCGTCACATAACCTGTATACGCGTGATACCCTATACTTGGTGAAATTTTTTTGTTATTCCATTCTTTATTATTATGTTGGAATAAAACCTGTCTATGCAAAGTACTGCATACATGGTGAAATTCTTCTATTATTCCATTCTTTATTATTCTGTTGGAACATCCTGTCTGCGCGTTTACGCATGACCTGGTTCCGTTGTTTATTATTCTGTTGGAATATCATGTATGTGCGTCTAAGCATGACCTGGTTACATTATTTATTATTGTGTTGGAATATCATGTCTGTGCGTTTACACATGACCTGGTTCCGTTGTTTATTATTCTGTTGGAATAACCTATCTGTGCAGTCTATCGCATGCCTGGTGATTTCTTTTGTTATTCCATTCTTTATTATACTCAGTTGGTTAAAGTTTTGACTTCTATACTCCATGAAATTAGTTGAATAACCTTAATATTTGCGCTTCATCCAATATATTTTCATGAAAATATTCTTCTGAGCATTCTTGAATTTTACTCCACAAAGCAGTATCATGTTGACAATTTGGATGTTATTGGTTTATGGATAAATTAATTATTGAACATGTTTTACTGAATTCTTATATCATTGTCACCATCCTCAAGTTTTTATTATGTTGAAAGTCATCTGTGGTCTGCAGTGCATAGATGGACTTGGTATGATTATGACCAGGGATTATTTGGTATAATCATAACCGTAATGTTACAAATGATGTGGTAAAAGTCCTCATTGACCCATAGTGCATTGATGGACAGTTGTTAGCATGATCATGACCATTGATGAATATATGAATATCTTGGCCCGTAGTGCATGGATAATTTGTGGCCGTGATACTAATGAATATCCTTGGCCGTAGTGCAGGGATGATTTGGATTATTTATTAAGCTGAGTCTCAGCGATAAAAGTAATGAAAAACCTTTTAAATCATAGAAGATAGTAGATTTTATTCTCTACTTGACTCTTCTAATGGATTGCGTGTTTCGCTGCAGTTAAACTTGATGTTTGTTATATTTTATCGGTTTTAACCTTTGTTGAAGGCTAATGATAATTTATTCTGCATTATCTTAGTCATAATATTTCTTACTGGGCTAGTTGAGCTCACCCTTTTTCTTTCATTGTTCTCTTCAAGAAATGAGAACGTAGCAGGGACTAGTCGGGGAACGGAGTGATGGTCCAGATGATAACATTAGTAGTTCTCACTATTCTATGAAATAGTGTGATGATAAATGTATTGAGGACTTATTTTGAGTTTAAATACTGTCTAGAAGACAATATTTGTATTAAAACTCACAGCTTATGTTGTATATTTAAGGTTGTATTTGTATTCTGTACCATGTATTTGGCGACTCAGAATAGGTGATGTGTACCTATTTTGGGGGCGTCACAGATCTGGTATTCTAAACCATTGGCATCTAGCGCAACATCAAGACAGCTCAACGATGAAAGCTTCATATGCCACCATTCGAGTGGGAACCAAAACAGTTTGGCGATCAGGAGGGTAGGCACCATTGCAAACTACCAACGTATACATCGGGGAGGTCCGGTGATTTCATAATGTCATCCCCATCAGAGATGTAGAAAACATCTCAACTTATCTTCATTAAACAAGCATCAATGATTAAATGCCAAACCATTGGAGTCAACACCAGCATAGGCATCAGAGATGATCGGTAAAGGTAAAGTGATTTGTGAATACATTTTAACATTCATCATAACATTCATTACATTGCAATTTGCGATTTGCGATATGCGATGTGCGATTTGCTATATGCGATGTGCAAGTTGCGAAGTGCGATTGGCCAAATGCGAAAAGCGAAGTGCGAAATGTGATGTGCAATTTGCGAAAACATTTTGACATTCATCATAAACATTCATTACATTGCGATTTGCATCATTAGAAATACCTTATCATATTTCAAGTGTACTAATCTTTATCATGTCCATTCCATTGCATTGCATGAACATGATAAAGAGGGGCATCTGTAGACACTCAAAATTTTCTTTTCCTGTTACTTACTATGTAGGAGGGCAAAAGCATCTTTTTCACACTCCAGAGATAACCCTAGAGGACCACAACATCAATTTTAACCACGGGAAAATAGTTTCCAACCCCGAAGATAACCTTGGGAAAGTTAGTTTTAACCCTGGAGATAGCCCCGGGGGATCAAGTTCAAAGCCTGGAGATAAATCCAGGAGGTTAATCCTACCTCAGAGAAAACCCTGAGGACATTCAGAGTCAACAACAGACCAACCTCAGAGATAACCACGAGAAAAGGCGCTACAATCGCTGCTGAAGCAGCGGAGATAACCCCGGAGGAAAATGGTCATTTTGCCAACTGAACTTCAACTCACATCAAATACACAAATTTCAACTCAAAATACTTCAATAAAAGGCCCACAAGAACCATATCTTAACTTTCGAGGGCAAACTACACAAAATGACTCAACGGACTGCATGACGGAAACCCAAAAATGCCATTTTGGTCATGGAACCATCTTCCTGGAATCAAAAAAGGGTAAATCCTATGTCATCATGTAGCTCTCGGAAAGAGCTTTCCAGAATGGTATGGCACGCTTCTATCGGACTCGCGAATTGAAAGTTATGAAGGTTCGTGCGAACAACACGTTGTTCGAGTGCATGAACGTCGAGACAGCGGGACCCACACTGCCCGGGGCACCCTGGGCAGCAGCAGGTACACCTGCGGCTACCCCCTCTATAAATAGAGGGCTTGGGGTAGCCATATTTGAAAGAGAAATAGCGAGGAAGCCCTGTCCAATTTGCTTTGTGCACACTATAAACTGAGTGCTTTCTCATTTTAAACACTTGTGAGCTTATATTATGTCATATTTTTACCGGTGGGAGCCTAGTGTTCATCCATTTAAAGTTATTGAAGTCTTCTTTAGCAGTCCACTGTACGCCTTCTTACACAGTTTAAAGACTTTCTCTTCATCTTTGCACACACCTTTCTTCACATTGAGAGTCATGTTGTGTGTGTTTTCCCGGACTTCGGTCCGTGGTTTTTATTTCTTTTGTATATATATTATATATATATATATATATATATATTTATATATGGACTAACATTATCGAGTTATGCCTTGATTGAGCCTTGAGCCTGGGCATCGATTCGAGGCGTTTACTTGCTCAGATATATATATATATATATATATTATATATATGAATTGTGTGTGAACTACATTCGATGAGCCTAAACTTCTAGTGTGGGAGCGTTTATTTGCTTTTATATATATATATATATATATATATATATATATATGAACTATGTGTAGAACTCATTCGATGAGCACAATTTTATATCTGGAGGCGTTCTTTGCTTTAATATATATATATACTTATATATATGGTATTGTCGGACTTTATGCGAAGAGCACTGGATTTTACATCGGTGCATTTACAGCTTATATATATATATGTGTGTGTGTGTGTGTGTGTGTGTGATCACATCATGTGAGCCTATATATATATATATAAGCGGTAAATGCACCGGATGTAAAATCTAGTCACATCGAATAAAGTCCACAACAAATATATATATATATAATATATATATAAAGCAAAGAACGCTCTCGATATAAATCGAGCTCATCAACGAGTTCACACACATACATATATATATATAAGTATATATACATATACGAAAGCAAATAAACGCTCCAGACCGAAGTCTAGGCTCATCGAACAGAGTTTGACACACAATTCATATATATAAGTATATATATACGAAAGCAAATAAACGCTCCAGACCGAAGTCTAGGCTCAATCGAGGTAACTCGATAATGTTAGTCAATATATAAATATATATATATATATATATATATATATATATGAATATATATATATATATATACAAAAAAATAAAAACCACGGACCGAAGTCCGGGCAAACACATACAACACGACTCTCAACGTGAAGAAAGGTGTGTGCAAAGATGAAGAGAAAGGCTTTAAAGTGTGTAAGAAGGCTTATAGTGGACTCCCAAAGAAGACTTCAATAACTTTAAATGGATGAACACTAGGCTCCGACCGGTAAATATATGACATAATATAAGCTCACAAGTGTTTAAAATGAGAAAGCACTCAGTTTATAGTGTGCACAAAGCAAATTGGACAGGGCTTCCTCGTTATTTCTCTTTCAAATATGGCCACTCCAAGCCCTCTAATTATAGAGGGGGGAGCCGCAGGTGTACCTGCAGCTGCCCACGGTTCCCCGGGCAGTGTGGGTCCAAATGTCTCGCTGTTCGCTCGAACCTTCATAACTTTCAATCCGGGAGTTCGATGGAAGCGTGCCATACCATTCCAGAAAGCTTTTTCCAAGAGCTACGTGATGACATAGGATTTGCCCTTTTTTGATTCCAGGAAGATGGTTCCATGACCGAAATGGCATTTCTGGGTTTCCGTCATGCAGTCCGTTGAGTCATTTTGCGTAGTTTGCTCTTGAAAGTTAAGATATGGTTCTTGTCAGACTAATATTGAAGAATTTTGAGTTGAAATGTGTGTATTTGATGTGAGTTGAAGTTGAGTTGGCAAAATGACCATTTTGCCCCTCCCAGGGTTATCTTCGATTTTTGCGCAGTTGTAGCAGTCTTTTCTCAGGGTTATCTCTAAGGTTGGCATGCTGTTAACTATGAATATCCTCAGGGTTATCTCTGAGGTTGGATTAACCTCCTGGAGTTATCTCCAGGCTTTAAACTTGATCCCCTGGGGCTATCTCCGGGGTTGAAACTGACTTTCCCGTGGTTATCTAAAGGGGTTGAAGCGGATCTCCCGTGGCTATCTCCGGGGTTAAAATTAATGTTGTGGTCCTTCAAGGTTATCTCTACAGTGTGAAAAAGACGCTTTTGCCCTCCTGCATAGTTAGTAACAGAAAAAGAAAATTTCGAGTGTCTACAGTCGCCAAAGGTGTTCTTGAGAAACCCAGACCTTCAAAGTCAGTTTTCGAGTGACCATGTTTGACCATGTTTAATTTCCAACCTATGATGTTTCTGGGCATTCTAAAGCTTTGATCTTGTAGTACTGATGTAGAACTACAAGAATTAACAATAAAAAGGGTCAAACAACATCACGATAGCAAGTTATAAGCCAACAAACTAATTATCAGACGTGTTCATCGCGTTTCTGGGCTACCTAGAAAATCTTGTCATGGCCGATCAATGACCTTGGTGGCCTTAAATCTATCAATCTATTCATGTATTAGGTAGTTTAGATGTCGGGCTTTGTAGAGTAACTAGCATGGTACATTAATCAAGCACTTATAAGGTCTAAACATCATCAAGCTGCAAGATCGAAGGCATTAAAAAGGGTGTCAGATCGAGCTATTCTTCATTTTGGGGTTACCAAGAAATGAAGAACAGTTTTGAGTGACAACTTTTGGGCTTCCACTACTTGTTTTTCGTGTGATTTTTTTGTGATCTATCAATTCCAGGTTGTAGACAACATGTAAGACTACAGATCCATTACATAAAACCAATAAAACAACAACACAACAAGAAGATCTAGTCCGATCAATGTCTGTCAGAGACAACGTTCATCTGTTTTATAGGTTACCCAGAAACAGAAAACGTGATCGTTTTACCTACTTTGACTAGACACTATATTCACTCAGTTTGATGATTAGGAGAATATAAGGCATAATAATGTAGTACATATACCAAAATACAACTTAGATTCAAGAACCATAACAAAACATCAAAACAGTGTCAGATCCGAGCCCATAAAGATCTTGTCAGAGCCTTCTGGGTACGATCTGGGTTTTCCAGAAACTGAAAGTCATGGTCAGTCAACGATGTTGGACCAACCATAACTTAAAATCTGTACACGGTATAACCTTGATTCCAGTTTCATATTAAAGTGCTAACATCATACTACAAGTTGAAACCTTTAAACAACAAAAACATATAACATACAAATATTTACAGGGTCTGACATTCGGTTGTCAGACACAAAAAAATATTTTCCAGAATTTTGAAATCTTCAAATTCGTGCACTTAGATGTTATGGATCTACAAGATACCAATCTAGATCATCAATCTATACTACATATAACATGTTTTAACATAAAAATCTAACATCTAACATGGCCTTCAAGATCAAATTTCAAATTAGGTTTTTATCTTTCTATGAACAATTTCTTGATTCTATGCTTATGATCTGTTAGAGGATATGGTGGGGCTTGTTTTGTGACTGATCTAGCAAGGGAATTTTGAAGGTTTTAGAGAGAGAGAGAGAGAGAGAGAGAGAGTCTTGGATGAGTAATGGCTGATGTGCTGGAGTGCTATAGCTCATAGCTAGACTAGGGTGGTGACTTGCCAATATTTGGCAAGATTTGCTAGCAATTATTTAAAGAATGGGACAAAAAGGGTACTTTGGTCAATTGCATTTTAATTTTAATGGTATTCTTGTCTATAGTACTTGAATCTAGGGTTTAATCACTAGATTTTAAACTTTAAAGTTTTCCAAATAATTTTTAGGGTTTGAAAAATTAAGATTAAAGTGTAATAAAATTTTAATTAGAATTTAGTAATTAAATTAGGGTTTTTAATAGAAAATTAGGTTTTTAAATAATTAGGGTTCCCAAATTAACAATTCAATTTACTAAAATAATAATTAGGGTTTCTAATAAACGAATAGCTTTATCGCTTGATATGACAGTGATTAATTTTAGTGGTTTGGTTGTTTGAATTTGCATAACAGGTTAGTTAGGAATATGAAAACTAACAACCTTATGAAAACAATCAATTTTAGCATGACGAGTGGTTAACTAATCAATCCCTAAAATCACATCAAATGCAAGTATTTTCAAAGAAATAAGATCGACATGTACTGTGATGGTACCAACTTGGATCAAACAGGATTTATAAATAGTAGATGTAATGAAAGTTTCTCCTAACGAAGTCTCAACATATAAGTCAAGGTCTAATTTCTCCAAAGTCAAGTTCAAACGTTGAGAACAAGCAGGAGAGATAAAAGAATGGGTAGAACTGGTATCTAATAAGGTATATACTTCGCAAGAGTTTATGATTATCTTACCCGTGATCACCTCATTCGGGTTCCTTGCGTTTTGGGCAGTCATGACAAACGCCCTTCCAGGAACCACCAATTTTTACTTATCTGGGACAGCCTTTGGAGTCACCATAACTTGGTTTCGCTACAAGACAATCTCTAGCTATATGACTTTCTTTTCCATAGTTATAACATACCTTGGATTATTGTGGGAAGTTTGGGCTGATGTGTCCCTCTTTCCCGCATTTATAACAAACGACCAGTGCTTGTTCTCCTCCCCTCGAAACAACTGATGTTTGTGTTGACTGTTAGTTCCCAGTAGGCACAATATAGATCTAGAAGGGGGGTTGAATAGATCCTTTTTAATTTCAAATTCTTTTCTCTGTTATTTTTTATGGCTAATGATTTAGCATATGACAAACATAAGATTCTTTTTAAGCACATCAGAATGTAAATGACATAAGGTAAAAGACATAAAGGGATTCAAGTGGTTCAGAGACACAAGCTCCTAATCCACTCATCTACTTTCAACTAGCAGGATTTCCACTAAGGAAGGGCAGCACCCTGAATCACTAAGATTCCTTCAAGGCTAGCAGCCTTGGGACTATAGTTCACTAAGAACTCTTCAAGGCTAGCAGCCTTGGAATTCTTTTAGTCCCTCAGGACAAGGACCCATCAGGCCCTGGCTTATTGTTGTTGTTGTTGTTGTTGTTGGTGGTGGTGGTGGTGGTGGTGGTGGTGGTTGTGGTGGTGGTGTTCGTGCTGAGCTGCTAAGATGTCTTTAAGCTTGATCATCTTTTATACTTAGCACCTTGGTGTGGTCCTCTTTGCAATCTACTTCGAGACTGGACCACATCATCTTTGGTGCAACTGATCTTTTTCTATTTTGCTCATCTTCATGTAGTGTTAGCTATGCACCATCTCCATTTCCTGAACCCTTCTTATCATTGTGGCAGACATGGTTTTGCACTTGCTCTTCTTCAGCTTTGGGTTCATGGTGTATCGTAGAGTGGCTCTTAGGATCTGCCTTGTGCTTTGCCACTCTTCTGAATGCTATCTTCTTGTCCTTCCCGGCTCTTAGCTTAGATGCCAATTCAAGTGGCATTCTCATCTTTGTTGAGTGAAGCTTCAGTCTGTTTAAGTCCTTCTTCAAAGCTACTTCACTTCCACCTTCATAGTCTCACTGTCACTGAGACTTGTTCGATTTAAGCTCAGGGGGAACTCGTAGAGTCAACGTTAACATTCTACCAACTCAATGATTCTACAACATTGCAATCATCAACACTCTGGATCGTTGAAGCTCTTGCTTATTTATACTCCTTCCCAATCTTCCCGTTGAAAAGTAGCCGTTGGAAGCTTTTAGATTTGCTTCACAGATCTCAAGTTATTTGGTGCAGACTGCAGATGTGACATGACATCTCCTTTTCTAACTTTCTGACACTGCAGTCCACTATTTCACCTACCCCATTAGAGATGTTACTTTTATTCCTCGGGCAGGTCGAAGACTTTATTTCCTCCTTCTGATTTCTCGATCAGAGGTTTTCCTTTTGCATTGACGCTTTCAATAAGGTATTGTTCGAATATCAACCTTCAGATTGAGCCGTTGCCAATGCTTCAATCTTCAGCTGTTCGAACTCTACGATTCTGATGCATGTCTTCATGGACCTGATCATAGTGTCTTGTTGACTGGTAGAGACAACACTACAATCTTGAGGAGTGTTGATTGGATCTTCAATGTACAACACCTCTTCCCTCTCTTGTGCAGTGCTTCAACACTTCTATTTGCATCGACAACTCTCAGATGTTGATGGCTTGACTTCTTTGTTCTGGTCCCTTCTAAATAGCAAGACACTTCAGATTTGTGGTGTGTCCAGCTCGCTTTCTCCTTGTGATCTCCCGTTCACTTATCATCAATGGACTGACCCAATGTTTAATCACTTTAGCCTTGTTCTTCAGAAGCTGACCAGTATCTCTATGTACACCCCATCAGTTCTTTGTTTGTTTGGAAAACACTACGATTCTGTGTACTTACAAGATCATTGTCATCTTATAACATGACAACTACTTCACCTGCTGACATTCCTTGGTCAGCTACTGAAGTCTTCTTATGATATGGTGGAAGACTTCATCTCGAATGGCTCCACAACTCAATCTAGATGCTGATTGGGTTGATGCTTAGATCTTATGTTAGCTTGCATGCCATTCTTTGAGTGCTCTCTGGTTTACTTTAGGTGGGATGTATCTTTGTAGCTTAGACCGGAGGCTTCATTTCTTTAGATATTCTGGGAGGGCTCATTTGTTGAGAATCGTATTTTCTCTACGATTCTGCCTTAGCATTGTGAGCACATCTGTTGAAGTCTTAGTTCTACACTCTACGATTCAACTTTGGCTGTGCAGACACTATGACTCCGAGATCAAATCTTGACACTCTACTGTTTCTGTCGTTGAGCTTGTTGTCTTCATCTGATCTTGCTCAACTACGATCTCTGCCTTTGGTATGATCAGTAGACTATACAATTCTGAGTGTAGTCTACGATTCTTGACTTGGCTTTGGCAGATGCTTGGTCGGCTCATAGGTAGGCTATCTCTACAATTCTGAACATGACTTCCTCAGCAGACTATGACTGTGAAGAAGTTCTCCTCGACACACTACGATCCTTCCTCGTCTCTCCTGGAAGTCTACGAACTCCGAGATCTACTATCTTGCAGACTACGATTCTGCCTCGATAGCTCTCGAGTTTTCCTTGACTCTCCTGGAAGACTACGATTTCTGGTGCAGTGCTCGACGATCAAACAAGCCTATCTATTACATCAAAAGATTAACCTAACATACTTGATCTTTCTATATTTATAGTCCTTGTACATCATTTCTTTTTAAGGACTTTACAAAGTTGTTTTGCTTATGTAGGATCAACCTAACATATTTGATCAATTCATTCTAAGTCCTTGTACACATGTTTCTATTATCTATAAAATACGACTTTACAACTTTTCTTAATCCAAGCATACTTGCATATTCATTCACACACACACACACATATATATATATATATATATCATAATCAAATCATATATAATAGGAATAACATTCACATGCATATTCCTGACAATCTCCCCCTATTTGATTATGAAAAAAAAGTACATATGCATGTTATGAATGAATCTTATATACAGTGAGCAACTGTATTTCTAAAATAGATAATCATGAATGTCATTTATAAGAATATGGAATTTGATACACTATGACATTTTACATCCTGGATCCAGAACATACCTAACTAGTTAGAGATGTACCTCTTGGATTCATGTATGCTTCGAAGATGTCTATTGATCCGTTATTCATCTATTTGATTTCTTTGCTCTTGCTCCCCCTGGGATGTGGAATTCATTTCTTCTTCTTCTGGCTCTCCCTCAGCCTTTGCAAATACATGCTCATCATTCTTTGGCTCCCCCTCAGATGATGACCCAGCTTCTTCTTCTTCTATATTCTTCTTTGACTTCTTTTCTTGTTTCCTTCTTGTATCTTTGCCCTTTCTTGAGTGCCTCTTACTCTGCCTCTTTCTATGCCTCTTTTTCTCCCCCTTTTTGTCATTAATCACTTGGGAGAGCTGCTCCATGTTTGACATTAGTTGCTCCATCAGGTAGGAGGAGTTGACAACTTCAAACTTGAGTTCTTGTTTGCTTAGCTCAAGTTGAACTGAGAAAGTCTGATTCATGTTGTTAATCATGTTAGAGAGGACTTGGAGTTGTTCTTCATTTGCCTTCTTCTCTCGTAGTGCATCTGCCTTCTGATCATTCATGGCCTTTAGATTGATGTGATCTCTTTATTTGATTTTGAGAGATACATCAGCCATCGTTACTTGGAGTCTCTCTTGAACTGAGTTATCTTCTGTTGTTGTCCACTTCTTTGACTCTTCAGTGAATAGAGATATATTCTCAATCAGCTCATCAATATTTTTTATCAGCTCCTTATCCATAGGTATTTGATCATCTGGTTGGGAAGCCTCTTGTTGAGCACCAGATTGGACTCTACGATATGCATTCTTGGACAGATTTTTGAAGGTGTTGAGAATCTGAAAAATCGTTGAGTGCCAATCGCTATTTGAGGATGAGGGAATGTTGGTCAATAGTGCTTGAGTAGATGGAAGCTTCTTATTTTGGACTTGGATACTAGATTGGACTCTACGATTATCTCCTTGGTCATGACCCTTCTTCCTTAAGAGTCCACTCTACGATCATAAGGGATATAGTGGTTGCCAGCATGTCTATAGACTTTATAGTGAGTTTGGTCTTTGATCATCATTGTTGTAAATCTCTTCACCCTTGGGAAGTTCTGTGCTACCAGCTCCATGCTTGGAAACTGAGAATAGCACCAGGTGAAGTAACTTCAATCTCTTTTAGTATGTGCTTTTAGCCAAGGCATCCATTGGAAAAACCATCTCATTAGCACGTCATCAAGATTGTAGAGGATAGTCGTGCAGTCTAGCTCCATGTTGTTCCAGTTTTTGAACACATCGTATGCGATCATCCTTGACCTTGAAACATTCATTGCCATACTTTACCCATCTTTCTGTTGGGAGTTCTTCTGGTTTATCAAAAACTTCTACCACTATTCTTCTACTGATTCTTGCAGGAGAGAGGACTGGATAGTCTGCTGGTTCCTCTGATTCCTGATTTGCAGAATTAGAATCATTCTCCATATCTTCTCTTTCGGAGCCTGAGGAATTCTGATCAGATTCATTTGTGAATCCTTCTTGTTGATCTTCATTGCCAGACTCTTCTTCAGTAATGTCGTCTTTGGATTCATAATCACTCACTTCTATGACTGCAGTGGAGTGATCACTTCCCTTTTTGGAGGTAAATTGAGCAATTAATCTGTGGCTCTTCCTTCTCCTTGGGGGTTCAGGTATGGGAGAGTCAGACTCTTCTTCCTCTTTAGACTCTGAAGCCTTTGGATCATCAGACGAACTTCCTTGAGGTTTAGCACTGGCAGGGGCATGTCCTTTTTCTTCAGAATTAACATCATTTGACCCATCATCTGGGCTGGTTGGAGCATTTGCATTTGGGGATGAAGTTGGGTCAGCTTGTATCTTTTCTTCATCATCAGAGTGAATGCTCTGAGGGTTAGCCACAGGGCTTGTGCATTCTTCTTCATCAGTAGATGCTGCATTTTCTTCCATTAATCCAGCTTCACCTTCATTCCTAGATTTGGTCTGTGGGGACTCAGCCTTGAGAATATCAGTTGCCTTCTCTTCTTCTGACTCTACGTCCTCTTCTTTGTTTGATGGGATTGCTTGGGAAGCTGAGGTTGGTTTGTTTACCACTTTAGCTTTCTTACTTAATAGCCCTTGAAGCAGTCTGTTACTTATTCTCTTGGTGGTTTCTGTAGTCAGGACTTTTTCTTCTTCATCCTTGTCTTCAGTTGATAGACTTCTTAGTGGAGCCTCAATTTTTCTCACACCTTTAGATTTCTTTCTGGCTGGTGTGGTTGCTGCTAGTACAGAGTCATCAGACTCAGAGCTTTCTACCTCTTTTGCCTTCCTCTTCTTTGCAGAGGCCTTGTTATTGCTCCCAGTTGTCAATCTCCTATTTTCCTTGGGATTTTTCTTCCAATTCACAAATAGTTGTGGAGACAAGACTTTGTGAACATTTAGAGGCTCTCCCTCATCATCCTTGATCTTGTTTCCGAGCTTCTTTTTCATCACAATACTCAGTAGTCTTCCATTAAAGACCTTAGTCAGGGGTTTTTCTATAGACTTCTTCAATTCAGCCTTTTCTACCCATTTGGAGATCTGATCAAACAGGATAACTGTAAAGTTGATTCACTTCTTCAGAACTATGGCTACCATGATTTTCAACTGCTGATCAAGCACAGTGTCATGTGCAATATCCTTGCATAGTATACATTTGCCCACTATCTCATCAAGGAACTCGAATTCCTTCGGAAACTCCTACTTCTTCATGTCCTTCAGACAAGGGTTTCTTTGGTACTGCATTAGCCTCTTGCCCTCTTCACTGTCGACTTCATCTAGGTTTATCAGACCTTGGTTGGGAAACCCTAGGCATTGATTGATGTCTGATGCTCTTATTTTTAAACTTGATCCTTTCACCTTCGTGGTCAGAAGCCCAAAATTTATTGAAGCATTTGAGTAGAACTGCTTCACTAGCTCTGTATAGACTGGAGTGTCGGACTCCAAGAACTCAGAGAACCCAGCCATCTTTATGAGCTCAAATATATCCTAGAACTTTGTTTCTGATTCTTTGAACTTTTTAAAGCTGAGTTGGATTCCTGTTATAACTCGCCATTCTACCATTTGAAGAGTTCAAGGTATATGGGTATATGATTCAACGAGATTTATGAGAGATAGCTGATTGTGATATTGGTTCTGGAGGTTTACTCGATTTAATCTTTGAAGAGGATTCTAGGGTTTAAAAATTGGAGGTAGAGAGGTTCGATAGTTTCTGATTACTATTTGCAGATTTTGAATTTGTCTTTATGGCAGTTTCTTCTAACTCTGCATAAACAGTAATGTGTCAACCAACCATTGGTTGCACGTTGCCCAGTAATGAGCTATAACTCCCCCCATTAACTCTTCAGTTTAATGTTTCTTTTCAGAACAGATAGGCGTCAATGACGTGGATTGACCGTTGACTATTTTGGTTCATAGAGTTACATTATAAGGTGGCTATGAACTCTACGTTTTCCTTTGTTGACTCAACGATCATCTTTTGAGATACGCTGCAGTGGATGGTTCTAACATTAATTCTTATCTTGATGCTGCATAACTTGATCAATGATGTACCCTGTGCCAGTTTGGGCACTTGAGTTCTGAGATGCGTTTGCATAAGTTCTTTCCAAACAGTATTCGAACTTATATCCTCTTAATCTGAATGGTTGAGCAATTGTCCAGTTCTTCCGAGCTCCTTACGAGTCTGCTTTTACGATCGCCGAGGTTACACTTCGATCGTGGAGTCCTCCTCAACCTCTACTTTATGATCATTGACTGACTTGGTCCTTGAGATGAACTTTACTTAGCATTCCTTATGGGTCAAGGTAGCTCAGGAAAGGCCAACCTCTTAGAGTGAACTAAGGGTGAGGTTTGTCCCTGAGTCACTTTCTAGATGAAATACTTTAGAAGTGATTTGCATTGATATCTCATTTTGACCATTTTCTGCTGGGGAGGACCTCTACCAACTTCAGGCTGTTGCATTTACTGTAATCATGGTGTCCTCCTGTTCTTACACTACGATCAGATGTTTGATCGTAGGCACTCTACGATTTTGGGTTGGGTGGCTGAAAGGTTATCAGTAGTACATTTTGAGACATTCCTACTGACTATGGTTCTTCATTTGTTTCATCAGCCACATAGTTTTGGAACTCTGTAGCTGGTATACTGCTTTATAGTATAACTAAGTGTTGTTGTTTCTTAACAGATCACTGCTTCCCCATGTTAATACTACCTTCTCAGCGAGGGGTGGCTTCCTTTTCTTTATGTTCAGTAGGTGATATCCTTGCATGCTTCTTTCTTACTAGTATCATCACTGACAATCAAATCTATTTTCATCGTAGACATGGATATCTCCAGGACTGATCATTCTACGATCATTTGACAGCACTACGAACATAGTCTTCTTCGTCAGCTTATGCTAGTGGAGTTGTGCTCCCGTAATGAGTTCCTCATGTTTGATGATCGATGATCCTCTGTGGTGTGCTTCCTTGAGGATTCTTCTGTTATGTCATGATTTGCATGATTGAGCATATAAGACCATTTCCATCTTTGGTTGAGTGGCCTACTTCCATATAAGTATTAGCGGCCAAGTGAGCTTCATTTGGATTAGCTCAGCAGGTCGTCAAGGGCAGGCTTTGACATATAGGAGTTTTATCAGAATCATTTCTGAACAGTCTTAAGCCTTCTGCTGGTTGAATCTTTCTTTGACTAAAGTATCTTGCTTCATCATTCCTTATTGTGGTCAGATAGACCAAGTTCCTGTAGGTTAGATATTTCTATTTCGGCACCCATAGTGAAACGGGTCCTGCCAGGTTAGTTTCAAAAACCCTATTCCTCATATATTAACATCATATTTATCATCAATCAATCAAATTCATACATGCAGCTAATTTAGATATTACACTTTGAAATGCATGATGACGAGTGTGTGTAACATTTGTCATTTTAATAAAACACTCTTTTTATTTGATGGTTTCATCATTTGCTTGGTTATGTTCACAGAGTTTAAATGTTCAAAGAGTGAAAGTCAACATTATTACTTATGTGTATCTGGTTAATTTATAGAGGTGATCAGTTTCTGCGAATCTTCAAGATACTCTGGTAGAACTGATCATACTCTGAATGTTATCAAACACTTAGAACATAGGTTTATACATACATACTGACCCATCAGCAAAAATTACTTCCATATAAAATTGATTTAACCTTTGATATGTTTATGACATATTTCAGATTTCTTTCAAGATGTCATTTTCAACCTAAAGCTTGAATGGAGAGAAAATTTGTAAGCATTTGAGTTTCCAACCTCAGTGTACTTTCTCTCTTCACCTTTTTAGGTAGATTATGATTTCTTGACATGATACTGTTATAGTGCATAATGAGGTGTAACATGATGTATACAATTATATTATTGAGGAATGGTACCTTTCTACTGTCAGTTTCTTAACAATCATTTAACTTTAGACATACTGAGGTTAGGCATTAATGTGCAAAGTTTCTCATTTGCTTTTGACAACTTGTTGCTCCTCTTGACCTTCAATCAATCAGACGTGTTCTTTGAAGATGCAGGCTTAGAGAATCTAAGCATCTTTAATTCTTTGACATCCTTGAGTTTACCAGGTTTACACCCAGCTGTTGGTGGCCAGACACATGTTTGAGAAGTTCTTCTTTCTTCTCTAGATAAACATTTATTAGCATGTATGGCCTTTTCATCTTTTCAGGCTGGAGGATGTTTGATTCTTTTCTGTTGACGTCTTTTGAGATTTCCAGCCTGGTCTTCAGACTACAAGATTGACTGTGGGCAGGGATTGGTCTTGTTGATATGGCAATCAAAAGCATGGACCAATCTGAGCAGCTTTAGGTGTATATACACATTTACATGTTCACAATATTTCCAACGTGTGAGCTCATCTGCATATAACAAGTGACTTACTGCTAAACTAAGTTTAGAACAATGTTTGTGCATAAGATCAGACTCAAAGCGATTAGCTTTTGAATAAAGCATGAGAACTTGCTCTGATACCAATTGTTAGTTCCCAGTAGACACAATATAGATCTAGAAGGGGGGGTTGAATAGATCCTTTTTAATTTCAAATTCTTTTCTCTGTTATTTTGTATGGCTAATGATTTAGCATATGACAAACATAAGAATCTTTTCAAGCACAAAGGAATAAGTAAAAGATCCCCTTCATTGATATCTTCATAATCATACATACATTATTTTTAGAGTTAGTTCAGTTGTAACCAGTTAAAACATATATAACAGTTATAGCAGTTAATATACACAATGTAAATGACATAAGGTAAAAGACACAAGGGGTTTTAAGTGGAACAAACTCCTAATCCACTCTTCTGCTTTCAACTAGCAGGATTTCCACTAAGGAAGGGCAGCACCTTGAATCACTAAGATTCCTTAAAGGCCAGCAGCCTTGGGACTTCAGTTCACTAAGAACTCTTCAAGGCCAGCAGCCTTGGAACTACATTTAGTCCCTCAGAACAAGGACCCCTCAGGCCCTAGCTTCTTGTTGTTGTTGTTGGTGTTGGTGCTGAGCTGCAAAGATGTATTTAAGCTTGATCATCTTTTGTACTTAGCAGCTTGATGTGGTCCTCTTTGCATTCTGCTTCGAGACTGAACCACCTCATCTTTGGTGCAGCTGATCTTCTGTTCTGCTCATCTTCATGTAGTGTCAGCTGTGCACCATCACCATTTCCTAAACCATTCTTATCATTGTGGCAGACATGGTTCTGCACTTGCTCTTCTTTAGCTTTGGGTTCATGGTGAATCGTAGAGTGGCTCTTAGGATCTGCTTTGTGCTTTGCCACTCTTCTGAATGCTATCTTCTTGTCCTTCTCGGCTCTTAGCTTAGATGTCAATTCAAGTGGCATTCTCTGTGAGACACCAGATTTTATGAATAAAGATTTAATTTTTTTGAAATATTTGTTTTTAATATTATGGTGTGGATTTGAGCTAATGTTTTAGTTATGGGTAGTATTTATAAATTTTGCAAAGTATGCAAGTTGTCATATTATATTCGATTGGTCGGGGAATATTTTATTAGGGAATATTCATGCAACGGTACAATCATTAGTGGACCCCACAACGGAATTATTGTCTGATTGAGAAAATGAAAAAAATATTTTATGAAAATAACGGCGGAAGTTTTACCATTAATACTGTTGAACTACTCGGTAGTAAAAGTACAGTAATATGCGTGGTTGCATAGGAGCACACGGTATTGATTATTGATGCTTACGTGATAAGACACTCATTTTTGTGTTATTGGTATTATTAATATAATAAAACAGAATACTTTTATAAAGTTATTCTATAAATAGAATATATTAATTATATTCTATTATGCATAGTCTTTACTGCATAGTGTTTTGCATAGTAAATTTTTATATAAAACATAATACTTTTATAAAGTTATTCTATAAATAGAATATATTATATTTTATTATGCATAATGTTGCATAGTGTACGCATAGTGTTTTGCATAGTAAAATCTTTTTATATAAAACATAATACTTTTATAAAGTTATCATTTTATTAGACAATAATTAGAATATATTATATTTTATTATGCATAGCGTTTGTATAGTGCCTGCATAGTGTTTGCATAGTAAAATCTTTTATAAAGTTATTCGTTTTATTAGATTATAAATAGAATATATTATATTTTATTTAAAAGATTTTGCTTTAAATATGGACCGTCAGATTAAAGTAAATCAATCTGGACCGTTCATGAGTTAGTTACTATGCAGTCCATTTTTCTATAAATAGAAGCTCATTCATTCATTATTTCTTACGAATTCACTGAAACTCTAGAGAGAGAAACTATAGAGAGAAAGAAGAAAAGTGTTCTGCTACTTCACTACTTCTATATCCAGTACTCTTCTTTCTAAGGTAGGGGATATTATTTGTTGTACTCGTAAGGGGTATTCTTTCTTTCTTATTCATGAAGAGAACTTCTATTATTCCATTCTTTATTATTACATTGGAATAACTTTGTATCTGTGGATACCCTATACTTGGTGAAATTCTTACATTATTTCATTCTTTATTATTACATTGGAATATCACATCATGCGTTTACATGGGACACTGTTAAAATCTTTATTATTATTTTGTTGGAATATCCTTTCTACATGCGTTTCTGCGGGACTGATTAAAATCTTTATTGGTATACATTGGGATAACACTTTATCATGCTAAATACCGCATACATGGTGATTTTTGTTATTATTTCGTTCTTTATTATTACATTGGAACATCACATGCGTGCTTTTCGCATGACTGGTTCGATTATTATTATTACATTGGAATAACTTGCCTCATCGCAATCACCGTATGCATGGTGATTTCTTTTGTTATTTCATTCTTTATTATACCCAGTTGGTTAAAGTTTTGACTTCTATACTCCATGAAATTAGTGGAATATCCTTGATATTTGCGCTTCATCCAGTATCTTTTCATGGAAATATTCTTCTGAGCATTCTTAAATTTTACTCTACAAAGCAGTATCATGTTGACAATTTGGACGTTATTAGTTCCTGAATAAGTTAACTCTTGAACTCGTTTTATTGAATTCTTATATCATTGTCATCATCCTAATGTTTATATTATGTTGAAAGTCATCTGTGGCCTGTAGTGCATAGATGGACTTGGTATGATTATGACCAGGGATTATTCGGTATAATCATGATCGTTATGTTACAAATGATGTGGAAAAAGTCCTCATTGGCCCGTAGTACATTGATGGACAGTTTTTGGTATGATTATGGCTATGGATTCTCTTCGGCCAATGGTGCAAAGATGAATTGTTTTATGGCATGATCATAACCATTAATGAATACACAAATATTCTTGGCCCGTAGTGCATGGATAATTATGGTCGTGATCTTAAAGAATATCCTTGGTAGTAGTAATGCGAGGGGTGATTCGATGATGTGGATTATTTATTAAAATTTGAGTCCCAACGATAAAAGTGATGAAAAACCTTTTAAATCATAGAAGATAGTAGATTTTATTCCCTACTTGACTCTTCTAATGGATTACTTGTTCCGCTGCAGTTAAACTTGATAGTTATTATATTTTATCAGTTTAACACTGTTGAAAACTAACGATAAATTATTCTGCATTATCTTAGTCATAATATTTCTTACTGGGCTAGTTGAGCTCGCCCTTTCTTTCACTGTTCTTTTCAGGAAATGAGTACGTAGCTGGGACTAGTCGGGGAACAGAGTGATGGTCCTGGTTGGTGCATTAGTAGTCCTCACTATTCTGTGAAATAGTGTGATAATAATTGTAATAAGGACTCCTTTTGTGTTTGTGTACTCTCTAGTAGACAATATTTGTATTCAAACTCACAATTTATGTTTTGTCGTATTGTACACGACAGTTGTATTATTAAGTTGTATTTGAATTCTGTACCATGTATCTGGCGACTCAAGATGGGTGATGTATACCTAATTTTGGGGGCGTCACAGTTGGTATCAGAGCTTAGGGATATGATCTCTGGCTAGGATGTGAGGCTAGAACTAGGAGGGGAGAGACGGGGAAGAAAAGGAAGAAGAGGAAGAAGATGAGATTTTATTAGAAGAGTTTTATGATCAAAATTTAGCATTATAAAATCGTATTCATGAGTTAGAAGAGCAAGCTGAAGAACGGCAGGCGGTCGTGGAGCAAAGAGATGCAACCATTCAAAATTGTGTTACCCGATGTGCGATGCTTGAACAGAAGCACTCTTTGGCAGAGTATAAGATATTAGAGCTGGAATCTGAGAATGCTATGATCAAAGTTACGATGAAAGCGAAACAATCGAACGAAGGAGAATAGATGACGCATGTGTAAAAGCCGCACGACGTGTAGATATTGTAGAAAAAGACGTCCGATCTAATAAAGCCAAAATAGATGAAATGGATTTTTCTTTTTGGACAACAACTGGGAGAATCCAACATCGAATTCGGAATTACTCTGTGCATAGCGGTCAACCCCAATTCGATATGGATCGGAGAATAATGATTCAAATCATGGATCAGAAATGGGACGAAGCTCTTAAGGGTGGAATGTACCCTATAGCAAAGTCAAATCCAGTAGTTTAAGTGAGAGCGTTTGTCGAGGAACCTGAATGATATTATTATGGGTAAGTTAATGATAAACTCTTGCGAAGTATATACCTTATTAGATACCAGTTCTATCTCCTCTTTTATTTCACCTAGTTCTGTTCAATGTTTGAATTTAACTCTGGAGAAGTTAGATTTTGATTTATCTGTTGAAACTCAGTTGGGAGAAACCTTCGTTACATCCACTATTTATAAATCTTGTTCAAATCAAAACTTTCACGTTACCTGTCAATCTTATCTCTTTGAAAATACTTGCCTTTGATGCGATTTTAGGAATCGATTGGTTAACTACTCATCATTCTTTTCGTAAGGTTGTTAGCTTTCATATTCCTAACAAACTTGTTATGCAAATTCAAGTAACCAAACCGCTAAAGTCAATCATTGTCATATCAAGCCATAAATAAAGAGCCCCGATCCTTTCGTTGTTGACTTTATTGAGTGGAATGCACCGAAGCCAGACTTTCTATAGGCGACGTCGTGAATGACGATGACATGTTGATAGGTATCAATGTGACGTACTATCCAAGTCTTTGATGAGGATCACAACTTTGAATGATATTTCTATTGTTAATAAATTTCCTGACGTATTCTTGAAGTCTTCTTAGCCTACCCCTAGAGCGTGAAATCGAATTTTGTATTGACCCTAGTACAAAACACATTTCTAAAACCCTCAAATATTTCTTCAACTAAAAAGAACGTATAACGTGCCAAAGACGTTGACTCGAGCTGTTGAAGATTACGATCTTACCATTCAATACCATTGTGGGAAAGCGAATGTGGTAGCTGACGTGTTGAGTAGAAGATCAGATGCATTTACGAGTGCGATGTTGTTAACACAATGACTCATTTCGTATAACTTACAAGTGATGAAGATAGAGTTAAAGACTCTAGGGACCCACGTGAAGATAACGAATATACGAGTAGAATCGACTTTAATCGATAAAGTTAAAGCCGCTCAAGCTACATACTCAGAGCTAATGAATGTGAAGAAAAAGGTTCAAGAGGGCGTTATTCTAGAAGCAAGAATCGACGAAGAGAGGAAATCTCAACCCTCGATTTAATTGGCCCATTCGAAATCCTTGATTGAGTAGGAAGTGTGGCCTATAGACTCGTTTTACCGCCAAATATGTTGCGTGTTCAGAACTTTTTTTTTACGTATCGATGTTACGTAAATATGTGGACGACCCAAACCACATTAGTAAATTAGAACTAAACGATATAGCAGAAGATTTAACGTATGAGGAGATACGTGTTAAAATCTTGGATAAGAAAGATTGTATTCAACACTCAAAGGTTATACCTCAAGAGTTAGAATTTGAAATGAAGTCAAGGGATCCTCACCTCTTCGACATACCAGGTACGTACGTAAATTTCGAGGGCAAAATTTCATAAGGAGGGGAGATTGTGAGACCCCAGATTTTATGAATAAAGATATAATTTTTTTGAAATATTTGTTTTTAATATTATGGTGTGGATTTGAGATAATGTTATAGTTATGGGTAGTATTTATAAATTTTGCAAAGTATGCAAGTTGTCATATTATATTCGATTGGTCGGAGAATATTTTATCAGGGAATATTCGTGCAATGACACAATCATTGGTGGACCCCACAACATAATTATTGTCTGATTGAGAAAATGACAAAAATATTTTAGGCAAATAACAGCGGAAGTTTTACCGTTAATACTGTTGAACTACTCGGTAGTAAAAGTATAGTAATACATGTGGTTGCACAGTAGCACACGGTATTGATTATTGATGCTTACGTGATAAGTCACTCATTTTTGTGTTATTGGCTTTATTAATGTAATAGAACAGAATACTTTTATAAAGTTATTCTATAAATAGAATATATTATATTCTATTATGCACAGTGTTGCATAGTGTCTGCATAGTGTTTTACATAGTAAAATCATTTTATATAAAACAGAATACTTTTATAAAGTTATTCTATATATAGAATATATTATATTTTATTATGCATAGTGCCTGTATAGTGTTTTGCATAGTAAAATCTTTTTATATAAAACAGAATACTTTTATAAAGTTATCATTTTATTAGACAATAATCGAATATGTAAAACCCAACTTTTACGAATAAAGAATAATTTTTTGAATTATATTTTGAATATTTTGGTATTGATTTGATATAATGTTATAGTTGTGGGTAATATTTATAAACTTTGCAAAGTACATAAGTTGTTATATAATATTCGATTGGTGGGGAATATTCGTTTTAACAGGGAATATTAAATGCAACGACACAATCATTGGTGGATCCTAGCAATGTAATTATTGTCGGATTGAAAGCGACAAAAATACTTTATGAAAATAACGGCGGAGGTGTTACCGTTAAAGCTGTTGAACTACCGGTAGTAAAAGTATAGTATGTCTGGCGTAGTTGCACAAAGAGATGCTACGGTATTGATTATTGATGCTTACGTGAGAAGTCACCGGTTATACTAAATTATTGCTCTGAGAATTGCTACATCATATCTCATATTATTGATTCAATTATTATTACAGTATCATCTGCATTATATGATATATTATTAAATCAATAATTGAGACGGCAAAGTTATTCATATTATTATTTGAAATATTGACAATGTCTAGAAGTTCTGTCAAGGAGAGGTTTGCTCACCTAATTGCGTGCCAATAAGGAGAAATGCTTATCGAAAATCCCCTCTTTCCTGGGAACAACCTGGTTGTTAAATATTGTGAATTATAATATTAATGATGAACAAGTTCGTGTTGATTAAAGATGAATTTTATAGTTCCATTGTGTTGGACTTATTTGTGTTAGTATAATTGATGTCAGGAGGATATATTGTTCAATTAGGTATTCGGGACACTTTTCGTGTCGGAGTTACTATTCACGAGTTACTATTCACGAGTTATTATTCACGAGTTACTATTCATGAGTTACTATTTACGAGTTACTATCCACCCGATTACTATTCACTCTAGTATTCTGCATTCGAGTATTTGGGTACAATATTATTCCATGAGGAGATGTGCTAATTTTTCAGACCATTGGTTGAAGATATTATAGTAAGTCAATATGGACCGCTGGTGGAGTTATAATAGTAAATCAATATGGATCGTTGTTTTAATAGTAAGTCAGTATGGACCGTTGTTTTAAGTTTTAATAGTAAACCAATATGGACCGTCCGTTTAATAGTAAATCAATCTGGACCATTCATGAATTAGTTACTATTCATTCTATTTTCCTATAAATAGAAGCTCATTCCTTCATTATATCTTACGAATTCACTGAAACTCTAGAGAGAGAATTATAAGAGAACCTATAGAAAAGTATTCTGCTACTTCCCTACTCTTATATTCAGTTTCTTTTACGATAAGGGATGTTATTTATTGTACTCATGAATAGAACTTCTGTTATTCCATTATTTATTATTACATTGGAATAACTTTGTATACGCTGAGGCTACCCTATACATGGTGACATTCTTCTAATATTCCGTTCTTTATTATTACGGTGAATATCATGTATACATCGTTCTGTGGGACCTAGTTCCATTATTTATTATTCGTCGAATATCTGTTTTTTGTGCGTTCTGTGGGACTGGTTCCATCCATTATTATTACATTTGGATATATCACATGCATGCGTTTTATGCCTGACTTGGTTTCGTTATTTATTATTCTGTTGGAATAACCTGCCTGTGCGGTCTATTGCATGCATGGTGATTTCTTTTGTTATTCCATTCTTTATTATACTCAGTTGGTTAAAACTTTGACTTCTATACTCCATGAAATTTGTGGAATATCCTTGATATTTGCGCTTCACCCAGTATCTTTTCATGGAAATATTCTTCTGAGCATTCATGAATTTTACTCTACAAAACAGTATCATGTTGACAATTTAGACGTTATCAGTTCCTAGATAAATTAATTTTTGAACTTGTTTTATTGAATTTTAATATCATTGCCATCATCCTCATGTTTATATTTTGTTGAGAGTCATCCGTGGCCTGTAGTGCATAGATGGACTTGGTATGATTATGACCTGATATTATTCGGTGTAATCATTACCGTAATGTTACAAGTGATGTGGTTAAAGTCCTCATTGGCTCGTAGTGCATTGATGGACAGTTGTTGGCATGATCATGACCATTAATGAATACACAAATATTCTTGTCCCGTAGTGCATGGATAATTGTGGTCGTGATACTAAAGAATATCCTTGGCCATAGTGCAGGGGTGATTCGATGATGTGGATTTTTTTAAGCTGTGTCCCAGCGATAAAAGTGATGAAAAACTTTTTAAATCATAAAAGATAGTAGATTTCATTCTCTACTTGACTCTTTTAATGAATTGCTTGTTCCGCTGCAGTTAAACTTGATATTTATTATATTTTATCAGTTTAACATTGTTAAAGGCTAACGATAAATTATTCTGCATTATCTCAGTCATAATATTTCTTACTGGGCTAGTTGAGCTCACCCTTTCTTTCACTGTTCTCTTCAGGAAATAAGAACGTAGCTGGGACTAGTCGGGGAACAAAGTGATGGTCCTAGATGGTGCATTAGTAGTCCTCTCTATTCTGTGAAATAATGAGATAATAATTGTAATGAGGACTCCTTTTGAGTTTGTATAATCTATAGTAGACAATATTTGTATTCAAACTCACAGTTTATGTTCTGTCGTATTGTACATGACAGTTGTATTATTAAGTTGTATTTGAATTCTGTACCATGTATCTGGAGACTCAAGATGGCTGATGTATACCTAATTTTGGGGGTGTCACAGTTGGTATTAAAGCTTAGGGATATGATCCCTGGCTAAGATGTGAGAATAGAACTAGGAGGGGAGAGACGGGGAATTCCTTCGCTAGTATGACCTGCCTAAGTTTGTTTTTGTATTTAATTGGTCGGTCAGAATATAGTAATAATATGTGACATGTTAATTAACATTTTATTTTGTGGCAGTATCTGAAAATGAATGATATCTGAGAATGTTGAGAATAGCAATGGAGCACAGGCGACCGTTGATTCACCACATATCAATAATCAGGATAATGTGCATCAGGAAGGCGACAATCCTCGTGCAAACAACAACACTGACCAAATGATGAATGATCAAATGTTCAGAGGCTTTATGCAATTCATACAACAGCAGGTGAGAGCGGCTCCTGTCCAAAATATAGATGGAAACACTAGAAACTCTCGGACGGTCACCGCTAAATAGTTCAAGGAGCTGGGACCACTAGAGTTTATTGGAGAGCCAAAACCACTTAAGGCGGAAGCATGGATAAAGCATATCACCACGATATTTGATGTCTTGGGATGCTCCGAGGAGCAAAACGTTCCTTTTGCCGCCTTTATGTTGTGAGGAGAGGCAGATTACTGGTGGAAATCGGTAAAGCGTACTCAACCTACCGCACTGCAGATGTCTTGGGAAAAGTTCCAAGAACTATTCAACGATAAGTACTTTCTCGAAAGTATTCGTTATATAAAAGAGGTAGAATTCATCATATTGGAGCAAAATAATATGACCGTGTCGCAGTATGAAGCCAAGTTTGTCGAGTTATCCCAGTTAGCGTCCTACTTGGTGGATAATGAAGAGAGAATGACGCAGATGTTTTTAAGAGGTTTGTAGCTGGAGATACGTCACCATCTTATTTCTCATAAACTGTGTTTGTATTCAGATGTTGTAAATAGGGCTCAGTTAGTGGAGCGCGATAACGAGTCAACGTAACGAAAAGAGGGCAGCCAGCAAAATGATAATACCAATGAGAGCAGTCATCGAAGCGGTGACAACAAGCGTGGAGAGAATAAACAGGCCAAAAATGGTAACCACTTCGGTAGTAATCAAGGCCAAAATAATAAGAATGTACATTTCAAGAAGAGGAGAATCAACAATGATGGAAGGACGTCAGCACCAGCCCCCGTTGTTAAGGAAGGAGAATGACCACCTATCATATGCTTCAAATGCGGAGGGGAGGGACACATCAGTCCAAACTACGTGATGCCGTCCAAAGCATGTTATAATTGTGGAAGAGAAAGTCACTTAGCCCAATTTTGTCGTTCACCGAAGACAAGTTCAGCTATGATGGAGGCACCAAAGGCCGTCCCAGAAAAGTCGAAGCCGGTAGTGCAAGGAAGAGCGTTTGTTGTGACCTCCTAGAAAGAAAGGAACCCGAATGAGGTCATCACGGGTAAGCTTATCATAAACTCTAGCAAAGTCTATACTTTATTTGATACCAGTTCTACCCATTCTTTTATTTCTCCTACTTGCGCTCAACGATTAAATTTGACTCCGGAGAAATTAGACTTTGACTTATCTATGGCAACTCTGTTGGGAGAAACCTTGATTACATCCACTGGTTATAAGTCTTGTTTGGTTCAAATCGGTAACCGCACATTACCTGTCGATCTTATTTCTTTAAAAATACTTGCGTTTGACGTAATTCTAGGGATTGATTGGTTAAATACTCATCATGCAAAAATTGATTGTTTTCGTAAGGTTGTTAGTTTTCATATTCCTAATCAACCTATTATGCGAATTCAAGCGACCAAACCATTAAAATCAAGCATGGTCATTTCAAGCCATAAAGCTATTCGTTTATTGAAAAACGGATGTCAAGCTTTCTTAGCTCATGTCATAGATTTAAACAAAAATACGTCAATTTTGAACAATATTTCTATTGTTAATAAATTTCCTGACGTATTCCCTGAAGAACTTCCTGGCCTACCTCCAGAGCGTGAAATTGAATTTTGTATCGACCTTGAACCTGGTACAAAACCCATTTCCAAAGCCCCATATCGAATGGCTCCTATTGAACTTCAGGAGTTAAAGACCTAATTGCAGGATTTGTTAGACATTGGTTTCATTCGTCCTAGTACGTCTCCTTGGGGTGCTCATGTTCTATTCATGAAGAAGAAAGATGGGAGTATGCGACTTTTTATTGATTATCGGGAGTTGAATCATGTCACCATCAAAAATAGGTACCCATTGCCACGTATTGATGACCTATTTGACCAGTTGCAAGGAGCCAAATTCTTTTCAAAGATTGATCTTCGTTCCGGATATCACCAATTGAAGATTAGAACCGATGACATTCCAAAGACGGCTTTTAGAACTCGGTACGGGCATTATGAATTTCTAGTCATGTCCTTTGGATTGACTAATGCTCCTGCTGCTTTCATGGTTATGATGAACCGAGTATTCAAGGAATATTTGGATCACTTTGTGGTCGTCTTTATTGATGACATCCTTATTTATTCCAAAAGTCGTGAAGATTATGAGCAACACTTGAGGCTGACACTCCAAAAGCTTAGTGAATACAAGCTTTATGCCAAGTTGAAGAAATGCGAGTTCTGGCTTGAGGAAGTAGCATTCCTTGGGCACGTAGTATCAAGTCATGGAATATCTATTGACCCAAGAAAGATTGAAGCTATTCAAAGTCGGGAGCAACCTAAATCGATGGCCAAAACGTAGCTTTCTCGGTTTAGCTGGTTATTATTGGAGATTCGTGGAAGGATTTTCTCAAATCGCTACTCCATTAACTCAGCTGACTCAGAAAGATACAAAGTTCGGTTGGAGCGAAGAATGTGAGAAGAGTTTTCATGAACTCAAGAGGAGACTCATTTCAGCACCTGTTCTGACAATACCATCTGGCTCGGAGGGATTTGTCATCTACAATGATGCTTCGGGCAAAGGGTTGGGATGTGTTATCATACAACATGGGAAAGTCATAGCCTATGCCTCAAGATAATTCAAAGAATATGAGAGGAATTATCTTACTCATGATCTAGAGTTAGCAGTTGTTGTCTTCGCACTTAAAATTTGGAGGCATTACTTGTATGGGGAGAAAGTAGAGATCTTTACGGATCATAAAAGCCTCAAATATTTCTACACTCAAAAGGAACTCAACATACGACAACGACGTTGGCTTGATTTATTGAAAGATTATGATCATACCATCCAATACCATCCTGGAAAAGTGAACGTGGTAGCTGACGCATTGAGTAGAATATCATATGCAAGTACGAGTGCGATATTGTCAACGCAAAGGCTCATTTTGTGTGACTTGCAAAGGATGAAGATAGAGTTAAAAACTCCAAGGACCCATGTGATGATGGCGAATATATGAGTAGAACCGACTTTAATTGATAAAGTTAAAGCTGCTCAAGCTACAGACCCGGAGCTGATGCGTATGAGGAAGAAAGTGCAAGATGGTGCTATGTCGGAAGCAAGAATCGATGAAGAAGGAATACTTCGAGTCATCTCCAGACTTTATGTTCCTAACAACCCTGATTTAAAGTATAAAATAATGATGGAGGCGCACAACACACCGTTTACAATCCATCCTAGGAGTACCAAAATGTATCATGATCTTCGACATACATTTTGGTGGAGCAATATGAAGAGAGAGATAGCGGAGTTTATCTCAAGGTGTTTAACTTGTCAATGAGTCAAGGCGGAGCATCAAGTACCAAAAGGTCCATTGCAACCACTTGAAATTCCAGAATGGAAGTGGGAGCACATTACCATGGATTTCGATTCTTAGGTCTTCCTAAGGTTTCTCAAGGCATAGATCTGATTTGGGTCATTGTTGATAGATTGACCAAGTCTCGCTCATTTCTTACCGATACGAGAAACTTATACACTTGAACGTCTTGCTCGTATGTATATAAACAAGATTGTAAGACTGCATGGTATGCCGGTATCCATAGTTTCTGATCGAGACCCAAGATTCACTTCACGATTTTGGGTTAGTTTGCAAATAGCTATGGGCACAGACTTACGATTTAGCTCGACATATCATCCTCAAACAGATGGACAGTCGGAGAGGACTTTTCAAACTCTTGAAGATCTATTAAGACTCTGTGTCCTTGACTTTAAGGAAAGTTGGGACAAGTTCTTACCATTGGTGGAATTTTCCTACAACAATATTTATCAAACAAGTATTGGCATGGCTCCATTTGAGGTGTTGTATGGAAGAAAATGTCATTCTCCAGTATGCTGGGATGAGGTGGGTGAAGCAATGTTGTTGGGACCGGAGTTGGTATGTATGACTATAGGAAAGATTCAAACGATCTGACAACAAATAAAAACTTCACAAGATCGACAAAAAAGTTATGATGATCTTCATCGAAAGGACGTAGAATTCGATATTGGAGATCATGTGTTGTTATGTGTTGCTCCATGGAAAGGAGTTACGAGATTTGGAAAGAGAGGAAAGCTCAATCCTCGGTTCATTGGCCCATTTTTAATTCTTGAGCGAGTGGGAACTGTGGCCTATAGACTCACCTTACCGCCAAGTATGTCTCGTGTTCATAATGTTTTTCACATATCTATGTTACGTAAATATGTGAAAGACCCAAACCACATTATTTAGTTAGAACCAGACGAGATAGAGGAAGATTTAACGTATGAAGAGTTACCTGTTAAAATCTTGGATAAGAAGGATCATGTTCTACGCTCCAAGGTTATACCTTAAGTCAAAGTTTTGTGGAGAAACCACGATGTGGAGGAAATGACTTGGGAGTTAGAATCTGAGATGAAGTCAAGGTATCCTCATCTCTTCGACATACCAGGTATGTACCCTAATTTCGAGGACGAAATTTCATAAGAAGGGGAGGTTGTAAGACCTTAACTTTTATAAATAAAGAATAATTTTTTTTGAATTATATTTTTGAATATTTTGGTATTGATTTGTTATAATGTTATTTGTGGGTAATATTTATAAATTTTGCAAAGTACGCAAGTTGTTATATAATATTCGATTGGTCGGGGAATATTCGTACAACGACACAATCATTGGTGGACCCCACAACAGAATTATTATCGGATTGAGAAAACGACAAAATTACTTTATAAAAATAACTCTACGGAGGTGTTCACGTTAAAAGCAGTTGAACTATTAGATAGTAAAAGTACGATGTCTGGCGTAGTTGCATAGTAGCACACTGCAGTATTGATTATTGATTCTTACGTAAGAAGTCATTCGGTTATACTCTCGATTATTACTACTGACAATCACGCATCATATCTCTCATATTATTGATTCAATTATTATTACGATTATCATCGCATTATATGATATATTATTAAATCAATAATTGAGGCGGCAAAAGTTATTCATATTATTATTTGCAATATTGACAATGTACAGAAGTTACGTCGAGGAGAGGTTTGGTCACCTAATTGCGCGCATGATAAGGAGAAATCCTTATCGGAAAGCCCCCTCTTTCCTGGGAATAACCTGGTTGTTTAATATTATGAATTATAATATTAATGATGAATAAGTTCGTGTTGATTAAAGATGAATTTTATAGTTCCATTGTGGTGGACTTATTTGTGTTAGTATAATTGATGTCTGGAGGATATATTGTTCAATTGGGTATTCGTGACACTTTTCGTGTCGGAGTTACTATTCTGGAGTTACTATTCACGAGTTACTATTCACTAGTTAGTATTCACGAGTTACTATTCATGAGTTACTATTCACGAGTTACTATTCATGAGTTACTATTCATGAGTTACTATTCCTGAGTTACTATTCATGAGTTACTATTCACGAGTTGCTATTCACGAGTTACTATTCATGAGTTACTATTCACGAGTTACAATTTACGAGTTACTATTCACCCGGTTTCTATTCACTCTAGTATTGTGCATTCGGGTATTTGGGTACAATATTATTCTATGAGGAGATGTGCTAATTTTTCAGACCGTTAGTTGAAGATATTATAGTAAGTCAATATGGACCGCTGGTGGAGTTATAATAATAAATCAATATGGATCGCTGGTTTAAAGTTTTAATAGTAAATCAGTATGGACCATTGTTTTAAGTTTTAATAGTAAACAAATATGGACCGTCTGTTTAATAGTAAATCAATCTTGACCGTTCATGAATTAGTTACTATTCATTCCATTTTCCTATAAATAGAAGCTCATTCCTTCATTATTTCTTACGAATTCACTGAAACTCTAGAGAGAGAATTATAAGAGAACCTATAGAAAAGTATTCTGCTACTTCCCTACTCTTATATTCAGTTACTTTTACGGTAATGGATGTTATTTGTTGTACTCATGAAGAGAACTTCTGTTATTCCTTTATTTATTATTTTGTTGGAATAACTTTGATATCATGCTGCTACCCCTATACATAGTGACATTCCTCTAATATTCATTCTTTATTATTACGTCAGTAATATCACATGCATGCGTTTACGCGGACACAGTTTATTATTTATTATTCAGCCGGAATATCACATGCATGCATTTTACTGTGGGACCTAGTTCCATCCTTTATTATTGTGTTGGAATATCACATGCATGCGTTTCACTTGGGACACATTACATTATTTATTATTCAGTTGGAATAACCTGCTTGTGCGGTCTATCGCATGCATGGTGATTTCTTTTGTTATTCTATTTTTTATTATACTCAGTTGGTTAAAACTTTGACTTTTATACTCCATAAAATTTTTGGAATATCCTTGATATTTGCGCTTCATCTAGTGTCTTTTCATGGAAATATTCTTCTGAGCATTCTTGAATTTTACTCTACAAAACAGTATCATGTTGACAATTTAGACGTTATCAGTTCCTAGATAAATTAATTCTTGAACGTGTTTTATTGAATTTTTATATCATTGTCATCATCCTCATGTTTATATTTTGTTGAGAGTCATATGTGGCCTGTAGTGCATAGATGGACTTGGTATGATTATGACCAGGGATTATTCGGTGTAATCATTACCGTAATGTTACAAGTGATGTGGTAAAAGTCCTCATTGGCCCGTAGTGCATTGATGGACAGTTGTTGGCATGATCATGACCATTAATGAATACACAAATATTCTTGGCCCGTAGTGCATGGATAATTGTGGTCGTGATACTAAAGAATATCCTTGGCCGTAGTGCAGGGGTGATTCGATGATGTGGATTATTTATTAAGCTGAGTCACAGTGATAAAAGGGATGAAAAACATTTTAAATCATAAAAAATAGTAGATTTCATTCTCTACTTGACTTTTTTAATGGATTATTTGTTCCGCTGCAGTTAAACTTGATAGTTATTATATTTTATCAGTTTAACACTGTTGAAGGCTAACGATAAATTATTCTGCATTATCTTAGTCATAATATTTCTTACTGGGCTAGTTGAGCTCACCCTTTCTTTCACTGTTCTCTTCAGGAAATGAGAACGTAGCTGGGACTAGTCGGGGAACAGAGTGATGGTCCTAGATGGTGATTTAGTAGTCATCACTATTCTGTGAAATAGTGTGATAATAATTGTAATGAGGACTCCTTTTGAGTTTGTATAATCTCTAGTAGACAATATTTATATTCAAACTCAGAGTTTATGTTTTGTCGTATTGTACACGACAGTTGTATTATTAAGTTGTATTTGAATTCTGTACCATGTATCTGGCGACTCAAGATGGGTGATGTATACCTAATTTTTGGGGCGTCACAGAATATATTATATTTTATTATGCATAGTGTTTGCATAGTTCTTGAATAGTGTTTGCATAGTAAAATCTTTTATAAAGTAATTCATTTTATTATATTATAAATAGAATATATTATTTTTTATTTAAAAGATTTTGCTTTAAATATGGACCGTCAGATTAAAGTAAATCAATCTGGACCGTTCATGATTTAGTTACTATGGATCCATTTTTCTATAAATAGAAGCTCATTCATTCATTATTTCTTACGAATTCTTTGAAACTCAGAGAGAGAAACTATAGAGAGAAAGAAGAAAAGTGTTCTGCTACTTCACTACTTCTATATCCAGTACTCTTCTTTCTAAGGTAGGGGACATTATTTGTTGTACTCGTAAGGGGTATTCTTTCTTTCTTATTCATGAAGAGAACTTACGTTCTTCCATTCTTTATTACATTGGAATAACTTTGTATCTGTTGGATACCCTATACTTGGTGAAATTCTTACGTTATTTCATTCTTTATTATTCATTTGAATATCATGTATCATGCGTTGCTGGTGGGACCGGTTGATCTTTATTATTATTCTGTTGGAATATTCTGTCTATGCGTTTTACGCCGGACCTGGTTCCATCTTTATTGGTATTCGATTGGAATAACCAGTCTATGTGAAGTACCATATACATGGTGATTTCTGTTATTATTTCGTTCTTTATTATTCTGTTGGAACATCCTGTCTGTGCTTTACGCATGACCTGGTTCCGTTATTATTATTCTGTTGGAATAACTTTGTACATCTGCAATACCGCATGCATGGTGATTTCTTTTGTTATTTCATTCTTTATTATACCCAGTTGGTTAAAGTTTTGACTCCTATACTTCATGAAATTAGTGGAATATCATTGATATTTGCGCTTCATCCAGTATCTTTTCATGGAAATATTCTTACGAGCATTCATGAATTTTACTCTCAAAGCGATGTATCGTGTTGACAATTTGGGCGTTATTAGTTCTGAATAAATTAATTCTTGAACTTGTTTTATTGAATTCTTATATCATTGTCATCATCCTCATGTTTATATTATGTTGAAAGTCATCGTGGCACTGTAGTGCATAGATGGACTTGGTATGATTATGACTGAGGATTATTCGATTGTAATCATGACCGTAATGTTACAAATGATGTGATAAAAGTCCTCATTGGCCTGTAGTGTATTGATGGACAGTTGTTGGCATGATTATGACCATTAATGAATACACGAATGTCCTTGGACTGTAGTGCATGGATAATTTGGACTGTAGTTATTATATTTTATCAGTTTAACACTGTTGAAGGCTAACGATAAATTATTCTGCATTATCTTAGTCATAATATTTCTTCTTGGGCTAGTTGAGCTCACCTTTCTTTCACCGTTCTCTTGAGGAAATGAGAACGAAAGTGGGACTAGTCGGGGAGCAGTGATGGTCCTAGATGGTGATTTAGTAGTCCTCACTATTCGTGAAATAGTGTGATAATAATTATAATGAGGACTCCTTTTGAGTTTGTATAATCTCTAGTAGACAATATTTATATTCAAACTCGAGTTTATGTTTTGTCGTATTGTACTGGCAGGTTGTATTATTAAGTTGTATTTGAATTCTGTACCATGTATCTGGCGACTCAAGATGGGTGATGTATACCTAATTTTTGGGGCGTCACAGAATATATTATATTTTATTATGCATAGTGTTTGCATAGTAAAATCTTTTATAAAGTAATTCGTTTTATTAGATTATAAATAGAATATTTTATTTTTTATTTAAAAGATTTTGCTTTAAATATGGACCGTCAGATTTAAGTAAATCAATCTGGACCGTAGTGCATGAATAATTATGGTCCTGGTTGGTGCATTAGTAGTCCTCACTATTCTGTGAAATAGTGTGATAATAATTGTAATGAAGACTCCTTTTGAGTTTGTATACTCTCTAGTAGACAATTTTTGTATTCAAACTCACAGTTTATGTTTTGTCGTATTGTATACGACAGTTGTATTTTAATTCTGTACCATATATCTGGCGACTCAAGATGGGTGATGTATACCTAATTTTGGGGGCATCACATTCTCATCTTTGTTAAGTGAAGCTTTGGTCTGTTTAAGTCCTTCTTTAAAGCTACTTCACTTCCACCTTCATAGTCTCACTGTCATTGAGACTTTTTCTATTTAAGCTCAGGTGGAACTTGTAGAGTAAATGTTAGCATTCTACCAACTCAACGATTTTGCAACATAGCAATCATCAACACTCTGGATCGTTGAAGCTTTGGCTTATTTATACTCCTTCCCAATCTTTTCGTTGAGAAGTAGCCGTTGAAAGCTTTTAGATTTGCTTCACATATCTCAAGTTATTTGGTGCAGACTGTAGATGTGACATGACATCTCCTTTTCTGACTTTCTGACACTACAGTCCACTATTTCACCTACCCCATCAGAGATGTTACTTTTATGCCTCGGGCAGGTCGAAGACTTTATTTCCTCCTTCTGATTTCTCGATCAAAGGTTGCCTTTTGGCATCAATGCTTTCAATAGGCTATTTTCTGAATATCAACCTTCAAATTGAACCGTTGCCAATGCTTCAATCTTCAGCTGTTCGAACTCTACGATTCTGATGCATGTCTTCATGGACCTGATCGTAGTGTCTTGTTGACTGGTAGAGACAACACTACGATCTTGAGGAGTGTTGATTGGATCTTCAATGTACAACACCTCTTCCTCTTCTTGTGCAGTGCTTCAACATTTATGTTTTCCTCGACAGCTCTCAGATGATGATGGCTTGACTTCTTTGTTCTGGTCCCTTCTGAATAGCAAGAAACTTCAGATTTGTGGTGTGTCCAGCTCACTTTCTCCTTGTGATCTCCCGTTCATTTATCATCAATGGACTGACCCAATGCTTAATCACTTTAGCCTTATTCTTCAGAAGCTGACCAGTATCTCTATGTACACCCCATCAGTTCTTTGTTTGTTTGGCAAACACTACGATCCTGGATACTTACAAGATCTTTGTCATTATATCACATGACAGATACAACACCTGCTGACTTTCCTTGGTCAGCTACTGAAGTCTTCTTATGATCTGATCTTGTGGAAGACTTCATCTCGAATGGCTCCACAACTCAATCTGGATGCTGATTGGGTTGATGCTTAGATCTTCTGTTAGCTTGTATGCCATTCTTTGAGTGCTCTCTAGTTTCCTTTAGGTGGGATGTATCTTTGTAGCTTAGACCAGAGGCTTCATTCCTTTGGATATTTTGGGAGTGCTCATTTGTTGAGAATTGTATTTGCTCTACGATTCTGCCTTGGCATTGTGAGCACATATGTTGAAGTCTCAGTTCTACACTCTATGATTCAACTTTGGCTGTGCAGACACTATGACTCCGAGATCAGATCTTGACACTCGATCTGATCTTGCTCGACTACGATCTCTGCCTTTGGTATGATCAGTAAACTATGATTCTGAGTGTAGTCTACGATTCTTGACTTAGCTTTGGCAGATGCTTGGTCGGCTCGTAGGCAGGCTGTCTCTACGATTCTGAACATGACTTCCTCAAGACTACGGCCCTAAAGAAGTTCTCCTCGACACACTACGATCCTTCCTCGTCTCTCCTGGCAGTCTACGTACTCTGAGATCTACTATCTTGCTAACTACGATTCTGTCTCGATAGCTCTCGAGTTTTCCTTGACTCTCCGATGGACTACGATTTTCAGTGCAAGTGGTTTCGACGATCGATGCTTCTATCTATTACATCAAAAGATCAACCTAACATACATAATCTTTCTATATTTATAGTCCTTGTACATCATTTCTTTTTTAAGGACTTTACAAAGCTGTTTTGCTTATGTAGGATCAACCTAACATATTTGATCAATTCATTCTAAGTCCTTGTAAACATGTTTCTATTATCTATAAAATAGGACTTTACAACTTTTCTTAATGCAAGCATACTTTCATATTCATTCATATATATATATATATATATATATATCTCATAATCAAATCATATGTAATAGGAATAACATTCATATGCATATTCCTGTCACTGACATCATCACGTTATCATTGTTGTACCTTCTCTTTTTGAAATCTCCTCCTGACTCGCTTCTTCAATTACCATGGCCACGATTACCACAAGAATGGTTGCCGCTTTTGTCTGAATGTTTTCCTCCTCGCTGGTTGTCAATCCTCTGATGACTGCTGCCACCGGTATGACCTTGGTTGAACATAGTCATTATCTCGCTCTAATAATTGAGCCCTGTTTACAACATCTGAATATAAAGAAAATTTATGAGATATAAGATATTGTCGAATCTCGGGTTTTAGACCTCTCAGAAACATCCGCGTTATTCGTTCCTCATTCTCTACCAAATGAGGTGCAAACCTAGATAACTCTGCGAACTTCGCCTCGTACTGGGACACAGTTATGTTGTTTTGTTCTAGTCTGATAAACTGTACCTCCTTCATATGACGAATACTTTCAGGAAAGTACTTGTCATTGAACAGTTTCTGAAATGTTTCCCAAAACATGTTGAGTGTGGCAGGCTTGGTACGCTTCATAGATTCCCACCAGTAATCGGCCTCACCGCGGAACATAAAGGTGGCAAATGTAACCTTCTGTTCCTCCATGCATCCCAAGACATCAAATATCTTGGTAATTTGCTTGACCCATGTTTCCGCCTTGATCGGATCTGGCTTTCCCGCAAATTTTGGTGGTCCCAACTCTTTGAACTGCTTGGTTGTGACATGCCGCACATTGTTATCATTTCCACCCGTATTTTGTACACGAGTCTCCCTCATCTGATTTTCATTAACTGCAAAAAGCTTCTAAACATCCCATCATTCATCATTTGTTCGGTAGTGATATTTATAGGAGTTATATTGCCTACCTGTTGCACGTTCCCCTGGGTGGTGATTAAAGGTGTCTCCACGGTCTCATTCACTCCATTGTTAATATTTACTGCTGCCATTCTCAAATACTGACACAAAACAAGGGTTAACTAACAAATTAACATATCACATATTAACCATATGCTCCGAATGACCAACCAAATAAGCTTAGGTATGCCACACTAGCGAAGGATTACTCGTCTCTCCCCTCCTAGTTCTATTCCCCGATCTCTGCCACAGACCATATCCCAAAGCTTTGATACCAACTATGACGCCCCCAAAATAGGTATACATCACCCATTCTGAGTCGCCAAATACATGGTACAGAAACAAATACAACTTCAGTAATACAATTATCGTGCAAAATACGACAACACATATATTGTGAGTTTGAATACAAATATTATCGACTGTATACAAACTCAAAAGGAGTCCTCATTACAATTATTGATACACTATTTTACAAAATAGTGAGGACTACTAAAAACAACTATCCTGAACCATCACTCCATACCCAGCTAGTTCATGCTATGTTCTCACCTCCTGGGAAGAAAAATGGAACAAAAAGGAAAAGGGTGAGCTCAACTAGCCCATTAAAGAATATTATGACTAAGATAATATACAACAAATTATCATTAGTCTTCAACAGGTCAAAATCTGATAGAGTATAATAGACAACAAGTTTTAGATCAACAACTACAGCGGAAACATCAATCCATTAGAAGAGTCAAGTAGAGAATGAATTCTACTATCTTCTAAGATTTAAAAGTCCATAATCAATATTTTATCCCTCTAACATCAATCAATATACATCTTGGATCAAATATTCATCTTTGTACTACAGGCCAAAGATATTCATTTGTATCACCAGTTGGCCATGTTCATCCTAACACCTATTCATCTTTGCACTACAGGCCAAAGATATTTAGTACTATCATCATTTAGGACTGAGGATGATGAAAAATATCTTAAAGAAAACGAATCCAGTGAGATAAAAGGACAAATATTAGGGATTCGTATTATAGTTTATCCAAGTTCAATAATACTCCATAATAACCAATTGTGAAGCATAATTCAAAAATAAAGATGAAAACATGGATACAATTAAAGATAGTAACCATAATAGACATCTTGGACAAAAAAGAGAAAAATTTATTTTTCGGTGAATAGTGCCGTATTCGTGAATAGTAACCCTGACTAAAAAAAAGGTAGAAATTCCACAATAAAATTCATATCGATATTTCGGCATAATGATATTAAAGAAAATAATATCATTTACGAAGAAAATAACATCCCTTACCTCAAAAGAACAGTACTTCCGGCTGAAATATCAGGTATAAGGCTGAAGGAAACTTGAACTAATGAATAGCAACTCACAAAGTATCTAAATACTTACAAAATACGCTCGATAATATAGAGAGAGAAAGAGAGAAAACTTGTTTCTAGTGTGATTTTCAATTCTAACTAAGCACCCTATTTATTGGAAAAAGCTTAGAACGCCATAGCAGACTAACTTGCTACTCGATGGCTTTACCTGCTACTACTCACGCCCACCACTTTTGAAAATAAATTCCAGCACATTTCATTTCTCACCAACCAAAAGTGGGGCCCACCATATTTTTAATAAAAAACATTTATTTCTGAAACTTCAATAATTCATAATAAATAGCCCTTTTATCAGAAAAATACGAATTTTATGCCCATTCTATAGGAAATTAAATTCTCTACAACTTTGTAGATTTAAGTTTTTCTAAATTTTAAATGAAAAATGACTGAAATCCACATACGAACGATTTTTAATACCTCCATTCTGACAAAATACTGATAAAACACCTCAGCATTAATTCATTCATTTATAACCACAATAAATATACCCATCATTTATATCCACATAAAATAAATATTTCCTTATCATATAAATCAATAATTAATTATTCACGAATAATATTATAGAATCACAATTATGACAACCAGGTCGTTCCCATGAAAGTGGGGGCTTTCCGATAAGGATTTCTCCTTATTTGCGCGCAATTAGGTGACCAAACCCCTTTCCTAGACAAAACTTCCTTAGACATTGCCAATAATGTTATCTAATAATATTATTCAAATAATATAAATTATTGATCTGATAATGGAAAATATTGTATAGTGACAATTATTGAAACAACAATAATATAAAATATCAACATAGCAATTATTGAATCAATAAAATAAACTATTGAACAGTAATTACTGTAACAATTATTGAGTAGTGCCTTCTTACGTAAGAATCAATAATTCAAAAATAATGTGCAATATCGTGTGCTACTGTGCAACCACACGTATTACTGTATTTTAACCACTGGGTATTCCAATAGTATTAACGGTAAAAACTATGCCGTTATTTATATAAACTCAAACTTGTCATTTTTTTCATCCGACCGTTTTCTGTTATGGGGCCCACAAATGGCTGCGCCATAGTACGAATATTCCACGACCAAACGAATATTCCCCGAAAATAATGAATATTTTATAACCACTTGCTTATTTTGCAATCTTTTCACATTTCACCCATACCCAAATCATTATATCAAATTAAGACATTATTATTCACAATAATAATTAGAGGAAATTCGATTTTATTCATTAAAAAGTTGGGGTCTTACAACCTCCCCTCCTAATAAAATTTCGTCCTCGAAATTGACATACGTACCTGGTGTTTCGAAAAGGTGACGATACCTCGATTTCATTTCTGATTCCAACTCCCAGGTCATTTCTTCAATAGTATGGTTTCTCCACAAATTCTTAACTTGTGGTATAACCTTGGTGCGTAGGACATGCTCTTTCTTATCCATGATCTTAACAGGTACCTCCTCGTATGTTAAATCTTCGGCTATCTCGTCTGGTTCTAACTCAATAATGTGGTTCGGGTCTTTCACATATTTACGAAGCATAGATATTTGAAAATATTATGAACACGAGACATGCTTGGAGGTAATGCGAGTCTATAGGCCACATTTCCTATTCGGTCAAGAATCTCAAATGGACCAACAAATCTTGGATTGAGCTTTCCCCTCTTCCCAAATCTTGTAACTCCCTTCCATGGTGCAATACGTAACAATACATGATCCCCAATATTAAATTCCACGTCCTTTTGATGAAGTTCCGCATAACTCTTTTGTCGATCATGTGCTGTTTGTATACGTTGTCGAATCGTTTGGATTTTTTCTGTAGTTATGCGTACCAATTTTGGTCCCAACAATGTTGTTTCTCCCACCTCATCCTAACATATTGGAGAGCAACCCTTTCGTCCATACAATGCTTCAAATGGAGACACACATATACTTGCTTGATAACTGTTGTTGTAGGAGAATTCCACCATTGGTAGGTACTTATCCCAACTCCTTTGAAATCTAGGACCTGAGTCTTAATAGATCTTCAAGAGTTTGAATAGTCCTCTCGATTGCGATTCGTTTGAGGATGGTATGTTGAATCAATAAATAAATTCGTGCCCATAGCTTTCTACAAGCTAACCCAAAATTGTGAAGTGAATCTTGGGTCACGGTCCGAAACTATGGATACTGGCATTCCATGCAATCTCACAATCTCATTTACGTACATACTAGCAAGACGTTCAAGGGAATAAGTCTACTGTATAGGCAAGAAATGAGCAGACTTGGTTAATCTATCAACAATGACCCAAATCACATCTATGCCTTGAGAAACCTTGGGAAGACCCGTAACAAAATCCATGGTAATGTGTTTCCACTTCTACTTCGGAATCTCAAGTGGTTGTAATGGACCCTTTGGCACTTGATGCTCCGCCTTTACACGTTGACAAGTTAAAAACCTCGAGATAAACTCCGCAATCTCTCTCTTCATATTGCTCCACCAAAATATATGTCGAAGATCATAATACATTTTGGTACTCCTAGGATGGATTGCAAATGGTGTGTTGTGTGCTTCCATCATGATTCTGTGCTTCAAGTCAGAATCGTTAGGAACAAAAAGTCTGGTTGACTCAAAGTATTCCTTCTTCGTCGATTCTTGCTTCTGGAATAACACCTTCTTGCACTTTTTTCTTCATACACATCAACTTCAGGTCCGTAGCTTGAGCAGCTTTAACTTTATCAATTAAAGTCGATTTAATCGTATGTTTGATATCATCACATGGGTACTTGGAGCCTTTACCTCTATCTCCATCCTTTGCAAGTCATACAAAATGGACCTTTATGTTAACAACTTTGCACTCGTACCTGCATATGATCTTCTACTCAATGCGTTAACTACCACGTTTGCTTTTCCAGGATGATATTGGATGGCATGGTCGTAATCTTTCAACAACTCGAGTCAACGTTCTTCTGTATATTGAGTTCATTTTGGGTGAAGAAATATTTGAGGCTTTTATGATCTGTATAGATATCGAATTTCTCCCCATACACGTAGTGTCTCCTGATCTTCAATACGAAAACGACTGCTGCCAACTCCAAATCACGAGTAGGATAATTCCTCTCATATTCTTTGAGTTACCACGATGTATAGGCTATGACTTTCCCATGTTGCATGAGAACACATCCTAACCCTTTGCCTGAAGCATCGCTGTAGATAACAAATCCATCCGAACCAGATGGTATTGTCAGAACAAGTTCCGAAATGAGTCAACTCTTGAGTTCTTGAAAACTCTTCTCACAATCCTTTCTCCAACCGAATTTTGTATCTTTACGAGTCAGCTGAGTTAACTGAGTAGCGATTTGAGAAAATACTTCCACGAATCTCCGATAATAACCAGCTAAGCCCAGAAAGCTACGTACTTCGGTCACCGACTTCGGTTGCTCCCAAATTTGTATTGTTTCAATCTTCGTCGAGTCGATAGATACTCCATTTTTTGACACCACGTGCCCAAGGAATGCTACTTCCTCAACCTAGAACTCACATTTCTTCAGCTTGGCATAAAGCTTGTTTTCACGAAGCCTTTGCAGTACCAGCTTCAAATGGCGCTCATGATCTTCACGGGTTTTGGAATAAATGAGGATGTAATCAATAAAGACAACAACTGTGACACCCCCAAATCTGAGTTACCTGACCCCTCAGTTTGGTGATCACGATCCATAATATAATAACATCTAACTACCCATTCATATAGAAATAGTAATACATAAGTCATTAACAGAGATTGTTAATACATTAGTCCCAGGTCTGCTAACCTTAACATTACAAACATACCCCGTAGATATACAAAAAGGGTTTACAAACAACATAATAAATATGCTTCATCATAACTAATTTATCACTATGCCTTTGCCTCTATTCTTCACAGCACCTTTTGCAACTTCGTCCCCAGCTGAAAAGTTTTATTTAGTAAGGGTGAGCAACAAATTTTCCCTGCAAGTTAAGACATATAATGAATATATACGAATCAAGAGTATCAGACTCTCTAATTTGATGTAATGATAACAAAGTTCGGGGAACTTTGAATTAGCTGAATAATTCGTTAATCAATAACAAGTCTTCTCGTATTCTAGGCAACACAATAATCTGATAATGAAAGAGTACAACGCTTTCAAAGTTTCTACGATATTCTATTGAATAAATAAGAATCAATTCTAAGAAAAAACAAAGTGGAATATTTTCCAGATTTATGTTGAGTGATCCATTGGATCTAGAACTTCTCTTCACGGGTATCTACCAAAGATTTACTTTGATACATACGCATGTGTATCAGATAATCATAAAGATTAAATCATACCCCTCTGCAAGTATAATAAGTGATCAGCTTTATTATACCCTATAGTATGCATAATACTTAACAGTTCGCAATGGCTGAATATACGACCTAAAATATTCCCTTTATATAAAAGGTTGTTCTTCTCAATCTCAGAATCAAGATTTTGATTTAACAACAAAATGCAATGATTTCAATATCTAATCACTTCTCAAACCTACCAACTTTTCTTTTTCGATCTAGCCGATACAACTAGCATTGATCTATCAATAATAATTAAATTATCTACTCTTCTCTTCTCGAACCTATCAAGTTCTAACAAATTTCGTCTAGCTAGAATAATTAGTTAAGAAATTTCTCAATATAATTTGACAATAAACAGGAATTATATGTACTGTCAATATTAGCTTCTATAGATATGAATATCCAATAACAGTAATTCTACGAATATATATTTTCTAAATCAGTAATTCAATTTGAATTATTAAACATGCACTAATTGCGAATAATCAACAATAAATTCTTGGACGTGGTCTAATTAACAATAATTAACCACCATAATAATTTAACAATATTAACTTAGGGTTGAGTTAGGAAACTTTCCTTCCGCGTTGATTACAGCTACATAATATACTTATCTGCTTTCTAAAGTCCTATAACCAATAATATCGGTCTCTCAATTAGCACAATAATTTATAATCATGTAACACTGTATTCTACAGTCAAACTTCTCCTAGGCACATTACCACATAGCCACATGAGTGTTTATAACCTATATAAACACTTATCAAGTCTAATTATTTCGGGGTGTTCTGGTCACCCTATCCGATAATTAACACGTTGATTGTCAATTTTAATTTGGTTTCTAAGCTTCAATATTAATTTAGATAAGTCAATTATCAATAATAATATTTTTCGGAAGCTTTTAATAATTTATAAACAATTATTATAATTTATAATAATTTTTCAAACATCAAAATCATTTATAAATGATTTAATTATCAAATAATCTTATCATTATTAATATTTAATAATATAAAAAATATTAATAGCATATTTGGTCAAAATATTAAAGTTATTATTAATAAATTAAAATATTTTTAAATCATTAATATTCTACTTAAATGATTTTTAAATTAATTAAAATCATTTTAAACAATCACCATTAATATTTAAATATTAATGAAATTATTATCAAAATATTAAAAGTCATTAATTATAACTTAAAATATTTTTAAAACATTTTTCTCATTTTTAAATGATTTTTAAATTAATAATATCATTTTTAATTCATTTATTTAATTTAATAATTAAATAAATCTAATATCATTAATATTAATTTATTAATGAAAATTCTCCAAAAATATTAAAAGTCACATTTTATAACTCAAAATATTTTTTAAATACTTTATTCTTATTTAAAATGATTTTTATATAATTAAAATTATTTTCTCTAATTTATTTAATACACTAATTAAATAAATAAAATAGCATTAATATTCAAATAATTATAAATATTAATGAAAAATGTCCCAAATATTTAAAAGTTTTTTTCCAGAATTTAGAATGATTTTTATAACCATATTTGTAATTTTTATAATTTATTTTCTATTTTTAAGTATTTATCGGAAAATTAGAAAATAAATTAAATAGAAACCGTTGCTAAAGCCTATAGCAACACTTGTCTGTCGTCTTAGGTGTTTTTGGTGCTCAAGAACACTGACAGATAGGTTTCAAGGGTCATGGTTTGATCGGCAGTAATTCTTTGTACATTCCATTTCTGAGCTAACTTAGACACTGATCATGTAGTGGAAATGTAACTCTAACATATCCAACCAACATCATGATCATAACAGAAACCAACAAGTAGATTCAGCCTCTCAAAGTTACTGTCAGATCACATCTGGGTTTTCTGGGTAACCCAGAAACCCAGACAGGTTCGAGTTGACATTTTTAAGCTCGATTTCTTTTATGTTCTGGTCATCACATGGTTCGGTTTTTGGTCCACACATACAGTGCTCATGATAAGGAACACATATTAATCAACAGATCAGTTAAACAACAATAGAATCAAATTATATGGGACCGTCAAATGCTGTCAGAATCTTTGTTCATACAGTTTTTTGGAAATTCCAGAATTGTAAAAGCAGTGCGAGTGGCCTACTTTGACCACTTGCTATGATCTATCTGTTGCTTGTTTAAGAGTTCTAAGGCCATGGATCTAGAGTACAAACAACATGCTACAAATAAGTTACAACAAAAACAGCATAACACTTAAAACCTGACAGATCAAGAAGCTTAGAAATCTTGTCAGACACCGAAAAATGCTTTCTAGGTTACCCAGAATGCAGCTGGTCAACGTCGGTTAACTCACTTTGACCATGAATATCGTGCAATCTGGACATGTAATGGCTGTGATTCCACTTCCAGATTATAGTCCTCATGTCAGACTACCGATCCAAAACATAAAACAGGAAACATAAAAAACAGACACGGATCTGTGGCTCCTGACATTAGCTTGTCAGACCACAAATCGTGTTCTTGACAGTTTTGGAAAAACTCGATTTTAAAGCATTTTGATGCTATGGATCTATGTTATATCAACATAGATCATCATTAAACATCATCTAGCAAAGATCTAAACACATAAACACAAAAGTATTCTTAGCAACTTGGATCAAAATAGGTTTTAGGTTTATACCTTCTTTCTTCAAATCCTTGATCTTAATCTTCTTAGTTGTTCTTTTTTGATCAAGGGGTTGTTATAGGGATAGACGAACTTGATAATTTTGGTGGTCTTGGTGAGAGAGAGAGAGTATGTGAGAGCTTGGATGCAAAATAAATGAAATGCTAGACTTTCTCTCTCCCAAATCTATTTATATGATGATATGTTCCTTGGATTTGAGATTTTTGGCTGGTGTTGCTAGAGATTTGAAGTAACAAAGTCAATGTAGTTGCTCAACTACTAAAGTTGCTAGCATTTTTACAAGTTCTCATTTAAAGAAAATGCAAAAAGGGCATTTTGGTCTTTAGCAAAATAAATTTAATGGCACACTTGACAATTGCACAAACCCTTAGGGTTCAACCCTTAGGTTCTAACCCTTAGGTTTTACATCCAATTCTAGAATTTTCTAATTAGTGTTTAAAAATAGAAAATTAAGAATTTCAAAAATGTAATTAGGGTTTTAAATAGAAATTAATATTTCTAAAGTCTAATTAGGGTTTCCTAATTATATTAACACATACTAATCACTTTAGGCTTGCTAATTAGGATTAGGGTTTCCTAATTAGGGTTTTATTTAGAAAAATAAAAATTTAAAATTATAATTAGGGTTTGTAAAATAGAAATTAAGATAACTAAAAAATACTTAGGGTTTTCTAATCATATTTAAGTTTAATAAACAAGTTAAGCTTACTAATTAGGACTAGGGTTTCCTAATTAGGGTTTAGGATTCCCGGATTTTAAATTAGCGTTTCCCGACATTCGTTTAGTGTTACTAACTGTACGTTAGGGTTTTTAAACCTGAGATTAGGGTTTCTAATCCCTTATTAGGGTTTACTTATTTTAAACCTTATTCGATCAATCATTGATCAAAAATTCTAAACAATACAAACGCGTACTCATTAATATAATTATTTTAATTATATTTTCTATTGAATCCCTATCCAGAAATTAGGGTTAGGGTTTCTATTCTCCATTAAGCACAACTCTACTCTTAATTTATTAGTCAATACCCAAATTCACTAAGTCTCACAGCTCCTATCACAGATACACAAAACAATAATGATAATTAATAATAATATTAATTAAAAAAAAATTATTCGTAAAATTCGGATTATTCAAAATCCCGGGTTATCACATTCACCCCTCTTTAAAAGGATTCCGTCCTCAGAATCACCGCTTCCTTACTCCCTAAAATCTTTTAAAATTGTATCATCAATTCATTTTATTAACACGATTTTCATTTGTGTGTCATATTCTAACCTTCGACTTGAATCTATAAAAGAAAACAATTCACATCAATATCTAACTCATACTTCTCGCGTAATTTAATTTCTAACCGAACTCTTCATTCGTCAGCTTTTTTCTGGCAAATTCTTTGCATTTTGAATTTGTCATGCTAAAAGTGAATGTTGTTGGTCTTCCTGGTTGTGCAGGTCCTCGAATCGACAAGGTTCCGCTGCCGGGTCCCTTGTTGGCACTTCCCCTCTCTATATTTTTCTTCGGACAATTCCGGACCAGATGATCGGTCGACCCACACGCAAAACAACCTTGTGTTTTCTTTGGAATGGGACACTCGGGAGAGATGTGTCCCTCATGGCCACAGTTATAACAGACTCTTTTTTTCTTCAAACAAACTCCTTGATGATGCTTCCCGCAACCTACACACGGTGCACCTTTCCTCCTAATCTCTACTGGATTATTTCCTGAATTAATATCACCATCCCTCTTACGTTTATTAAGATCACTACCTCCACTACCACCTATCATATTATTCCCTCCAGCCTCCTTTCTTTGTTCTTGACTATTCTTTAATACAGCTTCAATTTCTCCCTCAGTGATAATGGCTTTTTCTAGTAACGCTGAAAATGAATTAATTTGCAGCACATCCAACTTCTCAAGTACCAATGATTTCAATCCGTTCTTAAAACATCGTGCTTTAAACTCCTTAGTGTCCACTTGATGTGGAATAAATTTAGCTAATTCGTTGAACTTGACAAAATATTTTGTCACTGTCATATTATTCTGCTTAAGATTCACCAATTGTTCTTCCATATTTAACTTTAGACCTACCTTCCTTGGCGGCATTATCTGATAAGAATCTTATATTAATTCTATTTCTCTACACAAATTTTTATTAATAACATAATAAAAATAACTCAATAAAAAAAACTTCTCATATAATCTCATAAATAGCACACAGTACATCTAGCACTTAACACATAGCACTATCCCTTTTTAAATAATATCAGGATTAACAACACAACTTTAAACAAAAGTTGTAATTCTCCATTCACACATAACTATTCCCAGTTCATCAAAGTTACCACACCTAGGGGTTCAGGAACTTGCCACAATTATATGAATGTATGAACTTATCCTAGTCAGACCTTTGGCGTCCATTCGTTGAGGGGTTCAAAACATTTCATATAGCTGAGTCATGAACTTACCATTAGTATGAGTATTAAGAACTTAAAGTTAATCTTAATCTTATATTCATATAGAAAATAAAGATTGCATTCATACAAACATATATATTTACATATGTTCACTCATCGTTCTTGATATTACAATCGTTACTATCACACTCTATCAAAAGATACTATCGCTTAAACTTAAGCTATCTACCGTCCACTCCCTTCACCAGTCTTCTTATTACTGGGACACTTGATGAATTTGTGACCCATTCTCCCACATGAAAAACACTTCCTCATATTCGTCTTAGGACAATGCTAAGAAATATGTCCTTCCTGCTTACAATTGAAACAAACGTTCTTCCACATCATGCATTCTCCCACATGAGTCTTTCTACACTTGCTACAGGCTTGCTTCTTCCTCGGGTTTGACTTTCAGAATTAGGGCTGTCGTTGTCCCTCTTTCTCTATTTCTTGTCTTTATGCTGCTTGTTTGTTCCTTCAGATGATCCACCACCTTCAGTCTTCATCCTTTCCACTGCGCCGCCATTGCTCGTTAGTTCTTGATCATCTCGCGTAACGCCACTCTTCTCGTCGTCCAACTCCTCCAAGAGAAATACTTTACTCCGGAGTTCTTGGACTTCTGCAGATTCTTCATCTTCTTCTTTAACTTTGTCTTATTCTCTTTCTCCACCTTAGCTTCTTCGGACTCTTCCTCCTCATCACCACTCAGATACATCTCGGGATAATCTTCATGATCTCTCCCCAGATTGATCATAGGTTCATCTTTTTCCACCTTCTCAACTGATTCGCTTTGCGCTGGCACCTCGGCTACTGGCAATGGTGCAACAACCACTAGCATTTCCGTACTCATTTCATCTTCTCCAGACATCCTACAATCAGTCTAAATGACTTGAATAATACTTCTCCAATACAAACTTCTCACACTATGTGTCCACATATCTCATTATCGATGCACTTCGGCAATCCCTCACTTAGAACTTTAAATGAGATTTCTCTATCGCTTATGGTTATAATCCTAGGGTTTCACCCCACTTAAGGTTTATAACCTATAGTTCTTCTACCAACATGTGACACCTTGGTCACTACAGCTTTGATACCAACCCGTGACACCCCCAAATCTGGGTTACCTGACCCCCAACTTTGGTGTGCACGATCCACAATATAATAACATCTAACTACCCATTCATATAGAAATAGTAATACATAAGTCATTAACAGAGATTGTTAATACATTAGACCCAGGTCTGCTAACCTTAACATTACAAACATACCCCGTAGATATACAAAAAGGGTTTACAAATAACATAATAAATATGCTTCATCATAACTAATTTATCACTATGCCATTGCCTCTATTCTTCACATCACCTTTTTCAACTTCGTCCCCAGCTGAAAAGTTTTATTTAGCTTGGGTGAGCAACAAATTTACCCCGCAAGTTAAGACATACAATGAATATATACGAATCAAGAGTATCAGACTCTCTAATTTGATGTAATGACAACAAAGTTTGGGGAACTTTGAATTAGCTGAACATTTCTATGATATTCAATTGAATAAACAAGAATCAATTCTACGCAATAACAAAGTGAATAAACAAGAATCAATTCTATGCAATAACAAGAATCAATTCTACGCAATAACAATTCAACGCAATAACTTAAAATATTTTTAAATCATTTATATTATACTTAAATGATTTTTAAATTAATTAAAATCATTTTTAAACACTAACCATTAATATTTAAATATTAATGAAATTATTATCAAAATATTAAAAGTCATTAATTATAACTTCAAATATTTTTAAAACATTTTTTTCTCATTTTAAATGATTTTTAAATTAATAATATCATTTTTAATTCATTTATTTAATTTAATAATTAAATAAATCTAATATCATTAATGAAAATTCTCCAAAAATATTAAAAGTCACATTTTATAACTCAAAATATTTTTAAATACTTTATTCTTATTTAAAATGATTTTTATATAATTAAAATTATTTTTCTCTAATTTATTTAATACAATAATTAAATAAATTAAATTGCATTAATATTCAAATAATTATAAATATTAATAAAAAATGTTTCAAATAATTAAAAGTTATTTTTCAGAATTTAAAATGATTTTTAAAACTATTTTTGTAATTTTTATAATTTATTTCCTATTTTTAAGTATTTTCCGGAAAATCAGAAAATAAATTAAATAGAAACCGTCGCTAAAGCCTGTAGCGACACTTGTATGTCGTCTTAGGTGTTCTTGGTGCTCCAGAACACTGACAGACATGTTTCAAGGGTCATGATTTGACCGGCTTTAATTCTCTGTACATTCTAGTTCTGAGCTAACTTAGACACTAATCATGTAGTGGAAATGTAACTCTAACATATCCAACTAGCATCATGATCATAACACAAACCAACGAGTAGATTAAGCCTCTCAAAGTTAGTGTCAGATCACATCTGGGTTTTCTGGGTAACCTAGAAACCCATCAGTGTCGAGTTGACATTTTCAAGCTCGATTTCCTTTATGTTCTGGTCATCACATGGTTCGATTTTGGTCCTCACATGGTTCAGTTTTTGGTCCTCACATACAATGCTCTTGATAAGGAACACATATTAATCAACAGTTCAGTTAAACAACAATAGAATCACATTATATAGGACGGTCAAATGCTGTCAGAATCTTTGTTCATATCGTTTTCTGGAAATTCCAAAATTGTAAAAGCAGTGCGAGTGGCCTACTTTGACCACTTGCTATGATCTATCTGTTGCTTGTTTAATAGTTCTAAGGCCGTGGATCTAGAGTACAAACAACATGCTACAAATAAGTTACAACAAAAACATCATAACACTTAAAACCTGACAGATCAAGAAGCTTAGAAATCTTGTCAGACACCGAAAAATGCTTTCTAGGTTACCCAGAGTGCAGCTGGTCAACGTCGGTTAACTCACTTTGACCACGAATATCGTGCAATCTGGACACGTAATGGCTATGATTCCACTTCCAGATTACAGTCCTCATGTCAGACTACCGATCCAAAACATAAAATAGGAAAAATCAAAAACATACATGGATCTGTGGCTCCTGACATTAGCTTGTCATACCACAAATCGTGTTCTTGACAGTTTTGGAAAAACTCAATTTTAAAGCATTTTGATGCTATGGATCTATGTTATATCAACATAGATCATCATTAAACATCATCTAGCAAAGATCTAAACACATAAACATAAAAGTTTTCTTAGCAACTTAGATCAAAATAGTTTTTAGGTTTATACCTTCTTTCTTCAAATCCTTGATCTTAATCTTCTTAGTTGTTCTTGTTTGATCAAGGGGCTGTTATAGCGACATAGGAACTTGATAATTTTGGTGGTCTTGGTGAGAGAGAGAGAGAGTAGGTGAGAGCTTGGATGCAAAATAAATGAAATGATAGACTTTCTCTCTCCCAAATCTATTTATATGATGATATGTTGCTTGGATATGAGATTTTCGGCTGGTATTGCTAGAGATTTGAAGTAACAAAGTCAATGTAGTTACTCACCTACTAAAGTTGCTAGCATTTTTACAAGTTCTCATTTAAAGAAAATGAAAAAGGGCATTTTGGTCTTTAGACAAATAAATTTAATGGCACACTTGACAATTGCACAAACCCTTAGGGTTTAACCCTAAGATTCTAACCCTTAGGGTTTACAACATCCAATTCTAGAATTTTCTTATAAGGGTTTAAAAATAGAAAATTACGAATTTCGAAAGTGTAATTAGGGTTTTAAATAGAAATTAATATCTCTAAATTATAATTAGGGTTTCCTAATTATATTAACACATACTAATCACTTTAGGCTTGCTAATTAGGATTAGGGTTTCCTAATTAGGGTTTTAATTAGAAAAATAAAATTTCAAAATTATAATGAGGGTTTGTAAAATAGAAATTAAGATAACTAAAATATAATTAGGGTTTTCTAATCATTTTTAAGTTTAATATACAGATTAAGCTTACTAATTAGGACTAGGGTTTCCTAATTAGGGTTAAGGATTCCCAGATTTTAAATTAGGGTTTTCGACATTCGTTTAGTGTTACTAACTGTACATTAGGGTTTCTAAACCCGAGATTAGGGTTTCTAATCCCTTATTAGGGTTTACTAATTTTAAACCTTATCCGATCAATCATTGATCAAAAATTCTAAACAATACAAACGCGTACTCATTAATATAATTATTTTAATTATATTATCTATCGAATCCCTATCCAAAAATTAGGGTTAGGGTTTCTATTGTCCGTTAAGAACAACTCTACTCTTAATTTATTAGTCAATACCCAAATTGACTAATTCTCATAGCTCGTATCACAGATACACAACACAATAATATAAATTACTAATAATATTAAATAAAAAAAAATTATTCGTAAAATTCGGGTAATTCGAAATCTTGGGTTATCACAACAACGAACTGATCCAAATATTCTTTGAACACACAGTTCATCATATCCATAAAAGAAGCAAGAGCATTAGTCAATCCAAAAGACATGACTAAGAATTCATAATGCTCGTACCGAGTTCTGAAAGCAGTCTTCGGAATATCCTCAGTTTTAATCTTCAGCTGATGATATCGAGAACGAAGATCAATCTTTGAAAAGAATTGTGCTCCTTGCAACTGGTCAAACAGGTCTTCAATTCGAGGTAACAGATACCTATCCTTGATGGTGACATGGTTCAATTCTCCGTAGTCAATACAAAGTAGCATACTACCATCCATCTTCTTTACGAATAAAATAGAAGCACCCTAAGGAGATGTACTAGGACAAATAAAACCGATGTTCAACAACTCCTGTAGTTGGACCTTTAACTCTTGAAGTTCAATAGGAGCCATTCGATATGGGGTTTTAGAAATGGGCTTTGTACAATGTTCAATGTCAATAAAGAATTCAACTTCACATTCTAGGGGGTAGACCGGGAAGTTCTTCAGGAAATACGTCAGGAAATTCACTAACAACATAAATATTATTCAAATCTGACGTGTTTTTGTTCAAGTCCATGACATGGGCTATGAAAGCTTGACATCCGTTTTTCAATAAACGAATAGCTTTATGGCTTGATATGACAGTGATTGATTTTAGTGGTTTGGTTGTTTGAATTCGCATAACAAATTGGTTAGGAATATAAAAACTAACAACCTTACAAAAACAATCAATTTTAGCATGATGAGTGGTTAACCAATCAATCCCTAAAATCATATCAAATGCAAGTATTTTAAAAGAAATAAGATCGACAAGTACTGTGAAGGTACCAACTTGGATTAAGCAAGATTTATAAATAGTAGATGTAATGAAAGTTTCTCCTAACATAGTCTCAATAGATAAGTCAAGGTCTAATTTCTCCGGAGTCAAGTTCAACCGTTGAGCACAAGCAGGAGAGATAAAAGAATGGGTAGAACCGGTATCTAATAAGGTATAAACTTTGCAAGAGTTTATGATTAGCTTACCCGTGATCACCTCGTTCGAGTTACTCACATTTTGGGCAGTCACGACAAACGCCCTTCCAGGAACCACCGATTTTGACTTATCCGGGACATCTTTTGGAGTCACCATCCCCGTTGAACTTGGTTTCTCTACAAGACAATCTCTAGCTATATGAACTTCCTTTCCACAGTTATAACAAACCTTGGATTGTTGTGGGAAGTTTGGGCTGATGTGTCCTTCTTTCCCGCATTTATAACAAATGACCGGTGCTCGCTCTCCTCCCCTCGAAATAGCTGATGTTTGTGCTAACGTCTTCACTTTATCATTGGTGTACCATCTCTTTTTGAAATCTCCTCCCGACTAGCTTCTTCTATTAACATGGCCACGATTACCACAAAAGTGGTTAGTGCTTTTGTCCGAATGTTTTCCTCCTCGATGGTTGTCATTGCTCCGATGACTGCTACCATCGGTATGACCTTGGTTGAACATACTCATTATCTTGCTTTAATAATTGAGCCATGTTTACAACATCTGAATATAAAAAAAATTTATGAGAGATAAGATATTGGTTAATCTCGGGTTTTAGACCTCTCAGAAACATCCGCGTCATTCGTTCCTCATTATCTACCAAATGAGGTGCAAACCTGGATAACTCTGCGAACTTTGCTTCGTACTGGGACATAGTCATGTTGTTTTGTTCCAGTCTGATAAACTCTACCTCCTTCATATGACGAATACTTTTAGGAAAGTACTTGTCATTGAACAATTTTTGAAATATTTCCCAAGACATGTTGAGTGCGGCAGGCTGGGTACGCTTCACATATTCCCACCAGTAATCTGCCTCACCGCGGAACATAAAGGTGGAAAATGGAACTTTATGGTCCTCCATGCATCCCAAGACATCGAATATCTTGATAATTTGCTTGACCCATGTTTCTGCCTTGATCGGATCTGGCTTTCCCGCAAATTCTGGTGGTCCCAACTCTTTGAACTGCTTGGTTGTGACATGTCGCGCATTACTATCATTTCCACCCGTATTGTGTACACGAGTCTCCCTCGTTTGATTTTCATTAACTGCAAAAATCTTCTAAACATCCCATCATTCATCATTTGTTCGGTAGTGTTGTTCACAGGAGGAATATTGCCTTCTTGTTGCACGTTCCCTTGGGTGGTGATTAAAGGTGTCTCCACGGTCTCATTCACTCCATTGTTAATATTTACGGCTGCCATTCTCAAATACTCCCACAAAATAAGGGTTAATTAACAAATTAACATATCACATGTTAACCATATGCTCCTACTGACCAACCAAATAAGCTTAGGTATGACATATTAGCGAAGGATTACTCATCGCTCCCCTCCTAGTTCTATTCCCCGATCTCCGCCAGAGACCATATCCCTAAGCTTTGATACCAACTATGACGCCCCCAAAATAGGTATACATCGCCCATTCTGAGTCGCCAAATACATGGTACAGAAACAAATACAACTTCAGTAATACAATTATCGTGCAAAATACGACAACACATATACTGTGAGTTTGAATCCAAATATTGTCTAATAGAAAATTACAAACTCAAAAGGAGTCCTCATTACAATTATTGATACACTATTCTACAAAATAGTGAGGACTACTAAAACAACTATCCTGAACCATCACTCCATACCCCGGCTAGTTCCTGCTATGTTCTCACCTCTTGAGAAGAAAAATGGAACAAAAAGGAAAAGGGTCAGCTTAACTAGCCCAGTAAAGAATATTCTGACTAAGATATACACAACAAATTATAATTAGTCTTCAACATGGAAAAATCTGATAGAATATCATAGACAACAAGTTTTAGATCAACAACTACAATGGAAACAACAATCCATTAGAAGAGTCAAGTAAAGAATGAATTCTACTATCTTATAAGATTTAAAAGTCCATCATCAATATTTTATCCTTGTATCATCAATCAATATACATCTTGAATCAAATATTCATCTTTTCAAGACAGACCAAAGATATTCATTTGTATCACCAGTTGGTCATGTTCATCTCAACACCTGTTCATCTTTGCACTACAGGCCAAAGATATTCATCAGTTAATCATTCATCTTTGCACTACAGGCCAAAGATATTCAGTACTATCATCATTTAGGACTGAGGATGATGAAAAATATCTTAAAGAAAACGAATCCAGTGAGACAAAATGACAAATATTGGGGATTCGTATTACAGTTTATCCAAGTTCAATAATACTCCATAGTAACCAATTGTGAAGCAGAGTTCAAAAATAAAGTTCAAAACATGGATACAATCAAAGATACTAACCATAATAGACATCTTGGACAAAAACGAGAAATTTTTATTTCTCGGTGAATAGTGTCGTACTCGTGAATAGTGCCATATATGTGAATAGTAATCCCGACACAAAAAGGTAGATATTCCACAATAAAATTCATATCAACATTTCGGCATAATGTTATTGAAGAAAATAATATCATTTACGAAGAAAATAACATCCATTACATCAAAAGAACAATACTTCCGGTTGAAATATCAGGTATAAGGCTGAAGGAAACTTGCACTGATGAATAGCAACTCACAAAGTATCTAAATTCTCACAAAATACGCTCGATAATATAGAGAGAGAAAGGGAGAAAACTTATTTCTGGTGTGATTTTTAATTTTAACTAAGCACCCAATTTATAGGAAAATGCTTAGAACACCATAGCAGACTAACCTGCTATCCGATGGCTTTACCTGCTACTATTCACGCCCACCACTTTTGAAAATAAATTCCAGCACATTTCATTTCTCACCAATCAAAAATGGGGCCCACCATATTTTTAATAAAAATAATTATTTCTGAAACTTCAATAATTCATAATAAATAGCCCTTTTATCAAAAAAATACGAATTTTATGCCCATTCCATAGGAAATTAAGTTCTCTACAACTTTGTTGATTTAAGGTTTTCTAAACGAAAAATGACCGAAATCCATATACAGACGATTTTTAATACATCCATTCTGACAAAATACTGATAAAACACCTCAGCATTAATTCCTTTATTTATAACCACAATAAATATATCCATCATTTATATCCACATAAAATAAATATTTCCTTATCATATAAATTAATAATTAATTATTCACAAATAATATTACAGAATCACAATTATGACAACCTGGTCATTCCCAGGAAAGAAGGGGCTTTCCAATAATGATTTCTCCTTATTGGCACGCAAATATGTGACTAAACCCCTTTCCTAGACAGAACTTCCTTAGATATTGCCAATAATGATATCTAATAATATTATTCAAATAATATAAATTATTGATCTGATACTGGGAAATACTGTGCATGACAATTATTAAAATAACAATAATATAAAATATCAACGTAGCAATTATTGAATCAATAAAATAAAATATTGAAAAGTAATTACTGTAACAATTATTGAGTAGTGCCTTCTTACGTAAGAATCAATAATTCAAAAATACTATTGAATACGTAAGAATCAATAATTCAAAAATATTGTGCAATACCGTGTGCTACTGTGCAACCACGTGTATTACTGTATTTTAACCACCGAGTATTCCAACAGTGTTAACGGTAAAAAACTACGCAGTTATTTATAAAAACTCAAACTTGTCGTTTTTTTCATCCGACCGTTTCCGTTATGAGGCCCACAAATGGCTGCGCCATCGTACCAATATTCCCCGACAACAAGAATATTCCACGACAAAACGAATATTCCCCAAAAATAATGAATATTTTATAACCACTTGCTTATTTTACAAAATTTTCACATTTCACCCATAACCAAAGCATTATATCAAATTAACACATTATTATTCACAATAATAATTAGAGGAAATTCGATTTTATTCATTAAAAAGTTGGGGTCTTACAACCTCCCCTCCTTATGAAATTTCATCCTCGAAATTGACGTATGTACCTGGTGTTTCGAAAAGGCGAGGATACCTTGCTTTCATTTCTAATTCACACTCCCAGGTCATTTCTTCAATAGCATGGTTTCTCCATAAAACCTTAACTTGTGGTATAACCTTGGTGCGTAGGACATGCTCTTTCTTATCCAAGATCTTAACAGGTACCTCCTCGTACGTTAAATCATCGGCTATCTCATTTGGTTCTAACTCAATAATGTGGTTCGGGTCTTTCACATATTTACGAAGCATAGATATATGAAAAACATTATGAACACGAGACATGCTTGGAGGTAATGCGAGTCTAGAGGCCACATTTGCTATTCGATCAAGAATCTCAAATGGACCAACAAATCTTAGATTGAGCTTTCCCCTCTTCCCAAATCTTGTAATTCCCTTCCACGGAGTAATACGTAACAATATATGATCCCCAATATTAAATTCCACGTCCTTTCGATGAAGATCCACATAACTCTTTTGTCAATCCTGTTCCGTTTATATACGTTGTCGAATCGTTTGGATCTTTTCTATAGTTATGCATACCAATTCGGGTCCCAACAATGTTGCTTCTCCCACCTCATCCCAGCATACTGGAGAGCGACACTTTCGTCCATACAATGCTTCAAATGGAGCCACACCTATACTAGCCTGAAAACTGTTGTTGTAGGAGAATTCCACCAATGGCAGGTACTTATCCCAACCCCTTTTGAAATCTAGGACACAGAGTGATAATAGATCTTCAAGAGTTTGAATAGTCCTCTCTGATTGCATGTCCGTTTGAGGATGGTATGCTGAACTGAATTGTAAATCCGTGCCCATAGCTTTCTACAAGCTAACCCAAAATCGTGAAGTGAATCTTGGGTAACGGTCTGAAACTATGGATACTGGCATGCCATGCAATTTCACAATCTCATTTACGTACATACTAGCAAGACGTTCAAGGGAATAAGTCTCCTATATAGACAATAAATGAGCAGACTTGGTTAATCTATCAACAATGACCCAAATCGCATCTATGCCTTAAGAAACCTTGGGAAGACCCGTAACAAAATCCATGGTAATGTGAACTTATTCCCACCTTTAAAATAAAATAAAAATTATATGAAAAAATTCTTATTTATTTATATAGAGAATATCGGGTTATTACAGCCGCCACCCAAAATGAATGTTTCTATCTAAGCTTCCTGTTACAAATGGAACCTAAGAAGATAGAGGATGCTATGGAAGACTACAGCTGGATAGAATCCATGCAGGAAGAACTTAATTAGTTTAAAAGAAGCAAAGTATGGAGATTGGTACCAAGACCAAAGAGTCATCATGTCATTGGAACCAAGTGGGTCTTCATAAATAAGATGGATGAAGATGTAGTAATAACCAGGAATAAGGCAAGACTAGTGGCCAATGGTTACTCTCAGGAAGAAGGCATTGACTAAGATGAGACATTTGCACCTGTTGCCAGACTAGAAGCCATCAGAATATTCCTTGCCTTTGCTGCTCACATGAAATTCAAGGTCTTTCAGATGGATGTCCAAAGTGTATTCCTGAATGGTAAACTTCAAGAAGAAGTTTATATAGAGCAACCTCCAGGTTTCATCAATCCATCTCTTTCTAATTATGTTTATAGATTAGATAAAGCCTTATATGGTCTTAAACAAGCACCTAGAGCATGGTATTAAACACTAACTAACTTTATTATTGAAAATGTGTTTACTAGAGGTAGAGTAGATACCACATTATTTATTAGAAAGCATAAAGGCAAAGTCTTACTAATTCAAATATATGTTGATGACATTATTTTTGGATCTACTAATGAAAAGTTATGAAAGAGATTTTCCAAGCTTATGTAGAGCAAGTTTGAAATGAGCTTGATGGGTGAGCTAAACTTCTTCCTTGGACTGCAAGTAAAGCAACCTGATGAAGGAATCTTCATAAACTAAGTCAATTACATTAAAGACTTGCTTAAAAAGTATGGCATGTGTAGACACTCAAAATTTTCTGTACTGCTGTCACTAACATTGCAGGAAGACAAATTCGTCTTTTAAGAGGGAACCCTGAAAGACAATCCATATCCATTCCGGATACTACCGGAAGTTCAACATCAACCCCGGATCGTAATCTAGGTGTAACAATTCCAATCTCGGAGATAACCCCGAGGCGTCCAGATCCAATACTGGAACACACACCGGAGAAGACTGATTAATCTCATAGATAACCCCAAGATATCGTATCTCAACCCCAACCATGGGAATAGCCATCAACCTTGGTGATAACCCCAAGGAATGCAATTTCGGCGATAACCCCGAAAAAGATTGTTTCAAATGCGACCAGCTTCAATCTCGGTGCTCACAACGAGATACACTGTACCAACCCGGCGATAACATCGGGAAGACAGGCACACCTCAAGGATGACAATGAGGACCTTCAACAAATTGCAGCAGTCCAATCTCAGCGAAGCCTGAGCAACGTCTGCTTTATCAGCCCAATCTGGCGATAACACCGGTGAGGGGCAACATCGTCATCTCGCAAACGCGATGCCACACCACATCGTCTCAACATCTCTACGCAACGATGTCCCACAAGACTAACCAATCCCGAGTGACTATTGTGTGGGGTAACGGATGGAAGTTGAAGCTTAAAGACCGGAGGGCGCCGTCCAATCTTCAATGACTTCGTACAAACTCTAATCCCATGCCATCATACAACTCTCGACAACGACGGTCCGAAATAGGTTACAGTTCTGAAAGTTCGAGTGAACATTATAGTGCCCGAGTACACGTACTTCGAGAAGACCGGACCAGAAAAACCCTGGCCCACCCGGGTTGCCTCTAGTACACCTGCGGCTCAACCGCAGGTACACCTGCGGCTAAATCATCTATAAATAGAGGGCTTGGGCTGCCCATTTTTCAAGAGAAAATGGCGAGGAAGCCCTGCCCAATTTGCTATGCACTCACCCCATGCAGTGTACTTTCTCATTTTAAACACATGTGAGCTCATATATAGCCCTTGTGTACCTACAAAAGCCAGTGTTTACCCACTCTAAAGATATAGAAGTCTTCTTTTGCAGTCAACTGTAAGCCTTCTCACACACTTTAGAGTCTTTCTCTTCATCTCTGCACACACCCTTCTTCACGTTGAGAGTTGTGTTACGCGTATTTGCACGGACTTTGGTCCATGGTTTTGTTTCAGCTTGTATGTATATATATATATATATATATATATATATATATATATATATTGACTAACATTATCGATTTATGCCTCGATTGAGCCTAGACTTCGGTCTGGTGCGTTTATTTGCTTTTCTATATATATATTTTTATATATATGAACTGTGTGTCGAACTTTGTTCGATGAGCCTAGACTTCGGTCTGGAGCGTTTATTTACTTTAATATATATATATATATATATATATATATACATTTATTTATATTAACTTTGTGTAATATATATATATATATATATATATATATATTAACTGTGTGTCGGACTCTGTTCGATGAGCCTGGATTTTATATCCGATGCGTTTATATATTCACTTATATATATATATATATATATATTTCGTCCCACCTGGAGTTTACTTCTTGGTGGTTGATCGCTTTTACAGTTTTCTTTACGTTTTTTCCTGTCTGGAGTTTACTTCGTGGCAGTTGATCGCTTTGTACAACTTTATTTACATTTTGTCCCGCCTGGAGTCTCCTTCGTGGCGGTTGACCATATTTACAACTTTATTTACATTTCGTCCCGCTTGGAGTTTCCTCCATGGCGGTTGATAGCTTTTACAACTTTATTTATATTTCTGATCCCCCATGGAGGTGCTTCGTGGTTGGTGATCATGTCTGTATATATATATATTTATAGCTTTTATATATATACCTGCTTACTGCTTTCATACAAATTGCGGTATCATGTGCGCCTAGGAATCATGTGATCACATATTCATCCCATTGGATCTAGATTCGGTTCCCGTGATGAACATTTTCAGCTGTAAACAACTTGTAAATTATTCTGCGTTGTCTGAATTTCCTCAGATGGTTTCCATACCCACGAGGAAGTTGGCATTATTTTGTATATTATTTTCGTACGGATGCCTCACATCTGTCAAATAAAATCAATCAAGCCGAACACTTAATAAAATGGGAGTGTAAAAGGTCTCAATTACTATTGAGCATCAGGGTTTGAAAAACCTCTTTTATAAAACATCACTGCCATATCTTGCTTAAAATTGAAATTTTACATAAATTCAACCCACGTGTATATAGAGTCTAAACGAGGCCTCGACTACTACCAAATAACAAAGACATTGACCCACACACACACAGGATAATAGTTTCTTGAAAAGAGGCGGTCACCAAGTGGTAAAATGGATGTGGGGGTGCCTAACACCTTCCCTCCCGCGATAACCAAGTCCCCGGACCCTAATGAATCTCGGTTTCACCGAGCAGGTTTAGAAGATGTCACATCATTGGGTTAATGTGCAAACCTTTTCCGGTTGTGTTGGTACAATCATTTAAAAACCAATGGCGACTCTTATCAGTCCCATAAATCGACATTATACATGTCGGACCTTTTTCACTTGTTTTTTCAAACAAATCTCACCTAAAATGAGAACACAAAGACCAAGTAACTGAAAGGGACATCCAAAAATCCCGGCGTCGGCTGTGTGGCGACTCATTGGGGACTCCAGTAAGAGGACTTCACCATTGCTACAATCTTTTCAAAACTATTATCTGCTTGTGTGTGGATGTTGCATTTACATTTGATGAATGTGTACGAATGCATTTCCTTATTGCACTTAGTGCTTCGCACCATAACTGCTTGTGATATTAGTGCTTCGTACCATATCTGCTTGTGATATTAGTGCTTCGCACATGTCATCATTTTCATATGGTAAGACGCGATGTATGTGAATGTATGTTGTGTGGTCCCTCCACCAGGAGGCTATCCCGTCGGTGTTTGATTACTGGACTCTTGAGAAGACTAATTCTCTGAGGCTCAGGAAAGGCACCACCCAAATTCCCTCCAATTGAAAGACCGGATAAACTTCCCGTCAAGTAGATTGCGATGATTTGGGAACCTTCATACCAAAAAGCCGCGAGAGTAACCTAAGATAGGTCAGCCTCTGATAAACTCATAACGGAGGAAAGTCTCTTCATGCTCTCATTTCAAATTACTTGTAAACACAATTACTTGTAATTACATTCCATATATATCTTCATGTAATGATAAATATGAAGAAATGTGTACACATACATATTAACATGCTACAAACAGCTGACATCCATTTTGCAGGATAAAATTCCTAAAATGGACACATCACATAGTATGTTATTATACACATTCCCTAAAGACTAAACTATGCAAGTCTTTCACAGGGAACCAATCGGACCTACTACCCGGTCAAAGTCCAAAAGGCTACTGAGCTTATAAATCAATCATGTCGTCATCCAGGCGGTGAACTTAATCCGATTTCATGAAAGAATTCGACGGATTAAGCAAACAAATTATAGATTTGGCTGTTCTGCTCAAAGAACTACACCAGTCTAATCAGGATCCAAAAATACCCGTACATGCTGAATCCTCCGCACAAGGGGGAACCCAGGTCATTATAATACCTGAACTGTAGTTGGATATGACCAACAAAACTCATGATGCTACCCATCCCACTGAAGACCCAGACACTAGTAACATCAAAAAGAAAATCCTCTAAATAAAAGAGACTCTTCGAGCTATCAAAGGAATTGGAGCACATGGAAGTGTTTCATATGTTGATTTGTGTATTTTCCCTGGTGTTCATTATCCAGAAAAGTTTAAAACTCCTGACTTTGAAAAATATGACGGGTTAAGAGATCCTTACACACATTTAAAGGTGTTTATTGGAGAACTTGGATCTTATGCAGAGGATGAAAAACTTAGAATGCAATTATTCCAAAAGAGTTTAACCGGAGAAGCCCGTTCGTGGTACACAAGATTAGACAACTCCAAAATCCATAGCTGGGAAGAGCTAGCACATGTTTTCCTCACTCAATATAGCTTTCAAACTCAGATGGCTCCTGATCGGTATCAAATTACTAAGATCAAGAAATAGTCTAACGAGTCTTTCAAAGAATATGCTCAGAGGTGGAGATGCCTGGCTGCCCAAGTTAGTCCTTCCATGACAGAATTAGAGATGGTCATGACTTTCATAGACATACAAGAAGCGGCTTTCTATGAAAGAGTTTTAGCCGGCATCGGCAAACCATTTTCTGAAATGGTCAAACATGGGGAGATGGCTGAGATGGGATTGAAGTCCGGAAAGATTCAAGACCTCGCTGTACTCAAAGCAGTTGTTGATCACATCCAATCCAGAAATTATGGAAACAACCCCCGGAGGGTCTATAAAAAGAAAGAGGAAGATGTTTCCCTGATACTACAGGGTCTAAAAGACAATCAAAACATGCCTATTCAAAGGAGAAACTACACTCCCTTTCAAGCATAGTCTACGAACCCACCAATACCAAAAGGCGGAGAAGTCAAACGCCCTTGAGTGTTTACACCCTTAGGGGATACCCTCGAGAACATTCTCACTCTTCTGACAAGACAGAAGAAAATTACGTAACTTCTTCCACCAGCCAGCCCTAATGGACGGGGTTTCAATGCTGCTCAGAAATGTGCTTATCATGCCGGGGCACATGGACATGATACTCAAGATTGTTGGGCCTTAAAACACAAGATCAAGGACCTGATAGACAACGGGGAGATTGTGGTCACCAAACCAGATCAACCTCACGTTCAAGACAACCCTCTTCCTCAGCATAAAGAAGAAGAGGTCAACATGATAAATTGGAGTAATGGACATAATTCCAATTTAAGTTGTGAATCCTCCAAGACCCTCAAAGACGGTGATGACAAATGGGATTATGCGAAGTTCCAGTTCACAATGGAATGAAAGATGAATGCATTAGGCATGCAAATTGAGCAATTGGCGGCACTAGTGACTTATCAACATCAAGTTACACGTCAGTTAATCAGACAAGAGCATGCCAGTCTCCTATCTCTCGTCACGAATATGCCCTCGTCACTTTCAGAAAATGAAGTGCTGGAAGACAAAGTGACAAAGAGAGCAAATGCCAAGGCCCGTCGGGATTTTACCCATCCCACTGGAGGCCCAGACACTGGTGACATTAAAAAGAAAGTCCTCCAAATGGAAGAGAGCCTTCGTGCTATCAAAGGAATTAGAGCACACGGTAGTGTTTCATATGCTGATCTTTGTATTTTCCCTAGTGTTCATTATCCAGAAAAATTTAAGACTCCTGACTTCGAGAAATATGATGTGTTAGGAGATCCTTACACACATTTAAAGATGTTTATTGGAGAACTTGGATCTTATGCAGAGGACAAAAAACTCAGAATGCAATTATTCCAAAAAAGTCTAACTGGAGAAGCCCGTTCGTGGTACATAAGATTAGACAACTATAAGATCCATAGCTGGGAGGAACTAACACATGGTTTCCTCACACAATACAGCTTTCATTCTCAAATGGCTCCTGATTGGTATCAAATTACCAAGATCAAGAAACAGTCTAACGAGTCTTTCAGAGAGTATGCTTAGAGGTGGAGTTGCCTGGCTGCCCAAGTTAGTCCTTCAATGACAGAATCAGAGACGGTCATGACTTTCATAGACATACAAGAAGCTCCATTCTATGAAAGTGTTTTAGCCGGCATCGGCAAACCATTTTCTGAAATGATCAAACATGGGAGATGGTGAGATGGGATTGAAGTCCGAAAGATTCAAGACCTAAATTGCACTCAAAGTCATTCTTGATCACATCCAATCTGGAAATTATGGGAACAACCCCCGGAGGGTGCATAAAAAGAAAGAGGAAGATGTTTCCCTGATACTACAGGGGCAAAAAGGCAATCAGATCATGCCCATTAAAAAGAGAAACTACACTCCCTTTCAAGCACAGTCTGTAAACCCTCCAATACCAAAAGGTGGAGAAGTCAAACACCCTCGAGTGTTTACACCCTTAGGGGATAACCTCGAGAACATTCTAAATCTTTTGACAACATAGAAAAAAATTACGCATCTTCTTCCACCAGCAAGCCCTAATGGACGGGGTTTCAATGCTGCTCGGAAATGTGCTTATCATGCCGGGGCACCTGGACATGATACTCAGGATTGTTGGGCCTTGAAACACAACATCCAGGACCTGATAGACAATGGGGAGATCGTGGTCACCAAACCAGATCAGCCTCACATTCAAGATAACCCTCTTCCTCAACACAAAGAAGAAGAAGTCAACATGATCAATTGGAGCAATGGACAGAGTTCCAATTTCAGCTGTGAATCTTCCCAATCCCTCAAAGATGGTTATAACAAATGGGATTATGCCAAGTTCTAATTCATAATGGAATGAAAGATGAAAGCTCTATGCAAGCAGATTGAGCATTTGGTGAAACTGGTGACTTATCAGCATCAAGTTACACGTCAATTAATTAGCCAGGAGCATGCCAGTATCCTACCCCTTGTCATGAATATTCCCTCATCACTTTCAGAAAATGAAATGCTGGAAGACAAAGTGACAAAGAGAGAAAATGCTAAAGCCCGTCGGGATTTTTCCAACAAAAGGGAATTCACCTATTTAGGCCAACCTATGGAGGAAATCCTTCATATGTTAATCAATGAAGGAAGGATCAGTTCCCTTCTACCTCCAATCAACCCCTGTTCAGGGCAGTACAACTCTGATGGAGTATGTCAATATCACTCCCAGTCTCGCGGTCACATCACAGAAGAATGATGGGCACTCTACAACCTTATCCAAAATCTAATTGACAGTGGTGTCCAGCACTTAGCAAACGACGATACTGTGTTACGTGCAAGTGAGAATTCATGCCCTACTAAGTGGAAGAGTGTGGTAGCAATCATATCCACTGAAACTGATAGGGTTAACAAATCATTCGCAATGCCAACAATTCAACTCAAGGGAAGAAACAATCCTTTGAAAGTGGTCGCTCCTGAGCCAATCAACTTGCCGTGTAGAGCACAATATCCTATTGTTAGCTTGCGCACAATTCCGTGGAATTATGGAGAAGGTGAAGGATCCACCTCACATATAACTGCTACAGTGTCGAAGGAAAATCCATTGTATCTTCCCCAACGGGTGATGAAGCCTACCATCAAATCAAAGGGGAAAATACCCATGGAGAAGATTGAAAAATTCCTCCACACTATGGGTCATCACGAAGCTAAGGTGGTTTCAAGCTTAAAAGAAGTTCCACAACAAATATCAATTCTAGACTTGGTCTTAACTTTCGAGAATCACCGGAAGATCTTGTTGAAGGTTTTAGAAGAAGCCTATCTACCAACATCAATTGATATGGAAAATTTTCAACATCTGGTTGATCACATTTTCAACAACAATGTGATATCCTTCACTGATGATGACATACCGCCCGAAGGGACCGGTCATTGCAAGCCGTTGCACATGGCGGTCTTGTCCTCCGGATACATGGTAGTTGGAGTCTTAATAGATGGAGTTTCCTCTCTGAATATCTGTTCATACGCTACCTTGGTGAAGATAAATATCAATCTCAACTGAATTCGGAGTAGCCATACTATCATTAAAGCTTTTAATGGAGCCCGTCAGAATTCGGTCGGAGTAATTGAACTGCCAATAGAAATTGGTCCTCATACATTCTGCGTAACTTTCTATGTGCTCAAGATTGATTCGCGATACAACCTGTGTAGGGTTTCGACACAGAAACGCACAACGGAAATAGAAAAATTTAAAACAAATTCGAAACCCTAAACAGGATCCATGCGAAAAATAGTAAATTCAGTAGTTAGAAATTATACCGATTAAGAAAGCGATTAAACGATGCGGTCGAATCTCCAACGCAATTCGAATGAACTGCGTCTCTACGGTATCCACACAAACGCTCCATGAATCATCCTACGATCTGCAGAAGAAGGAATCGCGGTACTAACCCCCAGTGATGAGGATTTTCGAAACTGTTTTCTCTAGTCTCTCTCTAAGAGCGGCTAGGGTTTTTGTTTTGATTAACTTTCCAAAGACGCTGATATATCAAATATATAGCAATAAATCAGAATTAATCAAAACCCTAATCTAATTAAAATAAAATCCGAATTTATATATATATATATATTATATCTTAATTAAGTCTTACTTTATTAATATATATACATATACAAAGCATCCTTTTAATTTAAATTCGTGATTTAAATACTATCAAATATATTGATATATTTAGATCCTTACAATTTAAATTAATTCCCTTTTAATAACGTTCTTTGTGTGTGACCCTATAGGTTATTATTACTTTGACAATAATTTTAAAATCATATTATAAAATTATAAATAGTGGGTGGCATCTAGTAATGCATCACTGCTACCCAAGTAATAATAAGATCGATGATTCGGTGCAACCTTTTCGTGACCAATGTTTCAATGTAATTTAATCCTTTTAACCTTAATATCCTAGATTAAACTCGAGTCATGGAATGTGTCATACTCTTCATAATTTAATCTTAGTTTTATTGATCAATGAGTAGACTATATGAAATAAATCAATATTTGAGCATGACCATGCATTTCATAGTCCTAATCAATCAAGAGGCCTATGGATATCACCCCTAATATATAGGATAGTTAAATTCCATCTAGATCACTCATATTCCTCACACGATTCATGAAGTACCCAATAATCACCTTTATAGTCCACCCTATTAAAGGTGACATTTGATGATATCAAAGTACATAAATTCTCGTGTAGAAATATAGTGATTTCAGGTCGGACGACCATTACATCATTGTCACTATAAGAATCGCTAATGACACTTCGATGCTCCACATAGAATTCTCATGGTGGGTCTGTCCAGTACATCGTTCTCTAACACATACCTATGCATTGACTTGATATCTCATATATTTATGACCAATGAGATTTAGTCATCAGTCAATCCACATACTAGTCTCAGTGCATCATTGTTGTCCTATCAACAATGGTACTCGACTAGAGACATTTAAGAGCAATGATACTAATTGTAATTATATAATCTCATGTTAAAGTCACATATTTGAAACTATATAATTTGTATCACTGTTCTAAGGAATTTTATTATGTTAACATTTATATAACGCAGTAAATAAAACCATAATAAAATCATTCATTTATTTAATCAAATATAATAGCAAAATGTTAAGCAATTATATTAAATAATTGGCCTCTAGGGCATAAACTCTAACAATCTCCCACTTGCACTAGAGCCAATCACTCATGTATCTAATACTCATGGAACTAGTGTGATCGTCGTGCTTCTGCTGTGACAAAGCCTTGGTCAGTGGATCTGCAACATTATCATCTGTTGGCACTCTTCCTATATGTACATCTCCTCTATCAATGATTTCACGGATGAGATGGTATCGCCTAAGTATATGCTTGGATCGTTAGTGAGATCTGGGTTCCTTAGCCTGTGCAATGGCTCCATTATTATCACAGTATAGAACAACCAGATCAACAATGGTTGGAACAACACCAAGTTCAGTGATGAACTTTTTAATCCATACAACCTCCTTGGCTATACTAGAAGCAGCAATATACTCAGCATCTGTTGTAGAATCAGCTACTGTCTCTTGCTTCGAACTTTTTATGTTAACAGCACCACCATTAAGGCAAAACACAAAACTTGACTGAGACTTATAGTCATCATTGTCAGTTTGGAAACTAGCATCAGTGTAACCCTTTACTGCCAGTTCATCTTCACCTCCATATACCAAGAATGAATCCTTAGTCCTTTTCAGGTACTTGAGGATATTCTTGACTGATGTCCAGTGACCTTCACCTGGATTCGACTGGTATCTTCTCGTCATGCTCAAAGCATATGAGACATCCGGACGAGTACATATCATTGCATACATGATAGATCCAATTGTCGAAGCATAAGGGATCTTTCTCATACGCTCCTCATCATCTTGTGATTTAGGACATTGGGCCTTAGAGATCTTTACAGCATAAGTCACGGGTAAGTTTCCTCTTTTTGCCTCTTGCATACTGAACCGTTTCAACACTTTATCAATATATGTACTTTGACTTAGGCCGAGCATTTTTCTCGATCTATCTCTATAGATCCTGATACCTAAAATGTAGGCAGCATCGCCCAAATCTTTCATGGAGAAACATTTTCCTAACCATGTTTTTACAGCCTGTAAGGAAGGAATGTCATTCCCAATAATTAATATGTGATCAACATATAATACTAGGAATGTGACTCCCATTAACCCTCATATATACACAAGGTTCATCTTCATTTTTAATAAAGCCAAATTCTTTTACTACTTCATCAAATCGAAGATTCCAACTCCGAAAGGCTTGCTTCAATCCATAAATGGATCGCTGCAGCTTACATACCTTTCCAACATCCTTTGGAGTGACAAAACCCTCAGGTTGTGTCATATACACATCCTCAAGGAGATTTCCGTTAAGGAAAGAAGTTTTAACATCCATCTGCCAGATTTCGTAATCATAAAAAGCTGCAATAGCAAGTAAGATCCTGATAGATTTAACCATTGCCACTGGAGAGAAGGTTTCATCATAGTCAACCCCTTCAAATTTGTTTGAAACCTTTTGCTACCAGTCGGCCTTTATAGGTTTGTACATTACCATCCATGTCGGTTTTCTTCTTGAAAACCCACTTGCACCCGATTGGTTTTACCCCTTCGGGTGGATCAACCAGAGTCCATACTTGGTTAGTATACATGGAGTCCATCTCAGATTTCATGGCTTCAAGCCATTTCTCAGAATCTGGTCCATTCATAGCTTCTTGGTACGAAGCAGGTTCATCTTGATCTATGAGCATCACATCGTCGTTTTGAGTCACAAGATATCAATAATATCTCTTAGGCTCTTGGCGTGTCCTATTAGATCTACGAATGACTTGTGTACTTTGAGCAGGTTCACTTTCCACAATATCTTGTGGTTCCTGCTCACGTTCCAACTCAGGTTCAATGATATTTATTGGTTCTCGAATTTCTTCAAGTTCTACTTTCCTCCCACTGTTTCCTTTAGAGACAAATTCTCTTTCTAGACAAATACCAGTTCGAGCAACGAACACCTTGTTCTCAGAAGGTTTGTAGAAATTATACTGTTTTGTTTCCTTTGGGTATCCCTCAAAATTACATTTGTCAGATTTGGGTCTGAGCTTGTCAGAATCTAGATGTTTTACGAACGCCTCGCAACCCCAAATCTTCATGAATGACATACTAGGACATTTCCCAGTCCACATCTCATATGGTGTCTTCTGAACCGTCTTTGTAGGAACACGGTTCAGTGTGAATGCAGCTGTCTCTAGGGCATGAACCAAGAAGCTTATTGGAAGATCTGCATGACTCATCATTGATCGTACCATGTCCAACAAGGTTCGATTCCTCCTCTAAGATACACCATTCCATTGTGGGGTTCCAGGTGGAGTGAGCTGTGATATAATACCACACTCCTTTAGAAGGTCATCAAAGTATTGGCTTAAGTATTCACCTCCTTGATCGGATCGAAGGGCTTTTATGCTTTTGCCAAATTGGTTTTGAACTTCACTCTTGAATTCCTTGAACTTTTCAAAGGATTCAGATTTGTGTCTCATAAGATACACATATCCATATTTACTAAAGTCGTTAGTAAATGTAATGAAGTAATAAAACCTACCTCTTGCTAAAGAACTCATGGATCCACATACATCACTATGTATTACTCCCAATACATCGATAGCCCGTTCATTGTGTCCAGTGAAAAGGGGCTTTAGTCATCTTGCCTAATAAACAAGACTCGCATTTCTCATATGATTCAAAATCAAATGAATCCAAGAACCCATCTTTATGGAGTTTGGATATGCGTTTCTCATTTATATGGCCTAAGCAGCGATGCAGTAGAGATATGTCGGATTTGAATCATTTGATTTAAATCGTTTTGTATTTATGTTATAGATAGGCATTTCTAAATCAAGAATATAGAGACTGTTAAACAATTGTGCAACACCATAACAAATATCATTTAAGTAAAACAAACAACGATTGTTCTTTATTATAAATGAAAAACCTTTCTTGTCCAAACAAGAAATAAAAATAATGTTTTTGCTTATAGCAGGCACAAAAAAAAATATCTTCTAATTCTAAAACTAGCCCAGTGGGAAAAGATAAATGATAAGTTCCTACGGCCAGTGCAACAACTTTTGCTCCATTCCCAACTCGTAGGTCAACCTCTCCTTTCGTCAAAGTCCTACTCCTTCGGAGTCCCTGCACATTAACACAAATGTGAGAACCACATCTAGTATCCAATACCCATGATGTAGAAGTAGACAAGTTGACTTCTATAACATATATACCTGAATCAGAAGTCGTACTTCCTTTCCTTTTCTTCATTTCTTCCAAATAATCATGACAGTTCCTCTTCCAGTGTCCAGGTTTTCCACAGAAGTGACATTCACCTTCTTTAGCCACACCACCTTTAGGTTTTAAAGCCTGTTTGGTTTTGGAATTGGGTTTGGCAAAAGATTTAGATCCTATCTTCTTCTTGCCTTTCCAATTTCCCTTAGCATTCCCCTTTTGCACCATCATTATGGGAGCGGGTCCTGCCTTTTACATGTTGTTCTCGGAAGTTCTTAACATGCTCAACAACTCAGTAAGGGGTTTCTCAATTTCATTCATAAGATAGTTCATAACAAATTGAGAGTAGCTGTTGTTCAAAGATTGTAAAACAAGATCAGTTTGGACTTCCAGAGTGATTGGAAAACCCAACCTATCAAGGTACTCAATATACCCAATCATTTTCAGCACATGTGGACCACCTGGATCACGTTCACCCATTTTGCAGTGATACAATGCCTTGCTTCTATCATACCTCTCCTGTCGAGCATGCCCTTCGAACAATTTCTTGAGATGCTCGATCATCTCATAAGAATCCATCAACTCATGTTGCTTCTGAAGCTCAGTGTTCATGGTTGCTAGCATGACACAACTCACGTCCAGAGCATCATCTTGATGCTTCTTGTAAGCATTATGCTCTGTACATGGTACAGTGATAGCTGGTGCTACAGGAATGGGCCCATCAATGACATATAGCTTGCACTCTTGTTTGAGGATAATCCTCAAGTTCCTATGCCAGTCAAGGAAATTAATTTCACTGAGCTTGTCCTTTTCAAGGACTGATCGTAATGAAAGACTATTTGTGTTGTTGTTGTTTGCCATTGATATCTACAATTTATAAGTGCAAAAAATAATAAGTCAAATTACAGAGTTGATATTATGTAATTGATTATAGTACATTCAAAATATACCTCCCACTATTTTATTCAAATTAATAGCCCTCACCATTAATTCGGAAAGCATTTTCTATTAAATCTTTCTAGTGAGCCAAGATCCATATTTCTTTATGACTTAAGTTAGCTTTGGCTAATCTCTTAAAACATTATTTTTTAGGTAGACAACCCTTTTGTCAATTATATCATATATAACTCTTGGATAGTTTGGTAAACAACATTTGTTTCTAGTCCATCTAATGGTACCAACCAAACTCTATGCCTTTAAGTCCACAATCCTGTTGAGATAACTTAGTTAAGTCGGGTCCAATGATTTTAACATTTTGGATATCACAATTATCCTATCGCATCTTACCTAGATAAATAGGGTACTTTGCTTTGGCAAACGTATATCTATTGATCAAGGTCTTGATGAGTGTTATTCATTGGAAGGCATCTGATTTAGACTTAATAATTTAATGAGGGATTTTATTAAAAAAAATTAGATCTCACCAATTTTAATCTTATTAAGCATGCACATTATTTATCATATCATATCGCATACAAGCATAAATAAAGTGCAAAATTAAATATGTCACAGTTATGGCCCAATCCACTGTCAATCTTTTCAAGCTAATGAAAGATTGAAGGTTAATCTAAGGTGGTAAAAGATCTTAAAATAAATAGCTTCCTTGGATCTTCATCATGCATGTGTCTCCTCTCCATCATCATCTTTCATCGTGTTCACCATCTTGTCATCTTCATCGATTACAGATTATTACATGACATAAAGAAACCTCGAGTTACATTCGAGGGGATTTAGATGAGAAGAGATTATTACATTAGAATTTATAGAAAGGCACGACATGCAAGCTGTATTTCAAAACCAAAAAACCACTAACCTATGGGTCAAAAGTCCATAATTGTGCACCATGCATATCACAACAAGCACATAACAATTTATATATATAATTAAAGAAAACTATATATAACATATTGGGGTCACGACCATCGTATGATACGCATAGCAGCGGGGGGGGGTCAGGGGGTCTCCCATTGGCGGTGGTCCAGAATCATACATTTTAATCCACCAAAACACCCATAATAACAAATCATATGTGTCCAGTTTCGATTTAATCATATTAAAATGAATAACAGTACACCCAGAATTATCATATATGTCCAGTTCCGATTAATCATATTAAAACGATTCTTCACGCTTCTAATCCGATTAGAACAGTTATTATGTTATTCCACCGATTAAATATACGATTAACAGTATCATCATATATATTACCAGAATACACATACAACGGAATATTATATATTCAATTTCATATCGGTAAACATGCATCATCATATATCATATATATCGAATACAATTAAAACACGTAATCTGAATTAATCTTTTCGCAAGTAGCTCTGATACCACTGTAGGGTTTCGATACAGAAACGCACAGCAGAAATAGAATAATTTAAACCAAATTCAAAACCCTAAATAGGATCCATGCGAAAAATAGTTAATTCAATGGTTAGAAATTATACCGATTAAGAAAATGATTAAACAATGCGGTCGAATCTCCAACGTAATTCGAATGAACTGCGTCTCTACGGTATCCACACAAACGCTCCACGAATCGTCCTACGATCTGTAGAAGAAGGAATCGCGGTACTAGCCACCAAGGATGAGGATTTTTGAAACTGTTTTCTCTAGTCTCTCTCTAAGAGCGACTAGGGTTTTTGTTTTGATTAACTTTCCAAAGACGCTGATATATCATATATATAGCAATAAATCGAAATTAATCAAAACCCTAATCTAATTAAAATAAAATCTGAATTTATATATATATATATATATTATATCTTAATTAAGTCTTACTTAATTAATATATACACATATACAAAGTTGTATACTATTATTACGCCATATAAGATACAATTAACAGAACATCATATACATGCATATCTATTATTGATATTCATAATACCGTAATATATCGATTATGAATATCATATACTCAATTAACGAGTAACATCATATACATGCATATCGACATCGATATTCATAATACGAATATGTTGATTACAGAATATCATATACTCAATTAACAGTTCAGTAAAATTGTATCATCATATATCATATATATCGAAAACAATATAATAAATTTCAGACCGGTAAAATTGTATCATCACATATCATATATATCGAAAACAATTAAACACGTTATTTGAATTAATCATTTTGCAAGTAGCTTTGATACCACTGTTGGGTTTCGGTATAGAAATGCACAGCGAAAATAAAATTTTAAAGCAATTTCCGAAACCCTAAGACAGGATCCATGCGAAAAATTCAATTAATTCAGAAGTTAGAAATTATACCGATTGTTAAAGATAGAATCGATGCGGTCGAATCTCCAACGTAATTTAAACGGACTGCGTCTCTACGGTATCCACGAGAATCGTCCTACGATCTGCAGAAGAAGGAATCGCGGTACTAGCCACTAAGGATGAGGATTTTCGAAACTGTTTTCTCTAGTCTCTCTCTAAGAGCGGCTAGGGTTTTTGTTTTTGATTAAAAATCCAAAGATGCTAATATATCATATATATAGCAATAAATCAGAATTAATCAAAACCCTAATCTAATTAAAATAAAATCCGAATTTATATATATATATATATTATATCTTAATTAAGTCTTACTTAATTAATATATATACATATATAAAGCATCCTTTTAATTTAAATTCGTGATTTAAATACTATCAATCATATTGATATATTTAAATCCTTACAATTTAAATTAATTCCCTTTTAATAATGTTCTTTTTGTGTGTGACCCTATAGGTTATTATTACGTTGGCAATAATTTTAAAATCATATTATAAAATTATAAACAGTGAGTGACATCTAGTAATACATCACTACTACCCAAGTAATAATAAGATCGATGATTCGATGCAACCTTTTTGTGACCAATGTTTCAATGTAATTTAATCCTTTTAACCTTAATATCCTAGATTAAACTCGAGTCATGGAATGTGTCATACTCTTCATAATTTAATCTGAGTTTTCTTGATCAATGAGTAGACTATATGAAATAAATCACTATTTGAGCATGGCCATGCATTTCATAGTCCTACTCAATCAAGAGGCCTATGGATATCACCCATAATATATAGGATGGATAAATTCCATCTAGATTACTCATATTTCTAACACGATTCATGATGAACCTAATAATCACCTTTATAGTCCACCCTATTAAAGGTGACATTTGATGATATCAAAGTACATAAATTCTCGTGTAGTAATATAGCGATTTCAGGTCGGAGGACCATTACATCATTGTCACTATGAGAATTGTTAATGACACTTCGCATAATGCTCCATATAGAATTCTCATGGTGGGTCTGTCCAGTACATCGTTCTCTAACATGTACCTATGTATTTCTCATATATTTATGACCAATGAGATTTGGTCATCAGTCAATCCACATACTAGTCTCAATGCATCATTGTTGTCCCATCAACAATGATACTCGACTAGGGACATTTAAGAACAATGATACTAATTGTAATTATAATCTCATGTTGAAGTCGAATACTTGAAACTATATAATTTGTATCACTATTCTAAAGAATTTTATTATGTTAACAATTATATTACGCAGTAAATAAAACCATAATAAAATCATTTATTTATTCAATCAAATATAATATCAAAACGTTAAGCAATTATATCAAATAATTGGCCTCTAGGGCATAAACTCTAACAACCACTTGGTCGTTGATGCTCGACCTTAACTTTCTGACAAGTCAAGCACCTACTCACATACTCGGGTATTTCTCTCTTCATGTTCAGCCACCAAAAACTCTGTCGAAGGTCTTGATGCATATTAGTGCTACCAGGATGAATCGAGTACCTCGAACTGTGAGCCTCTTGTAATACTTGCTCCTTTAATTCCATCTCATTCGGAACCCAAATTGTCCATGATCCACTTCACTTGGCAACTTCACCTCCAACTCCATCCTAGCCATCTCTGTTATTAACCCAGTTTGAGCCGTTAACATAGACAACTTCTTCCGACCCTTTCTACTCAAGGCGTCGGCCACAACATTGGCTTTTCCAAGGTGATCTGAGATTTCTGATCGTAATCCTTTATTAACTCCAACCATCTCTCTCTGTCTCATATTCAATTCATACGTGTGAAGATATATTTTAGACTCTTATGGTCCATGTCTATCTCACATTTTTCCCCATAAAGATAATGTCGCCATATCTTTAAGGCAAACACCACCGCGGCTAGTTCCAGATCATGAGTAGGGTAAGCTTTCTCATAATCCTTTAACTGCCTAGATGCATATGCAATGACCTTGCCATGCTGCATGAGCACGCAACCCAATCCTTTATGCGAAGCATCGCTATAAACTATGAAATTTCCTGTGTAATCGGGTAATGACAAAACAGGCGCTTCACTCAACTTCTTCTTCAGTTCCTGAAAACTGTCTTCACATTTATCAGTCCATACATACTTTACCATTTTCCTCGTCAAGTTAGTCAATGGAGTAGCTATCTTTGAAAAATCCTGAATGAATCTCCAATAGTAACCCGCTAATCTTAGGAAACTCCGCACCTCGGTCGGCGTTTTCGGTTGTTCCCAATTCATCACGGCTTCCACCTTTGCTAGATCTACTCAAATCCCCTCATGGTCACTGACATGACCTAAAAACTGTACCCTTTTTTAACCAAAATTCACACTTAGTGAACTTCGCATATAACTTCTCCTTTCTTAGTGTCTCCAACACTATTCTCAGGTGTTCATCATGATCTTCTGGCGTCTTTGAATAGACTAGAATATCATCGATAAACACCACGATGAACTTGTCCAAATATTGTTTGAACACTCTGTTCATCATATCCATAAATGAAGTAGGTGCATTAGTCAACCCAAATGACATCACCAGAAACTTGTAATGACCATAACGAGTTCTGAATGCCGTCTTTGGTACGTCTTCATTTCTCACCTTCAGCTGATGATACCCCGTCCTTAAATCTACTTTGGAAAAATATTTTGCCCCTTTCAACTGATAAAAAAGATCATCGATCCTGGGCAATGGATACTTATTCTTTATCGTCAACTTGTTCAACTCTCGGTAGTCGATACACAGTCTTAACGATCCATCCTTCTTCTTGACAAACAGTACCGGTGCTCCCCACAACGAAACACTCGGTTGAATGTACTTCCTATCCAACAGTTCTTGCAACTGCACCATCAACTCCTTCATCTCCACTGGCGCCATAAGATACGGTGCCCTGGAAACTGGTGCCGCTCCTGGAACAATGTCTATTACGAACTCGATCTCCCTATCTGGCGGAAGACCCGAAAATTTACTCGAAAATACATCCACGAATCCACTCACTATAGGTATTTGTTCCATGTCAGTCCCACTCTCTGGGTATCAACCACATGACACAAATAGCCTACACACCCCTTCCTCAATAATTTCCTAGTTTGTGTCATGGTAAGACAACACGAACTTCCCGGTGATTTATTCCCATAAAATATTACATGAGATTGTCAATGTTTTAATATTTACGCATTTCTTTTGACAATCTATAATTTCCCCATGATTAATCAACCAATCCATTCCGAGAATTACGTTGAATTCTCCTAACTTTATCGGAATCAGATCTACCGATAATTTACAACCTTGAATGTCTACGTAACAACTCCCATGAATATCTTCAACAAGAATTATATCTTTATTTGCTACCTTAATGTTTAAAGGTATATGCAACTTTTCAAGAAGTAATCCTAATCGTCTAGCAAAATCACATTCGATAAACGAATAAGTACACCCGAGTCAAACAGCATGTATGCATTTAAGTCATTGATTGGAATAATACCTGTGACTATGTCTCCCAAGGCCATCGCGTCTTGGACGATCATGTTAAATGTACGAGCCATCAGCCTACCCGGCTGCGCTGGACCCCCAATAGTTAACTTACCATTGTTGGTGCCCTTATTCCCATTCATCCCTTCTTTGGGCAGTTCTTTGCCATGTGGTCAGTTGACCCACATACAAAGAATCCATGGTTCTTCTTCGGGCTTGGACAGTTTGCCGCAATATGCCCCTCCTGTCCACAGTTGTAACATACGGCCTTACCCTTGAGATAAACTCCTAAGTGAGTCTTCCCGCAGGTCTTGCAAGCCTCCATCCTCCTCTTCGGGTCTCCTTGTTTCACTCCGGTATTCCTAGAGCTAACTATCTCCCTCTTATAACCTTCGACACTCCCACTGACACCTTCGTTCTTTACTCCCCCATCCACCTTCCCCTTGCTTTTCTTGTCCTTGTGTTATTGGCTCAACGCCTCACTACCACCTTCGGCAATTATTGCCTTCTCTAAAACAATTCCAAAAGAAGTACTTTGGAACACATAAATGCGGTTATAGAGCCAGGGTTTCAAGCCCTGTTCGAACCGTCGTGCCTTCCTAACCTCGGTGTCCACTTGATGTGGAACAAACCTTGCCAGTTCATTAAACTTGGCAGCGTATTGGGGAACCGTCATGTCCCCTTGTTTCAAATCTAGAAACCGCATCTCCATCCTTCCCTGCATGCTCGTGGGAAAGTAGTTCTCGTAAAATATTTCCTTGAACCTCACTCATGTTATAACATCTATTCCGGCCCTAGCTTAATTGGCCTCCCACCAAAAGCTGGCCTCTCCCTTCATCATGTAGGTTGCAAAGGCAACCTTTTGGGCCTCATCGACATTTGCTATCACAAATTCCTTCTCTATTTCCTTCACCCACGTTTGTGCTTCGATAGGGTCCGTCGTTCCTTTGAACTCCGGCAGACCCACACTCTTAAAGTCCTTAAACGTAGTAGCTCGTACTACACCAGGATTTACGGGGATGTTAACCCTAGTTCTATTAAACGTTGCATTTAATAAATTTACGAACTCTTGCATGGGATTAATCGGACCTCCCTCCAGTTGGTTTGTGTTCGCACCTTGACTACGTGGTACTCTTCTTGGCGGCATTTTTCTGTTACAATAAACACATATTTCGTTATTATTCATTTCCTGTCAGTTAGTTATTATTCAATGTTAAACAATAACTTAAACATTCATTACTCAAATTTTTTTGAAAAAGACATATATTGATTCATTGTAGTATAATACTACATCGATTACATAAACACAGCCTAAGCTGAATACATTACTTTCTCGCAATTGCTGTCCAAAAATTGGGATTTACAAAAGACTACCCTTGATTATACAAAAGAGGGTTTTACATCGATACTAGATACCACTACTAGAATACATCTGCCACTACTAACTACTCTAAACACTACTAGAATACATCTTCCTTAAGGCATTCTCAAAATCCGCCTTGGCAAAACCGGTAATAATATCACGGCTGATAGTATGCCGTGTCCGCCTTGTCTCTACGGGATAACCAGCTACTTGCAGTTGGAAATCCTCATGAGAACTCCTATGGATATAGGACATTCTCCCTATCTTATGTTCTTGGTCTTTAGCTCCCCCCTGAGCTCAAAGACCTCCTGTTTCAGCTCATGGACCTTGTCCTTAGCCAAAACCCTTTCATCATGCTCCTGTTCCTACATGGACTCCACGTCCGTCTTATCCTCTATAACAGCCTGGAGCTCCGCCTTCAACTCCTTAACCTCCTGACAGTAGTGGATATTTCTATCTAGCACTGATATGAACAGTGACATCATTGACTCCCCTGGAGTCATCTCTGCTGCTATTGCTACGGGGTTGAAGGACACTACCTCCACTTCTTCTTCCAACATGTCGTCAAACACGGACATGAGGTCTAGGCTCTCTGAGTCTCCAGACTCAACCACCACTATCTCGAGATTTGCTGCTATGGGGCTCGGTATAATCTCTACCTGATTAACCGATCCTTTACTGACTACCTGTACATCTCTATTTTCTCCTGACATCTACAACAACACAAAAGTTTGATTAGTACACGTTAGTAGAATAATAAAAACACATAATATATATAATGCATTTTTATATGGTTATCTTCCATCTTTTATTCTTTGACTTTTCTTAAGGTTATGACTTAAGATTTTATTCCCCCCCCCCCCCCCGTAAGTTTTATAACCTAATGCTTTGATACCAACTTGTGATGCCTCCAAATCCGGGTATCTTCCAACCCGACAGATGGTGCTACACGGTGCTACAGTTCATATAAACATTCAATTGAAATGCCGCAAAAGAACAGATATGTCTTGTATATATATAAAAAGTATATTTACATTCCCCAAGTTCTTTACAACCAATACCTTTGTCTTTATCATAATATCAATATTATTCTTACAAAACCTATACTATTACATATGTAATCTACGGGTTCGCCTTCGCCTTCCCTTTATCCTTGTCGGATCCATCGGTCCGTTCGGTCTTAGCAGCATTCATATGGTTCAAGCAAGAATTAGCCTAACTAGCTCAACAAGTACAACAATTCTAATAAAATAGCATGCTTAAAACATAGGAATGGTATATCTTCAATAACTGAACAATAGCTATAAAGTACTATCGATAATTCAAAATAGCACTTCTTTTCATTCAAAACATTTTACAACAACAATATTCGGTAAAACATCAATTCCGGTTCAAGACCGTAAGCATATCATAAATACTTTGAAAAGGTCGTCCCGACACTAAGTCCGTAAGTCCGACATAGCTTACGAGCACGTCTAGGTGATCAGCCTATAGTACTTTATGTTGATCAACACTACATTCATTAAACGTGTATACGTTTAAGTTGTGGCAACCTCACATGCATGTCGTTTGACGACAAAACAATTTAGCATACTCAGTCTACTTTTGAAAACCACAACAATATTAGTTTGGTAAATCCTTATCAACACTTGATAGAATAACATAGCATATGTCTAGCCGAAAGAATTGTCTTTGACTTCCTCAAACTTTAACTCATGCGAAGAATACATGAATCACAAAGACTTTTCCAGATCGAACTGGAACAAGGGTTAGAGTACTTGCCTTTAGCGTCTGCTACAGTTTATAATATGTGCACTTTACGTCTTTAAGGTCTCTACAGTAAATGATAATATCCCATAGCACATTAGGTCATGAATGATCATACATGGTTCCTAAACAATCTTACCCTTCTTCTCAATCTAATTACGTATTAGATTTGTTATTATTGGTTCCGGCTTTCCGTTACATCATTCTTATGTTCACATGCAATTGACTTTCTTTAACCCTAAGTGATCATACTTAAGGCTTAATTATGTCTTAACAATGTTTCATTAATTATACTTCATGCTCAACATGCAAACAATTTTCAGTATCTAGGTCATGAGGCTGGCACTGCGGCGCCGACTATTACACTTGGTGTCGTGATGCGGTGTCACCCATTATTGCCTAGAAACCAGACTTGGCGCTGCGACGCGAGTCCCTTTGTTATCTGTCAAGCTGTGGCGCGAGTTTGCAGGGGCTGAGGCTCACTTTGGCGCTGCGTCACCGGCTAATTAGCTTGGAGTCGCGCCGCGGCGCGGACTCTGAGCCTCAGAAAATTTTGACAGATTTTTCAAATGTTGAAATTCCCGGACTCATAACTTCTTCGTTATAAGTCTGAATTGGCTCGTTCAAGTGCCTACAGTTCACAAATTACGTACTCTATGTGTTCATGCAAGAATTTTATCTATTCTACTTTGTTTGCTAAAATTACACATATTAGTCCATTTTTAACGAATCGATAAACCTTCGTGAACGTTCAACGCTCGTTTCTTCGTTCTAAGTCGAAATCCGACCATTTGTGAGTCCGCAACTCTATAATGCCACATACGACTTGTCTCCATCAAAAACCAACGTTTCTGAGTTCAAATATAAAATTCGACTTCCATTCCTAGAATTTCACAAATTCGACGATTATCGTCCAATCGTGTGAATTCCGGAGAAACCTCATTACTAATCATCCTAAATGGATTTTAATCAACATATAAACATTTCAAGTTACTTATTACACCAACTTATTATCAAAGTAGGTTTTGACTTATTCTCATAAGTCAATGACTTATTTAACTTATGAACTCCGATTCTCATGCTTATGACTTATTATGAACTTAAGTCCATCTATCAATGTTCTCATACTATATTGAACATACTACCATCATATAACAAGTTTTGTACAAGTTTATCAACTTATTTACGTTTAAGTTACTTATTCATCTTATTCGGTTTAATTTTATTCATCAATGTCTTCTTATATGTTCTTAGCATACAATCATACTTCCCTTATCACCCTATAATGATAGAGATGAATATATATTAGACAAGAGTCTTACCCTAGAAGCACTTGTACCTCTTTTCTCTTTGGAAACTAGCAAAGAACCTTTGACTTATTCTTGACTTATGTGGCTTATTCTCTATAACCAATAAGTTACTTAACTTGAGAGGAATTTTAATCAAGCAATCAAATGAATTGAGAGCTCTCTCTTTATAGGCAACCCAAAGTTAGGGTAGAATGGTCAATTAGGCATTGCACCTCCTTAATTAACCTCCTTAATTCCACCTCCTTACTATTCATTACTTAACAACCAAGTCTACTTGCAAGCTACTTCTAATACTTGGTCATCACAACACTTGCTTACCACTTAAAATGTTTTCCCATCAAGACTACCCACATTAACATGGTTTGCTCCATGGATCATAGCTAATTCATTGGGCTTGCTAATTAATTTAGCTAATTCCTTGTTGGGCTTGCATTAGAATAGTTTGGACTCATGACATATCAAACACTTGGGCTTGAGTATCACTTACTAATTGGACTTCTACCATTAAGATAATAATCCTATAAGTCCATTACCTTTAATTAAACAACTTAACATACATACATCACGTACAATTTTCATATGCTAGCTCTTATATTTATTCGTAATATACATTATTTCATTCTCCATACACAATAGTATAATACATCGTATTATACTTACGTTCATTACCTCGTATAATGCATACGCATCATACGATTATAACTTTCTTTCCTTAACACTTAATAAACCAAACGTTCCCTATTTAGTTCCGCATGTAAAATATTACATTTTCCATACTTAGATTATTATTAAATAATCCATCTCACCTTGATATTATAACGTTACGTATTTCTCGAAAGTTCAAAAATAATTCCCGAGCAATAAATGGTGAATAGTGTTTTTCGTAAACTTTATTGAAAAACTTTTATTTTCGTCTTGGAAATTCAAACACTTTAATTCTTTCACGTGGTTCAAATACTACGATGTTCCGATATTTCTAAGTTATAGAACGACATAAATCTTATTAACACATAATAATAACAAACAATATTATTTTATTCATTATTTAATTCTTTCAGGTATTTTATAAAGGATCCAAATTTCTCGGTCGTTACACCCAGCCTATGGGAATTACGTTGGAGAAGTATCGGATGAGCTACCTCCTGTCTAGCATCCTTGGTATCAACATATCAAGGAATACCTACGAGATGGATCTACACCCGCTGAGGCGAACCCGACTAAAAAAAGGCGGATCCATCGACTTGCTATGAAATTCTACCTAAGTGGAGATGCTCTTTACAAAAGAGATGCAGGACTAGGTCTCCTCAGATGTTTAGACAAAGATCAAGCCCAAAGGCTTATGGATGAAATCCATGGTGGAGTCTGTGGCCCCCACATGAGTGGCCCCCTCCTTGTCAAGAAAGTCCTCATAACATGACATTACTGACTATCTCTCAAAGCTGATTGCAATGACCACGCCAGGAGATTCTATCAGTGCCAGATTCATGGGAATGTTATACACTCCCCTCCACGGGAACTCCGCAATATGAGTTCACCTTGGCCCTTCTCACTGTGGGGAATGGACGTTATGTGGCCCATTGAGCCTAAAGACAATAATGGACATTGATTTATCTTCACCATGATCAACTACTTCACCAAGTGGGTAGAACCAGTCTCCTTCCCCAAGGTTACCAAAGAAGTCATCATTGCTTTCTTCAGAAATAATGTCATTTGTTCATATGGACAACCAGAGGTGATTGTGTCAGACAATGCTAAAAACCTCAACAACAAAATGATGGAGGAATTATGCAGTAAATTCCACATCAAACATCTTAACTCTGTCATCTATCGTCCGAAGATGAATGGTGTTGTTGAAGTGGCTAACAAAAATATCAAGAAGATCATGCAAAAGATGTCTGCCAATCACAAAGATTGGCCTAACCTATTGCCTCTTACTCTGTTAGCCTACAAAACCTCAATGTGCACTTCCACTGGGGCAACCCCCTATGCATTAACCTATGGGATGGAAGCAGTGCTCCCCATAGAAGTTGAAATAGAACCCCTCAGAGTGTTGATAGACGCTTAGCTGGAGGAAGACCAATGTGTACAAGAAAGGTATCACCAATTGTCTTTGATAGACGAAAGGCGAACTGCGGCTATCTTCCATGGTCAGTTATATCAACAAAGGATCGCCAGATCCTACAACAAAAAAGTCTGGCTACGGCAGTTTAAACAACATAACTTGGTTTTAAAGAAGATCATTGACAACCAAGATCAATCTAAGGGAAAATTCGCTCCTAATTGGGAAGGCCCATTCATTGTCAAGGAAGTATTGACAGGAGGTGCTCTAAGATTGCAAGAAATGGACGACGATGAATATCCACAACTCATCAACTCAGACGCCATGAAACAGTACTATATCTAAAGTTGCCATCAAGCAAACATCCTGGTGTTGGATTATCAGATCACCAGTCATTCCAGTTCTTTACCACACCACACTCTGACCTTCAGGGAAACATACTTTTCAAGCCAGTAGCATGGCTTCTCTGCGTTCCTACAACTTAGGTCATCCCACTTCTGATTGAACCTCTCGCCTTTGCAGTTTGGCTACCCATACATAGGATCAACTTTCTCCTCCCCGTAATCTGACCTGCACATGGGATTACGCTTTTTCACATCGCCCTAAGGGGCGAATTACGCCGACCTGATCTACTCTTCAATAGGAGTACGTAGGCAACCATTTCATATGGCCCGGTCGCAATAAAACAAAAATAACAAAAACATTTCCACCCATTTCCTTACAAAAATAAAAACAACAAAAACATTCCTACACCATTTCTGCCACATACAGCGTTAAACCTCTTACACCAGGTTCAAACTACGCATACCTGATCTCTTCTTCAATAGGAGTACGTAGGCACCCATTCATGGTGCGGTCTCACACCCTGCCAAAACATAAACCCTTGTCAGTTAGTACTGGGATCAAACATCAATCCATTACATTTCATTGGCTTTAGACCAAAGTGATGGAATTACCTGAACTCCTCCCAAATAGGAGATTCGGCGACCATCTAAGCTGCGGTCATACCTTGAAGAGAAACACCAATCCATAAGAGATATAATTATCTAGGCTTCTCCTAAATAGGGGAAAGTCAAATTTCTTTCCACATTTCCATGCAGAAACCAGTCCCAAGACACCAAAGATGGCAGGGATACATACATATCAATGATCCATTCTGAACTGTCCAGAGACATCTCAATGTCCATCCCTCGAGGAGGAATTTAGAATACATCAAGATCGCAAGCCCGGAAGTAGCAGGCAAAATATCAAGCAAGCAGCAAAGCATATCTAAAAGGGAAGTGATCAAAAATATATTTCCCTGCTATATATATAATGATGATTGATATACACAATGTAAACTGTACATGACAAAATGGCTAAGCTAGTCTGTGCAGGGGAATACAAATACATCTACAAGTCAGGGTATATGTGAGCTAATAAGCCCAACATGGCATCCCTCTTAGAAGAAAGAGGCAAAGTTGTGGTCTCCTGTACAAGAGTATCCACATGACCCAACAGATTTGCAGCCATCTACATTGTGACCATATGCTCGTCAATGTAAGCGCTCATCTCTGTGATCATCCCAGTGGTAAGGGACCTCACTGTAGTACTATCTGTAACGGCTACATCCCTGGCAGATATGGCACTATCTCGCTCAACAACAGTGGCATCTCTTTGAGATAATGCATCGTGTCTCTCTAACAGAGCTGCATCTCTCCCATCAAGGGCAGTCAACATCAAGGCTCTAGCCTGGTCTCTCTCGAAGGTCATCAGATGAAGACTCTGCTCAAAGTACTGTGCTAAATACTGAATCACAACAGTGCTTGTACTGGGAGAATATAAAGGAAATGCTGGCAACCCATCAGTTGTCTCCTCCTCGATGTAGGAATTAATATCCTCCATAGGCTCTACATCGTCTGAATCAATACTCGGTAATGTGGATACTACCATAGTCGATGCAATCTCTGTATCCATTTATGCAAAATACTCTGCAGAATAACCCGTATGGCTCACAGAAAAAGTAGATATCTCACACTAATCCCAACAAGCATACGCACGTGATCGGTCCTCTGCTGAATGATAACGAGAAGCGGAACGCTGACCCGACGCCCCCTCAAAGGGATGAAAGTCCTGAAACTGGTCAAACTGCGACATCATGGCCAGCGGGTGGTAGGTAGTCATGCCCCTCAAGCCAACCAGAGGGAGATAGTCCATGCCCGTAGTGTGAGTAATAAAGCTGTAAGGTGAGCTAAGCCCCGAGCACGTCAATATGCTAAACGGATCCCTGATATCCGCCAAGAATATGGACCAAGACTTGGCATCTATACACTCCCATGGCTGAAAGGAGTACGACATGTTTATATCATGGGTGAACCAATACCCATGCCGTCTAAGAGTGCCAATTGGTCTTAAATGTGACATTAACCACACATATAACATAATTGAGCTTCCCGTGTACACTAATGTCAGATAAGCGCAGCAATATGTAGCTGACCTAAGAGTCTCTGCTATAATCATTGGAATGATGATATGACCCTCCTTGAGAGCTCTCACTGCCATGATGACTCCAATGTCTATCTCATCCATGTACTGTGGCATATACACATACGACAGTATGCACAATATCAGTACATCCACTCTGGCTAGACGCCAATGATCTCATTTATTACAAATCACATTCGGCAATACCTTGCATAGGTCCAATGCCTCCAATTCTGAGTCATTACCCTAAAGATCAACATGATCCCCGATGGGGGTTACAACGTGGATCCCCGATAGGGGTTACAACATGGATCCCTGGTGGGGGTTACAACGCAGTATCAAAAGTGGAACCCCGACGAGGGTTACAACGCATGTTCATCCGTTGACACACACATCAACAAAGGTCAAGCAACCTTGATGTTATTTCAGCCGATGGTAAGTAAACCCATTGAAGCATCGAAAGTTGTTCGATAATTGCGTACGTTGGTATTTATAGTCCCTAGTGGATCCCCGACGGGGGTCTCAACGCAATGTTCCGTTGATTCACACGTCAACGAAGGTCAAGCAAACTTGACAATATGCTCACAGAGTATTAGTCGTTGGTTCACGTCAGCGAAGGTCAAGCAGCCTTGACAATCTACCCTACATGGTTTTCATCTGTTGATTCATTCATCGGTGAAGTACAAATCAACGAAGGTCAGGCAATCCAGACAGCATCTGCTGTTGGCAGTAAATCCAACAGAATCTTGACATATCCTGGCAATATAAACTAGGAAAGGTCAACATCATCAAGGAGGATCGATGATGGAATATGTTATACACATCCTCAAACAGACAAAGCTTTATCCCCACAGATCTCTTATACATAAGAGGTACCTCTTCGGGATTAAGTCGGTATCAAGGATCCAGGACTTTGGTGATAACTCCAAAATAAACATCCTAACAGATTCGGATCACACATCCGATCAGGTCATATTTGCCAATCCTCGGTAAACATTACAAGGATTCAGCAATCATCTCCAGCATGTTGGGCAACAACCCCACACACATTCATCATACATTTGCATCATGTTGCTACATATATTATCATGTTTGTCTTTCGGCATTTCAAGTGTCTAGGATTCTTTATCCTATCCCTTCATTGCATTGCATGAGTATGATAAAGAGGGGCATCTGTAGACACTCGAAATATTTCTACACACCTGTCACTAATATTGCAGGAGGACATATTCGTCTTTCAAGAGGGAACCCTGAAAGACAGTCCATATCCATTCCGGATACTACCGAAAGTTCAGCATCAACCCCAGGACACACACCGGGAGTAACAAATCCAACCTCAAAGATAACCCTGAGGCGCGCAGCTCCAATACTGGAACATACACTAGAGAAGACCGATTAATCTCATAGATAACCCCGAACTATCCAATCTCAGTCCCAATCATGGGAATAGCTACCAACCTTGGTGATCAACCCAAGGAATGCAGTTTCAGCGATAACCCCGAAAATGCTTGTTTCAAATGCAACCAGCTTCAATCTCGGCGGTCACAACGAGACACCCAATACCAACCCGGAGATAACACCGAGAGGACAGGCACACCTCAGAGTTGACACTGAGGACCTTCAACACTTGCATACGATTCAATCTCAAAGAATAACCCCGAGAACCGCTTTATCATTAAACCGGAGATAACTCCGGTGAGGAGCCAAGGCATCATCTCGCCACTCTAAAGCCACATCACGTCGTCTCAACATTTCATACACACATCTCTACACAACGATGTCCCACAAGAATCAAGGAAAACCAATACCGAGTGACTATTGTGCGGGGTAACGGATAGAATTTGAAGCTTGAAGACCGGAGGGCATCGTCCCATCTTCAATGACTTTGTACAAACTCTAATCCCATGCCATTGTACAACTCTCAACAACGGTGGTCCGAAATAGGTCCTATATACCTCAGTCGGATGCCCAGATTATAATTCTAAAAGTTCGAGTCGACATTGCAGTGCCTACATGCACATACTATGAGACAACCTGACCCGAGAAACCCGAGGAGACCCGGGTAGCCGCAGGTACACCTGCGGCACCCCCCCTCTATAAATAGAGGGCTTGGGTGGCCATTTTGAGAAGAAAAAGAGCGAGGAAGCCCTGTCAAATTTGCTCCATACTTGCAATATACTGAGTGCTTTCCCATTTTAAACACCTGTGAGCTCACATATAGCTACTTTTGTACCGGCGGGAGCCGAGTTTAATCCACTTTAAAGATATAGAAGCCTACTTTGGCAGCCCACTATAAGCCTTCTCACACACCTTAAAGCCTTTCTCTTCATCTCTATACACACCCTTTTTCACATTGAGAGTCGTGTTGTATGTGTTTGCCAGGACTTTGGTCCGCAGTTTTATTTTTAGTTTGTATATACATATATATGTATTTATATATATATATATATATATATATTTATATATATGGACTAACATTATCGAGTTATGCCTCGATTGAGCCTGAACTTGATGCGGAGCGTTTATTTGCTTTTATATATATATATATATATATATGAACTGTGTGTCAAACTTTATTCGATGAGCCTAGACTTGATTGCGGGCGTTCATTGCTTTAATATATATATATATATATACTTATATATATATATAAGCGTATGTCGGATTACATTTGATGAGCTGGATTTTATATCAAATATGCGTTTACTCGCTTTTATATATATATATATATATATATATATATATATATATATATATATATATATATATTCATCCCACGGGAGTTCACTTAGCCGTGGTGGTTGATAACTTTATGACTTTATTTACATTTTGTACTGCTTTGGAGTTTCCTCCGTGGTGGTTGATGGATTCTGACTTTATTTACATTTTGTCCCTTTGGAGTTTTCTCCATGGTGGTTGATGGCTTCTGACTTTATTTACGTTTTGTCCCACTTGGAGTTTCCTCCGTGGTGGTTGATAGCTTTTACAGTTTTATTTAAATTTTCTTATCCCCATGCAGGTGCTTCGTGGTTGGTGATCATGTCATATATATATATATATATATATATATATATATATATATATATATATATATATATATATATATATATATATATATATATATTCTGACTTTTATATATATACATGCTTACAGCTGTGACACCCCCAAATCCGGGTACTTCATTTCCACCGAATTTGGTGCTCACTTATCAAATCTATTATATCTAACTACTCATAATCAAAAGATAAAGACATAATTTAATTAACTTAAACAATAATCTCTCTCATTAAACGGTTACATCATAATCTCAAAACAAATCCCAGGTAATCTAACCTTAAAATTATTACATCAATTTACGGAATACATTATAAAATAAAACAAGTCTTAAAACAATAAGCATTTAAATAAACTTTAAACAATTCTTCATCATTTAGACATCTTTCCCTTTCCTTTGCTAGTAGATGGATCATCACCTCTTTCAACTTTAGCTGCATTGTTTAATTGCAAGAGTGAGCAAACAATTTCTCACTAACATAAAGAGAGTATAATAACAACATGAGAGTGAACAACAAATACTGAATGATAAAGAACTTGTTCTACGAATCAAAATAAAAAATAAGTTCAAACTTTAATTATCTGAGGGTCTTAAGACCACGAACTATGTCCACGGTGTTTAGGTATTATTACCTTAATCTCAGCAAATTAGTTAGCTGTCTGACAGACTCTTCTTAACGTACTGTGTGGGGGATCAGCCCTTTGTACCATGTATATTGTGCACAAACATCTAAATGTTACACGTACAAAATCCCCTATGTTAGGGTTGTTCGTCTCAGTTTGAATTTAGAGTTTCCGCACTAAAGAAAGTTTAGTTTGGAACTAGCTTATCAATTTTTCTAGAATTTTAGAACACTTATTCAATTTCCATAAATAAAGATTTAATACAAGAATGTATAACCGAACAAGGCTATCAAAGTCAAAGATCGAATATCGACAATATATAACTGAATAAGCATGGTATATATACAAAGTATTATATTCAAGGAATTAAAACAATCTCCTTTGAATCAATATGTTAGAACAATATATGTTTTGAATACTAATAACAAGAAATGAGAATGTGAAATTCATTCGATGTAACGAATTAGGTTACATGAGCTTATTCAATCATTTATCAGAATAGAATCAATAGTCTTGCTCAATGACAAATATAAGATTTAGAAACTTGCACATTTATGAAAGTAGAGTTAGAGAACTTGCATAACCATAACAAACTAACTCAATGAAAGTATGGAGTTAGAAGACTTACCTTGATTGTAAGCTACAGAAATGAAATAATCTCCAATTACCCTACACATATCATCGAAATCGCAACAACAATTAATTGTATGAATATTAGCTTTTACGATTTAAACCATCATTTAGGTCATAACCCTAACCTAGCACCTAACCATTTAGGTTAACATACTTAACGCTTCTAAAATTACACATTGACCAACATAAACCTTATCGTTTATCTATAACTTTTGAAAACATCTCATTTGGTTTCATTTTATAACTTATTTAAATAATTATTTCAAATCTTTGTACTTTGCATTTCAACACATAAATATATGTTATTATAGTTTATAACATGTTTTAACATCATTAACATACACACTAGACTAACACAAGTCCAATAAGCCTGACCTGCAAACAAGCAGACCTCACTATCTTAGTTCAGGGTGTGGCGCAGCTGTGCCACACATAGACTTGGAATCAAGACATTTGCGCCATTTTTGCCTTGGCTTTTGGTAGCAATTAAATTTTGGTGCATGAATGTAGAGAATCTTGATTCTACACGGCGATGAGCGAGAGCAGTTTTTAGCCCAACTAACACGAATTTCACCCACCAAATAGTGAAATTAACATCTACAACTGGTACAGACTATTACAAACATGATTGCTAACATTTACAATCTATTAACACAATTTATCATCAACTAACACTAGTTTAATTTCTCAAAATTCCATATTTTCACATAAAACTCCATTTTTGAACTTCTTTCACATAAATCATCACTGACATCTCAAAACTTGGCCAAAACACTTAATTCAAATTATGTTATGCTCGTTTCTTAATAGACTAGCATAATCAAGACTCAATTTACAGAATAACCTACAAATTGGCCACTAGAATTTGTACTACTCACAAGCCATGTGGAAAATATACACTGTCATATTTTTCTTCCTTTTAAAACTATAATTTAGCATATGAATTCTTGTTTACATAAAAACTTAAACACAACCAACACATATAATCATCACAATTCAATTGTCTAGCAACAATTCAACAAAATCAATTTCACAGAGAACAGAAAATTATGTCGTAACTCATATATGTATATAAATATATGTAATACTAAGGTTTGGATAATATACCTCCAATTTTCTTGAAACCCTTGTTATCAGCACTGACTTCTCTTTAAAAAACTCAAGAATTCTCCCCCTTCTCTCTTATTTTCTCTCTAAACCTTTGTTATTCTCCTTAGCCAAAATACGTGAAATAAGAAAGCTAGACGCTTGCTAACATAAACTGAAACCCACGTTCGTCAGTTTAAAAATAAAAAGACGTCAGTTGGAAAAAAAGCCAAAGGCCACAAGGCCATGTTTGGCTAACCATCTATTTCCCAACCAAATTATTATTATATTATTATATTACATAGTTTCCAATTGTCACCCTTGCCACCCATTAAATAACTTATAATTATAATTACTATATTCTTATTACAATTATGCTTATAGTAAATAATTAAATAATTATATATCTAATTTAATTAATAAATTAGACACATTATTATATTTAATTTATTTCCTTTAAATTAAACAATTCATTTAATTTAACTAATTTCTTAAATATTAAACAATTGATTTAATTTAATTATTTTCCTTAAATTAAATCCAACAAATAAAATTATCATTACTCGATTCAATTAACATTAATTATTTTAGCTACTAAATTAATTCATGACAATTCATCAAATATTTATTTTCTCAAAAATAAATTATTTAAAATATTTATTTAATTCAATAAATATTTAAATTAAATTATAAATTTCTCGATCGTTACATCCTTTCCTCCTTAAAAGGATTACATCCCCTCAAAAAAATTCATTCATTACATTCTTTCCTCTTAACAAGATTCATTCGGTCTCGTAATTATACAAAATTAAGCAAACAACTGAGGATAATTCTTCATCATAACATTTTCAAGTTCCCACGTAGCTTCCTCAGCATTGTGGTTCCTCCAGATTACCTTAACAGAAGGTATCACCTTATTCCTCAATACTTGCTCTTTTTTTTCAACAATTTGAACAAGGACTTCTTCATATGTTAAGTCTTTCTCAAACTGTAAGGGCTCATATTTTATAACATGCCTATAATCAGGCTTATATGGTCTCAATACCGAGATGTGGAAAACATTATGGATATGCATTAACTCTAGAGGTAAGGCTACCTCGTACGCCACTTCGCCAACTCGTCGAAGCACTTCGAAAGGACCTATAAACCTAGGGCTTAATTTCCCTTTCTTGCCAAATCAAATTTTCCCCTTCCAAGGAGATACTTTCAAGAAAACATAACTACCAACATCGAATTCCCGATTTTGTCGGTGTAGATTGACATAATCACCTTGATGATTTCGACGGTTTGTTGCACCAACTCTGGACCCAATAGCTGACGTTCTCCTACCTCATCCCAACATAACAGAGTTCTGCATTTTCTGACGTATAATGCTTCGTAAGGCAGCATGCCAATACTCGTATGATAACTATTATTATATAAAAATTCAACCAATGGTAAATGATCATCCCAATTTCCCTTGAAATCCATTATATATGCTCTGAGTATATCTTCTAGTGTTTGGATGGTTCTCTCGCTTTGTCCGTCAGTTTGAGGATGGTACGCTGTGCTCATTCTCAGTTGTGGTCCCAAACATTCTTGTAGTCGTTTCCAAAAATTAGATGTGAAACGTGGATCTCTATCTGACACAATGGACACAGGTACACCGTGTATTGACAAAATTTCCATTACGTATAGTTTTCCTAACCGATCTAGGGTAAATCGAATCTTGATCGGCAAAAAGTTTGCCGACTTCTTCAATCGATCAACAATCACCCAAACTGCGTCATACCCCTGCTGAGTCGTTGGAAGACTTACCACAAAATCCATTGTGATATGCTCCCATTTCCATTCTAGTATCTCCAATAGTTGTAACAATCCGCTTGGTCTTTGATGTTCAGCTTTAACTTTCTGACACGTTAAGCATTTCGCCACACACTCAGCCACATCCCTCTTCATATTCGGCCACCAAAAATGATGTCTAAGATCTTGGTACATTTTCGTACTCCCAGGGTGAATCGAATATCTTGAGTTATGAGCTTCACTCAGAACTTCGTCTATAACTTTTGGTACTGGCGGAACCCAAATTCTCCCTTCGAACCGAAGTAACCCTTCCGAATCGATTTTGAATTTGTTTTCCTCACCTTCAGATATCTTCTGTTTTATCTTTTTGCATTCTTCATCCTGAAGTTGTGCATTCTTCACTTTATCTAACAATGTTGAATTGCTTCCTATCTGGAACAACTTTTCATCGGTTTCTGTTAGATATTTAATTTCCAACTCAATTTTAGCCATTTCCGACACCAACTTATCCTGAGTAGTCAACAACATTAACTTCTCTCGTCCCTTCCTACTTAAGGCATCAGCAACAACATTCGCCTTTTCGGGATGATAGAAAATCTCGAAATCATAATCTTTGATTAGTTCCAACCATCTTCTTTGTCGCACATTTAAGACTTTTTGTGTAAAGATATACTTCAGACTTTTATGGTCAGTATATATCTCACACCTCTCTCCATAAAGATAATGTCTCCAAATCTTTAGGGCAAACACCACTGCCGCCAACTCTAAGTCATGAGTTAGATACCCCTTCTCATAATCTTTTAATTGACGTGATGCATATGCAAAAACTCTGCTGTTCTGCATAAGCACACAACCTATTCCTTTATGCGATGCGTCACTATACACCACAAAATTTACTTTATCATCAGGCAATGACAACATAGGTGCTGAGCTCAATCTCTTCTTCAATTCATGAAAACTTTCCTCACACTTCTCCGTCCAAATAAACTTTACCGCCTTCCTGGTTAAATTCGTCAACGGGGTCTCGATCTTGGAAAAGTCCTGAATAAAACGCCTATAGTAACCTGCCAACCCTAAGAAACTTCTTATCTCTCGATTTGTGTCTTGGTGATCACGATTTACTCTGACTTCAACTTTTGATGGATCTACCGAAATTCCATCTTTATCAATAACATGCCCGAGAAAACTGTACACGTTCCATCCAAAACTCACATTTTGAAAATTTTGCGTACAACTTCTATTTTCTCAATGTCTCTAACGTTAATCTTAAGTGTTTAACATGTTCTTCCTTGGTTTTAGAATACACGGGATATCATCAATAAACACTACCACAAATTTATCTAAGAATGGTTTAAACACCACATTCATCAAATCCATGACGCTGCAGTGCATTGGTTAAACCAAATAACATAACTAGAAACTCGTAATGACCATATGGGAGTTCGAATAAAATCTTTGGTACATCTTCTGGCCTCACCTTCAACTGATGATAACCACTCCTTAAGTCTATCTTTAAAAAATATCTCGCACCCTTTAGTTGATCAAACAGGTCATCAATTCTTGGTAACGGATACTTATTTTTAATCATAACCTTATTCAATTCTCGATAGTCAATGCAGAGCCGCATCGATCCATCCTTTTTCTTCACAAATAACATTGGCGCTCCCCATAGCGAAACGCTCATCTGTATATACTTCTTGTCGAGCAATTCTTGCGGTTGCACCATCAACTCTTTCATCTCTATCGGGGCCATTCTCAGATGGTGCCTTAGATATCGGACTGTTCACGGTACTAAATCAATCACGAACTTCGATTTATCGATCGGCGGAAGACTCGATAAATAAATGCGAAATATCGTCCGCAAAATCTCTTATGATCGGTATCTCTTCTAACTTCGCACTTTTCTTTTGTGTATCAACTATATGTAGGCTAAGTATCCTACACATCCTTGTCTTAACAACTTCTTGGCTTGCATCACCTTGAATAACTTGCTTGTTGAGGTGATTTCTTCGCCATAGAACAAATCCTTTGATTTTGAGTCATAAGGTTAACACACTTTCTTTGGCAATCAATCACTGCTCCGTGATTGAATAAACAATCCATTCCCAGTATAACATCAAACTCCCCCAGTCTAATTGGTATCAAGTCTGCCCTCATCTCTTGACCCTTTATAACCACTTTACAATTCTTATATACAAATCTTACAGGAATCACTTCCTTATTTGCAATCTCTATGCTTAAGGGAAATTCTAATTCTTCCTGAGGCAAACCTAAGTTCTGAGAAAATTCATCGGATATAAATGAATAAGTAGCACCCGAATCAAATAGTACATAAGCATTAATACCATTAATCAGAATGATACCTGACAGAACATCCTTAGACTGACCAGCATCCTGCATGGTCATATTGAAAGTTCTTGCAGTAGGCTGGCTTGACTGAGTTGGTCTAGTGATAGTCAATGCACCACCACCATTGTTGTTTCCTTTTCCAACACTTACACTTCCTGCTGGCTTCTTGGGACAATCACGAGCCATGTGATCCTTTGAACCGCAGGTAAAACATGTTCCTTTCTTCGGAATAAAATAGTTCAGTGCAATGTGTCCCTCCTGACCACAGTTGAAACACACCCGTTTTCCCTTTAAACATACCTTAGTATAATTCTTTCCATAAGTAGCACAAGCTTCAAACTTTTTCTTCTGCTGACTTCCCTGCTGTCCTCCCGTAGTCGAATTCTCGTTCCATTTCCTCTTCTGATGGTTACTTCCAACATTACTTCCACCAGCCTTATTTTCGTTATTATTCTTTCTCTTCTTCTGATCTTGGTTATACTTGGTCAAGGCATCGCTTTCACCTTCCACGATAATTGCCTTTTCCAGTACAGCCATAAATGTATTTAACTGGAACATTGAACCCTTGCTATACAGCCAGGGTTTTAATCCTTGTTCGAACCTTCCCGCCTTACGCTCATCCGTATTGACTTGATAAGTGGCAAACCTTGCCAACTCGTTAAACTTCGCAGCATATTCTGGCACCGTCATAGTTCCTTGCTTAAGCTCAAGAAATTGCACTTCCAACTGATTCTGAGAACTCGCTGGAAAGTACATTTCAAAGAACATCTCCTTAAATCTATCCCACGCTATCACTCCTTGTCCTCCATGAACTTTATTTGATTGCCACCAGTAGTTAGCTTCAGACTTAAGCATAAACGTCGTGAATGCAGTCTTCTGATCTTCGCTAACTCTAGCAACATCAAACACCTTCTCCATTTCCATGATCCAAGTTTGGGCTTCCACTGGATTCATAGACCCTTGAAACTCTGGCGGTCCAACCGCTTTGAACTCCTTGAAAGTCGTAACTTGAGCTTGCGGTTGATTTGTAAGTGCTCCCGTCAACAAAGCTACCAACTGCTGAACTGGATTCACGTTGGTCTCATTGTTATTGTTAGTAGACCCCTCAGGAGGTACTTGTTGATGTGGTTGTCTTCTTCTAGGAGGCATTTTCTGATAAAATATACGCTTATTAGTTCACTACTCAAATTCTTGGGTATTCAAGGTTTAACTTAAACATTCCAAAATTGAAGCTTTAACACATTACATTTCAAATAAACTCTAATATTTTATTCATTCATAATGTTTTAAACATACTAAAGATAACATATCTACTATAAACATCCACTTTCCTGAACTAAACCAGTTTCAGGATTACATACTCATATTATCCCTTTATTCATCTAAAAATAAGGGATTTAAAACATTATTTAATCACATAATTAACCACATATTATTATCATCACTCTTATTTTCTATCTATTCATATTAAGACGTTGTAAGGCCTCTCGACGCTCTTCCTCCATGATACGATATGAAGTCCTACGATCCATCACGAACCACGGCGAGTCTTCAAATTGAGGTGGGTAATAATGGACTCGATCCTGGGCCCTATCAATCGCCGAATTAAAAGTATAATCCATCTCCTTCATCTTGGCTTTCTTCACTTGGACCTTAGCCTCAGCACGGTCTGCACGTTGAGTCGCCTTTATACAAGCATCCTCTGCTCTTGCACGCTTAGCTGATTCCTCTTTGAAGTCATCTTTCATCTTCTCAATGTCAGTCTTCATCTTCTCGTTCACTGCCAATAGGTCTTCATGCTGGCCCTTGGTATGAACTAGCTCCCATCCCGTGTTTCCAAGTTTCGAGTCAAGTTCCTGAATCTCTACCTCCTTCTATTCCAATGCAACGTGATGCATCTCTACCATCTCCTTCAGCTCCTCAACATTATCCTCAGTAACTCTCATGTTATGGTAATCTGAGCATCACACATCTCGGTAAATCTGAGTTTGGTGGAAACTCCTCAGGATCCTCCTCATCATCATCCTCCTCAGGACTATCCTCCTCGGGATCGGTCACATGCTCATCCTCTTGGATCAACTGTTCCCGCACTACGTGAATATCCCGAGGTTCATCATCTCTAGGTACCTGAGGTATCACCTCTCTAGCTTGACTGGATCCTCCTTCATTAGACATTCTGACAACAAAATGTTTTAAGTTTTACTTAAAAGTTTTCGCTACTTGCGAGCACATAAGTTATTAACACATAGCACATAATGTCTTTTATTATTTAGTTTCAATGGATGCCTTAATCCATTCCTTAAAACCCAATAAGAGTTAATCACCTCTATGTTTTCTAACTTCTTAAAGGCTACTTCCTAAGGTTTTCCCCACCTAAGGTTCATACCCTAAAGCTCTGATAGCAACCTGTGACACCCCCAAATCCGAGTACTTCATTTCCATCGAATTTGGTGCTCACTTATCAAATCTATTATATTTAAATACCCATAATCAAAGGATAAAGACATAATTTAAATAACTTAAACAATAATCTCTCCTACTAAAGGGTTACATCATAATCTCAAAATGAATCCCAGGTAATCTAACCTTAAAATTATTACATCAATTTGCGGCATACATTATAAAATAAAACAAGTTTTAAAACAATAAGCATTTAAATAAACTTTAAATAATTATTCATCACTTAGACATCTTTCCCTTTCCTTTGCTAGTAGATAGATCATCACCTCTTTCAACTTTAGCTGCATTGTTTAATTGAAAGAGTGAGCAAACAATTGCTCATTGACATAAAGAGAGTATAATAACAACATGAGAGTGAACAACGAATACTGAATGATAAAGAACTTGTTCTACGAATCAAAATAGAAAACAAGTTCGAACTTTAATTATTTGAGGGTCTTAAGACCACGAACTATGTCCACGATGTTTAGGTATTATTACGTTAACCTCAACAGTCGTTAGACTATACAGACTCTTCTTAATGTACTCAGGGGGATCAGCCCTTCGTACCATGTGTTGTGCACAAACATCTAAACGTTACACGTACAAATCTCATATGTTAGGGTTGTTCATCTCAATTTGAATTTAGAGTTTCTGCACTAAAGAAAGTTTAGTTTGGAACTAACTTATCAGTGTTTCTAGAATTTTAGAACACTTATTCAATTTCCATAAATAAAGATTTAATACAAGAATGTATAACTGAACAAGGCTATAAAAGTCAAAGATCGACAATATATAACTGAATAAGCATGGTATATATGCAAAGTATTATATTCAAGGAATTAAAATAATCTCCTTTGAATCAATGTGTTAGAACAATATATGTTTTGAATACTAATAACAAGAAATGAGAATGTGAAACTCATTCGATGTAACGATTTAGGTTACATGAGCTTATTCAATCATTTATCGAAATAGAATCAATAGTCTTGCTCAATGACAAATATAAGATTTAGAAACTTGCACATTTATGAAAGTAAAGTTAGAGAACTTGCATAACCATAACAAACTAACTCAATGAAAGTATGGAGTTAGAATACTTGCCTTGATTGTAAGCTACAGAAATGAAATAATCTCCAATTACCCTACACATATCATCGAAATCGCAACAATAATTAATTGTATGAATATTAGCTTTTAGGATTTAAACAATCATTTAGGTCATAACCCTAACCTACCACCTAACCATTTAGGTTAACATACTTAACGCTTCTGAAATTACACATTGACCAACATAAACCTTATCTGTGAGACCCCAGATTTTATGAATAAAGATTTAATTTTTTCGAAATAGGTTTTTGAATATTATGGTGTGGATTTGATATAATGTTATAGTTGTGGGTAGTATTTAAAAATTTTGTAAAGTATGCAAGGTGTTGTATAATATTCAATTTGTCGGGGAATATTCTTTTTGTCGGGGAATATCTGTGCGACGGTACAATCATTGGTGGACCCCACAACGGAATTATTGTCTGATTGAGAAAACGACAAAAATATTTTATGGAAATAACGGCGGAAGTTTTACCGTTAATTGTTGAAACACCCGGTGTTAAAAGTACAGTAATACGCGTGATTGCATAGTAGCACACGGTATTGATTATTGATGTTTACGTGATAAGTCACTCAGGTTTGTTTTATTGGTATTATTAATGTAAGAAAACATAATACTTTTATAAAGTTATTCTATAAATAGAATATATTATATTCTATTATGCATAGTGTTGTATAGTGTATGCATAGTGTTTTGCATAGTAAAATCATTTTATATAAAACAGAATACTTTTATAAAGTTATTCTATAAATAGAATATATTATATTTTATTATGCATAGTGTTGCATAGTACTGCGTAGTATTTTTTGCATAGTAAAATCTTTTTATATAAAGCAGAATACTTTTATAAAGTTATCTCTTTTATTAGACAATAATTAGAATATATTATATTTTATTACGCATAGTGTTTGCATAGTGTTTTGCATAGTAAAATCTTTTATAAAGTTATTCGTTTTATTAGATTATAAATAGAATATATTATATTTTATTTAAAAGATTTTGCTTTAAATATGGACCGTCAGATTAAAGTAAATCAATCGGACCGTTCATGAGTTAGTTACTTATACGCAGATCCATTTTTCTATAAATAGAAGCTCATTCCTTCATTATTTTCATTTAATTCATTAAAACTCTAGAGAGAGAAACTATAAAGAGAAAGAAGAAAAGTGTTCTGCTACTTCACTACTTCTATATCTAGTACTCTTCTTCTTAAGGTAGGGAATATTATTTGTTGTACTCATAAGGGGTATTCTTTCTTTCTTAAGAGAACTTTTGTTATTCCATTCTTTATTATTCTGTTGGAATAACCTGTATACGCGGGATACCCTATACTTGGTGAAATTCTTCTATTATTTCATTCTTTATTATTCTGTTGGGATATCTTGTCTGTGCGTTTTACGTTGGACACGGTTAAAATCTTTATTATTATACATTTGGCTGAATATCATGTATGCATGCGTTTCACGTGGGACTGGTTAAAATCTTTATTGGTATTCATTGGAATAACTTTGTATGCGCAATACCGCATGCATGGTGATTTTCATTATTATTTTGTTCTTTAATATTCTATTGGAACATCACATGCGTGCTTTACGCACGACCTGGTTTAGATTAATTATTATTACATTGGAATAACTTTCGTCATGTCAAGTACCACATGCATGGTGATTTCTTTTGTTATTCCATTCTTTATTATACTAAGTTGGTTAAAACTTTGACTTCCATACTCCATGAAATTAGTGGAATATCCTTGATATTTGCGCTTCATCCAGTATCTTTTCATGGAAATATTCTTCTGAGCATTCTTGAATTTTACTCTACAAAGTAGTATCATGTTGACAATTTGGACGTTATTAGTTCCTGGATAAATTAATTCTTAAACTTGTTTTATTGAATTCTTATATCATTGTCATCAATTTCATGCTTATATTTTGTTAAAAGTCATCTGTGGCTTGTAGTGCATAGATGAACTTGGTATGATTATGACCAGGGATTATTCAGTGTAATCATGACTGTAATGTTACAAATGACATGGAAAAAGTCCTCATTGTCCCGTAGTGCATTGATGGACAATTTTGGTATGATTATGGCTATGGATTCTCTTCGACCAAGGGTGCAAAGATGAATTGTTTTATGGCATGATCAGGACCGTTGATGAAAACATGATTATCTTTAGCTGTAGTGCATGGATAATTCATGTTCGTGATACTAAAGAATATCCTTGGCCGTAGTACAGGGGTGATTCAATGACGTGGATTATTTATTAAGCTGAGTCTCAGCGATAACAGTGATGAAAAATCTTTTAAATCATAAAAGATAGTAGATTTTATTTTCTATTTGACTCTTTTAATTGATTGCTTGTTCCACTGCAGTTAAACTTGATGTCAAATATATTTTATCAGTTTAACATTGTTGAAGACTAATGATAATTTATTCTGCATTGTCTTAGTCATAATATTTCTTATTGGGCTAGTTGAGCTCACCCTTTCTTTCACTGTTCTCTTCATGAAATGAGAATATAGTTGGGACAAGTCGGGGAACGGAGTGATGGTCCAGAGGATAGCATTAGTAGTCCTCACTATTCTGTGAAATAGTGTGTTAATAAATGTATTGAGGACTTATTTTGAGTTTTAATACTGTCTAGAAGACAATGTTTGTATTGAAACTCACAGCTTATGTTGTATATTTAAAGATTGTAATTGTATTCTGTACCATGTATTTGGCGACTCAGAATAGGTGATGTATACCTATTTTGGGGGCATCACGGTGTGTATCAAAGCTTAGGGATATGATCTGTGACGACCCCAAATCCGGGTATCTTCCAACCTGACAGATGGTGCTACACGGTACTACAGTTCACATAAACATTCAATTGAAAAGCCTCAAAAGAACGGATATGTCTTATATAAATATCAAGAGAATATTTACATACCCCAGGTTCTTTACAATCAATACATTGTCTTCGTCATAATATTAATATATTACAAATAGTCTTCCCATACTATTACATAGTTATGCTACGGGTTCATCTTTGCCTTGCCTTTATCCTTGCCTGAGACTTCTGTATGCTCGATCTTATCTGTATTCATATGGTTCAAGCAAGAGTGAGCATGACTAGCTCAGCAAGTACTACTATTCTAATAAACAACATGCTCGAAACATAAAACTAATATATCTTCAATAACTGAACAATAGTTACGAAGTACTATCGATAAATCAACATAGCAGTTCTTTTTCTTCAAAACGTTTTACACAACCATACTTAAGCAAAGATTAATTATGACTCAAGTATATGAGCATTCATAAGTTATTTTTGAAAAGGACAACCCGGCACTAAGTCCATAAGTCCGACATAGCTTACGAGCACTTTTGAGTGATCACCTCATAGTACTCTATGTTAATCAACACTACATTCATTAAACGTGTATACGTTTAAGTTGTGGCAACCTCACATGCCTGTCGTTTGACGACAAAACAATTTGAGCATACACAATCTACCTTTGAGAAACCACAACAATATTAGTTTGGTAAATCCTTAACACCACTTGATAGAATAACATAGCATACGTCTAGCCAAAAGGATTGGCTTTGACATTCATCAAATACTAAATCATGTAAAGAATACATGAATCACAAAGACTTGTCCAGATCGAACTGGAACAAGGGTTAGAGTACTTGCCTTTAGTGTCTGCTACCAATTATAACACGTGCACTGTACGTCTTTAAGGTCTCTACATTAAATGATAATATAACATAGAACATCAGGTCATGAATGATCATACATGGTTCCTAAAGAATCTTACCCTACTTCTCAATCTAATTACATATTAGATTTGTTATTATCATTTTTCAGCTTTCCGTAAGATAATTCTTTCATTCCTTTGCAATTGAGTTAACTAAACCATAAGTGTTCATACTTAAGGCTTAATATGTCTTAACAATGTTTCATTATAATCTTTGTCCAATTTGTTATCAATTACTAACCATGTTCTATATGTAAACCTTCATTAATGTCTTGGTCACGAAATTTCAATTTATATAATATTTATTATTGCACTTGGTGTGCGTAACTGCTGTCGCCACTTACTCCTCAAAAATCCAGACTCGAAGATCATGGCGCAAGTCTCCGTATTCTTTGGTCGCATTGCGGCAAACTCTTCTTGATGTGCTCGATTCATCGTTCATATCGCGTCATGGGTCATTTTACTAGGGTTGAGTCGCAATACCAACTCTATGCACTAGAAAATAATTTCAGTTTTGAAATTTTGTGAACTTCCCGGACGTATAAGTTCTTCGTTATAAGTCCAAATTGGCTCATTCAAAAGCCTACGGTTCACAAATTACGTAATCTACATGATCATTCAAGAATTTTATCTATTTGACTTCGTTTGCTAAAAATTCACCTATTGGTTCATTTTTAACGAAAACGATAAACGTTCGTGAACGTTCAACGCTCGTTTCTTCGTTTTAAGTCGGAATCCGATCATTTTCTAGTCCGCAACTCTATAACGACTAAAATGACTTGTCTCCATGGAAAACCAACGTTTCTGACTTCGAACACAAAATACGACTTCCATTCCGAGAATTTCACGAATTCGACGGTAATCGTCCAATCGTGCAAATTTTGGCAACTCTTCATTATTAAGCGTTCTTAATGGATTTTAATCAACATAAGATCATTACAAGTTATTTGCTACTCCAACTTATAATCAAAGTAGGTTTTGACTTATTCTCATAAGTTCTTAACTATTTAGCTTAAGAGTTAGAAATCTTCATGTTCATGACTTATTATTAACTTAAGTCCTTCAATCAAAGTTCTCATGCTATATTCCACATACTAAACATCATAAGATAGGTTCTTCATGGTTCTAGCAACTTATTAATGTTCAAGTTGCTTTTCTTTCAACTTATTAGATTTTAAGTTCATTCTTTAGTAACTTATTACATGCTATCATCCAACCCTCTCCCTTCTCTATCAATCCTATTATAGAAGAGATGAAGATATAAGAGAGGAGTCTTACCCTTGAAGACTTCTATTTTCTTTGGAAAACTATCAATGGTTGAAGTGGCTTATAAGTGCTTAAGTGACTTATTCTCCCTAACCAATAAGTAGCTTTATGATTGAGAGAAAAGTTGGATTAAAATGATCAACCAACACAAGAAATGAGCTTGGTATTTATAGGCTTGACAAGGTGAGGGCAATTTAGACATTAAACCTCCCACCTCCTCATTTCCACCTCCTTACTATTCCTTACTTAACCTTCAAGTCTTCTTGTTAGCTACATAAAGTTCTTGGGCATCACACAAAATCCTTGCCCATCAAGTCTACTCATGGGTTACCCCATGGATCATCATTAGCTAATGGATCATAGTTTGGGCTCAATACTAATTCAATTAACTTACCCCTTTGGGCTTGCTAATAATAATAGCTTATTTCCTTGTTGGGCTTGCATTAATCATGTTGGGCTTCATTAACCAATTACTTGAGCTTGATAATTATTCCCACATAAGTTTACACCTTATACAAATTACCTCAATTCCTTCCATTAGGTTTTAATACCTATAATCCCAAATTAAGTCCGCATGCGATTTATTGCGTTTTCCATACTTAGATTATTATTACATAATCCATCTCGCCTCGATATTCTAACGTTATGTATTTCTCGGAAGTTCAAAAATAATTCCCGAGCGATAATAACGTTACATTTATTTTTGTCTTGGAAATTCAAACACTTTAATTCATCCACGTAGTTAAAATACTACGACATTCCGACGTTTCTATGTTATAGATTAACATTCATCTTCTCAATACACAATAATAATAAATAATATTATTTTATTCATTGTTAAAAGTAATTACAAAATGTTCGATTTTCCGGGGCGTTACATGATCCCTGGCTAAGATGTGAGACTAGAACTAGGAGGAGAGAGACGGGGAATTCCTTCGCTTGTATGACCTACCTAACTTTATTTGATATTTAATTGGTCGGTCAGAGTATAGAGATAATATGTGATATGTTAATTAACCCTTATTTTGTGGCAGTATTTGAAAATGACATCTGAAAATGTTGAGATAAGCAATGGAGCACAGGAGACTGTTGATTCTCCACAAATAAATAATCAGGACAATGTGCAACAGGATGGCGATAATCCTCCTGTAAACAACAACACTGATCAATTGACGAACGACGGTGCGTTTAGGAGCTTTGTAGAATTCATGCAACATCAGGCGAAGACGGCTCCTGTTCATAATGTAGGAGGAAACAATGGCAACCCACGGTTGGTCACCGTTAAGCAATTCAAGGAGCTGGGATCACCAGAGTTTTTGGGAAAGCCAGAACCACTTAAGGCGGAGACGTGGTTAAAGCAGATCACCAAGATATTTGATGTCTTAGGATGCTCTGAGGAGCAAAAGGTTCCCTTTGCCACCTTTATGTTGCGTGAAGAGGCAGATCACTGGTGGAAATCTGTAAAACATACCCAGCCTAACGCACTCAAGATCTCTTGGGAGAAGTTCCAAGAGCTGTACAATGACAAGTACTTTTTCGAAAGCATTCGTCACATAAAGGAGGTGGAATTTATCAAGTTGGAGCAAAATAACATGACCGTGTCGCAGTACGATGCCAAGTTTGCCGAGTTGTCCCGATTTGCGTCCCACTTGGTTGATAATGAAGAGAGAATGATGCGGATGTTTTTAAGAGGTTTGAAGCCGGAGATACGTTAATATCTTATTTCTCATAAACTGTGTTTGTATTCAGATGTTGTAAATAGGGCTCAGTTAGTGGAGCGCAATAATGAGTCAACGCAACCAAAAGAGAGCAGCCGACAGAATGTTAATACCGTTGATAACAGCCATCAAAGTGGTGACAATAAGTATGGAGGGAATCAACATGCCAGAAATGGTAACCACTTCGGTGGTAATCATGGTCAAAACAATAAGAATGGACATTTCAAGAAGAGGAGATTCAACAATGATGGAAAGATGTCAGCACCAGCACCCGTTGTTAAGGAAGGAGAACGACCACCTATCATATGCTTCAAATGTGGACAGGAGGGACACATCCGTCCAAACTGTACGCAGCAATTCAAAACATGTTTTAATTGCGGAAAAGAAGGTCACCTAGCTCGATTTTGTCGTATGGTGAAGTCAAGTCCAGCTGGGATAGTGATGCCAAAGGATGTCCTTGACAAGCTAAAGCCGGTAGTTTAAGAGCGAACGTTTTTTTTTCGTGACAAGGAACCTGAGTTAAATTATCACGGGTATGTTAGTCATAAACTCTTATGAAGTCTATACCGTGTTAGATACCGTTTCTACTTACTCTTTTATTTCACCTAGTTGTGTTCAATGTTTGAAGTTAACTTCGGAGAAGTTAGACTTTGATATATCTATTTAAACTCAGTTGGGAGAAACCTTCGTTACCTTCACTATTTATAAATCTTGTTCAAATCAACACTTTCACGTTACCTGTCAATCTTATCTCTTTGAAAATACTTGCCTTTGATACGATTTTAGGAATCGATTGGTTAACTACTCATCATGCTTTTCGTTAGGTTGTTAGCTTTCATAATCCTAACCAACCTGTTATGCGAATTCAAGCAACCAAACCACTAAAGTCAATCATTGTCATATCAAGCAATAAGTAAAGATCCCCGGTCCTTTCGTTGTTGACTTTCTTATGTGGAATGCACCGAAGCCAGACTTTCTGTAGGCGATGTCGTGAATGACGATGGCAAGTTGATAGGTATCAATGTGACGTACTATCCAAGTCTTGGATGAGGGTCACAGTTTTAAATGATATTTCTATTGTTAATAAATTTCCTGACGTATTCTTGAAGACTTCTTAGCCTACCTTAGAGCGTGAAATCGAATTTTGTGAAATCGAAGTAGCATAAGGAGCTATTGGAATGAGATTTGGGTTACCCCCACTAGCTGGTCCTGGATAATGACCCTGATTTTACCCCTACTGACGATTCTGACTATGCCAAGGTAGCTAAAGCTGACGATTCTGCCCTTGCTGAGGCATTTGCTGATAACCCCTCATCTGATTCTGTCCACACCACTGCCCATGCTGACCGGTACGATTTTTATTCCACTGACCACCCTGACTTCTCCCATGCTGAACTGAAGCTTGAACCTGCTGGTCATCTCTGTCCCTCTTTCGACTCCCCTCTGGTTTAGAAGACTGAAAGTCCTGTCGCACCATCTCAATATTCTTGGCAGCATTGGCCATTGTTGACACATCTTCTAACTTGGTGTTAATGAGATGTTGCCGATACCTGTAATGGATCCTCCACTTAAACTTCTTTGCATGTTCTGCTGTTGTGCCTGCTGAGCTTCCCACAAAGCCTGCCAATCTAGTAAACCTCGTCATGAAGTCCGTGATGGCCTCATCATCTTTCTGCCGAATCGACAGATACTCTATAGCATAGGCCTCTTTATCGAAGAGTGAGAAAATATGGCGATAAAAGACTTCACAAAATTACCTTGACTAAGTGTTTCAACATAACCATCACCCTTTGTTGTTTTCATCACTTTCCACCACCTCTGTGCATCCCCTTCTAACTTGTAAGCTGCAAACAACACTTTCTGATTATCTGAGCACCCCAACACGTCAAAAATCTTCTCTAGGAGAGCAATCCAATTCTCTGCCTCAATTGGTGTTGGAGCTGAATTGAATGATTGTGGTTTCTGCTTTTGGAACCTCTCCAACCATACATACATTGGAACCACCTGCTGACCATGACCATCTACATTCCCTTCCTCTTCGTTTGCTTATGGACTATTATTTCCCAGTTCTCTCCGCCAGAATTTTTTTTCTAGAAGGCATTTGCATTACTGTATAAACATGTGCCACCAACTGAGGTAAAACCTGATACACTACTTGATTCACCAAGTTAGCCAGTTGAGCATTAATCTGATCATTAGGTTGCTCATTGGACTGACCTTCACCTCTTCCCCTATTGTTACCTCGCCTCCCAGTAACTCTACCAGATCTACGAGCCATCTAAGAAAGAGATCATGAATATAAACAAAGCAGATTAGAGACAAATTCGAATATAGCTGATATGATAGCTAAACAGAAAATCAAACAGAACAAAAATCTAACCCTAAGTCTACCCATAATATCACAAAGTCAAACCTAAATAGGTTTTCTACAAGAAAGAACACGGCTCGATATCGATCAGGCTACATAACCCCTTTTCGAAATAGAAAGAGAGGTTACTCAAAACATAATAAAACTAATAATTTCAATAACAAGGCTCAAAGCCACAAAAGAATAGTCTTAATATCTGATAAATACCACAAGTCTACCATAATAAATGCCACACTGGCTCAAACCACAATCTAAAATCACTATTACAACTCTAAATAAATCAATGTATCATAACCCAACAAAATATATCAAAACTATTGGATAGAAGGGAGCTCTCACACACTTGCCTTGATCCCGATTACCTACCTAAGAAGAAAACAAAGATGAGCCAAATACCCGAGACGGATATAGAATACAAATAATGGATAAAAATAACTAACTCAATTAAGCGAAAAGAGACGAATGAAATGAAACGAACAAAAACTAACACGGTTAAATGATAAATTTGAATAACATGGCTGGGTGTTATTTCATACCGAGCTCAAAATAAATAATAATATACTTTGCCACACAGGCAAGTCAAATAATGCCACACAGGCAAATCACACACATTGGACCGCGAATCCAATGTATGTAAAATCGGAAGGCGTGTTTGGCACAAACATCACCACTCCGCAGAACAAAACAGAACAAAAAACTAGGGTCGACCCATACGCCTCCCACAACAAAACACCAAATGGCCAACTCCCAACGGAGCACAAAACGGAGATGCTGTGGACTGATCACACCGCCACGGAAGGTGTCATGCCTCTATGCCAAGAGGACATGCCTGTGGTACCCCCACAAGTGGTTATAGCTCAGGTATACCCTACGGTATTCTAACAAAAATACCATGTCACAACACATGCGACATAATATTAACATAAATGGTTCTAACATGTACATGTTAAACTGAAACGAATCATCAACACCATGTCTCCAAAATATATATTAACATGTACATTACTACAAATATCAAAATAAAATTTAGACATGATACGATAGTCTAAAGAGTACAAATATGAGTTCTAATACAACGCCCAAACAGATATATCACAATAAATTGACAAGGAATAATTCTGAGAGGAAATACTAAATTTCAAAACGAATAACGAAACGAACAACTTCAAAATTAATGAGTCTCGCTGAAATAGTACGAAATCCGTACATGGATTAAACAATGTAATACCCAAAGTATATTCCAAAAACTCGTTTAGACTCTCTCCGTTCAATCTAAATAATTTAATTTTTTTTTATTACAATTACTAACATAATATTATTCAATTTATTATTAAGTAAATTTATAAATTTATCATTAGAATTAATTAATAGTATACAAAATTTTCAATTGAATTTATAAATAACACAAGTTAATTAATATGATATAAACAATATATATATATATATATATATATATATATATATATATATATATATATATATATATATATATATATATATATATATATATATATATAATTACACCTCACTATTATTAAGAATCGAATCATTGTTAAATGTTATATATGATTACTTAATTTATATAAGAAAAATATATAGATACTTGGCACGATAACCAACCAAACAAATTCAGAGCATTGCTCAAGCAACTATCACACTATTTAATTAATTAATAAAATAACTAATAATGACCAACTCACTTGATCTTTAAAAAAATGAGACTCTGCTCCTATGTTTCCCACAGCACAGGCGACTCCTTCATTTGTTTATCAGACGAATAACCAACGAAAAATTATATAGGGTTTGTGTCAAATATGATATGTATTGTTAGGTTTTACATATTTATTAATTAATATATTTTACCAACTCTCCTAATTTAATAGATTTTAAATATTTTACACAATTATAAATTAGACCCAATTACTTTAAGCCCAAATTAATGTCTCTTACATATTTTAGTCAACATAACTTAAATACAATTTGACCCAACTAAAAACAAAGTCCAATTAATATATTTTAAAATAAAATAATTTTTATTATTTAATATTAAATTTTATTTTTTTTTTAATTTTTTTACTAGGTATTACACCTTACCTCAGAAGAAGACTGGATACTGGAATAGTAAAGTAGTAGACTTCTCTTCTTCTTTATCTCTATAGCTTATCTCTCTATAATTGCTCTTTTGAGTCTTAGTGAATTAGTGAGAATGAAAGAAGAATGAGCTTCTATTTATAGGAAAATATAGTTTCGATAATTGCACGTTTTGTAGGGTTTCAGCACAAAAACAGGATCCATGCAAAATAGAAATTAATTCAGTGGTTTAGATATTATACCAATTATGAAAGAGTTCTGAAATGGCTTCGAATCCCTTACGTAATCCAATAGAACCGCGCCTCTACGGTATCCACATGAATGCTCCGCGAATTGTCGCACGATTTGAAATGAAGAGAACTGCGGTACTAGCCACCAAGGATTAGGATTTTCGAAATTTTTCTCTAGTCTCTCTCTAAGAGCGGCTAGGGGTTTTTATGTTATGATTCGTTACCTAAAATGGCTGCTATATATCATATATATATAGTAGTTAATAGGAATTAATCAAAACCCTAATATAATTAAAATAAAATCCGAATTTATATATATATATATATATATATATATCTTAATTAAGTCTTACTTAATTAATATACCTATATATAAATTATCCTATTAATTTAAATTAAGTAATTTAAATTCTATCAATCATATTGACATATTTAAATTTTTACAATTTAAATTAATTCCCTTTAAATACGTTCTTTGTGTGTGACCCTATAGGTTATTATTACGTTGACAATAATTTTAAAATCATATTATAAAATTATGAGCGTTGAAAGAGCAGTATCTAGTAATGCATCACTGCTACCCAAGTAATAATAAGATTGATGATTCGATGCAACCTTTTCGTGACCAATGTTTCAATGTAATTTAATCCTTTTAACCTTGATATCTTAGATTAAACTCGAGTCATGGAATGTGTCATACTCTTCATAATTTAATCTGAGTTTTCTTGATCAATGAGTAGACTATATGAAACAAATCACTATTTAAGCATGGCCATGCATTTCATAGTCCTACTCAATCAAGAGGCCTATGGATATCACCCCTAATAAATAGGAGGGTTAAATTCCATCCAGATCACTCATATTTCTCACACGATTCATGATGTACCCAATAATCACCTTTATAGTCCACCCTATTAAAGGTGACCTTTGATGATATCAAAGTACATAAATTCTCGTGTAGTAATATAGTGATTTCAGGTCGGAGGACCATTACATCATTCTCACTATGTGAATCGCTAATGACACTTCGATGCTCCACATAGAATTCTCATGGTGGGTCTGTCCAGTACATCATTCTCTAACACATACATATGCATTGACTTAATATCTCATATTTATGACCAATGAGATTTGGTCATCAGTTAATCCACATACAAGTCTGAATGCATCATTATTGTCCTATCAACAATGATACTCGACTAGGGACATTTAAGAGCAATGATACTAATTGTAATTATATAATCTCATGTTCAAGTCATATACTTGAAACTATATAATTTGTATCACTATTCTAAGGACTTTTATTATGTTAACATTTATATAACGCAGTAAATAAAACCATAATAAAATCATTCATTTATTCAATCAAATATAATACCAAAATTTTAAGAATTATATCAAATAATTGGCCTCTACGGCATAAACTCTAACACGTTTTGGGGGCTCAAAATATTACAGTATAATACCTTCATTTTTTCCTTCATTTTTAATTTAGTCATGCAAGTATTATCAATCTTGAACCACCTCCCCTAATAGTACATGCATGTGAATCAATAGTACACACATGTGAACAAATAGTTATAAGCATGTTAATTAATAGCAATTAATTGCTCATTTATCTGATTAATTATCCGATTGGTCAATATAACCTCCAGACATCAATTATTATTGAAATAGATGTCAATTTCCATTAACACTAATAATCCCAACACAATGTAAATATCAAATTCATCTTTAACCAACACGAATTTATTCATCATTAATATTATAACTCACAATATTAAACAACCAGATCATTCCTAGGAAAGAGGGGGCTTTCCGATAAGGATTTCTCTCTATTGGCGCGCAATTAGGTGACCAAACCTCTCCTCGACAGAACTTTCTAGACATCGTCAATATTGCAAATAATAATATGAATAACTTTGTCGTCTCAATTATTGATTTAATTATAAAATATTATGCAGATGATACTGTAACAATAATTGAATCAATAATATGAGAGATATTATGCAACAACTATTATAACAATAATTGAGTATAACTGAGTGACTTCTCACGCAAATATCAATAATCAATACCTTGTGCTACTATGCAACCACGCGTATTACTGTACTTTTACCACTGGGTAGTTCAACAGTTTAATGGTAAAACTTTCGTCATTTTTTTTATAAAAAAAGATAATTCTGTTATTTTCTAACTACGACAATACTTCCGTTGTGGGGTCCACCAATGATTGTGTCGTCGTACGAATATTTTCTGTTAAAACGAATATTCCCCGACCAATAGAATATTATATAACCACTTGCTTACTTTGCAAAATTTGTAAATATTACCTCCAACAATAACATTATATCAAATCCGCACCATAATATTCAAAAATATATTTCGAGAAAAAATAATCTTAATTCATAAAAGTTGGGGTCTTACCACCTCCCCTTATGAAATTTCGTCCTCAAAATTAGGGTACGTTCCTGGTATGTCGAAGATGTGAGGATACCTTGACTTCATTTCAGATTCTAACTACCAGGTCATTTCCTCAACATCGTGGTTTCTCTACAAAACTTTAACTTGAGGTATAACCTTGGAGTGTAGAATATGATCATTCTTATCCAAGATTTTAACAGGTACCTCCTCATACGTTAAATCTTCTACTATGTCGTCCGGTTCTAATTCAATAATTAGGTTCAGGTCTTTCACATATTTACGTAACATAGATATGTGAAAAACGTTATGAACACGAGACATACTTGGCGGTAAAACGAGTCTATAGACCACAGTTCCTACTCGATCGAGAATTTTGAATGGCCCAATTAAATCGAGGGTTGAGATTTACTCTCTTCGTCGATTATTGCTTCTAGAATAACGCTCTCTTGAACCTTCTTCTTCACATTCATCAGCTCCAGGTGTGTATCTTGAGCGGCTTTAACTTTATCGATTAACATCAATTCTACTCGTATTATTTGACATCATCACGTGGATCCCTAGAGTCTTTAACTCTATCTCCATCTTTTGTAAATCGTAAGAAACGGGTCTTTATGTTAACGATATCGCACTCATAAATGCATACGATCTTCTACTCAATGCGTCAGGTACCACGTTCGCTTTTTCCACGATAATATTGAATGGTATAGTCGTAATCTTCAACAGCTCGAGCCAACGTCTTTGGTTCATGATACATTCATTTTGGGTGAAGAAATATTTAAGGGTTTTAGAAATGGGTTTTGTATTGGGGTCCATACAAAATTCGATTTCACGCTCTGGGGTAGGCCAGGAAGTCTTAAGAGAATACGTTAGGAAATTTATTAACAATATAAATATCATTCAAATCTGACATATTTTTGTTTTAAACAGTGACATGGGCTAAGAAAGCTTGACATCCATTTTCAATAAACGAATAGCTTTATGGCTTGATATGAAAGTGATTGACTTTAGTGGTTTGGTTGCTTGAATTCGCATAATAGGTTGATTAGGAATATGAAAGCTAACAACCTTACAAAATCAATCGATTTTAGCATGATGAGTTGTGACAACCACAGAATTTGAATATTTATAAAATCTTAAAATTTTGAATTAAGGTCAAATAATAAACCTAGACAGAAAATAAGTGAATGGATTTGAGATTTCCAAGAAGGAATTCTATGGATTTAAAATTTTTCTAGAGAATTATTCAGGATTAAGGAAATAAGTGTTTATATTCTGTGTATAGGGTATTATATGTGTTCAGTATGTGGTTAAGGGTCAAGGGTTGACCAGATAAGATATATAAGTGGCAAACCCTAATTTTATATTAAGAACGTCAACGTTTAGTTAGAAAATTCTTACGAATTATAAGAAACCCTAAAACCGGTTCTGGAAACCCTAATTTCAATTCTGAGAATTCGAAACCCTAATTCAGAAATTTAAAACCCTAATTTAGGAATGCAAATGCTAGTATAAGGTTTAAACGTTATTAATAATAACCTAATTAGGGATAACCCTAATTGATTTAGAAAACCTAATTTCTGGATTTGAAACCCTAATTTATAATTTGGGAAAACATAATTGTTAATTTAATAATTTTAATATTAATTAGAAAATATTAATCCTAATTTTCAAGTTATAAGTAATTAGGAAACCTAATTTCTAAATTAGAAAAATTATTTTTCTATTTAAAACCCTAATTCTTAGGATATAAACCATAATGTACCATTTTAACCCTAATTGCTAAATTATTAATTTTAATTAGGAAATAATAATCCTAATTAGAAAGCTTGAATTATGATTAGGAAATTTTAGTATAATTAGATAATTCTAATTATAATTTAGAAATATTGATTTTCTATTTTGAAAACCGAAATTCGGAAATCTTAGAAATTAAATTGAGAAGTTAAGGGTTAAACCCTAAACCCTAAGGGTCAAAACCTAAACCCTAAGGGTATAAATCAAATGAAAATTATGCCCTTTTTGTATTTTTATTAAGGTAACTTGTCAATCTTGCCATATCATAGAGTTGGTGACCAACTAGATATCCCATATGTGCTTAATAATCTCAGCCCTTATATCATATAGATAAATTGTATCAAAATATAAATAATTCAAGAAAGAGAAAAGGCTCCTTTACTTTTCATTTTCTCCTAGCTCATTCTCTCTCTTAAATTTCGGGACTTAGAGAGAGAGAGGATGAGAATCAAAGCAAATATCAGCTCTTAGATTTCCAATATCAGATCATGTGATCAGATTCAAGATCAAAGCCTTAAAGGAGAGGATATTGTGAGACCCCAAATTTTATGAATAAAGATTTAATTTTCTCAAAATATTTTTTTTTATATTATGGTGTGGATTTGAGATAAAGTTATAGTTGTGGGTAATATTTATAAATTTTGTAAAGTATGCAAGTTGTTATATTATATTCGATTGGTCTTGGAATATTCGTTTTAACAGGGAATATTCGTACGACTACACAATCATTGGTGGACCCCACAACGGAATTATTGTCGGAATGAGAAAATGACAGAAATATCTTTTTATGAAAATAACGGCGAAAGTTTTACCGTTAACTGTTGAATCACCCCGTGATAAAAGTACAGTAATACGCGTGGTTGCATAGTAGCTCACGGTATTGATTATTAATGCTTACGTGAGAAGTCACTCAGTTTTGTTCAATTATTACTACATTAATTGCTGCACAGTATCTCACGTTATTTTATTCAATTATTGTCGATATTTTATATATTATTAAATCAATAATTGAGATGACAAGTTATTCTAATTATTATATGCATAATTAACAATGTCTAAAAAGTTATGTCGATGAAAGGGGTTTTTTCACCTAATTGCTCGCTAATAGGGAAAAATTCTTATCGAAAAGCCCCCTCTTTCTTGGGAACGATCTGGTTGTTAATATTGCGAGTTATACTAATGATGAATAAATGTTATTAAAAATATTGAGGGGATTTTTTTATAAAGTATTTGATGTAAATTTTGTTTATTTTATTGACCTCTATTTACCCATTTTTCAAAATAATCGATTGAAAATTATTTAATATAATAAAGGTGGGGCCACATGTGGGGGAAAATCTGAAATGGGGGTGGGTTGGAGTTTACTTATGTTGGTGGGAATTATATATATATATATATATATATATATATATATATTATAAGTTTTGTTTTATTTGATTATAAATAGAATATATTATATTTTATTTAAAGTTTTTGTTTTATTAGAATATTTTATTTTATAGTAATGAATAGTAAAATCAAATTTTCAGAAAATTTCAGCCGAACGTCGCCCGTGATTTTTCTTTACTGTGCAGTCCATGATTTCTAAATTCAAATAGTATCCTTTCCATTCTCCTATAAATAGGATGCTTAGTTAGAATTAAAAATCACACCAGAATCAGAGAATTCTTCTTCTATAATATTGAGCGTATTTCTTTAGAGTTTTAGGAAGTTTTGAGTGTAGAAAATAGTGAAAGTTTTTTTCAAGAATATATCCACTATACAAGTCGGAGTACTCATCTTTTTAAGGTAAGGGGTATTATTTCTTTCGTATTCATGAAGAGAATTATTTTCTTTCAATACTCGTAAGGGGTATTATTTATTTTATATTCTGAAGAGATATTATTTTTCGTATTCGTATGAATATTATTTCGTTCAATATTCGCAAGAAATATTATTTTTATTTAATATTCGTAAGGAATATTATATTCGTTCAATATTCAAATGGAATATTATTTTTGTTTAATATTCGTAAGAGATATTATTTTTGTTGAGTATTCATATAAAATAATATTTTCTTCCATACTCTGTAGTATGTAAGTAATATTATTTCGTTTCAGATTCCGAATTCTATACTCATTTTGTTAATGTTTTGGCTTCTATACTCCATGAAATTAGTAGAATATCCTTGATATTTGCGCTTCATCTAGTATCTTTTCATGAAAATATTATTCTGAGCATTCTTGATAAGTTTTAATTTTTTCATGCCGGGGTACTATCCACGGGTTTACTATTGCCAAAATTACTATTCATGGATACTATTAACTTGGTTACTATTCACCCGGGGTATTATTCATGACAAAGATTGATTCATTTTCAGTCCAAATTATTTTTGGTACAATATTATTCTTGAATTTTACTCCACAAAGCAGTATCATGTTGACAATTTGGACGTTATTGATTTCTGGATAAATTAAATTATAAATCTTTAAAAATTTATCCTTGAACTTGTTTTATTAAATTATTACGTCATTGTCATCATCCTCATGCTCATATTGTTATGAAAGTCATCGTTGGCTGTAGTACATAGATGGATTTGGTATGATTATGACCAGGGATTATTCGGTATAATCATGACTGTAATGTTACAAATGATGTGGTAAAAGTCCTCATTGGCCCGTAGTGCATTGATGGACAGTTTTTGGTATGATTATGGTCATGGATTCTCTTCGGCCAAGGGTGCAAAGGTGAATTATTTTATGGCATGATCAGGATCGTTAATGAAAACACGATTATCCTTGGCCCGTAATGCATGGATAACTCGTGGTCGTGATACTAAACAATGCATGTCCTTGGCCCATAGTGCAGGGATGATTCGATGATGTGGATTATTTATTAAGCTGAGTCTCAGCGATAAAATTGATGATATACTTTTTAAATCATAGAAGATAGTAGATATTATGCTCTACTTGACTATTTTAATGGATTGCTTATTCCGCTGCAACTGTTGATCTAAAACTTGTTGTCGATTATATTCTATCAGTTGTTATACTGTTGAAGGCTAAGGATAATTTATTCTGCATTATCTTAGTCATAATATTTCTTACTAGGCTAGTTGAGCTCACCCTTTTTGTGACGCCCGCAAATTACGTATACATCACCTATTCTGAGTCGCCAAATACATGTTACAGAAACAAATACAACTTCATTAAACTTTGAGTTTAAATACAAATAGAGAGTTTAAAAACTCAAAAGGAGTCCTCATTACAATTATTGATACACTATTTTAAAAATAGTGAGGACTGCTAAAACAACTTTGTAGAACCATCACTCCGTACCCCGACTAGTTCCTGCTATGTTCTCACCTCCTGAGAAGAAAAATGGAACAAAAGGGTGAGCTCAACTAGCCCAGTAAATAATATTATGACTAAGATAATATATAACAAATTATAATTAGTCTTCAACAGGGAATAATCTGATAAAATATAATAGACAACAAGTTTTAGATCAACAAGCTGCGGTAAAAAAAACAAAGAATCCATTAGAAGAGTAAAGTAGAGAAAGAATTCTACTATCTTCTAAGATTTAAAAGTCCATCATCAATATTTTATCCTCGTAACATCAATCAATATACATCTTGAATCAAATATTCATCTTTGCACTCTGCATCAAAGATATTCATTTGTATCACCAGGTTGGTCATGTTCATCTCAACACTGTTCATATTTGCACTACTGAGCCAAAGATATTCCTTAGGTAATCATTCATCTTGCACTACGTGCAAAAGATATTCATTTGTATCATCATTTAGGGGTGAGGATGATGAAAATATTCTAAAGAAAATGAATCCAGTGAGATAACAGATCAAATATTAAGGATTTGTATTACAGTTTATCCAAGTTCAATAATATTTCGAAATAACCAATTTTGAAACAGAATTCAAAAATAATGATCAAAACATGGATACAATCAAAGATAGTAACCATAATAGACAAACTTGGACAAAAAGAAGAAAATTTCATTTTTTGGTGAATAGTGTCGTATTCATGAATAGTGTCGTATACGTGAATAGTGCCATATACGTAAATAGTAACCCCGGCACAAAAAGTTCCAAATTTGATAAAAAGTTCATACCAATATTTCGGCATAATGATATTGATGAAAATATCATTTAAGAAGAAGATAATATCCCTTACCTCAAAATATCAGTACTTCGGATCGGAATATCGGTATAAGGCTGAAGGAAACTTGCACTGATTAATAGAAACTCACAAATTATTTAAAAACTCACAAAATACACTCAATAATCTATAGAGAGAAAGAGATAAAACTTGTTTCTGGTGTGATTTTCAATTCTAACTTAGCCCTCTATTTATAGGAAAACGTTAGCACGCCAAAGCAGACTTAACCTGTAACCTGATGGCTTTACTTGCTACAATTCCCACCCACCACATTTGAATAAAAATCTCAGCACATTTCTTCACCAACCAAGAGTGGGGCCCACCAATTCTAGAATTTTCCACCAAAATGATTTATAACCTGATTTCCGAATCAGCGACCTCTTAAAATTCATTACAAATCATACGATCATTTTTAACGGTTCAAAATTTGTGGACATATAGTCAACCTATATATGTATAACATATCCAAAAATTACAACGATCCAACGGTCGGATTAAAAATTATAACTCCCGCAATATATCTAAAAAAACACTGGTTTGATTTTTAATATCTCCAATCCGACAAAATACTAATAAAACACCTCAACATTAATTCCTTTATTTATAAACACATAAATAAATCCATCATTTATATCCACATAAAATAAATATTTCCTTATCATATGAATCAATGATTAATTATTCACAAATAATATTACAAAATCACATTTATGACAACCAGGCTGTTTCCAAGAAAGAGGGGGCTTTCCAATAAGGATTTCTCCTTACTGGCGCGCAATTAGGTGACCAAACCTCTCCTTGACAGAACTTTCTAGACATTTCCAATAATGTTATCTAATAATATTATTCCAAATAATCTGAATTACTGATCTGATAAAGGAGATACTGTGCAGTGATAATAATTGAAACAATAATAATATAAAATATCAATGCAGCAATTATTGAATCAATAAAATAAAATATTGAACAGTAACTACTATGACAATTATTGAGTAGTGCCTTCTTACGTAAGGATCAATAATTCAACAATACTATGCAATACTCAGTATGCCATCTTTGCAATAATACGCGTATTACTTTACTTTAACCACGGGTATTCCAACAATTGTTAACGGTAATAACTACTGTAGTTATTCAATTTTGTCGTTTTCTTCATTAAATAGTTATCCGTTATGGGCCCACAATTGGGCTGCGTCGTCACATACGAATATTCCCGACGGAAAGAATATTCCCGCAGACAAAATGAATATTTTATAACCACTTGCTTATTTTGCAAAATTTTCATATTTCACCCATAACCAAAGTTATTATATCAAATTAATACCTTATTATTCACAATAATAAATAAAGGAAATTTTATTTTATTCATTAAAAAGTTGGGGTCTTACAACCTCCCCTCCTTATGAAATTTCGTCCTCGAAATTGACGTACGTACCTGGTGTTTCGAAAAGGTGAGGATACCTCGCTTTCATTTCTGATTCCAACTCCCAAGTCATCTCTTCAATAGCATGGTTTCTCCATAAAACCTTAACTTGTGGTATAACCTTCGTGTGTAGGACATGCTCTTTCATATCCAAGATTTTAACAGGTACCTCCTCGTACGTTAAATCTTCAGCTATCTCGTCTTGTTCTAACTCAATAATGTGGTTCAGGTCTTTAACATATTTACGAAGTATAGATATGTGAAAAATATTATGAACATGAGACATACTTGGAGACAATGCGAGTCTATAGGCCACATATCCTTATTCGGTTAAGAATCTCAAATGGACCAACAAATCTTGGATTGAGCTTTCCTCTCTTCCCAAATCTTGTAACTCTCTTCCATGGTGCAACACGTAATAATACATGAACCCCAATATTAAATTCAACGTCCTTCCGATGAAGATCTGCATAACTCTTTTGTCGATCCTGTGCCATTTGTATACGTTGTCGAATCGTTTGGATCTTCTCTATAGTCATGCGTACTAACTCTGGTCCCAACAATGTTGCTTCACCCACCTCGTCCCAACATACTGGAGAATGGCATTTTCTTCCATACAACGCCTCGAATGGAGCCACACCTATGCTCGCCTGATAACTGTTGTTGTAGGAGAATTCCACCAATGGTAGGTCTGATCTCGTTCACGTACATACTAACAAGACGTTCAAGGGAATAAGTCTCACGTATAGGCAAGAAATGGGCAGACTTGGTTAATCTATCAACAATAACCCAAATCGCATCTATGCCTTGAGAAACCTTGGGAAGACCCGTAACGAAATCCATAGTAATGTGTTCCCACTTCCATTTCAGAATCTCAAGTGGTTGTAATGGACCTTTTGGCAATTGATGATCCGCCTTTACACGTTGACAAGTTAAACACCTCGAGATAAACTCCGCGATCTCTCTTTTCATATTGCTCCACCAAAATGTATGTCGAAGATCATGATACATTTTGGTACTCCCAGGATGGATTGCAAACGATGTGTTGTGTGCCTCCATCATGATTCTATGCTTCAAGTCAGAATTGTTAGGAACACAAAGTCTGGAGTTGACTTGAAGTATTCCTTCTTCATCAATTCATGCTTCTGGAATAGCACCTTCTTGCACTTTCTTCTTCATACGCATCAACTCCATGTTCGTAGCTTGAGCAGCTTTGACTTTATCAATTAAAGTCGGTTCTACTCGCATGTTTGATATAATCACGTGGGTACTTGGAGCCTTCATCTCTATCTCCATCCTTTGCAAGTCATACAAAATGGACCTTTGTGTTAACAACATTGCACTCGTACCCGCATATGATCTTCTACTTAATACGTCAGCTACCACGTTTGCTTTTCCAGGATGATATTGGATGGTGTGATCATAATCTTTCAATAGCTCGAGCCAACGTCGTTGCCGCATGTTAAGTTCTTTTTGGGTAAAGAAATATTTGAGGCTTTTATGGTCCATATAAATCTCCACTTTCTCCCCATACAAGTAGTGTCTCCAAATTTTCAACGCGAATAGGACTACTGCCAACTCTAGATCATGAGTAGGATAATTCCTCTCATATTCTTTGAGTTATCGTGAGGCATATGCTATGATTTTCCCATGTTGCATGAGAACGCATCCTAACCCTTTGCCTGAAGCATCATCAGATATAACAAATCCATCCGCATCGGATGGTATTGCGAACAGTCTTGAAATGAGTCTCCTCTTGAGCTCTTGGAAACTCTTCTCGCATTCCTTGCTCCATACGAATTTTGTATCTTTCCGAGTCAACTTAGTTAACGGAGTAGCGATTCGAGAAAATCCTTCCACGAATCTCTGATAATAACCAGCTAAGCCCAGAAAGCTACGCACTTTGATCACCGACTTTGGTTGCTCCCAACATTGTACTGCTTCAATCTTTACCGGGTCAACAGATACTCCATGTTTTGACACCACGTGCCAAAGGAATGCTACTTCCTCAAGCAAGAACTCTAATTTCTTCAACTTGGCATAAAGCTTGTTTTCACGAAGCCTTTCAAGTATCAGCTTCAAATGGTGCTCATGATCTTCACGGCTTTTGGAATAGATGAGGATGTCATCAATAAAGACAACAACGAACTGATCCAAGTATTCTTTAAACACACGGTTCATCATATCCATGAAAGCAGCATGAGCATTAGTCAATCCAAAAGACATGACTAAGAATTCATAATGCCGTCATCGAGTTACAAGGGTCTTTGGAATATCCCCAATTTTAATCTTCAGCTGATGATATCCAGAATGAAGATCGATCTTTGAAAAGAATTGTGCTCCTTGCAATTGGTCAAACAGGTCATTAATACGAGCTAGCAGATACATATTCTTGATAGTGACATGGTTCAACTCTCGGTAGTTAATACAAAGTCGCATACTCCCTTCTTTCTTCTTTATAAATAACACAGGAGCACCCCAAGGAGATGTACTAGGACGAATAAAACCGATGTCCAACAACTCCTGTAGTTGGACCTTTAACTCCGAAGTTCAATAGGAGCCATTCGATATGGGGTTTTAAAAATGGGCTTTGTATTAGGTTCAAGGTCAATAAAGAATTCAACTTCACGTTCTGGGGGTAGACCGGGAAGTTCTTCAGGAAATACATCAGGAAATTCACTAACAATAGAAATAGTATTCAAATCTGACGTGTTTTTGTTCAAGTCCGTGACATGGGCTAAGAAAGCTTGATATCCATTTTTCAATAAACGAATAGCTTTATGGCTTGATATGACAGTGACTGATTTTAGTTGTTTGGTTGTTTGAATTTGCATAATAGGTTGGTTAGGAATATGAAAACTAACAACCTTACGAAAATAATCCATTTTAGCATGATGCGTGGTTAACCAATCAATCCCAAAAATCACATCAAATGCAAGAATTTTCAACGAAATAAGGTCGGCAGGTAATGTGATGGTACCGACTTGAATCATGCAAGATTTAAAAACAGTATATGTAACGAAAGTTTCTCCTAACGGAGTCTCAACAGATAAGTCATTATCTCGCTCTAATAATTGAGCCCTGTTTACAATATCTGAATATAAAGAAAATTTATGAGAGATAAGATATTGTCGAATCTCGGCCTTTAGACCTCTTAGAAACATCCTCGTCATTCGTTCCTCATTTTATACCAAATGAGGTGCAAACCTGCATAACTTTGCAAACTTCGCCTCGTACTGGGACACCGTCATGTTGTTTTGTTCAAGTTTGATAAACTCCACCTCCTTCATATGACGAAAACTTTCAGGAAAGTACTTGCATTGAATAGTTTCTGAAACGTTTCCCAAGACATCTTTGAAAAATTTGGTGAGTACGCCTACATGACTCCCACCGGATGAGTCCGCCTCACCGCTGAACATAAAAGTGGCGAATGGAACCTTCATTCCTCCGTGCATCCCAAGACATCGAATATCTTAGTAATTTGTTTGACCCACGTTTCCGCCATGATCGGATCCGGCTTTCCCTTAAATTCTGGTGGTCCCAACTCTTTGAACTGCTTGGCTATGACAAGCCATGCATTGCTAGCATTTCCACCCGTATTTTGTGCACGAGTCTCCTAAATGCGGTTTTGCATGAATCGCAAAAAGCTTCTAAACATCCCATCATTCATCATTTGTTCGCTAACGTTATTTATAGGAGGATTATTGCCTTCCTGTTGCACGTTCCCCTGGGTAGTGATCAAAGGTGTCTCCGCGGTCTGATTCACTCCATTATTAACGTTCTCAAATTTGTCATTCTTAAATCATCGCCATAAAGCAGGGGTTAATAGTCATGCAACATATTATCCCTATACTCTGACCGACCAAATAAATATCAAATAAACTTAGTCAGGTCATACTAGCGAAGGAATTCCCCGTCTCTCACCTCCTAATTCTTGTCTCACATCTCAGCCAGGGATCATATCCCTAAGCTTTGATACCAACTGTGACGCCCCCAAAATAGGTATACATCACCTATTCTGAGTCGCCAAATACATGGTACAAAAACAAATACAACTTCATTAAACTGTGAGTTTAAATACAAATAAAGAGTATAAAAACTCAAAAGGAGTCCTTATTACAATTATTGATACACTAATTTAAAAATAGTGAGGACTGCTAAAACAACTTTCTAGAACCATCACTCCGTACCCCGACTAGTTCCTGCCATGTTCTCACCTCTTGAGAAGAAAAATGGAACAAAAGGGTGAGCTCAACAAGCCCAGTAAAGAATATTATGACAAAGATAATATACAACAAATTATCATTAGTCTTCAACAGGGAATAATCTGATAAAATATAATAGACTTTAAGTTTTAGATCAACAACTGCAGCGAAAAACAGCAATCCATTAGAAGAGTAAAGTAGAGAAAGAATTCTACTATCTTCTAAGATTTAAAAGTCCATCATTAATATTTTATCCCTGTAACATCAATTAATATACATCTTGAATCAAATATTCATCTTTACACTACAGGCCAAAGATATTCATTTGTATCACCAGTTGGTCATGTTCATCTCAACACCTGTTCATATTTGCACTACGGGCAAAAGATATTCATTAGGTAATCATTCATCTTTGCACTACAGGCCAAAGATATTCATTTATATCATCATTTAGGACTGAGGATGAAGAAAAATATTTTAAAGAAAACGAATCCAGTGAGATAACAGATCAAATATTAAGGATTCATATTACAGTTTATCCAAGTTCAATAATATTCAAATAACCAATTTTGAAGCATAATTCAAAAATAATGATCAAAATATGGATACAATCAAAGATAGTAACCATAATAGACAACTTGGACAAAAGAAGAAAATTTCATTTTTTACGAATAATAGTGTCGTATTCATGAATAGTGTCTTAGTATATGTGAATAGTAAACCCAGAACACAAAAGTTCCAAATTTGATAAAAAGTTCATACCAATATTTCTAAGATAATGATATTGAAAAAATATCATTTAAGAAGAAGATAATATCCCTTACCTCAAAATATCGCATTTCGATCGGAATATCGGTATAAGGCTGAAGGAAACTTGCACTGATTAACAAAAACTCACAAAGTATCTAAATACTCACAAAATACACTCAATAATATAAAGAGAGAAAGAGATAAAACTTGTTTCTGGTGTGATTTTCAATTCTAACTTAGCCCTCTATTTATAGGAAAACGTTAGACGCCAAAGCGAGACTTAACTCAAGCAACTGATGGCTTTTTACTCGCTACTATTCCCACCCACCACATTTGAATAAAAATCTCATCACATTTCTTCACCAACCAAGAGTGGGGCCCACCAATTCTAGAATTTTCCACCAAAATGATTTATAACTTGATTTTCGAATCAGCCACCTCTTAAAATTCATAACACATCATACGCTCATTTTTAACGGTTCAAAATTTATGCACATATACTCAACTTATATATGTATAACATATCCAAAAATTAGAACGATCCAACGGTTGGATTAAAAATTATAACTCCCGCAATATATCTCAAAAAACACTGGTTTGATTTTTAATACCTCCAATCCGACAAAATACTAATAAAACACCTCAACATTAATTCCTTCATTTATAACCACATAAATAAATCCATCATTTATATCCACATAAAATAAATATTTCCTTATCATATGAATCAATGATTAATTATTCACAAATAATATTACAAAATCACTTTTATGACAACCAGGCTGTTCCTAGGAAAGAGGGAGCTTTCCAATAAGGATTTCTCCTTACTGGCGTGCAATTAGGTCACCAAACCTCTCCTTGACAGAACTTTCTAGACATTGCCAATAATGTTATCTTATAATATTATTCCAAATAATCAATTATTTGGTGCGATAAAGGAGATATCTTTGCGATGACGATAATTGAAACAACAATAATATAAAATATCAATGCAAAGAATTATTGAATCAATAAAATAAAATATTGAGCAAGAATCATCTGTGACAATTATTGAATAGTGCCTTCTTACGTAAGGATCAATAATTCAACTATATTTGTGTAATACTGGTATGCTCTTTGTGCAACAACGCGTATTACTTTACTTTAACCACTGGGTATTCCAACAGTGTTAACGGTAACAACTACGCCGTTATTCAACGTAGTCATTTTCTTCATTCAACTGTTATCCGTTATGGGGCCACAATTGGCTGCGCCGTCGTACGAATATTCCCCGACAGAAAGAATATTCCACGGACAAAATGAATATTTTATAACCACTTGCTTATTTTGCAAAATTTTTATATTTCACCCATAACCAAAGTTATTATATCAAATTAATACCTTATTATTCACAATAATAAATAAAGGAAATTTGATTTTATTCATTAAAAAGTTGGGGTCTTACACTTTCTTTCACTGTTCACTTCAGGAAATGAGAATATATTTGGGACTAGTCGGGGAATGGATTGACGGTCCAGATGGTTGCATTAGTAGTTCTCACTATTTTGTGAAATAGTGTGATAATAATTTTAATAATATTGAATTTGAGTTTGTATATTGTCTAGAAGACAATATTCGTGTTGAAACTCCCAGCTTATATTTTGTCGTACTTTGCACGATAGTTGTATAATTAAGTTGTATTTAAATTTTGTATCATGTATTTGGCGACTCAGAATGGGTGATGTATACCTATTTTGGGGGCGTCACAGTTGATATCAAAGCTTAGAGATATGATCCTTGGCTGAGATGTGAGACAAGAACTAGGAGGGGAGAGATGGGGAATTCCTTCGCTAGTATGACATACCTAAGTTTAATTGGTATTTAATTGGTCGGTCAAAGTATATGGATAATATGTGGCATGTAAATTAACCCTTTGTTTTGTGACAGTGAAATGGCATCTGAAAATGTTGAGATAAGAAATGGAGCACAAGAGACCGTTGAGTCACCATAGATCAATAACCAGGATAATGTGTAGGAAGGCAACAATCCTCAGGTGAACAACAACACAGACCAAATGATGAACGACGGGATGTTCAGAGGCTTTGTGAAGTTCATGCAACACCAAACAAGAGAGACTCCTGTTCATAATGCAGGTGGAAACAATGGCAACCCACGGTTGGTCACCGCTAAGCAGTTCAAGGAGTTGGGACTACTAGAGTTTTTGGGAAAGCCAGAATCACTTAAGGCGGAGACGTGGATAAAGCAGATCACCAAGATATTTGATGTCTTGAAATGCTCAGAGGAGCAAAAGTTTTCATTCTCCACCTTTATGTTGCGTGAAGTAGATCATTGGTGGGAATCTTTAAAACGTACCCAGCCTGAAGCACTCAAAATGTCTTAGGAGATGTTCCAAGAACTATTCAACGACAAGTACTTTCCCGAAAGTATTCATCACATGAAGGAGGTAGAGTTCATCAAGCTGGAGCAGAACAATATTACCGTGTCACAGTACGAAGCTAAGTTTGTCGAGTTATCCCGGTTTGCGTCCCACTTAGTTGATAACAAGGAGAGAATGACGTGGATGTTTCTAAGAGGTTTGAAACCCGAGATACGTCAATACCTAATTTCTCACAAATTGTGTTTGTATTCAGATGGTGTAAATAGGGCTCAGTTATTGGAGCGCAATAACGAGTCAACCCTACCAAGAGAGAGAAGCCGGCAAATTAATAATACCAATGGTAGCAGTCATAAAAGTGGTGACAGCAAACGTGGATATAATCAATATGTTAGAAATTGTAAGCACTTCGGTGGTAATCATGGTCAGGATAATAGGAAAGGTGAACTAAGCGAGAACAACTTCAAGAAGAGAAGGTTCAATAATGATGGAAAGACAGCGACACATATTTTCAAGGAAGATGAACGACCATCGGTCGTATGTTTCAAATGCAGACAGGAGGGACACATCCGTCCAAACTGTACGCAGCAACCCAAAGTATGTTTTAATTGTGGAAGAGAAGGTCACCTAGCTCAATTTTGTCGTGTAGTGAAGTCAAGTCTAGCTGGGATAGTAATGCCAAAGGATGTCCCAGACAAGTCAAAGCCGGTAGTTTAAGTGAGAGCGTTTGTCGAGGAACCCAAATGAGGTTATTACGAGTAAGCTTATCATAAACTCTAGCGAAGTATATACCTTATTTGATACCGGTTCTACCCATTCTTTTATTTATCCTACTTGCTCTCAACGTTTAAATTTGACTCCTGAGAAATTAGACTTTGACTTATCTGTTGAAACTTCGTTAGGAGAAACCTTCGTTACCTCCACTTTCACGTTACATGTCGATCTTATCTCTTTGAAAATATTTTCCTTTGATGTGATTGTAGGAATCGACTGGTTAACTATTCTTCATGCTAAAATTGATTGTTTTCGTAAGGTTGTTAACTTTCATATTCTTAACCAACCTGTTTTTCGAATTCAAGAAACCAAACCACTAAAGTCAATCACTGTTATACCAAGCCATATATAAAGAGCCCCTAACCTTTCGCTGGTGACTTCCTTGTGTGGAATGCACCGAAGCCAGACTTTCCATAGGCAACTTCGTGAGGAATGGTGACAAGTTGATATGTATCAATGTGATGTGTTATCCAAGTCTTGGATGAGAGTCACATTTTTGATTGATATTTCTATTGTTCATAAATTTCCTGACGTATTCCTGAAGACTTCCTGGCCTATCCAAGAGCGTGAAATCAAAATTTGTATTGACCCCAGTACAAAACCCATTTCTAAAACCCTTAAATATTTCTTCAACTAAAATGAACATAATATGCGCCAAAGACGTTGGCTCGAGCTATTGAAGATTACGATCGTATCACTCAATACCATCTTGGAAAAGCGAATGTGGTAGATAACGCGTTGAGTAGAAGATCGTATGCATTTATGAGTGCGGTGTTGTTAACACAAAGACCCATTTTGTATAACTTACAAATTATAAAGATAGAGTTAAAGACTCTAGGGACCCACGTGATGATGGCAAACATACGAGTAGAACCGACTTTAATCAATAAAGTTAAAGTTGCTCAAGCTACGCACCCGGAGCTGATGAATACGAAAAAGAAGGTTAAGAGGGCATTATGCTAGAAGCAAGAGTCGATGAAGAGAGAAAATCTCAACCCTCGATTTAATCGGCCCATTTGAAATCCTCTGTCAAGTAGGAATTGTGGCCTATATACTCGCTTTACCGCCAAGTATGTCGCATTTTCATAACGTTTTTCACGTATTGATTTAACGTAAATATGTGGACGACCCGAACCACATTATTGATTTAGAACCGGATGAGATAGTGGAAGACTTAACATATGAAGATGTACCTGTTAAAATCTTGGATAAAAAAGAATATATTCTACGCTCAAAGGTTATACCTCAAGAGTTAGAATCTGACGAAGTGTCCTCATCTGTTCGTCATACCAGGTACGTATTTCGAGGGTGAAATTTCATAAGGAGGGGTGATTGTGAGACCCCAAATTTTATGAATAAAGATTTAATTTTCTCAAAATATTTTTTTTATATTATGGTGTGGATTTGAGATAATGTTATAGTTGTGGGTAATATTTATAAATTTTGCAAAGTATGCAAGTTGTTATATTATTTTCAATTGGTCAGGGAATATTCGTTTTAACAGGGAATATTAGTACGACGACACAATCATTGGTGGACCCCACACCGAAATTATTTTCGGAATGAGAAAACGACAGAAATATCTTTTTATGAAAATAACGACGAAAGTTTTACCGTTAACTGTTGAATCACCCGGTGATAAAAGTACAGTAATACGCGTGGTTGCATAGTAGCACACTATGTTGATTATTAATACTTACGTGAGAAGTCACTCAGTTTTGTTAAATTATTTCTACAGTAATTGCTGCATAGTATCTCACGTTATTTGATTCAATTATTGTCGATATTTTATATATTATTACATCAATAATTCAGATCTTAAGTTATACTAATTATTATATGCATAATTAATAATGTCTAAAGAGTTACATCGAGAAAGGGTTTGGTTACCTAATTGTGCATGATAGGGAGAAATCTTTATCGGAAAGCCCCCTCTTTCCTGAGAACGATCTGGTTGTTAATATTGCAAGTTATAATAATGATGAATAGATGTTATTAAAAATATTGAGGGGATATTTTTATAAAGTATTTGATGTAAATTTTGTTTATTTTATGGACCCCCATTTACCCATTTTTTAAAATAATCGGTAGAAAATTATTTAATATAATAAAGGTGGGGCCACATATGGGGCCCATGGGTGGAGGAAAATCTGAAATGGGGGTGGGTTGGAGTTTACGTATGTTGGAGGGAATTGTATATATATATATATATATATATATATATAAGTTATATATATATATATATATATATATATATATATTTATATATTATATAAGTTTTGTTTTATTTGATTATAAATAGAATATATTATATTTTATTTAAAGTTTTTGTTTTATTAGAATATTTTATTACACAGTAATGAATAGTAAAATCAAATTTTCAGAAAATTTCAACCGAACGTCGCCCGTGATTTTCTTTACTGTGCAGTCACTGATTTCTAAATTCAAATAGTATCCTTTCCATTCTCCTATAAATAGGATGCTTAGTTAGAATTGAAAATCACACCAAAATTAGAGAATTCTTCTTCTATAATATTGAGCGTATTTTTTTAGAGTTTTAGGAAGTTTTGAGTGTAGAAAACAGTGGAAGTTTTTTTCAAGAATATATCCGCTATACCAGTCGGAATACTCATCTTTTTAATGTAAGGGGTATTATTTCTTTCGTATTCATGAAGAGAAATATTTTCTTTCAATACTCGTAAGGGGTATTATATATTTTATATTCTGAAGAGATATTATTTTTCGTATTCGTATGAATATTATTTCGTTCAATATTCGCAAGAAATATTATTTTCATTTAATATTCGTAAGGAATATTATATTCTTTCAATATTCAAATGGAATATTATTTTCGTTTAATATTTGTAAGGGATATTATTTTTGTTAAGTATTCGTATAAAATAATATTTTCTTCCATACTATGTAGTATGTAAGTAATATTATTTCGTTTCAGATTCCGAATTCTATACTCATTTTGTTAATGTTTTGGCTTCTATACTCCATGAAATTAGTAGAATATCCTTGATATTCGCGCTTCATCTAGTATCTTTTCATGGAAATATTATTCTGAGCATTCTTGATAAGTTTTAATTTTTCATGCCGGGGTACTATCCACGGGGTTACTATTCCCGAAGTTACTATTCATGGATACTATTCACTTGGTTACTATTCACCCGGGGTATTATTCATGACAAAGATTGATTCATTTTCAGTCCAAATTATTTTTGGTACAATATTATTCTTGAATTTTACTCCACAAAGCAGTATCATGTTGACAATTTGGACGTTATTGATTTCTGGATAAATTAAATTATAAATCTTTAAAAATTTATCCTTGAACTTGTTTTATTGAATTATTACGTCATTGTCATCATCCTCATGCTCATATTGTTATGAAAGTCATCTTTGGACGTAGTGCATAGATGGACTTGGTATGATTATGACCAAGGATTATTCGGTATAATCATGACCGTAATGTTATAAATGATGTGGTAAAAGTCCTCATTGGCTCGTAGTGCATTGATGAACAGTTTTTGGTATGATTATGGTCATGGATTCTCTTCGGCTAAGGGTGCAAAGGTGAATTATTTTATTGCATGATCAGGACCGTTAATGAAAACATGATTATCCTTGGCCCGTAGTGCATGGATAACTCGTGGTTGTAATACTAAAGAATGTTATTGGCCCGTAGTGCAGGGATGATTCGATGATGTGGATTATTTATTAAACTGAGTCTCAGTGATAAAATGATGATAAACTTTTTAAATCATAGAAGACAGTAGATATTATGCTCTACTTGATTCTTCTAATGGATTGCTTATTCCGCTGCAGTTGTTGATCTAAAACTTGTTGTCGGTTATATTCTATCATTTGTTATACTATTGAAGGCTAAGAATAATTTATTCTGCATTATCTTAGTCATAATATTTCTTACTGGGCTAGTTGAGCTCGCCCTTTCTTTCACTGTTCTCTTCAGGAAATGAGAATATAGATGGAACTAGTCGGGGAATGGATTGAAGGTCCAGATGGTTGCATTAGTATTTCTCACTATTTTCTGAAATAATGTGATACTAATTGTAATAATATTAAATTTGAGTTTGTATATTGTCTAGAAGATAATATTTGTGTTGAAACTCCCAGCTTATATTTTGTCGTACTTTACACGACAGTTGTATAATTAAGTTGTATTTAAATTTTGTACCATGTATTTGGCGACTCAGAATGGATGATGTATACCTATTTTTGGGGCGTCACAGAGGGGATGTTGTAGAGTTGTTCTCTGACACCTCGACTACACATGTGAACTATTATATCACACAACGAAAACCCAGAACGCACGATATGAGGATTCAAAGTAGCATCCTCGTTACTGCTTGAGTTTCTAGGCAACCTAGAAACTCAAGAACACGTCTAACAACATATTCTGTAGCTTAGATCTTTCGTATATGATGTTTGTTAGCCATAAAATTGATTTAGGGTTGTATTACTACATTAGTACTGACCGTTAGCAAGCCCAGAAGCATATTAACTAAAGATTTAGTGTTGGTCAAACATGGCAACCTGCAAACTGGCGATGAATGCTCAAGAACAACTCAAGAACACCTATAGCGACGATTCTGTCGCTATAGGGCCCTTTATTAATAATTATTTTCTAAAATTATTTATTTTATTTAATTAATAGATAAAATTGGTTTTTAATTATTAAAAATATAAAATAAATTCCTAAAAATTATTTTAAGGTCTGTAAATTAGGTTTTAACTATTTTGAGTATATTTCATAAATATTTAATATTTTTGGAATATAAATGGTATTTAATTTATTTAATTATAATATTAAATAAAATATTTAAAAATGATTTTAATACATGAAAAATAATAAAAATTATATTATGGTATAAGAAAATATTTTAAGTTATTTTTAGTGACTTTTAATATTTTGTGATGAATTTCATTAATTAATTAATATTAATGATAATTAATTTATTTAATAACTATATTAAATAAATTATGAAAAATAGAATAAATGATTTAAAAATCATATGAAAATGATTTAAGTGTTAGAAAAATATTTGAAGTTATAAAATATAACTTTTGATATTTTGTCATGGCAATATTAATATTTTAATATTAAAAGCAATTATCGGATAAGGAATTTAATTGTTTAAAAATTATATATATGATTTTAAGGTATGAAAAATACTTTGATATATTTTAAATATATTATAATATTATGTTATGATTTCAATTAATATTTAGTATTAAATAAATATTAATGATAAAGGAAGTATGTGGTATTTAATTCATATAAATGCGATTTTAATGATTGAAAAATTATGATAAATAGTAATAATTATTTAAAAATTATTACGAGCTTACGAAAAATATTTTGAGTGTTAATATAATTATCTAAGATAATTGTTAAGTGTTTAGACAGAGATGTAACATTCTAGAATTTTAATTGTAATATTAAATATTTATTGAATTATATAAATATTTATTTGATGTGTTTATTGTTAAAATGAAGAAATAAATATTTAACGGATATGTTTATCATTGAGTAAATATTTGTTTAATTGACTTGATTTTATTTGGTTAATTATTTGTTAAATAAATAATTAATGAGTTAAGGAAATTATAATTATATTGATATTTCAATTTGATGGTTAATTATTTGTTTTGAGTTATGTGAATAAATGATTTGTTTAATTAATTGTTATTTGAATTAATTAAATTAAGTATGAAAGCTTGATTAAATAAAGCGTGACAAATAACAATATTATAAGGAGTTATTAAAATAAATTAAAGTAGTTTAATTTGGTTTGTGCCAAACAAGACTTAATGGTATTAAGTGTTTAACTTTTAAATGGTTTTTGCCAAACAAATCCCTATAACTTTTCGATTTTTGAAACTTAAATTATTTAAAAAATAAACTAAATAAATAAAATATAATTATAATTTATACGTTATATGTTTGGTAACTGATATTTTTAATAAGTTCATTAGTAGGCGTATTACTATTTTTACGTTGGCTAGCCTATCAGTTAGTTTACACTTAGTAGCTTAACTCTTATACTGAGAAAAGAAAAGAGAATAAGTTACAGAGGGTTTTAGTGAGAATTGCTTGAGAGAATTTGTGAGAGATTGGTCTGAAATTAGCAAGGATTATATTAGCAAATTTAGTGTATGTTCATAATCTTAGTACATCATAAACATATATGAGTTTTACGACAATAATTTTCATACTCTGTGAATTTTATATGTTTAGAATTGTTGTTATTGAATTTAATTATGATGATTAGACTACTGAGTACTTATAGTTGTATGCGTTAATCATGATTTGAGTTGTGTTTAAGCAAGAATTGTATGCTAATTTCAGTTAACAGTAGAAAAAAATAACAACAGTGTATGTTTTATGGATATTTTCTCATATGACTTATATAAGTACCAAATTTAGTTATTAATTTGTATGCTAAATTGTGAATTGAAGCTTGTTTATGCTAGTTCATTAAGAAACAAAGATAATGTAGTTTGAATGAAGTGATTTGGTGAAGAATTGATATCACAATAATGATTTTTGATGAAGAAACTCAAAAATGGAGTTTTCATATGAAAACATGAAAATTGAGAAATTAAAATAGTTTTAGTTGTTGTTAAATTGTTCTAATTGATGGAATATGTTAGCAATCATGTTTATGATATTGTTAAATTTATTTTATATGTTAATTTCACTGTTTGGTGGGTGAAATTCGTGTCTGTTGGCCTAAAAAAGGCTACTGTTCATGTTGTATGCCTTACATGCATGCACCAAAGATAGAATAGTTGCGATGAAAGTAAGGCTAAAAACTACGTGACTACATAAAGCAGACTACGCTGTGTGTGTGGCGCAATTGCTTGCATTAATCGATCTCGAGGCAAAGTCGCTCGGCACGCCGCAGAGTTTGGGAAACCTTACCACTTGGTCTAAGGTTATGTTTAAGTGTCAAACATGTAGTAAGAAGGTTAAAACAGAACCATGATATGTAATCTATAAATTCAAAGTTTGAATGATTAGTAAGTGATGAACGTGGTATATTAGAACTTAGTGAGCATGATGAATAGTAAACATGTATTGTTAAGGTTAACACTTGTAATTTCTTATATTTGTATGGTATCTCAAGACTTGTGCTAAAATAATAAGTCTAACTAGAAATGAGTGTATATTGGAACATGAATGTTAGTATATCTAATAATGATGGTTCTAAACCTATATGTAGGTGAACGTGAGTTTAATATTATAGCTTACGCTAGAGGCAAGTTTCTAAACCAATCTTTTTAGAGTGAGCAAGTTCTTTAACTCTACTCTTATAATAATTATGCAAGTTTCTAAACTTATCTTTTTATATTGAGCAAGTTCTCTAACTTTACTTTTATAATTGAGCAAGTTTTATAACTCTACACTTTTGTTGAGATAGTTTGTTTATTATTATGCAAGTTTACTTGTCATATTTCAACTGTAATTTCGCAAGCTCTTGTATCTAGTTTATTCATGATGATGCAAGTTTTCTAAAACTTATTTTGATGTTAAGCAAGTTATTCTTGTTTATAACTTTTCAAATAGCATGCAAGTTTATATATAATCTAATATACTGTTGTTGAATAGTTTTTATTGTTCAAATTAATATTCGTTATGCATGCTTAGTATTCATTTCTAAATAACCTTGGCTTAATATTGTTCAGGCAAGGTATGTGATAGTTATTCAATATTTATGTTATTAGATTATTCCTAAAGCATAACGTTAATACAAAATGTTAATTCACTTATGATTTATTCCATTGCGTAAGGTGATTTCATTTTATTCAACTAATCCTTAGTTGATGTTCGTTGAATTCCAAATTACCTTGAAGTGTATCCAAACCAAATTTACTTTGTTGCGGACTTGTAATCTAAATATTGAGATGAACAACCCTATTATTAGGGGTTTACGCTTAGCGTTGAAATGATTGTGCACAATACATTGTATGAAGAGCTGATCCCCCTAAGTACGTGGAGTCCTTATAATCTTGAAGCATCGAGCCTTACCCTTTTGTTTAAAGATAAATCCCAACAAATGTGGAATGAGTTATAAACATTGAAGTCATCACCAGTCCCAATAGCACAAAAGATATCCTCAATATACAACGAAGGAAACACATTGAAGAAGCTAAGGAAAATTCTTTAGGTCAGAGGAAAACACATTTTCAGGTGTAGGTGAGAAAGCAGTCTGATGTGTCAGTGGGCCAGAATGCAATTCAGAAGATGTGTAGAAAAGTCTCCATCAAAGTTCAGAAATGTCAAACGCATTTAATGCTTCAACTGATGTCTTCAACGGATAGATTTCAAGGATCAAATATATGCAAAACATATGCAGATGATTCAACAAAGCAAGCATTGACCAAAACGTTGAAGAACACTCAATGCTCAACTCTACGATCTGAAAAAGAGAAAGCTTGCTCAGCTACTCAGTTCTTTCGAACAAGTGCTTAATAGCAACTGAGTAACATCAAACAAGAACTCATCAACTACCAATCAAGTGAAGAAAGAAGTTCCAAGTCAAAAGGACTTGAAGAGTTCTAAGTGAACTGTAAAGAACCAAGTCTGCTAGACTTGAAGAGTTCAAGAGTGAACTAAGAAGTACCTAGACTACTGGTCTAGAAGGAATCTGGGAGTTTCAGAAAGTGTAAAAGATATCCTTTGCAGATTTCCTACTCGAGGAGTACAAGAGTGGACTATAAGCTTTAAGTGCTCTGAACCACTTAAAACTGATGTGTCTCTTACATTCTTGTTATAACTGCTATAACTGCTATAACTGTTATAACAGCCTCACTCTCATTAACTCACCATATCTAAAAGGGAGATTAAACAAATCTTAATTCCACTGTGTTTAAATCGTTAACAAAACTAACAAAATATTTTGAAAAGAATTTTAAATATCTATTCAACCCCCCCCCCCCCTTCTAGATAACTATTGTGCCTCTGGGAACTAATAATTGGTATCAGAGCATGTTCTATTATATAGCCTACAAAGCTTAAGTAGATCCAATGGCACACCTACCAAGCGAATCAAAGACTGGAGGAGGCAGCAAGCCACCTATGTGCAACAAAGATAAATTCGCCAATTGGAAAGTTCGGATGCAAGCATACATGGATTCAATAGATGAAGGTCTATTTGAAACTGTTCAGAATGTGCCCTACGTTCCTACAAAGCTTGCACCAACTACAGATAACCCAAACAGAATACAAATCAAGGTCAAAGGAGAATGGACAGACAACAAGAAGAGAGTTGTTCAAATCGACAAAAAGGCTAAGAACATTCTGTTCCAATCCTTAGAAGATGGTCTGTTTGATATTGTGGTCAACAAGAAAATAGCAAAGGAGGTTTGGGAAGCATTGATCATCATGCATGAAGGAACAGTAGAAGTCAGAGAAAATAAACAATCTCTCCTGACACAACAATAAGAAATGTTTTCACACGTTCAACGAGAAAACGTCACTGCCACCTATGAGAGATTCAATGTTCTACTCAACTCTCTACGAGCCTATGGAAAGATCTATCCAAATAAAGATCTAATTATAAAGGTCATGAGAGCCTTACCAAGCAAGTGGGATGCCAAAACCACTACTGTTAGAGAGTCAAAGAATCTCCATGAGATGACTATTCAACAGTTATATGGAAACCTTCCTACATACAAACTTGAGCTGACTCAACAAGCAGAAACTCTATCTGAAGGAAGAAATAAAGATAAGGGTGTTGCGCTCAAAGAAACTGACAACACCTCCAAAGTTAATACTGAAAATGATTTGACTATGACGAAGATGATGACGAGGACTTTGCAGTGCTGGTGAAAAGACTCAGAAGGTTCATGCGTCAAGGCAAAATCAGCAAACCAAAGAAAGTTAGAAACTACAGCAGCCAGGATCAGATAAATGATATATGCTACAATTGCAAGAAGCCTGGCCATTTCATTGCTAACTAAAACAAACCCTTCAGAGAAGAACTAAAGAAGAAATCTCATCCAAAGAAGGAATTCAAAGGCAACAAAAGGCCTCAGAAGAAAGATAAAGGCCTTGTAGCTGGAGGATCGTGGAGTGACTCAGACAATGACTCAACTCCCGAATCTGGAGATGATGAAGATCCTCAAATGGCAAATCTTTACCTGATGGCCAAGCATGCAAAGGACAAACAGAACTCCAACATACATGAAGTAAGTATAGATGAGGTATTTGACTTTAACTCTCCTGATGTAGACATTGATGATTTAAGAACTGCACTACATGACATAACATCTGATCTGCATCAATACATGAAATGGTTTAGAGTTTTGTCTAAGGAACATTCACTTTTTCAAAAGGAGAAAGAGAAAGTTCAAGAAGAACTGGAAACAACCCTTCTAAGTACCGACTCTCTCTCCAATTTTGAAGCTGAGAATAAGCTCTTAAAACATACCAATGAGCTCAATGCACAAAGAGAGTCAAGCCTAACCTCTAAAATTGAGGAACTAGAAGAGACAATCTTTACATAGAATAAATCATCTTCATCCATCAACTCCCTGATCTCTAGCCAGAGAAGTGTCTCTGACAGAACAGGATTAGGCTTTGGGGAATCTACCTCAAAGCTATGTGTGGAGAAGGTAAAGGAAACTAGCACTAGTAATGCCTCAAGTTTTAGTAGAGGCATTATATTTGTGAAATCCTCACAGAATGATGAGCCAGCCCAATCATGTTCTACTGATTCAATCCATATTCTAAGGAGTAAAGGATCTCATGCTGGCCTGGGTTTCAGAAAAGAGTAGTAACCCAGCCACTACTCTCCAACCTCGAAGGATCGTAGAGTCGAGTCAAATCAACTCCACGAACCAACTAGGAAGGAACAGTAGAGGAAAGGTACACTCCTCACAAATCATGAAACACAAGGACACATAGAAGAAGGAGAATAAATTTAAAAAAAGGATGACTAAAGATCCACAAAAGTCCAAATGGAGGAAGAATCCGCATACACACACAAGCATGCATCATATTAGATGTTTTATGTGCAATAAGTTTGGTTACAAGGCTGCAAAATGTTATTATAATTATATGCATGTGAGACCCAAAATCAAGCAGATTTGGGTTCCCAAGGGTACTAACAAAGTAGGACCCATGCAAGTATGGGTACCAAAATGAAAGTTTAATGTTACCTCACGAACAGAGCTCCACGATCACAACCTGGTATCTGAACAGTGGATGCTCAAGGCACGTGACTGGGAATAAAGCCCTTTTGTCTAACTACATAGAAAAGGAGGGTCCCTCAGTCATCTTTGGAGACAATGGCTTTGGCAAGACAAAAGGATATGGCTCAGCTGGGAATGGTGCAGTGCCCTTCAGTAAAGTGGCATATGTGGAAGGACTACAACACAATCTTCTAAGCATTAGCCAAATTTGCGATAAGGGTCATCAAGTAACATTCCTCAACAATCAATGTTAAGTCAAAGATTTGAAGACATATGCTATAAAGCTAATCGGAACAAGAGAAGGAAATGTCTACATAGTAAATCTTGGACAACTAAGCTTAGATGAGACAATATGCTTTCTGGCTAAAGAATCTGAAGAAATGAGCTGGGTATGGCATAGGAGACTGTCTCATCTCAACTTCAAGAGCATGTCCAAACTGGCCTCAAAAGATCTAGTTGCAAGCTTACCCAAGTTCAACTTCGTCAAAGAAAGGTTGTGCAATGCATGTCAATATGGAAAGTAAACCAGAAGCTCATTCAAGAGAAAAAATGCCAACTCAATTGACAAGCCCCTACAACTGCTTCACATGGATCTATTTAGCCCAATTCCAACAACGAGCCTTGGAGAGAAGAGATACTCACTAGTCGTAGTAGACGATTATACCATATTCAAATGGGTATTCTTTCTAACCTCGAAAGATGAAACAAGCTCCCAACTGATCAAGATGTTCAGACTAGTGATGAAAGAGAAATGGGAGAAAATCAAGGCTATAAGGAGTGATCATGGCAGAGAATTAGACTTCTCAGAAATGGACCAGTTCTGCACAGACAATGGCATTAGTCATAACTTCTCAACTCCACGAACTCCTCAACAAAATGGTGTAGCTGAGAGAAAGAACAGAATGTTGATAGAGGCTGGAAAAACTCTACTAGCAGTAACCTATCTACCTGAATACTTCTGGGTAGAAGCATTCAACACTGCATGCTACACTCAGAACAGATCACTGATATACTCTACGATTAAGAAGACTCCCTACGAACTATGGAAAGGACAAAAGCCAAATGTCAGCTACTTCAATGTATTCGGTTGTGCATGCTACATTCTCAACAATGGAAATTAGTACTTGACAAAGTTCCAACCCAAGTCAGATGAAGGAATCTTTCTTAGGTATGCCACAGACAGTAAGGCCTACAGAGTGTTCAACAAGAAGACTGTAGCGCCCCCAAATTCGGGTATCTTCCAACCCGACAGATGGTGCTATACTGTACAAACATTCATACATTCATTCAATTGAAAAGCCTCAAAGAAATAACATAACTTTTATATATTGAAAGTAATATTTACATTTCTGAGGTTCTATACCCATTACATAGGTTTTTTGTCATAATATCAATTACATTACAACAATAGACTTATACTATTACAAGACAGCTTAATAATCTGCCCTAGCTTTTCCTTTATCCTTATTCGAGCCTTCGGGACATTCAGTCTTAGCTGCATTCGTATGGTTCAAGCAAGAGTGAGCATAACTAGCTCAGCAAGTATAACAATTCAATAACAATATGCTTGACACATATGAATCGTATATCTTCAATAACTGAACAATAGTTATGAAGTACTATTGATAATTCAAAATAGCACTTCACCTTTCTTTCAAAATGTTTTACAATAATAACAATATTTAGTAAAACATTCACTCCGGTCAAAGACCTCGAGTATTCATTCTTTATTGGAAAAGGACAACCCGGAACTAAGTCCGTAAGCCCGATATTACTTACGAGCACTTCTAGGTGATCAACCTATTGTAATCTATGTTGATCAACACTACATCCATTAAACGTATTCACGTTTAATCATTTGGCAACCTAACGTGCCTGTCGTTTTACCGACAAAACATTTGTTTAGTATTCCAGTCTTCTTTTGAAAACCATATCAAGTAGTTGACAAAAGATAACAACATTTGATAATAGATGAATAGATTATCAATAATCCACGCAATATATCAAGTCTAGCCAAAGGAATTGGCTTTAACTTCAACATACCTCAATTCATGCGCAAGGATACATGAATTTCAAAAACTTGTTCAGATTGAACTGAGACAAGAGTTGGAATACTTGCCTTTAGTGTCTGCTACGGTATATTTACTTTATGTTCAAGTCTTTCAAGTCTATACAATACATGATCACATAATGCCTTACATTAGGTCACATATAATCAAGTATGTACATGACTATATCTTACCCTTCATCTCAATCTAAGTGTGTATTAGATTAAGTTACTATCTATTCCGGCTTATCATTATCCTTGTATTTATATTCGACTAGGTTATCTTAGCCTTTATACAACATCCTTAAGGTTTAACAAAGTTTAACAATGTTACATTACATTCCTTAGGTTGTGTTTACTTTTAAATCAATTACTTGGTGGGCCGCGCTACGGTGCCACAATTCGTAAGGTATCAGATTGTTCATGGCAATCAGAAGCGCCACCATTTGTACTGGTTCAGTTCATTTACGATGCTGCGCTTGCAAAGTGTGCTCGGAATTAATCGTTACGTGATGCTGGCGTGACCATTTTGCTTTAGGGTTGGCGCATGGCCAACTCAGATACCCGAAAAAAATTACATCCTTGAATTTTTGTGAACTTCCCGGATGCATAACTTCTTCGTTATAAGTCCAAATTGACTAGTTCAAAAGCCTACGGTTCACAAATTACGTAATCTACGCGTTCATGCAAGAATTTTTTCTATTTAGCTTTGTTTTCTAAAAATTCACCTATTGGTTCATTTTTAATGAAAACGATAAACGTTCGTGAACGTTCAACGCTCATTTCTTCGTTCTAAGTCGGAATCCGGTCATTTTTGAGTCCGCAACTCTTAAATGTCAAATATGACTTGTCTCCATCAGAAAACAATGGTTCCAAGTTCAAACACAAAATTGACTTCTATTCCGAGAATTTTACTAATTCGACGATTATCGTCCAATCGTGCATTTTCTGGCAAATCTTCATTCTTATGATTTGTTCAACATTACAAATGAATTCCATTCATCATGTGAACATCTCAACCTACTTATTACAACAACTTATATTCATTGTTGTATTTTAGACTTATTTCTTCATGAGCTTATAACTTGTCAAATTATAAACTACTTAAGATTTTATTGTTCATAACTTATGACAATTAAAGTTTCTTAATCATCATACCTTATATATTCTTAACATATAACTTTACTTATGTATTCATGATACATATTTTCATACAAGTTCTTTTACATCCATATCACTTCTCTTAATAAACTCATTACAAGTTCATAATACTTTCACATAAGTTTATAACTTATGCTAGCTTAAATGACTTATTACAAACTTATGTGACTTAAGTTCATTGCTTACTCATTCTTCTTACTTTTTAACATTCATGTTCCTTAATCCAAACTTTTCTTATCAAACTATCATGGTAGAGATAGAAGATAATTGGAGAAGAGATCTTACTTTTGAAGTCTTGGTAAGTAGCTTCTTCTTCTTCTTCTTACTTATGGAAGTAACTTATTTGTAACCTAATCTCTCTAACAATTAAGCACTTTATAATAGCTAGATTGTTTGAACAAGTGTTAAATGGCTAGCAAGGCTTCTCTATTTATTGAATTTACAAAGCTAGGGTAGTTTAGTCAATATACAACCCCACCTCCTTAAGCCACCTCCTTACTATTCATTACTTACTAATCACAACTATTAACCTTTGCTTGGACATTACTTTTATTACTTGGTCATTACATTAACTTGGTCATTACTTTAACTTCATCACCATATTAACCATATTAATATGGTTTGCCCCATGGGTCAACCAACTCATGGATTCTAGCTTGGGCTTGGATCAACTTAATCTTTGGGCTTTGCATTAATAAATACTAACTTGTTTATTAATCAATAATTGGGCCTCACCCTTTAATTTACTTGGACTTGTAGTAATTCCAATCAACCTTTCCAAGTCCATTAACATTACTTAATACATATAAATATAGTTTATGTATCATTTTCGTATTCTAATTCATATAGAATTTATATATGATATTTCATCCTTTATACAAACTCGTATAATATTTCGTATTATACTCGTTTTCATTACTTTGCACAATACCAAAGTATCATACAATTATTACTTATTACTACTTTGCCCTTCTTAACGTTTATAAATTAAGTCCGCAAGCTAAATATTACATTTTCCATAACTAAATTTTTATTACATAATCCATCTTACCTTGTCATTCTATCATTACGTATTTCTCGAAAATTCAAAAATATATCCCGAGCAAATACCGATGAATAGTGTTTTTTCAGAAAATTTCTCGAAAAACTTTTATTTTCATCTTGGAAATTCAAACACTTTAATTCATTCACGTAGCTTAAATACTAGGACATTCTAAAATCAATAGGTTATACAATAACAACCATCTTGATAACACATAGTGTAAGACCCCAACTTTTATAAATAAAAATGAATTTTCTATAAATATCATTTTTGAATATTATGGAATTAATTTGATATAATGTTATAGTTATGGGTAATATATAGAAATTTTGCAAAGTACGCAAGTTGTTATATAATATTCGATTGGTCGGGGAATATTCGTTTTAATAAGGAATATTCGTAAAACAGCACAATCATTGGTGGACCCCATAACGAAATTATTGTCGGATTGAGAAAATGACAAAAATACTTTATGAAAATAACGGCAGAAGTTTTACCGTTAACTGTTGAAACACCCGGTGTTAAAAGTACAGTAATACACGTAGTTGCACAGTAGCACACGGTTTTGATTTTGATGATTACGTGAGAAGTAACTCAGTTTTGTTCAATTATTGTCAATATTTTATATATTATTTAATCAATAATTGAGATGACAAAGTTATTAATATTATTATTTGCAATATTAACGATGTCTAGAAGTTCTGTCAAGGAGAGATTTGGTCATCTAATTGCACGCCAATAGGGAGAAATCCTTATTGGAAAGCCCCCTCTTTCCTGGGAACGACCTGGTCGATTAATATTGTGAATTATAATAAAGATGATAAATGTTGTTAAAATTATTAAGGTGATTTTTATGAAGTTTTGCATATTTTATGGACCCCCATTTATCCATTTTTTTATAATAATCGGTAGAAAATTATTTACAGGTGGGGCCAACATGTGGGGGCCACATGTGGGGCCCACATGTGGGGCCCATATGTGTTGAAAAACTAATTTTGGAAATAGGGGTGGGAGAGAGTTACGTATAGGGGAGGGAGTATATATATATATAAGATGTAATGTGTGTGTATATATATAATATTATATGTGTGAGTGGAGAGTGGTGGGAGAAAAGAAAGAGTGAAAGTGATGTGTGTGAGTGGAAGATGGTGGGGGAAATGATGTTGCTTTATTCTTAATGGTTGGTTGATTGACAAATTGTGTGTGTGGGTTATATATATATGTATTATAATATTGCTTTATTCTTATTGGTTGGTTGATTGACTAATTGGGTGTGTGTGAGTTATAAGAAATTTTCATCCGATTGCATAACTGTTGCATTACACAGTGCCTTTCCATTCTCCTATAAATAGAAGCTTATTCCTTCATTATTTCTTACGAATTCACTAAAACTATAGAGAGAGAAATTTTAGAAAAGTATCCTACTACTTCCCTACTCTTATATTCAGTTTCTTTTACGGTAAGGGGTATTATTTCTTTTGTATTCATAAAGAGAACTTATGTTTTTCCATTTTTTATTATTCTACTAGAATAACTAGTATACGCGGACTACCCTATACTTGGTGACATTCTTCTATTATTCCGTCTTTATTATTATTACATTGGAATATCACATGCATGCATGTTTTTTCTGGGACTGAGTTTAAATCTTTATTATTATTACATTTGGAATATCCACATGCATGCGTTTTCGTGGGACTGGTTACATCTTTATTATTTTGTTGGAACATCCCGTCGGTGTGAATTTACACCGACTTGGTTCCCTTACTTATTATTCATTGGAATAACGATATCATGTCAAGCAACCGCATGCGTGGTGATTTCTTTTATTATTCCATTCGTTATTATACTCGGTTGGTTAAAGTTTTGATTTCTATACTCCATGAAATTAGTGGAATATCCTTGATATTTTGCGCTTCATCCAAATATCTTTTCATGGAAATATTCTTACGAGCATTCTTGAATTTTACTCTACAAAGCGAAGATCATGTTGACAATTTGGACGTTATCGGTTCTAGATAAATTAATTTTTGAACTTGTTTTATTATATTATGTTGAAAGTCATCTATGGCCCGTAGTGCATAGATGGACTTGGTATAATTATGATGGAGGATTATTTATGTAATCATGGTGCATCGTAATATTACACATGATGTGGTTAAAGTCCTCATTGGCCCGTAGTGCATTGATGGACAGTTGTTGGCATGATCATGACCATTAATGAATACACGAATGTCCTTGGCCCGTAGTGCATGAATAATTTGTGGTCGTTATACTAAAGAATATCCTTGGTCGTAGTGCAGGGGTGATTCGATGATGTGGATTATTTATTAAGCTGAGTCTCAGCGATAAAAGAAATGAAAAACCTTTTAAATCATAGAAGATAGTAGATTTTATTCTCTACTTGACTCTTCTAATGGATTGCTTGTTCCGTTGCAGTTAAACTTGATGTTGTATATTTTATCAGTTTAACAATGTTGAAGGCTAATGATAATTTATTCTGCATTATCTTAGTAATAATATTTCTTTTTGGGCTAGTTGAGCTCTCCTTTTTTTCACTTTGTTCTCTTGAGGAAATGAGAAGCGTAGTTGGGACTAGTCGGGGAGCAGAGTGATGGTCCTAGATGGTGCATTAGTAGTCCTCACTATTCTGTGAAATAGTGTGATAATAAGTGTAATGAGGACTCCTTTTGAGTTTGTATACTCTCTAGTAGACAACATTTGTATTCAAACTCACAGTTTATGTTTAGTTGTATTTTACACGACTCTTATATAATTAAGTTGTATTTTAATTTTGTACCATGTATTTGGCGAACCAAAATGGGTGATGTATACCAATTTTGGGGGCGTCACAGTTGGTATCAAAGCTTAGGGATATGATCCCTGGCTAAGATGTGAGAATAGAACTAGGAGGGGAGAGACGGGGAATTCCTTCGCTAGTATGACCTACCTAAGTTTTTTGGTATTTAATTGGTCGGTCAGAATATATGGATAATATGTTACATGTCAATTAACCTTTGGTTTTGTGGCAGTATCTGAAAATGACATCCGAGAATGTTGAGAATAGCAATGGAGCACAGGCGACCGTTGTTTCACCACATATCAATAATCAGGATAATGTGCATCAGGAAGGCGACAATCCTCATGCAAACAACAACACTGACCAAATGATGAATGATGGAATGTTTTGAGGCTTTATGCAATTCATGCAACAGCAGGCGAGAGCGGCTCCTGTCCAAAATGTAGGTGGAACCACTGGAAACTCTCGGACGGTCACCGCTAAACAGTTCAAGGAGTTGGGACCACCGGAGTTTATTGGAGAGCCAAAACCACTTAAGGCGGAAGCATGGATAAAGCAGATCACCAAGATATTTGATGGCTTGGGATGCTCCGAGGAGCAAAAGGTTCCCCTTGCCACCTTTATGTTGCAAGGAGAGGCAGATTACTGGTGGGAATCGGTAAAACATACTCAATCTGCCGCACTGAAAATGTCTTGGGAGAAGTTCCAAGAACTATTCAACGATAAGTACTTTCCCGAAAGTATTCGTTATATGAAGGAGGTGGAGTTCATCAAGTTGGAGTAGAATAATAATATGGTAGTGCATGATGATGAAGAAAAGTTTGCCGAAGTTGTCGGTTTGCATCCCACTTGGTGGATAATGAAAGAGAATGACGAAATGTGTTTAAGAGGTTTTAAAGCGGGAGATACGTCGACATCTTATTTCTCATAAACCTGTGTTTGTATTCGAGATGTTGTAAATAGGGCTCGATTAGTAGAAGTAGCGATAACGAGTCAACGCAACCAAAAAGAGAAGCGCGAGACAAAATGATAATACCAATGAGAGCGATCATCGAAGCGGTGACAACAAGCGTGGAGGAATCAACGGGCGAAGTGGTAACCACTTTGGTGGTAATCGAGGCCAAAATAATAAGAATGGACATTTCAAGAAGAGGAGATTCAACAATGATGGAAAAGCGTCGGCACAAATACCGTTGTTGAGGAAGGAGACGACCGACCACCTATCATATGCTTCAAATGCGGAGGAGGGACACATCGGTCGCATCGCGCGATGTCAGTCAAAGCATGTTATAATTATGGAAGAGAAGGTCACTTAGCCCAATTTTATCGTTCACCGAAGACAAGTTCAGCCAGGATGGAGGCACCAAAGGCCATCCCAGAAAAGTCAAAGCCGGTAGTGCAAGGGAGAGCGTTTGTTGTGACCTTCCAAAAAGCAAGGAACCCGAATGAGGTCATCACGGGTAAGCTTATCATAAACTCTAGCGAAGTCTATACTTTATTTGATACCGGTTCTACCCATTCTTTTATTTCTCCTACTTGCGCTCAACGATTAAATTTGACTCCGGAGAAATTAGACTTTGACTTATCTGTGGAAACTCCATTGGGAGAAACCTTCATTACATCCACTATTTATAAGTCTTGTTTGGTTCAAATCGGTACCCTCATATTACCTGTCGATCTTATTTCATTGAAAATACTTGCATTTGACGTGATTCTAGGGATTGATTGGTTAACTACTCATCATGCAAAAATTGATTATTTTCGTAAGGTTGTTAGTTTTCATATTCCTAATCAACCTATTATGCGAATTCAAGCGACCAACCCATTAAAATCAATCATGGTCATTTCAAGCCATAAAGCTATTCGTTTATTGAAAAATGGATGTCAAGCTTTCTTAGCTCATGTCACAGATTTAAACAAAAATACGTCAGTTTTGAATGATATTTCTATTAGAAATAAATTCCCTGATGTATTCCCTAAAGAACTTCCTGGCCTACCCTCAGAGCGTGAAATTGAATTTTGTATCGACCTTAAACCCGGTACAAAACCCATTTCCAAAGCCCTATATCGAATGGCTCCCATTGAACTTCAGGAGTTAAAGACCCAACTGCAGGAATTGTTAGACATTAGCTTTATTCATCCTAGTACTTCTCCTTGGGGTGCTCCTGTTCTATTCGTGAAGAAGAAAGATGGGAGTATGCGACTTTGTATTGATTATCGGGAGTTGAATCATGTCACCATCAAAAATAGGTACCCATTGCCACGTATTGATGACCTGTTTGACCAGTTGCAAGGAGCCAAATTCTTTTCAAAAATTGATCTTCGTTCCGGATATCACCAATTGAAGATTAGAACCGATGACATTCCAAAGACGACTTTCAGAACTCGGTACGGGCATTATGAATTCCTAGTCATGTCCTTTGGATTGACTAATGCTCCTGTTGCCTTCATAGATATGATGAATCGAGTATTCAAGGAATATTTGGATCACTTTGTGGTCCTCTTTATTGATGACATCCTTATTTATTCCAAAAGTCTTGAAGATCATGAGCAACACTTGAGGCTGACACTCCAAAAGCTTCGTGAATACAAGCTTTATGCCAAGTTGAAGAAATGCGAGTTCTGGCTTGAGGAAGTAGCATTCCTTTGGCACGTAGTATCAAGTCATGGAATATCTGTTGACCCGGCAAAGATTGAAGTAATTCAAAGCTGGGAGCAACCTAAATCGATTAAATCAGAAATCGTAGCTTTCTCGGCTTAGCTGGTTATTATCGGAGATTCGTGGAAGGATTTTCTCGAATAGCTACTCCATTAACTCAGCTGACTCAGAATGATACAAAGTTCGGTTGGAGCGAAGAATGTGAGAAGAGTTTTCAAGAACTCAAGAGGAGACTCATTTATTTTGTTACGACAATACCATCTGGCTCGGAGGGATATGTCATCTACAGTGATGCTTCGGGCAAAGGGTTGGGATGTGTTCTCATGCAACATGGGAAAGTCATTGTCTATGCCTCACGACAACTCAAAGAATATTAGAGGAATTATCCTACTCATGATCTAGAGTTAGCAGTTGTTGTCTTAGCACTTAAAATTTGGAGGCATTACTTGTATGGGGAGAAAGCGGAGATCTTTACAGATCATAAAAGCCTCAAATATTTCTTCACTCAAAAGGAACTCAACATGAGACAACAACGTTGGCTTGAACTATTAAAAGATTATGATCATACCATCCAATACCATCCTAGAAAAGCGAACGTGGTAGCTAACGCATTGAGTAGAAGATCATATGCAAGTACGAGTGCGATATTGTCAACACAAATGCTCATTTTGTGTGACTTGCAAAGGATGGAGATAGAGTTAAAGACTCCAGGGACCTAGGTGATGATGGCGAATATACGGGTAGAACCGAATTTAATTGATAAAGCTAAAGCTGCTCAAGCTACAGACCTGGAGCTGATGAGTATGAGGAAGAAAGTGCAAAAAGGTGCTATGCTGGAAGTAAGAATCGATGAAGAAGGAATACTTCGAGTCAACTCCAGACTTTGTGTTCCTAACGACCCTGATTTAAAGTATAAAATCATGATGGAGGCGCATAACACACCGTTTGCAATCCATCCTGGGAGTACCAAAATGTATCACGATCTTCGTTATACATTTTGGTGGAGCAATATGAAGAGAGAGATATCGCTGTTTATCTCAGGGTGTCTAAATTGTCAACGAGTTAAAGCGGAGCATCAAGTACCAAAAGGTCCATTGCAACCACTTGAAATTCCAGAATGGAAGTGGGAGCACATTACCATGGATTTTGTTACCGGTCTTCCTAAGGTTTCTCAAGGTATAGATGCGATTTGGTCATTGTTGATAGATTGACCAAGTCTGCTCATTTCTTACCGATACGAGAAACTTATACACTTGAACGTCTTGCTCGTATGTACATAAATGAGATTGTAATACTGCATGGTATGCGAGTATCCATAGTTTCTGATCGAGACCCAAGATTCACTTCGCGATTTTGGGTTAGTTTGGAGAAATCCATGGGCACAAATTTACGATTTAGCTCAGCATATCATCCTCAGACGGACGGGCAGTCGGAGAGGACTATTCAAACTCTTGAAGATTTATTAAGACTCTGTGTCCTTGACTTCAAGGGAAGTTGGGATAAGTTCTTACCATTGGTGGAGTTTTCCTACAACAACAATTATCAAACAAGTATTGGCATGGCTCCATTTGAGGCATTGTATGGAAGAAAGTGTCGTTCTCCGGTATGCTGTGATGAGGTGGGAGAAGCAACGTTATTGGGACCAGAGTTGGTACGTATGACTATAGAAAAGATTCAAACGATCCGGCAACATATAAAAATCTCACAAGATCGACAAAAGAATTATGCTGATCTTCATCGAAAGGACGTGCAATTCGATATAGGAGATCATGTGTTGTTACGTGTTGCTCCATAGAAAGGAGTTACGAGATTTGGAAAGAGAGGAAAGCTCAATCCTCGATTCATCGGCCCATTTTTAATCCTCTATCGAGTAGGAATTGTGGCCTATAGACTCGCTTTACCGCCAAGTATTTCTCGTGTTCATAACATTTTTCACATATCCATGTTACGTAAATTTGTGAAAGACCCGAACCACATTATTGAGTTAGAAATGGACGAAATAGCGGAATATTTGACGTATGAAGAGGTTCCTGTTCAAATCTTGAATAATAAGGAACATATTCTATGTTCCAAGGTTATACCTCAAGTCAAAGTTTTGTGGAGAAACCACGATGTGGAGGAAATGACTTGGGAGTTAGAATCTGAAATGAAATCAAGGTATCCTTACCTTTTCGACATATTATGTACGTACCCTAATTTCGAGGGCGAAATTTCATAAGAAGGGGAGGTTTTAAGACCCCAACTTTTATAAATAAAAATGAATTTTCTATAAATATCATTTTTTAATATTATGGAATTAATTTGATATAATGTTATAGTTGTGGGTAATATTTAAAAATTTTGCAAAGTAAACAAGTTGTTATATAATATTCTATTGGTGGGGAATATTCGTTTTAATGGGGAATATAGCATACAACGATTACAATCATTAGTGGACCCACAGCGAAATTATTGTCGGATTGAGAAAAAGACAAAAATACTTTATGAAAATAACGACGGAAGTTTTACCGTTAACTGTTGAAACACCCGGTGTTAAAAGTACAATAATACGTGTAGTTGCACAGTAGCACACGGTTTTGATTTTGATGCTTATGTGAGAAGTAACTCAGTTTTGTTAAATTATTGTCAATATTTTATATATTATTAAATCAATAATTGAGATGACAAAGTTATTAATATTATTATTTGCAATATTAACGATGTCTAGAAGTTCTGTCAATAAGAGGTTTGGTCACCTAATTGCGCGCCAATAGGGAGAAATCCTTATTGGAATGCCCCCTCTTTCTTGGGAACGACCTGGTCGATTAATATTGTGAATTATAATAAAGATGATAAATGTTGTTAAAATTATTAAGGTGATTTTTATGAATTTTTGCGTATTTTATGGACCCTCATTTATCCATTTTTTCAAAATAATCGGTAGAAAATTATTTACAGGTGGGGGCCAAATGTGGGGCCCATATGTGTTGAAAAACTAATTTTAGAAATGGGGGTGGGAGAGAGTTACGTATAGGGGAGGGAGTATATATATATGTAAGATGTAATGTGTGTGTATATATATAATATTATATGTGTGAGTGGAGAGTGGTGGGAGAAAAGAAAGAGTGAAAGTGATGTGTGTGAGTTGAAGATGGTGGGGGAAATGATGTTGCTTTATTCTTATTGGTTGGTTGATTGACAAATTGTGTGTGTGGGTTATATATATATGTATTATAATGTTGCTTTATTCTTATTGGTTGGTTGATTGACTAATTGTGTGTGTGTGAGTTATAAGAAATTTTCATCCGATTGCATAACTGTTGCATTACACAGTGCCTTTCCATTCTCCTATAAATAAAATCTCATTCCTTTATTATTTCTTACGAATTCACTGAAACTCTAGAGAGAGAAATTATAGAGAAACAATAGAAAAGTATTCTGCTACTTCCCTACTCTTATATTCAGTTTCTTTTACGGTAAGGGGTATTATTTCTTTTGTATTCATAAAGAGAACTTCTGTTATTCCATTCTTTATTATTCTTTGGAATAACCAAAGATATCTGTGGACTACCCTATACTTGGTGACATTCTTCTATTATTCCGTCTTTATTATAATTACATTTGGAATATCTATATCATGCGTTTCTTGGGACTGGTTTTAAATCATTATTATTATTTTGTTGGAATATCCTGTCTGTGCGTTTTACGTCGGACCTGGTTCTGTCTTTATTATTTTGTTGGAACATCCTATCGGTGCGAATTTTGTCTGACCTGGTTCTGTTACTTATTATTCTGTTGGAATAACCTATCTATGCGAAGTACCGCATGCATGGTGATTTCTTTTATTATCTCATTCGTTATTATACTCAGTTGGTTAAAGTTTTGATTTCTATACTCCATGAAATTAGTGGAATATCCTTGATATTTGCGCTTCATCAAGTATCTTTTCATGGAAATATTCTTCTGAGCATTCTTGAATTTTATTCTACAAAGCAATATCATGTTGACAATTTGGACGTTATCAGTTCCTAGATAAATTAATTATTGAACTTGTTTTATTGAATTCTTATATCATTGTCATCATCCTCATTTTTAATTATGTTGAAAGTTATCTATGGCCTGTAGTGCATAGATGGACTTGGTATGACTATGTCCAGGGATTATTCGGTATAATCATAAACAAATGATGTGGTAAAAGTCCTCATTGGCCCATAGTGCATTGATGGACAATTGTTGGCATGATCATGACCATTAATGAATACACGAATGTCCTTGGCCCGTAGTGCATGGATAATTTGTGGTCGTTATACTAAAGAATATCCTTGGTCGTAGTGCAGGGGTGATTCGATGATGTGGATTATTTATTAAGCTGAGTCTCAGCGATAAAAGAAATGAAAAACCTTTTAAATCATAGAAGATAGTAGATTTTATTCTCTACTTGACTCTTTTAATGGATTGCTTGTTCCGTTGCAGTTAAACTTGATGTTGTATATTTTATCAGTTTAACAATGTTGAAGGCTAATGATAATTTATTCTGCATTATCTTAGTAATAATATTTCTTATTAGGCTAGTTGAGCTCACCCTTTCTTTCACCGTTCTCTTCAGGAAATGAGAACGTAGCTGGGACTAGTCGGGGAACAGAGTGATGGTCCTAGATGGTGCATTAGTAGTCCTCACTATTCTGTGAAATAGTGTGATAATAATTGTAATGAGGACTCCTTTTGAGTTTGTATACTCTCTAGTAGACAACATTTGTATTCAAACTCACAGTTTATGTGTAGTTGTATTTTACACGACTGTTGTATAATTAAGTTGTATTTGAATTTTGTATCACGTATTTGGCGAACCAAGATGGGTGATGTATATCTATTTTGGGGCCGTCACACATAGAATATAATTTTATTATTATTTAATTTAATAAAATCATTTTACAATAAGATCCGAATTTCTCGGTCGTTACAAAGACACTGAGTGTTGAAGTCTCGATTCACATCATTTTTGATGAGACATACTTAGACAAAACAGTGCCTCAAGACACTACGATCGACAATTCAGAATCTACGAACGAGGTCATCGAGCTCAACACTACGATCATAGTTCTAGATAGTGAAATCATTGAGCAAGGAAATGAGATCGTAGAGAGGCCTACTCAAGATAATGAACCTCCACATCAAGAAGCAGAAATAGATCTTGAAGATCTCAGACAAGAAGGCATCAGGACAGATGTCGCAATAGGAAACAGATGGGCAAGAGATCACACTCAAGACTTAATCATTAGAGCTCATAGTGCAAGAGTCAAAGCTAGAGCTGCTGTGACGCCCCCAAATTCAGGTACTTGAAACCCGAACTCGGTGCTTCACGATACCATTTCTATGAGCGAAATAATACTAATAATAGTAACAATAATATAAATATCAAACATAATTTACATATATCAAAGTCTAATCCCAGGTACGCGACCTTTAAACATTCATTACATCATAAATAATAAATATCATTGTCTTAATAAACTTTAACTATTACACAGAATATCATAAAACTCATTCGAACACCTTTTCTTTCCCTTGTTCTTGCCTGAACCTTCTGGTTGATCACTTAGCTGAAAACATTTAAATTTAAAGTAAGAATGAGCATTTGGGTGCCCAACAAGTAATAGCAATAATACATATTAGCTGTAATGATTAAATGTTTTCTTTGAATAATACTTCTACAATGAATCAACAGTTGTGAAGTATGCTGAACCAATAATAACAACATATCACTTCTATATCAAATTTTTTGAAACTACGTACTGACTATAACTGGAGATCAGTCGACAGACTATGAACATTATTTTCTATTTTCAAAAAGGTATACATAAATTCATCTGCAGACTGTTATAACTTACAGGCACGGGGGGTGATCAGCCCGTTATGCCCTGTATTGATCAATACTACATTCAAGAATGATATTATCGTTCATCTTATCCACCTTAGGTGCACAAAAGTTTTCACATGTTCGGGATGTTCATACTTGGTCGGGAATCCGAACCAAAATAATCTGGTTAGATACAATAAAGTTTTATCTTGTTCAACAATATTTTTAAGTTTATGTCTAGCTGAATCAAATAGCTTAGACGATTTTTGAGTCATCATATACATGCTGGAAATAAATAAGTATGTATCAACATGTGATTAAATACAATGATTATCCAAGTGAGGACACTTGTATAACCATATTTAGAAATTAACGAATAGAATAAATATCTGGCACAATAATAATAAAATTCTGAAATATTCTTACTCATGTCCATTGTATAAAGTAAATGCAAAGGTAGGATACTTGCCTGAGCTGCTGCTTACAATAACACAACTTTGTTTTATCTTTTATATTAAAACCTATCATTAATAAGATCATTCATTCGATTAGAATAATATATCATATCGCACAGTACTGCTATTCGAAATCAACACATAACCTAATCACATTGTCACATAGTTATATCAGTCATTGGATCACAAACAAATGCTAATACCGTCAAACTATCTAAGTCCAGATCAATTTCTAACACATGTTGGTATACCGACGGCTTTATCGGGTAATTATCGAGTCTAAAACTCTATTCAGTAATTCAATAACTGTAAATATTAGTCATATTATTTTTAAATAACTTATAATAATTTTTAAATCATTATTATAATTTATCATGATTTCTTCAAACATAAGATTCATTATTATATGATTTAAATATTAACTAATTCTATTATAATTAATATTTAATTAATATTAAATTATTAATGAAACCATTACAAAAATATTAAAGTTATTTATAATAACTAAAAATATTTTTAAAACATTTTTATTACCCTTAAATTATTTTTAAAACAATTAAAATCATTTTTAAATAATTAACATTAATATTTAAATATTAATGTATTATTCACCAAAATATTAAAAGTCATTTATTATTACTTCAAATATTTTTAAATTATTTATATCCTTTTAAATGATTTTTAATTCAGTAAAACCATTTAAAACTATTTATTTAATATTATTATTAAATAACTCTAGTCTCATTTAACATTAAATTATTAATGAAATTTACCTTTAAATATTAAAAGTTATATCTTATAACTTAAAATATTTTAAACTATTTATTTTCATTTAAAAATGATTTTTTTGATATTAAAACATTTTTAATTAATTTATTTAATATAATTATTAAATAAATCTAATATCATTAATATTAAATAATTAATGAAATTTGTCTTAAAATATTAAAAGTTATATTTTATAACTTCAAATATTATTAAATACCTTTTATCATTTAAAATGATTTTTAATATAATAAAATAATTTTTAATTAATTTATTTAATGCATTTATTAAATAAATAAAATATCAATAATATTCAATTAAATATTAATATTTATGAAAAATATGTCAAATTATTAATAGTTAATTTTTATAACTTAAAATAATTTTTAAAATTATTTTTTGGATTTTTTAATAATTAATTTCTATTTATAAATAATTTTTGGATAATAAATTAATTAAACTTAATAAGTCTGTCGCTAAAGCCTTTGGCGACAGAAACTGTTGCCAAAGGTGTTCTTGAGAAACCCAGACCTTCAAAGTCAGTTTTCGAGTGGCCATGTTTGACCAAGTTTAATTTCCAACCTATGATGTTTCTGGGAATTCTAAAGCTTTGATCTTGTAGTACTGATGTAGAACTACAAGAATCAACAATAAAACAGGGTCAAACAACATCATAATAGCAAGTTATAAGCCAGCAAACTAACTATCAGACGTGTTCATCGCGTTTCTGGGCTGCCCAGAAAAATCTGGACATGGCCAGTCAACGACCTTGGTGGCCTTAAATCTATCAATCTATTCATGTATTAGGTAGTTTAGACAACGGGCTTTGTAGAGTAACTAGCTGGGTACATGAATCAAGAACTTATAAGGTCTAAACATCATCAAGCTGCAAGATCGAAGGCATTAAAAAGGCTATCAGATCGAGTTGTTCTTCATTTCGGGGTTACCCAGAGATGAAGAACAGTTTCGAGTGACCACTTTTGGGTTTCCACTACTTGTTGTTCGTGCGATTTTTTGTGATCTATCGATTCCAAGTTGTAGATAACATGTAAGACTACAGATCCATTACATAAAACTAATAAAATAACAACACAACAAGAACATCTAGTCCGGTCAAAGTCTGTTAAAGACAGTGTTCATATATTTTTTGGGTTACCCAGAAATAGAAAACGTGATCGTTTTACCTACTTTGACCAGACACTATATTCACTCAGTTTGATGATTAGGAGATTATAAGGCATATCCGAGCCCATGAAGATCTTGTCAGAGCCTTTTGGGCACGATCTGGGTTTTCCAAAAACTGAAAGTCATTGTCGGTCAATGATGTTTGACCAACCATAAATTAAAAAATGTACATGGTATGACCTTGATTCAAGTTTCATATTAAAGTCCTAACATCATACTACATTTTGAAACCTTTAAACAACAAAAATACATAACATACAAATATTTACAGGGTCTGACATTCGGTTGTCAGACACAAAAAAATATTTTCTAGAATTTTGAAATCTTTTAATTCGTGCACTTAGATGTTATGGATTTACAAGATACCAACCCAGGTCATCAATATATACTACATATAACATGTTTTAATATAAAAATCTAATATCTAAAATGGCCTTCAAGATCAGATTTCAAATTAGGTTTTTACCTTTCTATGAACAAGTTCTTGATTCTATGCTTATGATCTGTTAGAGGAGATGGTGGGACTTGTTTTGTGACTAATCTAGCAAGGGAATTTCGGAGGTTTTAGAGAGAGAGAGAGAGAGATTCTTGGATGAGGGTTATGAACAAATGAGCATGAATGTGACTTTTTCTCTCTCTTAATCTATATGTAAAACTCATATGCAATGTATTTAGATGAGTAATGGCTGATGTGCTGGAGTGCTATAGCTTATAGCTAGACTAGGGTGGTGACTTGTCAAGATTTGGCAAGATTTGTTAGCAATTATTTCAAGAATGGGACAAAAAGGGTATTTTGGTTAATTGCATTTTAATTTTAATGGTATTCTTGTCCATAGTACTTGAATCTAGGGTTTAATCACTAGATTTTAAACCTTAAAGTTTCCCAAATAATTTCTAGGGTTTGAAAAATTAAGATTAAAGTGTAATAAAATTTTAATTAGAACTTACTAATTAAATTAGGGGTTTTAATAGAAAATTAAGTTTTTAAATAATTAGGGTTCCTTAATATTATTAGGGTTCCCAAATTAACAATTCAATTTACTAAAATAATAATTAGGGTTTCTAATTTTAGCAATTAGGGTTCTTAATTAGCAAATTAGGGTTTCTAATTTTAATTAGGGTTTTCAAATATTAATTAGGGTTTTTCCTAATTAACAAAAATTCTATAATATGCACCATAATTCATTTAACACAATTACTACACATTCTTGAACTCATAATTGAGTTTAACAAATAGGATTTAACAAATCAATATTAGGGTTCTGACAGTATACACCATAATTAACCAACACATACAGTATATATTTATAACACTGAAAAATAATATTATATTTAATATAATATTATTATTCTCATTCATAGTTAAAAATCCAAAATTAGGGTTTCAATTCCATATCGATTTATCTTTCATATATAATATTATTAATTAAGTTAAAATAATTAACTTAATAAGTTTGAACTAAAATTCATATGACAAAATTGTAATTATAATAACCCCAATAGTCATTTCATATATTATTTAAATAATATAAAAAACATATTTTAATGGAAAATAAATAATAAAGACATTTCTACTATAAAATTAATTTTTATAAGAATATACTTTATATTAATCAATAATTCTAAAATAAAATTATTTGATATTATTCATGTAATAAACAAATTTTTATTTATCACAAATATACATACACATTACTTGGCACTTATTCCCACCTTTAAAATAAAATAAAATTATATACAAAATTTCTTATTTATTTATATAGAAAATATCAAGTTATTACATTCACCTCCTTTATAAAAGATTAGTCCCCTCCGGAATCAACTGCTTTTAAAACTCATACATACAAGGGTACATAGCCTACGCAATCATTGCAAATAGATCTCGATCATAATAGATCGAACAAATATTTAACTATTCATATAAAGCTTGTCTATCTGATTAAACGGAAATTTGATTTCTAAAAGAACTCAAATTTCTCCTTCAAAATTTATTTATAACATAATTTTCTATATATAGAAAAATCATATATATACGAAAATTGTGAAGGCCCCGAATCTGTGGTCCTGAATCACCGCGGATCCGGTTCAATCATTCTATCACTATTACTATATTTGCGGAAGATATAAACATAAATTGTTTATACAATAACTTTACACATTATTCTCCAAGGTCGAGTAACCTTAACTTAATACACAAATCATAACTTATTTACCACATAACATTATTATACAATACTTATACAAATCTAATAGCGCAGATTAACTTTAAGCTGGAATTGTCTTTAACATTTCCTTGTATCCGACGTATTCGCCTTAATCTGCAATGTTTATCATGATATAGCAAGGGTGAGCATAAAAGTTCCTCAGTAAGTTTAAGTTCAATAATTTAACGATATATCACGATTGAAAGGATTTGAATAATAAGCTGGCTATAATTAAATAATATAATTGCGAACTAGCACGAACAAACTTTTGACTGAACAAGTATATAACATGAACAAATATATCTGGACCGAAGGGTAATGAACGTGATCAGCCTTTCATACCTAACTTATACAAGCAATATGTACAGAGTAAAAATTCTACAATGGCAATCAGCAATTATTATCCATAAGCATATCTGAATGAAACAACTCTTAGTAGAGTTAAGTAAAATCAAACTTGCCTGCACCGTTGATTACCGCTACGCAATTTATAACGCTTTATCCGAAGACCTAATATTAGTAATATAGATCTCCAATATTAGAATAATATCATCACAATATAATACTATTATATAGATATACATAGAATAACCTAAACACATAACCCTATCGATCACTCAGAATACATATAAGACTTTAGATCAAGTCAAACTATTGCTGCGATTCGAGTTGAACCCGACACAATGCTAACATCCCGACGGCCTAGTCGGACAAAATTTCGATTATAAGTTTAATTAAACTCTGTCTAAACACTTAATCATTATCTAAGATAATTTATTAACAGTTAAAATATTTTTCGTAAGTTCGTAATAATTTTCACATAATTATTGTCATTTATCATGAATTTTTAATCATTAAAATTGTATTTATATAATATAAATACCACATAATTCTTTTATCATTAATATTTATTTATTATCATATATTAATGAAATACATTTCATAATATTATAATATATTTTATAATATCAAAAAGTATTTTAATACTTTAAAATCATATTTATATGATTTTTAAACACTTAAATCCATTATCCGATTATTGCTTTTAATATTAAAATAATACTATTTTCATGACAAAATATCAAAAGTTATATTTTATAACTTCAAATATTTTTATAACACTTAAATCATTTTATATGATTTTTAAATCATTAATTCTATTTTCCATAATTTATATAATATATTTATTAAATAAACTAATTATCATTAATATTAATTAATTAATGAAATTCATCAAAAATATTAAAAGAATCTTTGAAAATATCTTTAAATATTTTCTTATACCATAATATTATTTTCATGTATTAAAATCATTTTTAAATAATTTATTTAATATTATAATTAAATAAATTAAATACCATTTATATTCCAAAAATATTAAATATTTATGAAATATACTCATAATAATTAAAAACTATTTTTCAGACTTTAAAATAATTTTTTGGAATTTATTTAGTATTTTTAATAATTAAAAACTATTTAATTCAATTTATTTAATTAAAAATATTAATTTCCAAAATTAACTGTCGCTAAAGGGGCTTCTGGCGACGAATCCGTCGCTGTTGGTGTTCTTGGCCAAACCCAGATCTTCATCGTTAGTTAGCCTGGTGGGAGGTTTGACCAGTCCTAAATGACAAGTATTAATGTCAATGGCTACGGTTTTGGGTTTATGTTATACTATTGATGCAAGACTTCAACCCTAAACAAACATCATGGCCATAAAACACCAAATCAGTGAGAAAAAGGCCTTACAAAATCATGTCAGAGCTGTTCTTCATTTCTAGATTTTTCATAAACGATGAACAGCTCAAGGAGACTACTTTGGTCCCTTGAATCTCTACATCCCCAGCTGATTTAATGTGACGTGAAGGTTCCATCGTGTATTATGCATGTACCATAATATATCATCATATACGTATAACAATAACATGAAATAAAGATTTGAGCCGGTCAAACAGAAAATGGCTCTAGAAGATTCTAGGTTACCCTGAATCTCCTTCCGAAGAGTTGGTCAACGCCTATTTGACTGCTCATTGATTTCATTATATGTCATATTTGGGGGATCTAATAGCATGATGGTGTAGTCCTCATGTCAGGCTACAAGATGCAAACCATAACTTAGCCAACCAACTAAACACGTGCAAGATCTGAGCCTTTAAAATGGTTGTCAGACGAGATCTGGGTTTTTGGGTTGCCTAGAAACTCAGCCTTCGTGAACGGTCAACGCTGTTTGACCAAAATTAACTTAAGATCTAGACATGCTATGACCCTATTACCAGTTTCTGATCACAGTCCTCATGTCATAGAACAGATTAAAAACACAAAACACACAAAATAGTTAACACATAAAGATCTAAGGCCTCTGACATTCGACTGTTATGCCACTTTTTCAACATTTCCAGATTTTTTAAATCTTTAGATTCGAGCATCTAGATGTTATGGATCCATGATCCAACAACCCAGATCTCTAAAAGGCACCTTCTAACACATATCTAACCAATCATTAACATAAAATCACATGATTTACAAAAATTAGGGTTTATACCACTTTGAAGCTTGATCTTGAATTTCTGCCTTTTGATTCTGTTTATGGAAAGCTAAAGCTTGATCATGGTTTGTTTTCTCACTCTAAGTCCCGAAATTCTAGAGAGAGAATGGTTTTGGAGAAAATGAAATTTAAAGTGGACTTTTTCTCTCTCAATCCATTTATTTTGATACAAATGCAATGTATTGGCTGAGCTAGCTCAGTGTTTGTAGCACAACGCTAGGACTAGGGTTGGTTCACCCACTACTCTAGGACAACCCTTACAAGTTATGTCACGATAATTCAACAAAGGGCACTTTGGTCATTTTGTATTTAATTTTAATGACATTTTTGTCTTTGTCCTAACCTTTAGGGTTTAGGGTTTGGAATCATTACGGTTTTAAAAATAAATTCTAGAATTTCCAAATTAGGTTTTTAAAATCGAAAATTAATATTTTTAAATTAGAATTAAAATTTTCTAATTATATTGAAATTTCTTAATCATAATTTAAATATTGCTAATTAGGATTAGTAATTCCTAATTAAAATTGCTAATTTATTAATTTGGGTCAAAATTATGCATTAGGATTTACAACCCAAAATTAGGGTTTCTAATAGAAAATAATTTTCTAATTTAGAAATTAGATTTCATAATTAGATTAAGATTTTCTAATTACTATAACTTGAAAATTAGGATTAATGTTTCCTAATTAACATTAAAATTATTTAATTAACTATTAGGTTTTCCCAATTTATAAATTAGGGTTTCAAATCCATAAACTAGGGTTTAAAAATTTTAAGGTTAGGGTTTGCTAAATAATTAAGCTTTACCCTAATTAATATTATAATTAATAGCACTTGAGCATTATATTTATCCTTTAAGTTCCCAGATTAGGGTTTTAAATACCCAAAATCTGAAATTTGGGTTTCCAGATCTGATATTAGGGTTTTCTAATAGTCAATTAGGGTTTCAAGTAATTCATTAGGGTTTTCCCTAATAAATTATAATTAATGACGTTTAAACTTATTCATAGCATTTAAATTCCCGAATTAGGGTTTTCAATATCCGAATTAGGGTTTCGAATACTCGGAACTGAAATTAGGGTTTCAGAACAGGTTTCTAGGGTTTCTTGTTATTCGTAAGAATTTTCGAACCGAACACTGACGTTCTTTATATATACCTAGGGTTTGTCATAGATATCGTTTATCTAGTCAACCCTTGACCCTTAACCACATACTAGACACATATACAACCATATACATAGAACATATTCACGTATTCCCTTAATCCTGAATAATTCACCTAAATCCTTCATAGAATTTTGAAATCCTCAAAATTCCTTCTTAAAAATATCAAACGCATACACTTATTTTATGTCTAGGTTCTAATATCGTACCTTAAATCAATTGATTAAAATTAAAAAAAAATTTTAAATTCTCGGGATGTCACATTCACCCCTTCTTCTAAAAGTTTCGTCCCCGAAATTTACCTTACACCTTACACCATACAACATTCACCATTTCTTCTCATCATCACATGCTACCCAATACATTCTTCACAAGAATAAAAATTTTGAAATTGTGCTGAGGGGTTTTACAAACTATTGTCTGTCATTTTCGCAAAGGTTATATGGAACTTCATCCGCCAACTGTCTTACCCTGAAGACACAGAGGCTGATTAGCCCAGTATGCCTAGGACTGGCCCAATAATACTGGTTTTATCTGTTTCTCGTATCCGCCTTGGGCGCATAAACTTTTACCTTAGTCTTATTGGATTCCGCACCAAAACAATTTGGTTATGTAAATTTCTTTCAATGAACACTTAGAGTTTTCATAACAGTAGTCTAGCTGAATCGAATAGCGTAGACTCATATCAATAATTCAATTCAATCGAATTATTTAAGTGTAGCCAAACCCCGTTGGCAAATTAAATTTTATTGAAAATATTTTTGAGAATGACGTTGTGATGCCGTACTGTATTAACAGTCTGTTTGAGGCTGTCGTCATTATATGACTTTGTCATAACACATCATACAATAGTGGAATAATTATTTTCAGATCGAATTCGCACTAAGTATTCCAGCATTTACAACCCTATCAACTTTTATCATCTCTGCACCAGGTTACATGGTACATGAGTGATAAATAAAATATATTTTGATAGTTCAAATCATTTGCGTCTAGTTGAAATAAGTAGCATAGACTATACTTTAAACCGTTTCAAAAATGATTACGAGTCTACATAATTTTTTTTTCAAAAGCACATAGTGCGTATTTAGCTTGATGTCAAAATTCTGAAGTCTAGCATAGCTAGGAGTTTTGGAAAACTTATGTCTCCACTAATAATCATTGGCTTAATAATCTATTTGTTCCTATAATCTTTAATACTCCATTTACACACAACTATACCCAGTTCATCAAACCACACATATGAGTTCATTTACTTCCCACAATCATATGAGTTTAAGAACTTGTCCTAGTTAGACCTTTGGCGTTCATTCGCTGAGGGGTTCATAAACATTTCATATAACTATGAATCAAGAATGTCACATAAGTATGAGTTTTAAGAACTCATACTTAACCTTATATTCTCTACCTATAACCTGTCTATCTATTCTACACATGAGAACGGAATCACCCTCTTAACATGCATATATCAAATAGCGTGACACAAACATTTATTCCCCACTTAATTTTAACTCCCTTCTCAATACGGATATCATTCAACTCGTATTCATAATCCTTTCCTGAATCTGTACCAATTCATAGTACAACTGACACCCAGCAATCTGGCTATAAACTTGTCAATCATTCACTTGATCCTTCTCCCTACTATAACCTTATCTGATCACGGGGTGATCTCATCGTATATATTACGATTTATTTCTATATCTATGATCGTTTTGTTTTATGATCTTCTATCTCTAAACTTTTAGTCTTTTATACTCTATCTGTTCATAACTATTGTTCAACTATATTATCAGAGTTAGCGAACTCTGTATCTTATAACTCGCCGAGATTCGTCTTTGAATCTTACCGAACAACTAACTCTATGTGAGTTAGTACTTATCCTAATCATCATGTTATTAGTCTCGTGTATTCCTACCTAAGGTTCATAATCTCTGACTTTGATACCAACCGTGAGGGCCTCGAACCGAGGGTCCCGAATCACCGCGGATCCGGTTCAATCATTCTATCACTATTACTATATTTGCGGAAGATATAAACATAAATTGTTTATACAATAACTTTACACATTATTCTCCAAGGTCGAGTAACCTTAACTTAATACACAAATCATAACTTATTTACCACATAACATTATTATACAATACTTATACAAATCTAATAGCGTAGATTAACTTTAAGCTGGAATTGTCTTTAACATTTCCTTGTATCCGACGTATTCGCCTTAATCTGCAATGTTTATCATGATATAGCAAGGGTGAGCATAAAAGTTCCCCAGTAAGTTTAAGTTCAATAATTTAACAATATATCACGATTGAAAGGATTTGAATAATAAGCTGGCTATAATTAAATAATATAATTGCGAACTAGCACGAACAAACTTTTGACTGAACAAGTATATAACATGAACAAATATATCTGGACCGAAGGGTAATGAACGTGATCAGCCTTTCATACCTGACTTATACAAGCAATATGTACAGAGTAAAAATTCTACAATGGCAATCAGCAATTATTATTCATAAGCATATCTGAATGAAATAACTCTTAGTAGAGTTAAGTAAAATCAAACTTGCCTGCACCGTTGATTACCGCTACGCAATTTATAACGCTTTATTCGAAGACCTAATATTAGTAATATAGATCTCCAATATTAGAATAATATCATCATAATATAATACTATTATATATATATATATATATATATATATAGAATAACCTAAAACACATAATAACATATAACCCTATCACCTATAACACATATAAGACTCGTAAGATCAAGTCAAACTATTGCGATTCGAGTTGAACCTGACACAATGCTAACATCCCGACGGCCTAGTCGGATAAAATTTTGAGTTTAAGTTCAATTAAACTTTGTCTAAACACTTAATCATTATCTAAGATAATTTATTAACAAATCAAAATATTTTTCGTAAGTTCGTAATAGTTTTCACATAATTATTGACATTTATCATGAAATTTTAATCATTAAAATTGTATTAAATAATATAAATACCACATAATTCTTTTATCATTAATATTTATTTATTATCAAATATTAATGAAATACATATCATAATATTATAATATATTTTATAATATCACAAAGTATTTTAATACTTTAAAATCGTATTTATATGATTTTTAAACACTTAAATTCATTATCCGATTATTGCTTTTAATATTAAAATATTACTATTTTCATGACAAAATATCAAAAGTTATATTTTATAACTTAAAATATTTTTATAACACTTAAATCATTTTTATATAATTTTTAAATCATTAATTCTATTTTTCATTATTTATTTAATATATTTATTAAATAAACTAATTATCATTAATATTAATTAATTAATGAAATTTATCACAAAATATTAAAAGTTATTGAAAATATCTTTAAATACTTTCTTATACCATAATATTATTTTTCATGATTATTCATGTATATTAAAATCATTTTAAATAATTTATTTAATATTATAATTAAATAAATTAAATACTATTTAATTTCCAAAAATATTAAATATTTATGAAATATACTCAAAATAATTAAAAACTATTTTTCAGACTTTAAAATAATTTTTTCGGAATTTATTTAGTATTTTTAATAATTAAAAACCATTTAATTCGATTTATTTAATTAAAAATATTAATTTTGGAAATTAAATGTCGTTAAAGGGGCTTCTGGCGACGAATACGTCGCTGTTGGTGTTCTTGGCCAAACCTAGATCTTCATCGTTAGTTAGCCGAGTGGGTGGTTTGACCAGTCCTAAATTACAGGTATTAATGTCAATGGCTACGGTTTTGGGTTTATGTTATAGTATTGATGCACGACTTCAACCCTAAACAAACATCATGGCCACAAAACACCAAATCAGTGAGAAAAAGGCCTTACAAAATCATGTTAGAGCTGTTCTTCATTTCTGGGTTTTCCAGAAATGATGAATAGCTCAAGGAGACTACTTTTGTGACACCCCCAAATCCGGGTACTTCGATTCCACGGGATCTGGTGTTCACTATACAAATATCATCTATCTATCTACCCATAATAAATGCAAACCATGCAATAGATAGAATAAAAATCTTCCCCTTAAGGGTTACAACATCCAAATAATAATAATACAATCCCAGGTTAAACTAACCTTAAATATCTGTGCGGAATCATAAACAAATAAGTCTTAAATAACATCATTAACTCAAGTCTTAAACATAAATACATCATCTACTAAAAATAACAAGTCATCATCACTTGCTAACTTTGCCCTTGCCTTTACTAGTGGAAGGTTCATCGGTTCTTTCGTTCTTAACTATAATGTTATTATTAAGCAAGACTGAGCATTATTGCCCACAAGTATAATAATGAAATAACAGTATAATAACATGCGAGTAAATCAAAAACATCTGAATGAAAGCTCAACTTTTGAATCAAGAATGAATAATAAGAATCAAAAGAAATCCGAGGGTCATAAGACCTTGAACTATGTCCTAGGTTATCAAGGGTTATACTTGAAACCTTTAATGATCATAAGACTATGGACCTTTCTACTCGCATTTGGGGGATCACCCTTAGTACCATCATTATGCACAATAATATCTTAACGCTAACGATAAGTAAATCCCTTTACTGAGGTTGTTCATCTCAGTTTGACATTCGAATCCGCACCAAAGGAAGTTTGGTTTGGATAATTCAATAAGGGTTCTGAAATTTAGAACGTTCATCAACTAAGGACTAGTTGAATCAATAAAGTTCACTAGTCTAATAAGGTTCAACAATAATGATATTCAATTCGAATAATAATCTCAAGAAGTATGCAATAGAACAATTATTGTATAACTGAATCATGCTTTGAAAAGATAATAAATCTTTAATATAACATTCAAACTTGAATAATAGTAATGATAATTTACTCGAGGTAAATAATAAACTTGAACAATAATGGCAAGTAGGGTTAGGAAACTTGCCTAGTGCATAGGATAAACGATTACTACTTCCGTTCACCACAAATCCTACACACATACCATATGTATTCACGACATTCATTAGTTACATTTTCACTTAATTATTTAATATAAACTCCACTTTGTTTAACAAATCATTACCCTTCTAATTTAATTACTTAATTAAATTAGAATATTTTCATTCTCTCACTATTATTACACTCGAATAAATTATTTCATAATAATTTCCATCGAATATTTATTTTATTCCATAAATATCTCAATTAAAATATTTACTTTATTTTATAAATATTATAATAATAATTTTCATCGAATATTTATTTTATTCCATAAATATCTCAATTAAAATATTTAATTTACTTTATAAATATTTTAATAATAATTTTCATCGAATATTTATTTTATTCCATAATATCTCAATTAAAATATTTAATTTATTTTATAAATATTGTAATAATAATTTTCATCAAATATTTTTTTTTTATTAATTTATTTTTATTTATTATTTTTTTTTTTGACCAGTCAAGCGTGGTTACCTGAGCTCATTTTTCATAGATTTATAGCGATAGCTCGATTCATGAACATAACAAGGCCAAATTAGGCCAAAAATCAATCATAGGTAAAATTATACATGAATATGGTCATAACTTCCAATTAGTTATTTTTACACGAATTTAGACTTACCCAATCATTGTAATATATATATAATCATTACTTAACCCATCTAGCATGATTTTTAACAAGTTACAACACATAATTTGCAAAATCAACACATTTACTTCCACTGTTCTTGATGTTCTTGAAGGTTTTGAAAATAAAACATGAAAATTGTCACCATCATTGGATTAGTTTATAAACCGAATCCGTTTATTTAAACTTTGGTCTCTTCAGTATCAACATGCATAACAACATACACGAATGTAAAATTTAGGATAATATACGTTCAATACATGAAATATCATGTATAAGGCCATATGACCAAAATCCAAACTCTGTAAATTTTTGAAATAGCAAGTCATCATTTACTGAAACTTATGATATGAAATCATATAAAATATATATAAAACATGTTATGCTACTCAAATTATTACATATATTCCTAACTCAATTTCCCAATTTATAGAAATTCCACAGAACTTGATTGAAAGCCATTTTCATAAAACTTAAACAACGTAACTTTAAAAATTTGGGAAGGAGGAGATTACCCTGAGTGTAAGGTATAGATTAGAAGGGAATAATTCTTCTCAACTCTTCTTCAATCAAAAATCTCTCTCAAAACTTCTCAATCTCTCTCTGAAACTCTCTTTGTTTCTACTTTTCTAGACTTAGGAAAAATGAAGAAAGAAAAGGAAGACGTCAATTGAAATAAAGGACTGACGCACTGAGTGGTCAGTTAACCCAATAATGGATAACTGCTCTAACTCCCCATAGGGCCTTGTTTGGTTAGCAAAATAGATTTAAAAACCATTTAATTTAATAAAGCTTTATCATATAGTTTAATTAATGTCACACTCCTTCATAAAATAAATCAATATCTTATTTATTTTAAATAAAATATAATAATTTCTCATAAATTCACATAGTAACATAATTAATTTTCTCATTAATAAATAATGTCAAATTATTAACTCTCTAATTAATAATTAAATTAATTAAATAACATCATGCTTAACTAAATATTTTATTTAATTCGATAAGCTCACATAATTACATATTTGAATAATAATTATTCTCTACATTAATTTAATAAATGTAACACATATAATTAAATTAATCTACCACAATTGCATCAATTAATTATTAAATCTAATAATTAAATCATCGAAAAATATTTATTTAATTCAATAAATATTAAAATTAATTTACAAAAATCTCGTTCGTCACATCTTTCCCCCCTTAAAAGGATTCTGTCCCGTAATCACGACTCAATAAATTCGACCGTTACATTCTCCCCTTACAAAGATTATGTCCCCGTAATCGTTTACAAATAATTAAGTAAATAAATGAGGGTAGTTCTTCATCATATTCTCTTCGAGTTCCCACATAGCTTCTTCAGCGTTGTGGTTCCTCCAAATTACCTTAACAGAAGGTATAACTTCAGCGTTGTGGTTCCTCTAAATTACCTTGACACTCTACTACTTCTGTCGTTGAGCTTGTTGTCTTCATCTGATCTTGCTCGACTACGATCTCTGCCTTTGGTATGATCAGTAGACTATACAATTCTGAGTGTAGTCTACACTTCTTGACTTGGCTTTGGCAGATGCTTGGCCGGCTCGTAGGCAGGCTATCTCTACGATTCTAAACATGACTTCCTCAGCAGACTATGACTATGAAGAAGTTCTCCTCGACACACTACGATCCTTTCTCGTCTCTCCTGGAAGTCTACGAACTCCGAGATCTACTATCTTGCAGACTACGATTACGCCTCGATAGCTCTCGAGTTTTCCTTGACTCTCTGGCGGGACTCACGATTTCTAGTGCGAAGCTTTCGACGATCGACAAGTTTATCTATTACATCAAAAGATCAACCTAACATACTTGATCTTTCTATATTTATTGTCCTTGTACATCATTTCTTTTTAAGGACTTTATATAGCTGTTTTGCTTATGTAGGATCAACCTAACATATTTGATCAATTCATTCTAAGTCCTTGTACACATGTTTCTATTATCTATAAAATATGACTTTATAATTTTTCTTAATCAAAGCATACTTGCATATTCATTCATATATATATATATATATATCATAATCAAATCATATATAATAGGAATAACATTTACATGCATATTCCTGACAATTTCCCCCTATTTGATTATGAAAAAAATAATAAGTTCATATGCATGTTATGAATGAATCTTTTATACAATGAGCAACTGTATTTCTAAAATAGATAATCATGAATGTCATTTATAAGAATATGGAATTTAATACACTATGACATTTTACATCCTAGATCCAGAACATGCCTAACTAGTTAGAGATGTAACACTTTGGTTTCATGTATGCTTCCAAGATGTCTGTTGATCCGCTATTCATCTATTTGATTTCTTTGCTCTTGCTCCCCCTGGGATGTGGAATTAATTTCTTCTTCTTCTGGCTCCCCCTCGGCCTTTGCAAATACATGTTCATCATTCTTTGGCTCCCCCTCAGATGATGACCCAGCTTCTTCTTCTTTTATCTTCTTCTTTGACTTCTTTTCTTTTTTCCTTCTTGCATCCTTGCCCTTTCTTGAGTGCCTCTTACTCTGCCTCTTTCTATGCCTCTTTTTCTCCCCCTTTTTGTCATTAATCACTTGGGAGAGCTGCTCCATGTTTGACATTATTTGCTCCATCAGGTAGGAGGAGTTGACAACTTCAAACTTGAGTTCTTGTTGGCTTAGCTCAAGTTGCACTAAGAAAGACTGATTCATGTTGTCAATCTTGTTAGAGAGGACTTGGAGTTGTTCTTCATTTTCCTTCTTCGCTCGTAGTGCATCTGCCTTTTGATCATTCATGGCATTTAGATAGATGTGATCTCTTTATTTGATTTTGAGAGATACATCAGCCATCGTTGCTTGGAGTCTCTCTTGAACTGAGTTATCTTCTGTTGTTGTCCACTTCTTTTACTCTTTAGTGAATAGAGATATCTTCTCAATCAGCTTATCAGAATTTTTTATCAGCTCCTTCTCCATAGGTATTTGATCATCTGGTTGGGCAGCCTCTTGTTGAGCACCAGATTGGACTCTACGATATGCATTCTTGGACAGATTTTCGAAGGTGTTGAGAATCTGAAAAATTGTTGAGTACCAATCGCTATTTGAGGATGAGTGAATGTTGGTCAATAGTGCTTAAGTAGATGGAAGCTTCTTTTTTTGGACTTGGATACCAGATTGGACTCTACAATTATCTCCTTGGTCATGACCCTTTTTCCTTCAGAGTCCACTCTACAATCATAAGGGATATAGTGGTTGCCAGCATGTCTATAGACTTTATAGTGAGGCTGGTCTTCGATCATCATTGTTGTAAATCTCTTCACCCTTGGGAAGTTCTATGCTACCAGCTCTATGCTTGGAAATTGAGAATAGCACCAGGTGAAGTAACTTCAATCTCTTTCAGTATGTACTTTTAGCCAAGGCATCCATTGGAAAAACCATCTCATTAGCAGGTCATCAGGATTGTAGAGGATAGTCATGCAGTCTAGCTCCATATTGTTCCAGTTTTTGAACACATCATGTGCAGTCATCCTTACAGCCTTGAGCTGTTCATTGCCATACTTTACCGATCTTTCTGTTGGGAATTCTTCTGGTTCATCAAAAACTTCTACCACTATTCTTCTACTGATTCTTGCAGGAGAGAGAGGACTGGATAGTTTGCTGGTTCCTCTGAATCCTGATTTGTAGAATTAGAATCATTCTCCATGTCTTCTCTTTCGGAGCCTGAAGAATTCTGATCAAATTCATTTGTGAATCCTTCTTGTTGATCTTCATTGCCAGACTCTTCTTCAGTAATGTCTTCTTTGGATTCATCATCACTCACTTCTATGACTGCAGTGGAGTGATCACTTCTCTTTTTGGAGGCAAATTAAGCAATTAATCTGTGGCTCTTCCTTCTCCATGGGGGTTCAGGTATGGGAGAGTCAGACTCTTCTTCCTCTTCAGACTCTGAAGCCTTTGGATCATCAGATGAACTTCCTTGAGGTTTAGTAACTTTGGCGGGCGAGTCCTTTTTCTTCAGAATTAACATCATTTGACCCATCATCTGGGCTGGTTGGAGCATTTGCATTTGGGGATGAAGTTGGGTCAGCTTGTATCTTTTCTTCATCAGGAGAGTGAATGCTCTGAGGGTTAGCCACAGGGCTTGTGCATTCTTCTTTATCAGTAGATGTTGCATTTTCTTCCATTAATCTAGCTTCACCTTCATTCCTGGATTTGGTCTGTGGGGACTCAGCCTTGAGACTATCAGTTGCCTTCTCTTCTTCTGACTCTATGTCCTCTTCTTTGTTTGATGGGATTGCTTGGGAAGCTGAGGTTGGTTTGTTTACCACTTTAGCTTTCTTGCTTAATAGCCCTTAAAGCAGTCTGTTACTTCTTCTCTTGGTGGTTTCTGCAGTCAGGACTTTTTCTTCTTCATCCTTGTTTTCAGATGATAGACTTCTTGGTGGAGCCTCAATTTTTCTTACACCTTTGGATTTCTTTCTGGCTGGTGTGGTTGCTGCTAGTACAGAGTCATCAGACTCAGAGCTTTCTACCTCTTTTGCCTTCCTCTTCTTTGCAGAGGCCTTGCCACTGCTCCCAGTTGTCAATCTCCTGTTTTCCTTGGGATTTTTCTTCCAATTCACAAATAGTTGTGGAGACATGACTTTGTGAACATTTAGAGGCTCTCCCTCATCATCCTTGATCTTGTTTCCCAGCTTCTTTTTCATCACAATACTCAACAGTCTTCCATTAAAGACCTTAGTCAGGGGTTTTTCTGTAGACTTCTTCAATTCAGCCTTTTCTACCCATTTAGAGATCTGATCAAAAAGGATAACTCCAAAGTTGATTCACTTCTTCAGAACTATAGCTACCATGATTTTCAATTACTGATCAAGCACAGTGTCATGTGAAATATCCTTGCATAGTATACATTTGCCCACTATCTCATCAAGGAACTCGAATTCCTCCGAAAACTCATTCTTCTTCATGTCCTTCAGACAAGGGTTTCTTTGGTACCGCATTACCCTCTTGCCCTCTTCACTGTCGACTTCATCTATGTTTATCAAACATTGGTTGGAAAACCCTAGGCATTGATTGATGTCTGATGCTCTTATTTTTAGATTTGATCGTTTCACCTTTGTGGTCAGAAGCCCAAAATTTATTGAAGCATTTGAGTAGAACTGCTTCACTAGCTCTATATAGACTGGAGTGTCGGCCTCCAAGAATTCAGAGAACCCAGCCTTCTTTACGAGCTCAAGTATATCCTAGAACTTCGTTTCTGATTCTTCAAACTTTTTGAAGCTGAGTTGGATTCCTATTATAACTCGCCATTTTGCCATTTGAAGAGTTCAAGGTATATGGGTATATAATTCAACGAGATTTATGAGAGATAGCTGATTGTGATATTGGTTCTGGAGGTTTACTCGATTTAATCTTTGAAGGGGATTCTAGGGTTTAAAAATGGGAGGTAGAGAGGTTCGATAGTTTCTGATTATTGTTTGCAGATTTTGAATTTGTCTTTATGGCAGTTTCTTCTAACTCTGCATAAACAGTGATGTGTTAACCAACCATTGGTTACACGTTGCCCAGTAATGAGCTGTAACTCCCCCATTAACTCTTTAGATTAATGTTTCTTTTCAGAACAGATAGGCGTCAATGACGTGGATTGACCATTGACTATTTTGGTTCGTAGAGTTACATTATAAGGCAGCTATGAACTCTACATTTTCCTTTGTTGACTCAACGATCATTTTTTAAGATACGCTGTAGTGGATAGTTCTGACATTAATTCTTATCTTGATGCTGCATAGCTTGATCAATGATGTACTCTGGGCCAGTTTGGGCACTTGAGTTCTAAGATGCGTTTGCATAATTACTTTCCAAACTGTATTCGAACTTATCTCCTCTTAATCTTAATGGTTGAGCAATTGTCCAGTTCTTCCGAGCTCCTTACGAGTCTGCTTTTACTATCGCTGAGGTTACACTACGATCGTGGAGTCCTCCTCAACCTCGACTTTATGATCATTGACAGATTTGGTCCTTGAGATGAACTTTACTTAGCATTCCTTATGGGTCAAGGTAGCTCAGGAAAGGCCAACCTCTTAGAGTGAACTAAGGGTCAGGTTTGTCCCTAAGGCACTTTCCAGATGAAATACTTTAGAAGTGATTTGCATTGATATCTCATTTTGACCATTTTCTGCTGGGGAGGACCTCTACCAACTTCAGGTAGTTACATTTGCTATAATCATGGTGTCCTCCTATTCTTACACTACGATCAGATGTTTGATCGTAGGCACTCTACGATTTTGGGTTGGGTGGCTGAAAGGTTATCAGTAGTACATTTTGAGACATTCCTACTGACTATGGTTCTTCATTTGTTTCATCAGCCACAAAGTTTTGGAACTCTATAGCTGGTATACTGCTTCATAGTATAACTCAGTGTTGTTGTTTCTTAACAGATCACTGCTTCCCCATGTTAATACTACCTTCTCAGTGAGGGGTGACTTCCTTTTCTTTATGTTCATTAGGAGATATCCTTGCATGTTTCTTTCTTACTAGAATCACCACTAACAGTCAAATTTATTTTCATCGTAGACATGGATATCTCCAGGACTGATCATTCTACGATCATTTGACAGCACTACGAACATAGTCTTCTTCGTCAGCTTATGCTAGTGGAGTTCTGCTCCCGTAATGAGTTCCTCATGTTTGATGATCGATGATCCTCTGTGGTGTGCTTCCTTGAGGATTCTTCTGCTATGTCATGATTTGCATGATTGAGCATATAAGACCCTTTCCATCTTTGGTTGAGTGGCCTGCTTCCATATAAGTATCAGCAGCCAAGTGAGCTTCATTTGGATTAGCTTCAAGAAGTCGCCAAAGGGTGCTTTGACATATAGGAGTTTTATCAGAATCATTTCTGAACAGTCTTAAGCCTTCTGCTGGTTGAATCTTTCTTTGACTAAAGTCTCTTGCTTCATCATTCCTTCTTGTGGTCAGATAGACCAAGTACCTGTAGGTTAGATATTTCTATTTCGGTACCCATAGTGAAATGGGTCTTGCTAGGTTAGTTTCGAAAACCCTATTCCTCATATATTAACATCATATTTATCATCAATCAATCAAATTCAAAAATGCAGCTAATTTAGATATTACACTTTGAAATGCATGATGATGAGTGTGTATAACATTTGTCATTTTAATAAAACACTCTTTTTATTTGATGGTTTCATCATTTGCTTGGTTATGTTCACAGAGTTTAAATGTTCATAGAGTGAAAGTCAACATTATTACTTATGTGTATCTGGTTGATTCATAGAGGTGATCAGTTTCTACGAATCATCAAGATACTCTGTTAGAACTGATCATACTCTGAATGTTATCAAACACTTAGAACATAGGTTTGTACATACATACTGACCCATCAGAAAAAATTACTTCCATATAAAATTGATATAACCTTTGATATGTTTGTGACCTATTTCAGATTTCTTTCAAGATATCATTTTCAACCTAAAGCTTGAATGGAGAGAAAGTTTGTAAGCATTTGAGTTTCCAACCTCAGTGTACTTTCTCTCTTCACCTTTTTAGGTAGATTATGTTTCTTGACATGATACTATTATAGTGTGTAACATGATGTATACAATTATATTAGTGAGGAATCGTACCTTTCTACTGTCAGTTTCTTAACAGTCATTTAACTTTAGACATACTGAGGTTAGGCATTGATGTGCAAAGTTTCTCATTTGCTTTTGACAACTTGTTGCTCCTCTTGACCTTCAATCAATCAGACGTGTTCTTTGAAGATGCAGGCTTAGAGAATATCAGCATCTTTAATTCTTTGACATCCTTGAGTTTACCAGGTTTACATCCAGCTGTTGTTGGCCAGACACATGTTTGAGAATTTCTTCTTTCTTCTCTAGATAAACATTTATTAGCATGTATGGCCTTTTCATCTTTTCAGGCTGGAGGATGTTTGATTCTTTTCTGTTGATGTCTTTTGAGATTTCTAGCCTGGTCTTCAGACTACAAGATTGACTGTGGGCAGGGATTGGTCTTGTTGATATGGCAATCAAAAGCATGGACCAATCTGAGCAGCTTCAGGTGTATATACACATTAAATGTTCACAATATTTCCAACGTGTGAGCTCATCTGCATGTAACAAGTGACTTACTACTAAACCAAGTTTAGAACAATGTTTGTGCATAAGATTAGACTCAAAGCGATTAGCTTTTGAATATAGCATGAGAACCTGCTCTAATACTAATTATTAGTTCCCAGTAGGCACAATATAGATCTAGAAGGGGGGTTGAATAGATCCTTTTAAATTTCAAATTCTTTTCTCTGTTATTTTGTATGGCTAATGATATAGCATATGACAAACATAAGAATCTTTTCAAGCACAGCAGAATAAGTAAAAGATCCCCTTCATTGATATCTTCATAATCATACATACATTATTTTTAGAGTTAGTTCAGTTGTAAGTAGTTAAAACATACATAGCAGTTATAGCAGTTAATATACATAATGAAAATGACATAAGGTAAAAGACACAAGGGGTTTTAAGTGGAACAAGCTCCTAATCCACTCTTCTGCTTTTAACTAGCAGGATTTCCACTAAGGAAGGGCAGCACCCTGAATCACTAAGATTCCTTAAAGGCCAGCAGCCTTGGGACTTTAGTTCACTAAGAACTCTTCAAGGCCAGCAGCCTTGGAACTACATTTAGTCCCTCAGGACAAGGACCCCTCAGGCCCTAGCTTCTTGTTGTTGTTGTTGTTGGTGTTGGTGCTGAGCTGCAAAGATGTATTTAAGCTTGATCATCTTTTGTACTTAGCAGCTTGGTGTGGTCCTCTTTGCATTCTGCTTCGAGACTGAACCACATCATCTTTTGTGCAGCTGATTTTCTCTTCTGCTCATCTTCATGTAGTGTCAGCTATGCACCATCACCATTTCCTAAACCCTTCTTATCATTGTGGCAGACATGGTTCTGCACTTGCTCTGCTTTAGCTTTGGGTTCATGGTGAATCGTAGAGTGGCTCTTAGGATCTGCCTTGTGCTTTGCCACTCTTCTGAATGTTATCTTCTTGTCTTTCTTGGCTCTTAGCTTAGATATCAATTCAAGTGGCATTCTCTGTGTCAGATTTTATGAATAAAGATTTAATTTTTTTGAAATTTTTGTTTTTAATATTATGGTGTGGATTTGAGATAATGTTATAGTTATGGGTAGTATTTATAAATTTTGCAAAGTATGCAAGTTGTCATATTATATTCGATTGGTCGGGGAATATTTTATCGGGGAATATTAGATGCAGCGGCAAGACAATCATTGGTGGACCCCTAACGGAATTATTATTCGATTGAGAAAACGATAAAAATATTTTATGAAAATAACGGTGGAAGTTTTTACCGTTAATCTTTGTTGAACTACTTTCAGTAGTAAAAGTATGTAATATGCTATGGTGGTTGCATAGTAGCACACAATATTGATTATTGATGCTTACGTGATAAGATACTCATTTTGTGTTATTGGTATTATTAATGTAATAAAATAAAATATTTTTATAAAGTTATTCTATAAATAGAATATATTATATTTTATTATGCATAGTGCTCGCATAGTATTTTGCATAGTAAAATCTTTTTATATAAAATAGAATACTTTTATAAAGTTATTCTATAAATAGAATATATTATATTTTATTATGCATAGTGTTGCATAGTGCCTCGTGATAGTGTCTGCATAGTGTTTTACATAGTAAAATATTTTTATATAAAACAGAATACTTTTATAAAGTTATTTGTTTTATTAGAAAATAATTAGAATATATTATATTTTAATATGCATAGTGTTTGCATAGTGCCTGCATAGTGTTTGCATAGTAAAATCTTTTATACAGTTATTCGTTTGATTAGATTATAAATAGAATATATTATATTTTATTTAAAAGATTTTGCTTTAAATATGGACCGTCAGATTAAAGTAAATCAATCTGGACCGTTCATGAGTTAGTTACTATGCAGTCCATTTTTCTATAAATAGAAGCTCATTCATTCGTTATTTCTTACGAATTCACTGAAACTCTAGAGAGGGAAACTATAGAGAGAAAGAAGAAAAGTGTTCTGCTACTTCACAACTTCTATATCCAGTACTCTTCTTTCTAAGGTAGGGGATATTATTTGTTGTACTCGTAAGGGGTATTCTTTCTTTCTTATTCATGAAGAGAACTTCTGTTATTCCATTCTTAATTATTTTCTTGGAATAACCTGTATACGCGGGATGCCCTATACTTGGTGAAATTCTTATGTTATTTAATTCTTTATTATTCTGTTGGAATATCCTGTCTGTGCGTTTTACGCCGGACCTTATTCCGTCTTTATTATTATTATGTTGGAATATCATGTCTATGCGTTTTACGCCAGACCTAGTTCTGTCTTTATTGGTATTCTGTTGGAATAACCTGTATACGTGGGATACCCTACACTTGGTGAAATTCTTCTGTTATTTCATTCTTTATTATTCTGTTGGAATATCATGTCTATGCGTTTTACTCCAGACCTGGTTCCGCCTTTATTATTATTCTATTGGAATATCATGTCTGTGCATTTTACGCCGGAACTGGTTCTGTCTTTATTGATATTATGATGGAATAACCTGTCTATGTGAAGTACCGCATGCATGGTGATTTCTGTTATTATTCCGTTCTTTATTATTCGGTTGGAACATCCTGTCTCTGCTTTACGCATGACCTTATTCCGTTATTATTATTCTGTTGGAATAACCTGTCTATGCGAAGTACAGCATACATGGTGATTTCTTTTCTTATTTCATTCTTTATTATACTCAGTTAGTTAAAGTTTTAACTTCTATACTCCATGAAATTAGTGGAATATCCTTTATATTTGCGCTTCATCCAGTATCTTTTCATGGAAATATTCTTCTGAGCATTTTTGAATTTTACTTTACAAAGCAAAGATCATGTTGACAATTTGACGTTATTAGTTCTGAATAAATTAATTCTTGAACTTGTTTTATTGAATTCTTATATCATTGTCATCATCCTCATGTTTATATTATGTTGAAAGTCATCATGGCCTTTCGTAGTGCATAGATGGACTTGGTCCGATTATGACTGAGGATAATTCGGTATAATCATGACCAGTAATGTTACAAATGATGTGGAAAAAGTCCCCATTAGCCCGTAGTAGTGCATTGATGGACAGTTTTTTGGTATGATTATGGCTATGGATTCTCCTCGCCAAGGGTGCAAAGATGAATTGTTTTATGGCATGATCATGACCATTAATGAATACACAAATATTCTTGGCCCGAAGTGCATGGATAATTGCGGTCGTGATACTAAAGAATATCCTGGTCAGTAGTGTGCGGGGTGATTCGATGATGTGGATTATTTATTAAGTTGAGTCCCAGCGATAAAAGTGATGAAAAACCTTTTAAATCATAGAAGATAGTAGATTTTATTCCCTACTTGACTCTTTTAATGGATTGCTTGTTCCGCTGCAGTTAAACTTGATAGTTATTATATTTTATCAGTTTAACACTGTTGAAAGCTAACGATAAATAATTCTGCATTATCTTAGTCATAATATTTCTTACTAGGCTAGTTGAGCTCACCCTTTCTTTCACTGTTCTCCTCAGGAAATGAGAACGTAGCTGGGACTAGTCGAGGAACAGAGTGATGGTCCTGGTTGGTGCATTAGTAGTCCTCACAATTCTGTGAAATAGTGTGATAATAATTGTAATGAGGACTCCTTTTGAGTTTGTATACTCTCTAGTAGACAATATTTGTATTCAAACTCACAGTTTATGTTTTGTCGTATTGTACACGACAGTTGTATTATTAAGTTTTATTTGAATTCTGTATCATGTATCTGGCAACTCAAGATGGGTGATGTATACCTAATTTTGGGGGCGTCACAGTTGGTATAAGAGCTTAGGGATATGATCTCTGGCTAGGATGTGAGACTAGAACTAGGAGGGGAGAGACGGGGAATTCCTTCGCTAGTATGACCTACCTAAGTTTATTTGATATTTAGTTGGTCGGTTAGAGTATGTGGATAATGTGTTACATGTCAATTAACCTTTGTTTTGTGGCAGTATTTGCAAATGGCATCCAAAAATGTTGAGATAAGCAATGAAGCACATGAGACCGTTGAGACACCTTTAATCAGTAACCAGGTTAATGTGATGTCGATTTAAGAAGAAATTAGAGATATCTACGTGGTGCGTGAAGAACTAATAGTTGCACCCGAGCTAGTTGCAGAGGTAGCAGCTGAGAGTTAGGAAGAAGAGGAAGAAGAGGAGATTTTATTAGAAGAATTTTATTATCAAAATTTAGCATTACAAAATCGTATTCATGAGTTAGAAGAGCAGGCTGAAGAACGGCAGGCGGTCGTGGAGCAAAGAGATGCAACTATTCAAAATTGTGTTACCTGATGTGCGATGGTTGAACAGAAGCACTCTTTGGCAGAGTATAAGATATTTGAGCTGGAATCTGAGAATGCTATGATCAAAGTTATGATAAAAGCAGAAACAACTGAACGAAGGAGAATAAATGACGCATGGGTAAAAGTCGCACGACGTGTAGATATTGTAGAAAAAGATGTCCGATCCAATAAAGCCAAAATAGATGAAATGGATTTTTCTTTTTGGACAACAATTGGGAGATTCCAACATCGAATTCGGAATTACCCTGTGTATAGCAGTCAACCCCAATTCGATATCGATCGGAGAATAATGATTCAAATCATGGATCAGAAATGGGATGAAGCACTTAAGGGTGGAATGTATCCTATAGCAAAGTCAAATCCAGTAGTTTAAGTGAGAGCGTTTGTCGAGGAACCCGGACGAATTTATTATTGGTAAGTTAATGATAAACTCTTGCGAAGTTTATACCTTATTAGATACCAGTTCAATCCACTCTTTTATTTCACCTAGTTGTGTTCAATGTTTGAATTTAACTCTGAAGAAGTTAGATTTTGATTTATCTATTGAAACTCAGTTGGGAGAAACCTTCGTTACATCCACTATTTATAAATCTTGTTCAAATCAACACTTTCACATTACCTGTCAATCTTATCTCTTTGAAAATACTTGCCTTTGATGCGATTTTAGGAATCGATTGGTTAACAACTCATCATTCTTTTCGTAAGGTTGTTAGCTTTCATATTTCTAACAAACCTTTTATTGAAATTCATGTAACCAAACCACTAAAGTCAATCATTGTCATATCAAGCCAAAAAAAAGAGCCCATATCCTTTCGTTGTTGACTTTATTGAGTGGAATGCACCGAAGCCAGACTTTCTGTAGGCGACGTCGTGAATGACGATGGCATGTTGATAGCTATCAATGTGACGTACTATCCAAGTCTTTGATGAGGGTCACAACTTTGAATGATATTTCTATTGTTAACAAAATTCTTGACGTATTCTTGAAGTCTTCTTAGCCTACCCCTAGAGCGTGAAATCGAATTTTGTATTAACCGCAGTACAAAACCCATTTCTAAAACCCTCAAATATTTCTTCAACTAAAACGAACGTATAACGTGCCAAAGAATTTGACTCAAGCTGTTGAAGATTACGATCGCACCATTCAATACCATTGTGGGAAAGCGAATGTGGTAGCTGACGTGTTGAGTAGAAGATCGGATGCATTTACGAGTGCGATGTTGTTAACACAAAGACTCATTTCTTATAACTTACAAGTGATGAAGATAGAGTTAAAGACTCTTGGGACCCACGTGAAGATAACGAATATACGAGTAGAACCGACTTTAATCGATAAAGTTAAAGCCGCTCAAGCTACATACTCAGAGCTAATGAATGTGAAGAAAAAGGTTTAAGAGGGCGTTATTATAGAAGCAAGAATCGACGAAGAGAGGAAATCTCAACCCTCGATTTAATTGGCCCATTTGAAATCCTTGATCGAGTAGGAACTGTGGCCTATAGACTCGTTTTACCGCCAAGTATGTTGTGTGTTCAGAACATTTTTTTTACGTATCGATGTTACGTAAATATGTGGACGACCCAAACCACATTAGTAAATTATAACTAAACGATATAGCAGAAGATTTAACGTATGAGGAGATACGTGTTAAAATCTTGGATAAGAAAGATCGTATTCAACACTCAAAGGTTATACCTCAAAGGTTATACCAGGTATGTACGTAAATTTTGAGGGCGAAATTTCATAAGGAGATGAGATTGTGAGACCCCAGATTTTATGAATAAAGATTTAATTTTTTTGAAATATTTGTTTTTAATATTATGGTGTGGATTTGAGATAATGTTCTAGTTATGGGTAGTATTTATAAATTTTGCAAAGTATGCAAGTTGTCATATTATATTCGATTGGTCGGAGAATATTTTATCAGGGAATATTCATGCAATGGCACAATCATTGATGGACCCTACAACGGAATTATTGTCTGATTGAGAAAATGACAAAAATATTTTATGAAAATAACGGCGAAAGTTTTACCATTAATACTGTTGAACTACTCGGTAGTAAAAGTACAGTAATACGCGTGGTTTCATAGTAGCACACGGTATTGATTATTGATGCTTACGTGATTAGTAACTCATTTTTGTGTTATTGGTATTATTAATGTAATAAACAGAATACTTTTATAAAGTTATTCTATAAATAGAATATATTATATTCTATTATGTATAGTGTCTGCATAGTGTTTTGCATAGTAAAATCTTTTTATATAAAACAGAATACTTTTATAAAGTTATTCTATAAATAAAATATATTATATTTTACTATGTAGTGTTACATAGTGCCTGCATAGTATTTTGCATAGTAAAATCTTTTTATATAAAACAGAATACTTTTATAAAGTTATCTATTTTATTAGATAATAATTAGAATATATTATATTTTATTTAAAAGATTTTGCTTTTAAATATGGACCGTCCGATTAAAGTAAATCAATCTGGACCGTTCTGAGTTAGTTACTATTCAGTCCATTTTTCTATAAATAGAAGCTCATTCATTCATTATTTCTTATTTAATTCACCGAAACTCTCAGAGAAAAACTATAGAGAGAAAGAAGAAAAGTGTTCTGCTACTTCACTACTTCTATATCCAATACTCTTCTTTCTAAGGTAAGGGATATTATTTGTTGTACTCGAAAGGGGTATTCTTTCTTTCTTATTCATGAAGAGAACTTTTGTTATTCCATTCTTTATTATTTTGTTGGAATAACTCAGATACTGTGGATACCCTATACTTGGTGAAATTCTTACGTTATTTCATTCTTTATTATTCATTGGAATATCCTGTCTCATGCATTTTACGCTGTAGGAATCGGTTTCGTTTTATTATTATTCGCTGAATAACATATGCATGCGCTTTACGCCTGAACTCGGTTCCGTCTTTATTGGTATTCTGTTAGAATAACCTGCCTATGCGAAGTACCGCATGCATGGTGATTTCTGTTATTATTATGTTCTTTATTATTTTGTTGGAACATCCTATCTCTGCTTTACGCATGAACTAGTTCTATTATTATTATTCTGTTGGAATAACCTGTCTATGCGAAGTACCGCATGCATGGTGATTTCTTTTTTTATTTCATTCTTTATTATACTCAGTTGGTTAAAGTTTTGATTTCTATACTCCATGAAATTAGTGTAATATCCTTGATATTTGCACTTCATCCAGTATCTTTTCATGAAAATATTCTTCTGAGCATTCTTGAATTTTACTCTACAAAGCAGTATCATGTTGACAATTTGGACGTTAGTAGTTCCTGAATAAATTAATTCTTGAACTTGTTTTTTTGAATTATTATATCATTGTCATCATCCTCGTGTTTATATTATGTAGAAAGTCATCTGTGGCCTGTAGTGCATAGATGGACTTGGTATGATTATGACCAGGGATTATTCGGTATAATCATGACCGTAATGTTACAAATGATGTGGAAAAAGTCCCCATTAGCCCGTAGTGCATTGATGGACAGTTTTTGGTATGATTATGGCTATGGATTCTCCTCGGCCAAGGGTGCAAAGATGAATTGTTTTATGGCATGATCATGACCATTAATGAATACACAAATATTCTTGGCCCGTAGTGCATGGATAATTGCGGTCGTGATACTAAAGAATATCCTGGTCAGAAAAGTGCGGGGTGATTCGATGATGTGGATTATTTATTGTTGAGTCCCAATGATAAAAGTGATGAAAAACCTTTTAAATCATAGAAGATAGTAGATTTTAATCCCTACTTGACTCTTCTAATGGATTGCTTGTTCCGCTGCAGTTAAACTTGATAGTTATTATATTTTATCAGTTTAACACTGTTGAAAGCTAACGATAAATTATTCTGTATTATCTTAGTCATAATATTTCTTACTGGGCTAGTTGAGCTCACCCTTTCTTTCCTTTGTTCTCTTGAGAAATGAGAACGTAATGGGACTAGTCGGGTAACAGAGTGATGGTCCTGGTTGGTGCATTAGTAGTCCTCACTATTCTGTGAAATAGTGTGAGAATAATTGTAATGAGGACTCCTTTGAGTTTGTATACTCTCTAGTAGACAATATTTGTATTCAAACTCACAGTTTATGTTTTGTCGTATTGTACACAACAGTTGTATTATTAAGTTGTACTTGAATTCTGTACCATATATCAGGCGACTCAAGATGGGTGATGTATACCTAATTTTGGGGGTGTCACATTCTCATCTTTGTTGAGTGAAGCTTTTGTTTGTTTAAGTCCTTCTTCAAAGCTGCTTCACTTCCACCTTAATAGTCTCACTGTCATTGAGACTTTTTCTATTTAAGGTCAGGTGGAACTTGTAGAGTAAACATTAGCATTCTACCAACTCACCAATTTTGCAACATAGCAATCATCAACACTCTGGATCGTTGAAGCTTTGGCTTATTTATACTCCTTCCCAATCTTCCCGTTGAGAAGTAGCCGTTAAAAGCTTTTAGATTTGCTTCACATATCTCAAGTTATTTGGTGCAGATTGCAGATGTGACATGACATCTCCTTTTCTAACTTTCTGACACTACAGTCCACTGTTTCACCTACCCCATCAGAGGTGTTACTTTTATGCCTCGGGCAGGTCGAAGACTTTATTTCCTCCTTCTGATTTCTCGATCAGAGGTTGTCTTTTGGCATCGATGCTTTCAATAAGCTATTGTCCGAATATCAACCTTCAGATTGAACCGTTGCCAATGCTTCAATCTTCAGCTGTTCAAACTCTACAATTCTGATGCATGTCTTAATGGACCTGATCGTAGTGTCTTGTTGACTGGTAGAGACAACACTACGATCTTGAGGAGTGTTGATTGGATCTTCAATGTACAACACCTCTTCCTTCTCTTGTGCAGTGCTTCAACACTTATGTTTACCTCGACAGCTCTCAGATGATGATGGCTTAACTTCTTTGTTCTAGTCCCTTCTGAATAGCAAGAAACTTCAGATTTGTGGTGTGTCCAGCTCGCTTTCTCCTTGTGATCTCCCGTTCATTTATCATCAATGGACTGACCCAATGCTTAATCACTTTAGCCTTGTTCTTCAGAAGCTGACCAGTATCTCTGTGTACACCCCATCAATTCTTTGTTTGTTTGGCAAACACTACGATCCTGGATACTTATAAGATCTTTGTCATTATATCACATGACAGCTACAACACCTGCTGACTTTCCTTGGTCAGCTACTGAAGTCTTCTTATGATCTGATCTTGTGGAAGACTTCATCTCGAATGGCTCCACAACTCAATCTGGATGCTGATTGGGTTGATGATTAGATCTAATGTTAGCTTGCATGCCATTCTTTGAGTGCTCTCTAGTTTCCTTTAGGTGGGATGTATCTTTGTATCTTAGACCAGAGGCTTCATTCCTTTGGATATTTTGGGAGTGCTCATTTGTTGAGAATTGTATTTGCTCTACGATTCTGCCTTGGCATTGTGAGCACATATGTTGAAGTCTCAGTTCTACACTCTACGATTCATCTTTGGTTGTGCAGACACTATGACTCCGAGATCAGATCTTGACACTCGACTATTTCTGTTGTTGAGCTTATTTTCTTCATCTAATCTTGCTCGACTACGATCTCTGCCTTTGGTATGATCAGTAGACTACGATTCTGAACATGACTTCCTCAAGACTACGGCCCTAAAGAAGTTCTCCTCGACACACTACGATCCTTCCTCGTCTCTCCTGGCAGTCTACGTACTCCGAGATCTACTATCTTGCAAACTACGATTTTGTCTCGATAGCTCTCGAGTTTTTCCTTGACTCTCCTGACAGACTACGATTTCTGGTGCAGTGCTCGATGATCAGACAAGCCTATCTATTACATCAAAAGATCAACCTAACATACTTGATCTTTCTATATTTATAGTCCTTGTACATCATTTCTTTTTTAAGGACTTTACAAAGCTGTTTTTCTTATGTAGGATCAACCTAACATATTTGATCAATTCATTCTAAGTCCTTGTAAACATGTTTCTATTATCTATAAAATAGGACTTTACAGCTTTTCTTAATGCAAGCATACTTGCATATTCATTCATATATATATATATATATCATAATCAAATCATATGTAATAGGAATAACATTCATATGCATATTCCTGACACTAACATCATCACGTTATCATTGTTGTACCTTCTCTTTTTGAAATCTCCTCCTGACTCGCTTCTTCTATTACCATGGCCACGATGTTAGGTTTGTAATATTCAAGAACGCAATCAAATTGTAAAATTAAAGCGGAGACGTGTTAAATCAGAGTTTAAAAATTTTGCAAACCATATACCCGGATCACCCTTTATGCATAATTATTAATTAAACGAAAAGATAAAGAATAAAATCATACCCTTGAAGATCGAGCTTCCTCGTGTACAAGTTCACCTCCAAATCCTTTCGCGTTCAACTTGAATTCAGGTTTGGTTCCTTCCTTTGATCAACGTTAGCCACCCAAGTGTTTGGCCTCTCAGAGGTGATCCACTAAGGAAAAAGAATTTTCAAGAAGAAGGGTATTGGCTCAAACCCTAGTTTTTCCTATCTTGTATAGAAAAGAGGCGTACTCTCCAACCAATTGGAATTATTACGCCTGTATTGTAAAAGTCAACAACCACATCACCCATAATAAGACTCCTCTTATTTATAGATGTGGGCAACCCACCTTAACAATTAAGGAATTGAGATTTATTTAATTAATTAAATTCTTTTAATTAATTAAGCTCCCTAATCTTATTAGGGATAATTAATTAAACTCCTTTAACTAATTTTCCTTCCTAATCCAATTAGGAATAAATGAGAGTACTTATATTAAATTAATTCCTAAACTCTTTTAGAAATTCAAATAATAATAATTGTAATAATATTAATAAGACTCCTCTTATTAATTTATATTTAATATTTCTAAAATATTAAATAATAAATATTAAGCTATTTAATTTATTCTACCTTTTATGGTGTGACCTTTTCGGTTCTCCATATTAAAACGGTTGTGAATAAATCAATTAGAACAATTCTAATCTTATTTAAATAAATAAATTAAATAATTAATTTATTTAAATAAATAACATTTATTCTACAATAGGGATAAGCCTCCCTAGCGATCAACGACTTTCCAGATAATATAGATTTCAACATTAATCATAAAAGAACCTTTGAGTAAATAGTTACCGTACAATTCAATCCTTCCACCATATAATGTCCCAATTAAATATAAGACATGGAATTACTGTCAAGTCTTATTTTATTTAATTATATGTATTTCGATTCTTAAATGCACAACTCCAAATAATGCAAATTAGAAACTTCTTTCTAATTTCATTCTGCCATGGCCAAGGACTACTGGGTTGTCATTTATCGAATCACATAGGACATTTCTCTTCTTTTATTAGAAGTGGTAGATTCTTTATTGATCATATATTATCTCCATGTACAACTTGTTATACCCAAGCATACCCTTTGATATATCCTAAGGGTCTTAAGGAATAAGTCAAAGTATAACTCATCATACACAAGATACTATGATGATCTCAAGTCCAAGGATCACTTGTACTACTATCACTACTGAGAATTCCTATTGACAGCAAGTAAAACTCCATTAGGTATTCCTTAGCGAGCCAATGCTCAAATTGAACTTATTCTCTAATAAGCACCTACATAATTGCTTTAGTGTCTCCACACAAATGATCATGAGATCAATCATCCTCATCCAATGAGAAAGCAACGTATGTAGCAATCTATCCGGATTCACTAATCCCCAATTTAGTAATCCAACGTTTGGGAACTATTTTAGTTTTAAGCTTTCTAAGAATTTAGATCTCATTAGAATGATCATCATTATTATTCTAAAAGCATTGCTTAAAACTATGGGTTTATCACATATTATAAAACAGCATCATGTAGATAATTAAAAGCCTTTAATAAATTAATACTTTTTATTAATAAATGAATAAGATTGTTATAAAGTATATGCTTTATCATCAAATATGATTGGCTTGTATGCATACGACTTTCACAAGATTACCACAAGAGTGGTTGCCGCTTTTGTCCGAATGTTTTCCTCCTCGCTGGTTGTCAATCCTCAGATGACTGCTGCCACCGGTATGACCTTGGTTGAACATACTCATTATCTCGCTCTAATAATTGAGCCCTATTTACAACATCTGAATAAAAAGAAAATTTATGAGATATAAGATATTGTCGAATCTCGGGTTTTAGACCTCTGAGAAACATCCGCGTTATTCGTTCCTCATTCTCTACCAAATGAGGTGCAAACCTAGATAACTCTGCGAACTTCGCCTCGTACTGGGACACAATCATGTTGTTTTGTTCTAGTCTGATAAACTGTACCTCCTTCATATGACGAATACTTTAAGGAAAGTACTTGTCATTGAACAGTTTCTGAAATGTTTCCCAAAAAATGTTGAGTGCGGCATGCTGGGTACGCTTCACATATTTCCACCAGTAATCTGCCTCACCGCGGAACATAAAGGTGGCAAATGGAACCTTCTGTTCCTCCGTGCATCCCAAGACATCGAATATCTTGGTAATTTGCTTGACCCATGTTTTCGCCTTGATCGGATCCAGCTTTCCAGCAAATTTTGGTGGTCCTAACTCTTTGAACTTCTTGGCTGTGACATACCGGACATTGCTATCATTTCCACCCGTATTTTGTACACGAGTCTCCCTCGTCTGATTTTCATTAACTGCAAAAAGCTTCTAAACATCCCATCATTCATCATTTGTTCGGTAGTGTTATTTACAGGAGGAATATTGCCTTCCTGTTGCACGTTCCCCTGGGTGGTGATTAAAGGTGTCTCCACGGTCTCATTCACTCCATTGTTAATATTTACTGCTGCCATTCTCAAATACTAACACAAAACAAGGGTTAATTAACAAATTAACATATCACATATTAACCATATGCTCCGAATGACCAACCAAATAAGCTTAGGTATGCTACACTAGCGAAGGATTACTCGTCTCTCCCCTCCTAGTTCTATTCCCCGATCTCTGCCAGAGACCATATCCCAAAGCTTTGATACCAACTGTGACGCCCCCAAAATAGGTATACATCACCCATTCTGAGTCGCCAAATACAACTTCAGTAATACAATTGTCGTGCCAAATACGACAACACATATAATGTGAGTTTGAATACAAATATTGTCTAATAGACAGTATACAAACTCAAAAGGAGTCCTCATTACAATTATTGAAACACTATTTTACAAAATAGTGAGGACTACTAAAACAACTATCCTGAACCATCACTCCATACCCCAGCTAGTTCTTGCTATGTTCTCACCTCCTGAGAAGAAAAATGGAACAAAAAGGAAAAGGGTGAGCTCAACTAGCCCATTAAAGAATATTATGACTAAGATAATATACAACAAATTATCATTAATCTTCAACAGGGAAAAATCTGATAGAATATAATAGACAACAAGTTTTAGATCAACAACTACAGCGAAAACATCAATCCATTAGAAGAGTCAAGTAGAGAATGAATTCTACTATCTTCTAAGATTTAAAAGTCCATAATTAATATTGTATCCCTGTAACATCAATCAATATACATCTTGGATCAAATATTCATCTTTGCACTACAGGCCAAAGATATTCATTTGTATCACCAATTGGTCATGCTCATCCCAACACTTGTTCATCTTTGCACTACAGGCCAAAGATATTTAGTACTATAACCATTTAGGACTGAGGATGATGAAAAATATCTTAAAGAAAATGAATCTAGTGAGATAAAAGGACAAATATTAGGGATTCGTATTACAGTTTATCCAAGTTCAATAATACTCCATAATAACCAATTGTGAAGCAGGATTCAAAAATAAAGATCAAAACATGGATACAATCAAAGATAGTAACCATAATAGACATCTTGGACAAAAAAAGAGAAAATTTAATTTTTCGGTGAATAGTACCGTATTCGTGAATAGTAACCCTGACTAAAAATAGGTAGAAATTCCACAATAAAATTCATATCGACATTTCGGCATAATGATATTGAAGAAAATAATATCATTTACAAAGAAAATAACATCCCTTACCTCAAAAGAACAGTACTTCGGGTTGAAATATCAGGTATAAGGCTGAAGGAAACTCACACTGATGAATAACAACTCACAAAGTATCTAAATACTTACAAAATACGCTCGATAATATAGAGAGAGAAAGAGATAAAACTTGTTTCTAGTGTGATTTTCAATTCTAACTAAGCACCCTATTTATAGGAAAATGCTTAGAACGTCATAGCAGACTAACTTGCTACTCGATGGCTTTACCTGCTACTATTCACGCCCACCACTTTTGAAAATAAATTCCAGTACATTTCATTTCTCACCAACCAAAAGTGGGGCCCACCATATTTTTAATAAAAAACATTTATTTCCGAAACTTCAATAATTCATAATAAATAGTCCTTTTATCAGAAAAATAAGAATTTTATGCCCATTCCATAGGAAATTAAATTCTCTACAACTTTGTAGATTTAAGTTTTTCCAAATTTCAAACGAAAAATGACCGAAATCCATATACGGACGATTTTTAATACCTCCATTCTGACAAAATACTGATAAAACACCTCAGCATTAATTCCTTCATTTATAACAACAATAAATATATCCATAATTTATATCCACATAAAATAATTATTTCCTTATCATATAAATCAATAATTAATTATTCACAAATAATATTATAGAATCACAATTATGACAACCAGGTCGTTCCCAGGAAAGTGGGGGCTTTCCGATAAGGATTTCTCCTTATTGGCGCGCAATTAGGTGACCTAACCCCTTTTCTAGACAGAACTTCCTTAGACATTGCCAATAATGCTATCTAATAATATTATTCAAATAATATAAATTATTGATCTGATAATGGAAAATATTGTGTAGTGACAATTATTGAAACAACAATAATATAAAATATCAACGTAGCAATTATTGAATCAATAAAATAAAATATTGACCAGTAATTACTATAACAATTATTGATTAGTGCCTTCTTACGTAAGAATCAATAATTCAAAAATATACTGCAATCTGGTGTCTTCGCATAAACCACACGTACATCGTATTTTAACCACTGGGTATTCCAATAGTGTTAACGATAAAAACTACGCCGTTATTTATATAAACTCAAACTTGTCATTTTCTTCATCCGACCGTTTTTCGTTATGGGGCCCACAAATTGCTGCACCATCATACGAATATTCTACGACCAAATGAATATTCCCCGAAAATAATGAATATTTTATAACCACTTGCTTCTTTTGCAAACTTTTCACATTTCACCCATAACAAAAGCATTATATCAAATTAACACATTATTATTCACAATAATAATTAGAGAAAATTCAATTTTATTCATTAAAAAGTTGGGTCTTACAACCTCCCCTCCTAATGAAATTTCGTCCTCGAAATTGACGTACGTACCTGGTGTTTCGAAAAGGTGACGATACCTCGCTTTCATATCTGATTCCAACTCCCAGGTCATTTCTTCAATAGTATGGTTTCTCCACAAAACCTTAACTTGTGGTATAACCTTGGTGCGTAGGACATGCTCTTTCCTATCCAAGATCTTAACAGGTACCTCCTAGTACATTAAATCTTCGGCTATCTCGTCTGGTTCTAACTCAATAATGTGGTTCGGGTCTTTCACATATTTATGAAGCATAGATATTTGAAAACATTATGAACACGAGACATGCTTGGAGGTAATGCGAGTTTATAGGCCACATTTCCTATTCGGTCAAGAATCTCAAATGGACCAACAAATCTTGGATTGAGCTTTCCCCTCTTCCCAAATCTTGTAACTCCCTTCAATGGAGCAATACGTAACAATACATGATCCCCAATATTAAATTCCACGTCCTTTTGATGAAGTTCCACATAACCCTTTTGTCGATCATGTGCCGTTTGTATACGTTGTCGAATCATTTGGATTTTTTTTGTAGTTATGCGTACCAATTTTGGTCCCAACAATGTTACTTCTCCCACCTCATCCTAGCATATTGGAGAGCAACACTTTCGTCCATACAATGCTTCAAATGGAGACACACATATACTTGCTTGATAACTGTTGTTGTAGGAGAATTTCACCAATGGTAGGTACTTATCCCAACTCCCTTTGAAATCTAGGACACAGAGTCTTAATAGATCTTCAAGAGTTTGAATAGTCCTTTCTGATTGCCCGTCTGTTTGAGGATGGTATGCTGAACTGAATCGTAAATCCGTGCTCATAGCTTTTTACAAGCTAACCCAAAATTGTGAAGTGAATCTTGGGTCACGGTCCGAAACTATGGATACTGGCATGCCATGCAATCTCACAATCTCATTTACGTACATACTAGCAAGACGTTCAAGGGAATAAGTCTACCGTATAGGAAAGAAATGAACAGACTTGGTTAATCTATCAACAATGACCCAAATCACATCTATGCCTTGAGAAACCTTGGGAAGACCCGTAACGAAATCCATGGTAATGTGTTTCCACTTCTACTTCGGAATCTCAAGTGGTTGTAATGGACCCTTTGGCACTTGATGCTCCGCATTTACACGTTAACAAGTTAAAAACCTCGAGATAAACTCTGCAATCTCTCTCTTCATATTGCTCCACCAAAATGTATGTCGAAGATCATGATACATTTTGGGACTCCTAAGATGGATTTCAAATGGTGTGTTGTGTGCTTCCATCATGATTCTATGCTTCAAGTCTGAATCGTTAGGAACACAAAGTCTGGATTTGACTCGAAGTATTCATTCTTCGTCGATTCTTGCTTCTGGAATAACACCTTCTTGCACTTTTTTCTACATACACATCAACTCCAGGTCCGTAGCTTGAGCAGCTTTAACTTTATCAATTAAAGTCGATTTAATCGTATATTTGATATCATCACGTGGGTACTTGGAGCCTTTACCTCTATCTCCATCCTTTGCAAATCATACAAAATGGACCTTTATGTTAACAACTTTGCACTCGTACCCGCATATGATCTTCTACTCAATGCGTTAGCTACCACGTTTGCTTTTCCAGTATGATATTGGATGGCATGGTCGTAATCTTTCAACAACTCGAGTCAACGTCGTTCTGTATATTGAGAACTCATAGCTATGCTATATTGGATGATATTGGATGGCATGGTCGTATTATTAGTGAAGAATTAAGTTTTTCAAAACTCCTAGCTATGCTAGATTTCGAAATGATTGACATCAAGCTAAATACGCACTATGTGCCTTTAAAAAAAATGTAGACTCGTAATCATTTTTGAAACGATTTAAAGAATGGTCTATGCTACTTATTTTAGCTAGACGCAAATGATTTGAAATATCAAAATACATTTTTATTTATCACTCATGTACCATGTAACCTGGTGCAGAGATGATAAAAATTTGATGGAGTTGTAAATACAGGAAAACTTAGTGTGAATTTGATCTAAAATCGATGTTCCACTATTGTATGATGTGTTATGACAAAGTCATACAATAATGACATCCTCATCCTCAAATGCATTAATCTGAAGCGGCATCATCATGGCGTCATTCTCAAAAAATTTTTCAATTAAATTTAATTTGCCAACGGGGTTTGGCTACACTTACATAATTCGATTGAATTGAATTATTGATATGAGTCTATGCGATTTGATTCAGCTAGACTAAAGTTTATGAAAACTCTAAGTGTTCATTAAAAAAATTTCCTGAACCAAATTGTTTTGGTGCGGAATCCAATAAGATTGAGGTAGAATTTTGTGCCTATGGCAGTGAAGAGAAAACAGTCGTCAAAAGAAGATTACTTAATAAGTACGGACACATCTTGGATTAATTACCCACTATGTAAAGTAAGTTATGACGGTTTCTTGAGATGAATTTCCTATAACCTTTGCGAAAATGACAGACAATAGTCTGTAAAACCCCTCAGCAAAATTTGAAAACTTTTACTCTGGTGAGAGGTGTATTGGGTAGCATGTGATGCTGTGTATGTATGGTGTAAGCAATAAGGTGTAAGGTAAATTTTGGGGACGAAATTTTTAGAAGAAAGGGTGAATGTGACAACCCGAGAATTTAGAATATTTTTAAAATTTTTATTAATTGATTTAAGGTTCAAAATTAGAACCTAGATAGAAAATAAGTGTATGCGTTTAATATTTTAAAGATAGAATTTTGAGGATTTCAAAATTCTGTGAAGGATTTAAGTGAATTATTCAAGATTAAGAAATACGTGAATATTTTATGTGTATATGTCTACAGTATGTGGTTAAGGGTCAATGGTTGACCAGATAAACGATATATGTAACAAACCCTAAGTATATATTAAGAACGTCAATGTTCGGTTAGAAAACCCTAGAGAATTATAAGAAACCCTAGAAATTAGTTCTGGAAACCCTAATTTCAGTTTCGCGAATCCAAAACCCTAATTCGGTGCATGAAACCCTAAATCGGGAACTTAATGGCGTAAGTGTAAATAATTATAGGATTAATTAGGGTTAATCTTAACAAATTGGTTACAAAACCCTAATTCCAAATTTGAAACCCTAATTTATAATTTGGGAAAATCTAATTATTAATTTATACTTTTAATGTTAATTGGGAAACCCTAATCCTAATTTTCAAGATTAAGTAATTAGGAAACCCTAATCTAATTACAAAAATTTAATTTCTAATTTAGAAAATTATTTTTATATTAGAAACCTTAATTTTTGGGTTCTAAACCCTAATCCATGATTTTGACCCTAATTGCTAAATTAGTAATTTTAATTAGGATATATTAATCCTAATTAGCAAGATTTAAGTAATGATTAAGAAATTTTAATATAATTAGAAAATTCTAATTATAATTTAAAAATATTAATTATCTATTTTTAAAACCTAAATTGGATATTTTAGGAAATTAAATTGCAAACCCTAAAATTTCTCAAACCTTAAACACTAAATTTTTCCACACCCTAAACCCTAAGGGTTTGGCCATTTACTAAAATGCCATTAAAATTAGAATGGAAAAGACTATTTTGCCCCTTTGAGCATTATTGTAGATTGCTTGCAATCTTGCCAATATATGGAGTGGTTGAGCAACTTTGTACCAGCCATGTGACTTATTGTCCAATAATCCAGCAGCTAGCTCAGCAAAATACATATCATTTGTATCAATTTATAAGATTAAAGAGAGAGAAAGCCACTTACATTTTTATTTTCTACCAAGACCTTCTCTCTCTAGAAATTCGGGAGTTAGAGTGAGAGAGTATGAGAAAACAAGCCTAGATCATGTAATCATACAACAAGATCAGATCATCAAAGTCAGAATCAAGATTTGGACATTTAAAAGGTATAAAACCCTAATACTAGAAATCTTTCAATTTGATGTTAAAAGTTGTAATTGATTTAATAAAGTTGTGTAATAGGGTGTCTATAAGTGATCTGGGTTGATAGATCATGGATCTATAACACTTAGATTCATGAATCAAGCATTTTTACAAATCTGGAAAAACTTGAAAAATATCGACTGACAGCCTAATGTCAGACGTCATAAATCCTTATCTATTTTTGATATTTGTTGTTTAATGTTTTAGATCTGTTCTATGTCATGTTGTATTTGATTGGGAACTGGAATCAAGGTCATATCCTATCTAGATTTCATGTAAGAAGAGGTCAAACCTCGTTGACCGTTCATGGAGACTGAGTTTCTGGGCAACCCAGAAACCCAGATCTCGCCTGACAATATTTTCTGTGCCTTAGATCTTGCAGTATGATTGTGTTTTGGCTATGTTGTTGATTGAAGGTTGTAGACGGGTATGTGATCTACAAATTCATGCTATTAGATCACCCAAATTTGTACCAGGATCGTAGAAATGCATGGTCAAACCACCGTTGACCAACTGACTGGTTGAAGATTTATGGGAAACCCAGATCTTCAAGAACCGTGTCCTGATCCCTAGTTTGACCAGCCTTGATCTCCTTGTTATGATGATAATATGATGATCTGTTGTTATAGAATTGTTCCCTGGTATCAGGACTACAAGATAGAGCCTCTAGATCACACAAACAGAGTCCAGAACGTTATGATTTTAAACTACATAGTAGGTGTCTTGGCTGTTCTTCATTTCTGGGTAACCCAGAAAATGAAGAACAGGCATGACAAGCTTTTTAAGGATCCAGATCTCTCTGTTTTGGTATAGAACTGCCATGTTGTTTGTTTAGGGTTGTAGTATTGCATCTACACTATAATCTGAACACCCAATCGAACCTAGATACCTCAAGATCCAAGAGTTATAGGCAGTCAAACCTACCAACTTGAACACTGACATGGTTTTCTAGGTAGCTCAAGAACATGCTCAAGAACACCTTTAGCGGCGGTTCTGTCGTTATAAGGCCCTTTAGCGACAGTTTATTATTATTATTTTCTAAAAATTAATTAAAAATAGATTAAAATGGTTTTTAATTATTAAAAATACATAATAAATTTCAAAAAATTATTTTAAATTCTGAAAAATAGTTTTTAATTATTTAAAGTATATTTTATAAATATTTAATATTTTTGGAATATAAATGGTATTTAATTTATTTAATTATAATATTAAATAAATTATTTAAAAATGATTTTAATTCATGAAAAATCATGAAAAATAATATTATGGTATAATAAAATATTTTAAGTTATTTTGAGTAACTTTTAATATTTTGTGATGAAATTCATTAATTAATCAATATTAATGATAATTAGTTTATTTAATAAGTATATTAAATAAATTAAGGAAAAATGGAATTAATGCTTTATAAATTATATAAAATGATTTAAGTGTTATAAAAATATTTTAAGTTATAAACTATAACTTTTGATATTTGTTAGTGAAAATATTAATATTTTAATATTAATAGCAATTTTCGAATAATGAATTTTAAGTGTTTAAAATTATATAAATGTGATTTTAAAGTATTAAAAATACTTTATGATATTATAAATATATTATAATATTATTATGATGTATTTCATTAATATTTGATAATAAATGAATATTAATGATAAAAGAATTAATTGGTATTTATATTATTTAAATACGTGTTTAATGATTTAAAATTCGTGATAAATGATAATAATTATTTAAAAATTATTACGAGCTTATGAAAATTATTTTTTTACTGATATTAAAATTATTTAAGTTAATTGTTAAGTGTTAAGTCGGAATTTAATTGAACTTAGACTCGATAAAATTCCGATTAGACCGTCGGGATGTTAGAATTGTGTCGGTTTAAAGTCAGACTGAAATAGTTTGACCTGATACTAAGTCTTATATGTATTGTAGACTGATAGGATTATGTGTTATGTGTTTAGGTTATTCTATGTATATCTATATGTATAATAGTATTATATTGTGATGATATTATTCTAATATTGGAGATCTATATTATTAATATTAGGTCTTCGGATAAAGCGTTATAAATTGCGTTGCGGTAATCAACAGTTCAGGCAAGTTTGTTTTACTTAACTCTATTAAGAGTGTTTTATTCGGATAAGCTTATTGTTAATCATTGTTGATTGCCATGAATTGTACTCTGTACATATTGTATGTATAAGTCAGGTATGAAAGGCTGATCACCTTCATTACCAGTTAGTTCAGATATATTTGTTCATGTATAATACTTGTTCAGACATAAATTTGTTCTTGCTAGTTCACAATTATATTGTCGAATTATAGCCAGCCAATTATTCAAATCATTTCAATCATGATATATCGTTATATTGTTGAATTTAAACTTGTTGGGCAACTTTCATGCTCACCCTTGCTATATCATGATAAACATTGCAGATTAAGACGAACGTGTCGGATACAAGGAAAAGTTAAAGACAGTTCCAGCGTTAGGATATGTGTGCAGCTAAATTGTATAAGTATTGTATGTTAATAATGTTATGTGTTAGAAAAGTTATGAAATGTGTATTAAGTTAAGGTTATTCGACCTTGGGGATTATATATAAGTTATTGTCTAAACAATTTATGTTTATATCTTCCGCAAATATAGTTGAATAGTTATAGAATGATCAAACTGGATCCGAGGTGATTTAGGACCTAGATTCGGGGCCCTCACAGGAAATGTAACTCTAACATATCCAACCAACATCATGATCATAACACAAACCAACGAGTAGATTGAACCTCTCAAAGCTACTGTCAGATCACATCTGGGTTTTCTAGGTAACCCAGAAACCTAGACAGTGTCGAGTTGACATTTTCAATCTCGATTTCTTTTATGTTCTGGTCAACACATGGTTCGGTTTTTGGTCCACACATACAGTGCTTATGATAAGGAACACATATTAATCAACAGATCAGTTAAACAACAATAGAATCACATTATATGGGGCGGTCAAATGCTGTCAGAATCTTTGTTCATACCGTTTTTTGGAAATTCTAGAATTGTAAAAGTAGTGCGAGTGGCCTACTTTGACCACTTGCTATGATCTATCTGTTGCTTGTTTAAGAGTTCTAAGGCCACGGATCTAGAGTACAAACAACATGCTACAAATAAGTTACAATAAAAACATCTTAACACTTAAAACCTGACAGATTAAGAAGCTTAGAAATCTTGTCAGACACCGAAAAATGCTTTCTAGGTTACCCAGAATGCAGCTGGTCAACGTCGGTCAACTCACTTTGACCATGAATATCGTGCAATCCGGACATGTAATGGCTATGATTCCACTTCCAGATTATAGTTCTCATGTCAAACTACCGATCCAAAACATAAAACAGAAAAAATCAAAAACAGACACGGATCTGTGGCTCCTGACATTAGCTTGTCAGACCACAAATCGTGCTCTTGATAGTTTTGGAAAAACTCGATTTTAATGCATTTTGATGCTATGGATCTATGTTATATCAACATAGATCATCATTAAACATCATCTAGCAAAGATCTAAACACATAAACACAAAAGTTTTCATAGCAACTTGGATCAAAATAGGTTTTAGGTTTATACCTTCTTTCTTCAAATCCTTGTTCTTAATCTTCTTAGTTGTTCTTTTTTGATCAAGGGTCATTATAGGGGGGAGACAGACTTGATAATTTTCGGTGGTCTTGGTGAGAGAGAGAGAGTATGTGAGAGCTTGGATGCAAAATAAATGAAATGTTAGACTTTCTCTCTCCCAAATCTATTTATATGATGATATGTTGCTTGGATATGAGATTTTCGGCCGGTATTGCTAGAGATTTGAAGTAACAAAGTCAATGTAATTGCTCACCTACTAAAGTTGCTAGCATTTTTACAAGTTATCATATAAAGAAAATGAAAAAGGGCATTTTGGTCTTTAGCAAAATAAATTTAATGGCACACTTGACAATTGCACAAACCCTTAGGGTTTAACCCTTAGGTTTTACAACATCCAATTCTAGAATTTTCTAATTAGTGTTTAAAAATAGAAAATTAAGAATTTCAAAAATGTAATTAGGGTTTTAAATAGAAATTAATATTTCTAAAGTCTAATTAGGATTTCCTAATTATATTAACACATACTATTCACTTTAGGCTTGATAATTTGGATTAGGGTTTCCTAATTAGGGTTTTAATTAGAAAAATAAAATTTCTAAATTATAATTAGGGTTTATAAAATCGAAATTAAGATAAATAAAATATACTTAGGGGTTTTTAATCATATTTAAGTTTAATAAACATGTTAAGCTTACTAATTAGGACTAGGGTTTCCTAATTAGGGTTTAGGATTCCCAGATTTTAAATTAGCATTTCCCGACATTCGTTTAGTGTTACTAACTATATGTTAGGGTTCCTAAACCTGAGATTAGGGTTTACTAATTTTAAACCTTATCTGATCAATCATTGATCAAAAATTCTAAATAATACAAACGCGTACTCATTAATATAATTATTTTAATTATATTTTCTATTGATTCCCTATCCAGAAATTAGGGTTAGGGTTTTTATTCTCCGTTAAGCACAACTCTACTCTTAATTTATTAGTCAATACCCAAATTGACTAAGTCTCATAGCTCGTATCACAGATACACAACATAATAATGATAATTAATAATAATATTAATTAAAAAAAAAATTATTCGTAAAATTCGGGTTATTCAAAATCTCGGGTTATCACATTCACCCCTCCTTAAAAGGATTCCGTCCTCGGAATCACCGCTTCGTTACTCCCTAAAATCTTTTAAAGTTGTATCATCAATTAATTTTATTAACACAATTTTCATTTGTGTGTCATATTCTAACCTGCGACTTGAATCTATAAAAGAAAACAATTCACTTCAATATCTAACTCGTATTTCTCGCGTAATTTAATTTCTAATCGAACTCGTTACCTGTCGCCTTTTCCTGGGCAGCTGCTGCATTTTAAACTTTCATGCTAAAATTGAATGTTGTTGGTCTTCCTGGCTGTGTAGGTCCTCGATTCGCCAAGGTTCCGCTGCCGGGTCCCTTGTTGGCACTTCCCCTCTCTATATTTTTCTTGGAATGATCGAACCCGGATGATCGGTTACCCCAAACATAAAAACAACCTTGTGTTTTCTTTGGAATGAGACACTCGGGAGAGATGTGTCCCTCATGGCCACAATTATAACAGACTCTTTTTTTTCTACAAACAAACTCCTTGATGATGCTTCCCGCAACCTACACACGGTGCACCTTTCCTCCTAATCTCTACTGGATTATTTCCTAAATTAATATCACCATCCCTCTTACGTTTATTAAGATCACTACCTCCACTACCACCTATCATATTATTCCCTCCAGCCTCCTTTCTTTGTTTTTAACTATTCTTTAATACAACTTCAATTTCTCCCTCAGCGATAATGGCTTTTTCTAGTAACGCTGAAAATGAATTAATTTGCAGCACATCCAACTTCTCGAGTACTAACGATTTCAATCTGTTCTTAAAACATCGTGCTTTAAACTCCTTAGTGTCCACTCGATGTGGAACAAATTTAGCTAATTCGTTGAACTTGACAAAATATTTTGTCACTGTCATATTCTTCTGCTTAAGATTCACCAATTGTTCTTCCATATTTATCTTTAGACCTCCCTTCCTTGGCGGCATTATCTGATAAAAATCTTACATTAATTCTATTTCTCTACACAAATTTTTATTAATAACACAATAAAAATAAATTAATAAAAAAAACTTCTCATATAATCGCATAAATAGCACACAGTACATCTAGCACTTAACACATAGCACTATCCCTTTTTAAATAATATCAGGATTACCAACACAACTTTAAACAAAAGTTGTAATTCTCCATTCACACATAACTATTCCCCAGTTCATCAAACTTACCACACCTAGGGGTTCAGGAACTTGCCACAATTATATGAGTGTATGAACTTATCCTAGTCAGACCTTTGGCGTCCATTCGCTGAGGGGTTCAAAACATTTCATATAATTGAGTCATGAACTTACCATAAGTATAAGTTTTAAGAACTCAAAAATTAATCTTAATCTTATATTCATATAGAAAATAAAGATTGCATTCATACAAACATATATATTTACATATGTTCACTCATCATTCTTGATATTACAATCGTTACTATCACACTCTATCAAAAGATACTATCGCTTAAACTTAAGCTATCTACCGTCCACTCCCTTCACCAGTCTTCTTCTTACTGGGACACTTGTTGAATCTGTGACCCATTTTCGCACATGAAAAACATTTCCTCATATTCGGCTTAGGACAATGCTAAGAAATATGTCCTTCCTGCTTACAATTGAAACAAACGTTCTTCTACATCATGCATTCTCCTGCCTGAGTCTTTCTACACTTGCTACAGGCTTGCTTCTTCCTCGGGTTTGACTTTTCAGAATTAGGGCTGTCGTTGTCCCTCTTTCTCTATTTCTTGTTTTTATGCTGCTTGTTTGTTCCTTTAGACGATCCACCACCTTCAGTCTTCATCCTTTCCACCTGTGCCTTCAGCTTGTTCAGTTCTTTGGTCATCTCGCATAACGCTGACTCAGTCGTCCACAACTCCTCCAAGAGAAATACTTTACTCCGGAGTTCTTGGACTTCTGCAGATTCTTGATCTTCTTCTTTAACTTTGTCTTATTCTCTTTCTCCACCTTAGCTTCTTCGGACTCTGCCTCCTTATCACCACTCAGATACATCTCGGGATAATCTTCATGATCGCTCCCCAGATTGATCATAGGTTCATCTTTTTCCACCTTCTCAACTGATTCGCTTTGCGCTGGCACCTCGGCTACTGGCACTGGTGCAACAACCGCTAGCATCTCCATACTCATTTCATCTTCTCCAGACATCCTACAATCAATCTAAATGACTTGATTAATACTTCTCCAATACAAACTTCTCACACTATGTGTCCACATATCTCACTATCGATGCACTTCGGCAATCCCTCACTTAGAACTCTAAATGAGTTTTCTCTATCGCTTATGGTTATAATCCTAGGGTTCCCCCCCCCCCCCACTTAAGGTTTATAACCTATAGTTCTTCTACCAACTTGTGACACCTTGGTCACTACAGCTTTGATACCAACCCGTGACACCCCCAAATCCGGGTTACTTGACCCCCGAGTTTGGTGTGCACGATCCACAATATAATAACATCTAACTACCCATTCATATAGAAATAGTAATACATAAGTTATTAACAGAGATTGTTAATACATTAGTCCCAGGTCTGCTAACCTTAACATTATAAACATACCCCGTAGATATACAAAAAGGGATTACAAACAACATAATAAATATGCTTCATCATAACTAATTTATCACTATGCCTTTGCCTCTATTCTTCACGGCACCTTTTGCAACTTCGTCCCCAGCTGAAAAGTTTTATTTAGCAAGGGTGAGCAACAAATTTTCCTCGCAAGTTAAGACATACAATGAATATATACGAATCAAGAGTATCAGACTCTCTAATTTGATGTAATGATAACAAAGTTCGGGGAACTTTGAATTAGTTGAACAATTCGTTAATCAATAACAAGTCTTCTTGTATTCTAGGCAATGCAATAATCTGATAATGAAAGAGTACAACGCTTTCAAAATTTCTATGATATTCTATTGAATAAACAAGAATCAATTCTACGCAATAACAAAGTGGAATGTTTTCCAGATTTATGTTGACTGGTCCACTGGATCTAGAACTTCTTTTCTTGGGTATCTATCAAAGATTTACTTTGATACATATGCATGTGTATCAGATAACCATAAAGATTAAATCATACCCCTCTACAAGTATAACAAGTGATCAGCTTTATTATACCCTATATTATGCATAATACTTAACAGTGCGCAATGGCTGAATATACAACCTAAAATGTTCCATTTATATAAAAGGTTGTTCTTCTCAGTCTCAGAATCAAGATTTTGATTTAACAACGAAATGCAATTATTTCAATATCTAATCACTTCTCTTCTCTTCTCATGTGACGAACTAGATTTTTGTAATTTAATTTTAATATTTATTGAATTAAATAAATATTTTATGATGATTTAATTATTGGATTAATTAATTATTTGATGCAATTGTGGTAGATTAATTTAATTATATGTGTTACATTTATTAAATTAATGTGGAGAATAATTATTATTCAAGTATGTAATTAATTGAGCTTATTAAATTAAATGAAATATTTAATTAAGCATGATGTTATTTAATTAATTTCATTATTAATCAGAGAGTTAATAATTTGACATTATTAATTAATGAGAAAATTAATTATGTGACTATGTGAATTTATGAGAAGTTATTATATTTATTTTATATTAAATTAAATAAAATATTTGAATTGGGTGTGACATGAATTAAAGTATATGATAAAGTTTTATTAAATTAAATGATTTTTGAAATCTTTTCTTGCTAGCCAAACATGGCCTTAGTAGAAGTTATGGGCAGTTACCCATGACTGGGTTAACTGACCATAATGCGCCAGTTCTTATTCGATGTCTTCTTTACTTCTTTCATTCGTATGCTAAGTCTAGAAAAACATTCCAGAGAGAATAGAATTCACAGAGAGAAAATTGTGATTTTGTGAAGAAAATTTTGAGTGTGTAATCAAACAAATATTGGTGAAAGGATCATCATTGATCATCTCTTCTAATTATACTCTACAGGGTAATCTCCTCTTCCCAAATTCTATATTTCACGTATTAAGTTTTTATAAGAAAATGGCTTTCAAAGTTTCTGTAAAGCATGTGTGATTGAGAAATGAGTTATATTTATGAGTATTTATGGGTAAAGTTGTATCAAATTGTATATATATATATATATATATATATATATATATATATATATATATATATATATATATATATATATATATATATATATATATATATATTGCATGATTCCATATCATTAGTTTCATAATATTACATCGTATATGATTTCTACAAAATTATAGAGTATGGGTTTTGGCCTTATAGCCTTATACGTGATATTTTATGTATTGATCGAATATTATCCCTAAATTTTACACTCGTATATTAGTATACATGTTGATACGAAGAGACCAAACTTTAAACAAATGGATTCGGTGTTATAACGAATTCGTAGTATCAATTTTCATGTTTTATTTTCAAAACCTTCAAGAACATCAAAGTCAGTAAAATTATAGATTTTTAACTCTGTGATTATGTGTTTTAATGGGTTAAAACCATTCTATAAACGTTGGGTTATGTTTATGCATGAATTACATCTTATGGGTATGTCTAATTTCGAATAGAAAATAAGATATTGGAAGAAATTGGCATGTTCTGCGATTTTCATGAATCGCCATTCTACGTGTCTGATCTGTACGCGCTGTATGTACCAATGGCCACTTTACTATTACTATTTCACTATTCCACCATACTGCAACATGCACAATAAGTAAAGACTAAGTACAAAAGTGGAAATTGCTTACTTTCTCTGCCAGAATGTCTAGAAATGAAATATTTTTAATATTCAAGTCTAGCAACGTGATAGCAACTTGATTTAACAAACATAAAACTATGTTATAAGTATAATGAGATGTTAAAATAAATACTTAACATGTAAATAACATAATTACATGTGGATTGAATAATTGATTTCATAAGTAGCTTATTATTCATGAAGTGTTATTATGTGACAATAAGTGTGATATTTGACTAAGTATAGTCATAACCAAAGTTTAGATAAAAGAATGGGTTTATGATGACTAGTTAAATTATAATTGACTGGTATTGTGAATGTGAATGGTATGTAGGATTAAATTCAAAGAACGTGCTTAGTTAAAGTGTAATCTATGCACGAGACAAGTTTCCTAACCCTACTTGTCATTATTGTTCAAGTTTATTATTTACCCCGAGTAAATTATCATTACTGCTATTCAAGTTCAAATGTTGTATTCAAGATTTAATATCTTTTCAAAGTATGATTCAGTTATACAGTAATTGTTCTATTGGATACTTCTTGAGATTATTAGTCGATTTGAATATCATTATTATTGAACCTTATTAGACTAGTGAACCTTTATTGATTCAAATAGTCCTTAGTTGATGAACGTTCTAAATTTCAGAACTCTTATTGAATTATCCAAACCAAACTTCCTTTGGTGCGGACTCGAATGTCAAACTGAGATGAACCATCCTGCAAATGGATTTACTTATGCGTTAGCGTTAAGATGTTGTGCACAGTATGGTACTAAGGGCTGATCCCCCTAAGTACGAGTAGAAAGGTCCATAGTCTTATGATTGTTAAAGGTTTCAAGTATAACCCTTGATAACCTAAGACATAGTTCAAGGTTTCAAGATTTTTCATGAACGCCATTTTACGTATGCGATACGCCACCCATGGCGTTTGGCCTCTGCTAACAACGAGATAGCAACTTGATTTAACAAACATAAAATTATGTTATAAGTATAATGAGATGTTAAAATAAATACTTAACATGTAAATAACATAATTACATGTGGATTGAATAATTGATTTCATAAGTAGCTTATTATTCATGAAGTGTTATTATGTGACAATAAGTGTGATATTTGACTAAGTATAGTCATAACCAAAGTTTAGATAAAAGAATGGGTTTATGATGACTAGTTAAATTATAATTGACTGGTATTGTGAATGTGAATGGTATGTAGGATTAAATTCAAAGAACGTGCTTAGTTAAAGTGTAATCTATGCACGAGACAAGTTTCCTAACCCTACTTGTCATTATTGTTCAAGTTTATTATTTACCCCGAGTAAATTATCATTACTGCTATTCAAGTTCAAATGTTGTATTAAAGATTTATTATTTTTTCAAAGTATGATTCAGTTATACAGTAATTGTTTTATTGGATACTTCTTGAGATTATTAGTCGATTTGAATATCATTATTATTGAACCTTATTAGACTAGTGAACCTTTATTGATTCAAATAGTCCTTAGTTGATGAACGTTCTAAACTTCAGAACCCTTATTGAATTATCCAAACCAAACTTCCTTTGGTGCGGACTCGAATGTCAAACTGAGATGAACCATCTTGCAAATGGATTTACTTATGCGTTAGCGTTAAGATGTTATTGCATGATATGGTACTAAGGGCTGATCCCCCTAAATGCAGTAGAAAGGTCCATAGTCTTACGATCGTTAAAGGTTTCAAGTATAACCCTTGATAACCCAAGACATAGTTCAAGGTTTCAAGATTTTTCATGAACGCCATTTACGTATGCGGTACTGCATGTACCGCAATCGGCTACTTGACTATTCCCATATAGTAGCCCCTGGCGGCCATTGCTAAAGACTAAGTATAAAAGTGAAATACAAATTATTTACTCTGCAGAATGTCCGAAATGAAATATTTTTAATATTCAAGTCTAGCAACGTGATAGCAACTTGATTTAACAAACCTAAAACTATGTTATAAGTATAATGAGATGTTAAAATAAATACTTAACATGTAAATAACATAATTACATGTGGATTGAATAATTGATTTCATAAGTAGCTTATTATTCATGAAGTGTTATTATGTGACAATAAGTGTGATATTTGACTAAGTATAGTCATAACCAAAGTTTAGATAAAAGAATGGGTTTATGATGATTAGTTAAATTATAATTGATTTGGTATTGTGAATGTGAATGGTATGTAGGATTAAATTCAAAGAAGCGTGCTTAGTTAAAAGTGTAATCTATACACGAGGCAAGTTTCCTAACCCTACTTGTCATTCTTTGTTCAAGTTTATTATTTACCCCGAGTAAATTATCATTCTTTGCTATTCAAGTTCAAATGTTGTATTAAAGATTTATTATCTTTTCAAAGTACGATTCAGTTATACAGTAATTGTTCTATTGGATACTTCTTGAGATTATTAGTCGATTTGAATATCATTATTATTGAACCTTATTAGACTAGTGAACCTTTATTGATTCAAATAGTCCTTAGTTGATGAGCGTTCTAAATTTCGTAACCCTTATTGAATTATCCAAACCAAACTTCCTTTAGTGCGGACTCGAATGTCAAACCGAGATGAACCATCCCGCAAATGGATTTACATATCGTTAGCGTTAAGATGTTGTGCATGCAGATGGTACTAAGGGCTGATCCCCTAAGTCACAGTAGAAAGGTCCATAGTCTTATGATTGTTAAAGGTTTCAAGTATAACCCTTGATAACCTAAGACATAGTTCAAGGTTTCAAGATTTTTCATGAATCGCCATTTCACGTATGCTGGTACGCGCATAAATGACTATCGGCCTACGACTATTTCCGCAGCATGGCATTGGCCATACCATGCGCTTATAAACTAAAGTACTAAAAAGTAAAAGTAAATACAGTTACTCTCTGAGAATGTCCGAAATGAAATATTTTTAATATTCAAGTCTAGCAACGTGATAGCAACTTGATTTAACAAACCTAAAACTATGTTATAAGTATAATGAGATGTTAAAATAAATACTTAACATGTAAATAACATAATTACATGTGGATTGAATAATTGATTTCATAAGTAGCTTATTATTCATGAAGTGTTATTATGTGACAATAAGTGTGATATTTGACTAAGTATAGTCATAACCAAAGTTTAGATAAAAGAATGGGTTTATGATGATTAGTTAAATTATAATTGACTGGTATTGTGAATGTGAATGGTATGTAGGATTAAATTCAAAGAACGTGCTTAGTTAAAGTGTAATCTATACACGAGGCAAGTTTCCTAACCCTACTTGTCATTCTTTGTTCAAGTTTATTATTTACGAGAGTAAATTATCATTACTGCTATTCAAGTTCAAATGTTGTATTAAAGATTTATTATCTTTTCAAAGTATTATTCAGTTATACAGTAATTGTTCTATTGGATACTTCTTGAGATTATTAGTCGATTTGAATATCATTATTATTGAACCTTATTAGACTAGTGAACCTTTATTGATTCAAATAGTCCTTAGTTGATGAACGTTCTAAATTTCAGAACCCTTATTGAATTATCCAAACCAAACTTCCTTTGGTGCGGACTCGAATGTCAAACTGAGATGAACCATCCTGCAAATGGATTTACATATGCGTTAGCGTTAAGATGTTGTGTACGATTGATGGTACTAAGGGTGATCCCTAAAGTGCAGTAGAAAGGTCCATAGTCTTATGATTGTTAAAGGTTTCAAGTATAACCCTTGATAACCTAAGACATAGTTCAAGGTTTCAAGATTTTTCGCCATTTCGCCATTTACGTATGCAATGCAATGGCGTAGCATGCGTCACTACGACTATTTCACTGCCATGCGTATGCCAAGGGCCATTAGCAAAGACTAAAGTAAAAGTGAAGTGGCAGCCTTATTTCTCGCAGAATGTCGAAATGAAATATTTTTAATATTCAAGTCTAGCAACGTGATAGCAACTTGATTTAACAAACCTAAAACTATGTTATAAGTATAATGAGATGTTAAAATAAATACTTAACATGTAAATAACATAATTACATGTGGATTGAATAATTGATTTCATAAGTAGCTTATTATTCATGAAGTGTTATTATGTGACAATAAGTGTGATATTTGACTAAGTATAGTCATAACCAAAGTTTAGATAAAAGAATGGGTTTATGATGATTAGTTAAATTATAATTGGTGGTATTGTGAATGTGAATGGTATGTAGGATTAAATTCAAAGAAGCGTGCTTAGTTAAAGTGTAATCTATATACACGAGGCAAGTTTCCTAACCCTACTTGTCATTACTGTTCAAGTTTATTATTTACCCCGAGTAAATTATCATTACTGCTATTCAAGTTCAAATGTTGTATTAAAGATTTATTATCTTTTCAAAGTATTATTCAGTTATACAGTAATTGTTCTATTGGATACTTCTTGAGATTATTAGTCGATTTGAATATCATTATTATTGAACCTTATTAGACTAGTGAACCTTTATTGATTCAAATAGTCCTTAGTTGATGAACGTTCTAAATTTCAGAACCCTTATTGAATTATCCAAACCAAACTTCCTTTGAGTGCGGACTCGAATGTCAAACCGAGATGAACCATCCCGCAAATGGATTTACATATGCGTTAGCGTTAAGATGTTGTGCACGAGATGGTACTAAGGGTGATCCCCTAAATGCAGAGTAGAAAGGTCCATAGTCTTATGATTGTTAAAGGTTTCAAGTATAACCCTTGATAACCTAAGACATAGTTCAAGGTTTCAAGATTTTTCGCGAATCGCCATTTACGTATGCAGTATATGCTATGTGCATGGCATTCGGCCACTACGACTATTTTGCCATAGCGCTTGGCAGCGCTGCCATTAAAGACTAAGTAAAAAAAAAGTGGCGGCAAATATTTACTCTGCAGAATGTCCAGAAATGAAATATTTTTAATATTCAAGTCTAGCAACGTGATAGCAACTTGATTTAACAAACCTAAAACTATGTTATAAGTATAATGAGATGTTAAAATAAATACTTAACATGTAAATAACATAATTACATGTGGATTGAATAATTGATTTCATAAGTAGCTTATTATTCATGAAGTGTTATTATGTGACAATAAGTGTGATATTTGACTAAGTATAGTCATAACCAAAGTTTAGATAAAAGAATGGGTTTATGATGATTAGTTAAATTATAATTGAGTGGTATTGTGAATGTGAATGGTATGTAGGATTAAATTCAAAGAACGTGCTTAGTTAAAGTGTAATCTATACACGAGGCAAGTTTCCTAACCCTACTTGTCATTATTGTTCAAGTTTATTATTTACCCAGAGTAAATTATCATTCTTCGCTATTCAAGTTCAAATGTTGTATTAATGATTTATTATCTTTTCAAAGTATGATTCAGTTATACAGTAATTGTTCTATTGGATACTTCTTGAGATTATTAGTCGATTTGAATATCATTATTATTGAACCTTATTAGACTAGTGAACCTTTATTGATTCAAATAGTCCTTAGTTGATGAACGTTCTAAATTTCAGAACCCTTATTGAATTATCCAAACAAAACTTCCTTTGGTGCGGACTCGAATGTCAAACCGAGATGAACCAATCCTGAAATGGATTTACTTATGCGTTAGCGTTAAGATGTTGTGCGCGATGTGATGGTACTAAAAGTGATCCCCTAAGTATGCAGTAGAAAGGTCCATAGTCTTATGATTGTTAAAGGTTTCAAGTATAACCCTTGATAACCTAAGACATAGTTCAAGGTTTCAAGATTTTTATGAATCGCCATTTACGTATTCTGGTACGCTTGGCAGCAAATAATTTCTGACTATTCGACTATTAGCGCATAAAGCCTTGGCCATGGCAACACAAGAAAGACTAAGTATAAAAAAGTGGTAATTGCATTATACTACTGCAGAATGTCCAGAAATGAAATATTTTTAATATTCAAGTCTAGCAACGTGATAGCAACTTGATTTAACAAACCTAAAACTATGTTATAAGTATAATGAGATGTTAAAATAAATACTTAACATGTAAATAACATAATTACATGTGGATTGAATAATTGATTTCATAAGTAGCTTATTATTCATGAAGTGTTATTATGTGACAATAAGTGTGATATTTGACTAAGTATAGTCATAACCAAAGTTTAGATAAAAGAATGGGTTTATGATGATTAGTTAAATTATAATTGACTGGTATTGTGAATGTGAATGGTATGTAGGATTAAATTCAAAGAACGTGCTTAGTTAAAGTGTAATCTATACACGAGGCAAGTTTCCTAACCCTACTTGTCATTATTGTTCAAGTTTATTATTTACCCCGAGTAAATTATCATTACTGCTATTCAAGTTCAAATGTTGTATTAAAGATTTATTATCTTTTCAAAGTACGATTCAGTTATACAGTAATTGTTCTATTGGATACTTCTTGAGATTATTAGTCGATTTGAATATCATTATTATTGAACCTTATTAGACTAGTGAACCTTTATTGATTCAAATAGTCCTTAGTTGATGAACGTTCTAAATTTTAGAACCCTTATTGAATTATCCAAACCAAACTTCCTTTGGTGCGGACTCGAATGTCAAACTGAGATGAACCGTCCTGCAAATGGATTTACTTATGCGTTAGCGTTAAGATGTTGTGCACAGTATGGTACTAAGGGCTGATCCCCCTAAGTACGAGTAGAAAGGTCCATAGTCTTATGATTGTTAAAGGTTTCAAGTATAACCCTTGATAACCTAAGACATAGTTCAAGGTTTCAAGATTTTTCATGAATCGCCATTTACGTATGCATGGTATGCGCCACATGGCAGCGCGTCGGCTACGACTATTTCTCATGCATCATGCCACGGCCATTGCACAAACAACTAAAAGACTAAGTACAAAAGTGAAATACAGAATACTACTCTGCAGAATGTCCAGAAATGAAATATTTTTAATATTCAAGTCTAGCAACGTGATAGCAACTTGATTTAACAAACCTAAAACTATGTTATAAGTATAATGAGATGTTAAAATAAATACTTAACATGTAAATAACATAATTACATGTGGATTGAATAATTGATTTCATAAGTAGCTTATTATTCATGAAGTGTTATTATGTGACAATAAGTGTGATATTTGACTAAGTATAGTCATAACCAAAGTTTAGATAAAAGAATGGGTTTATGATGATTAATTAAATTATAATTGGTGGTATTGTGAATGTGAATGGTATGTAGGATTAAATTCAAAGAACGTGCTTTAGTTAAAGTGTAATCTATACACGAGGCAAGTTTCCTAACCCTACTTGTCATTATTGTTCAAGTTTATTATTTACCTAGAGTAAATTATCATTCATCGCTATTCAAGTTCAAATGTTGTATTAAAGATTTATTATCTTTTCAAAGTATGATTCAGTTATACAGTAATTGTTCTATTGGATACTTCTTGAGATTATTAGTCGATTTGAATATCATTATTATTGAACCTTATTAGACTAGTGAACCTTTATTGATTCAAATAGTCCTTAGTTGATGAACGTTCTAAATTTCAGAACCCTTATTGAATTATCCAAACCAAACTTCCTTTGGTGCGGACTCGAATGTCAAACTGGGATGAACCGTCCTGCAAATGGATTTACTTATGCGTTAGCGTTAAGATGTTGTGCATGATGATGGTACTAAGGAGTGATCCCCTAAGTACGAGTAGAAAGGTCCATAGTCTTATGATTGTTAAAGGTTTCAAGTATAACCCTTGATAACCTAAGACATAGTTCAAGGTTTCAAGATTTTTCGCGAATCGCCATTACGTATGCAGTGCATGCCGCGCATGACGTCGGCTACGACTATTTCTCACTGCATACTAACGGCGTATATTGCCAGAAAGACTAAATACAAAAAAGTAGCCAAGCAATACTACTCTGCAGAATGTCCAGAAATGAAATATTTTTAATATTCAAGTCTAGCAACGTGATAGCAACTTGATTTAACAAACCTAAAACTATGTTATAAGTATAATGAGATGTTAAAATAAATACTTAACATGTAAATAACATAATTACATGTGGATTGAATAATTGATTTCATAAGTAGCTTATTATTCATGAAGTGTTATTATGTGACAATAAGTGTGATATTTGACTAAGTATAGTCATAACCAAAGTTTAGATAAAAGAATGGGTTTATGATGATTAATTAAATTATAATTGACTGGTATTGTGAATGTGAATGGTATGTAGGATTAAATTCAAAGAACGTGCTTAGTTAAAGTGTAATCTATACACGAGGCAAGTTTCCTAACCCTACTTGTCATTATTGTTCAAGTTTATTATTTACCCCGAGTAAATTATCATTACTGCTATTCAAGTTCAAATGTTGTATTAAAGATTTATTATCTTTTCAAAGTATGATTCAGTTATACAGTAATTGTTCTATTGGATACTTCTTGAGATTATTAGTCGATTTGAATATCATTATTATTGAACCTTATTAGACTAGTGAACCTTTATTGATTCAAATAGTCCTTAGTTGATGAACGTTCTAAATTTCAGAACCCTTATTGAATTATCCAAACCAAACTTCCTTTGGTGCGGACTCGAATGTCAAACTGGGATGAACCGTCCTGCAAATGGATTTACTTATGCGTTAGCGTTAAGATGTTGTGCATGATGATGGTACTAAGGGTCGATCCCCTAAGAAACAGTAGAAAGGTCCATAGTCTTATGATTGTTAAAGGTTTCAAGTATAACCCTTGATAACTTAAGACAAAGTTCAAGGTTTCAAGATTTTTCATGAATCGCCATTTACGTATGCAATGCACGCCTTGCTAGCCATGGCATCGACTACTCGACTATTTTCATATACATAGCCATGCGGCTTAGCGCATTGCAATAAAGACTAAAATACAAAAAGTTAGGCCATGTCATTACTCTGCAGAATGTCCAGAAATGAAATATTTTTAATATTCAAGTCTAGCAACGTGATAGAAACTTGATTTAACAAACCTAAAACTATGTTATAAGTATAATGAGATGTTAAAATAAATACATAACATGTAAATAACATAATTACATGTGGATTGAATAATTGATTTCCTAAGTAGCTTATTATTCATGAAGTGTTATTATGTGACAATAAGTGTGATATTTGACTAAGTATAGTCATAACCAAAGTTTAGATAAAAGAATGGGTTTATGATGATTAGTTAAATTATAATTGACTGGTATTGTGAATGTGAATGAAATGTAGGATTAAATTCAAAGAACGTGCTTAGTTAAAGTGTAATCTATGCACTAGGCAAGTTTCCTAACCCTACTTGTCATTATTGTTCAAGTTTATTATTTACCCCGAGTAAATTATCATTACTGTTATTCAAGTTCAAATGTTGTATTAAAGATTTATTATCTTTTCAAAGTATGATTCAGTTATACAGTAATTGTTCTATTGGATACTTCTTGAGATTATTAGTCGATTTGAATATCATTATTATTGAACCTTATTAGACTAGTGAACCTTTATTGATTCAAATAGTCCTTAGTCGATGAACGTTCTAAATTTCAGAACCCTTATTGAATTATCCAAACCAAACTTCCTTTGGTGCGGACTCGAATGTCAAACTGAGATGAACCATCCTGCAAATGGATTTACTTATGCGTTAGCGTTAAGATGTTGTGTACAGTATGGTAGTAAGGGCTGATCCCCCTAAGTACGAGTAGAAAGGTCCATAGTCTTATGACTGTTAAAGGTTTCAAGTATAACCCTTGATAACCTAGGACATAGTTCAAGGTCTTATGACCCTTAGAATTCTTTTGATTCTTTTTATTCATTCTTGATTCAAAAGTTGTGCTTTTATTCAGATGTCTTTGATTTACTCGCATGTTATTATACTATTATTTCATTATTATACTTGTGGGCAATAGTGCTCACTCTTGCTTAATAATAACATTGCAGTTAAGAACGAAATAATTGATGAACCTTCCACTAGTAAGGGCAAGGGCAAAGTTAGCAAGTGATGAAGACTTGTTATTTTATTAGATGATGTATTTATTTTTAAGACTTAAGTTAATGATGTTGTTGAGACTTATTTATTTATGATTCCGCACAGATATTTAAGGTTAGTTTAACCTAGGATTGTATTATTATTATTTAGATGTTGTAACCGTTAAGGGGAAGATTTTTATTCTATCTATTGTATGGCTTGCATTTATTATGGGTAGATAGATAGATGATATTTGTACAGTGAACACCAAATCCCGTGGAATCGAAGTACCCAGATTTAGGGGTGTCACAAGTTGGTATCAGAGCTGTAAGTTATGAACCTTAGGTGGGGGAACAACCTTAGGTAGTAGCCTTATAGAAAGAAGATAGTGATGGAAAACTCTTATCGAGTTATAAGAAGTGAATTTATGTAATTCATTGAAGATAATAAAAGACCTCATGTGTTTATGTGTTAAAGTATGCGTTAGATGATACGACTTAGTAACTAAAACTTAAAATTTTATTGTCAGGATGTCGAATGTTGGAGAAGCTAGTCAAGCTGGGGAGGAAGAACCCCGTGTACCTATAGTACCTACTGAGGAGGAACCTCGGGTACCTATAGTACCTACTGAGGAGGAACCCCGTGTACCTATAAATTGACGGAGGAGGAGCTCAAGAGACATTCATGTCGTTAGGGCAATTTGGTACAGAGGGAGTCATCTCCATTGATCACATAGTTGTTGGTTAGGAGCATGAGGCAGATCGATCTGAGGAGGATCCTTAGGAGGAATTTGTTGAGGAAGAGGAAGAGGAAGAGGAAGAAGAGGAGTTACCATGGTACACCGTTGATCTTTGAGATGTATGACACGTTATCTGACCGTAGCGTGGAGTTACAACACGAGGTCCAGATTTGGTGAGCGAGCGTTTATTCAAAGATAATACTCTAGAAAGCGAAGGAGAGGAGATTTTGACTCTTCACTCTCGGAATGGCAAATGTAGAATGGGATTTGGTCCATGAGAATGGTCAAACCGAAGATAAAGACCGAGGAGAGATAGAAACCGAAGAAGGAATCAAGGAAACCTCAGAAAGGTGAACATAGCAGAGGAAGAAAATTTGGGTAAGAGAATCGCGTCAAGCTGATTGTGAAGAGGATGATAGTCGTGCAAAGAAAGCAAAGATTGGGGAAACATACTCTAAACTTAACAAGGCAATGAATGAGACCCAAGATCGAGTTTTGAGGTACCCAATCCGATTCAAGGATTTGCTTATTGTACATGATGGATCGCAGAGACGATGCATCGCATTTTAGAAGAAGAGTGTAGCAAGGCTAATCAGTACCTTGACCGACAGTGATATGATTTATTTAATTATGTGAAGAACTTAATTAGTTTTTAGATGTAAATTCTGACGTGTTTATGAATGAAAGAATATTTGAATGTTTTAAATCATGTGGATTCTTTATTCTAGGATAGTTGATGTAAATAGCAGTAATGCTATAGATTGATGTTAAAACTTTGATTCGAATGAATATATATATATATCAAGTTGTTTGAGATGATGTGTTAAGTTATATGTTAAATTGTTGAGTAATGCCTTAACTATTTAGAGAAATAAATAATGTTCTAATAAGCGTTTATTTAACAGAAAAAAAATGCCGCCAAAGAGAAGACAACAACGTCAACCGGCTCAGGAAGAGTCAACCAATAATAACAATAATGCAAACGCTAATCCCGTGCAAAAATTGGTTAACTTACTGACTGGAGCCATGAATAATCAACCTCAAGCTCCACCAAACACAACGTTTAAGGACTTTAAGGCGGTGGGACCGCCAGAGTTCAAAGGTTCCATGAACCCAATCGAGGCTCAAACATGGGTTATGGAAATGGAGAAGGTTTTCGACGTTGCTAGGGTTAGAGAAGATCAGAAGACCCCTTTTGCAACGTTTATGCTGAAGTCTGAGGCTAGCTACTGGTGGAAAGAAAACAAAGTGCGAGGAGGTGAAGGTGTAATTACGTGGGAAAGATTTAAAGAGATGTTTTTCGAAATGTATTTCCCAACTAGTTCACAGAATCAGATGGAAGTTCAATTTTTGGAACTGAAGCAGGGAAACATGAGCGTACCTGACTACGTGGCTAAATTCAACGAGTTAGCGAGGTTTGCCGCGTACCAAGTACACACAGACGAAAGAAAAGCCAGAAGATTCGAACAAGGACTAAAGCCTTGGGTGTACAACAATGTTTCAATGTTTCAGATAAACACATTTGCCGGAGTACTGGAAAAGGCCATCCTCGCTGAAGGAGGAAGCGATGCAGTGACCAAGTACAATCAAGACCAAAAGAAGAAAAAGAATGAAGGTGAAATAAATAATAAGGCCAGCGGAAGTGGCACAGGAGGTGAAAATTTCAATCAGAAGAAAAGGTGGAACGACAGCTCATCATCGGGAAATCAACAAGGTAATCAGAAGAAAAGAATCGTGCATGCCCAACTTGTGAAAAAGCCCATCTGGGATATTGTATGAAAGGAAAAAGAGTGTGCTACAATTGTGGTCAGGAAGGCCACATAGCACCAAACTGTCCAAACCCAAAGAAGGGTGCTTGTTTTACTTGTGGTTCGAAGGACCATATGGCAAGAGATTGTCCCAAGATGGGATCAGGAGGGTCAGGATCAGGAGGAAACCGGGGAAATAACAATGGAAATGCCTTAACCATCACCGGACATACCATAACAAACTGACCAACCGCCCGGACTTTCAACATGACGGTGCAAGATGCAGTTTAATCCCGTGATGTGGTGTCAGGTATCATTCCGATCAATAAAGTTAATGCTTATGTTTTATTTGATTCGGGTGCTACTTGTTCCTTTATATCCGATGACTTTGCAAAGAATTTTGATTTGCCTAAGGATGAATTGGATTACCCCATGAACATAGAAATTGCGAATAGAGAAATAATCCCTGTTAAGTATGTACATAAGAACTGTAGAGTGGATATTAAGGGTAATATCATGAATGTAAATCTTATCCCTATTTGACTTGGGGAATTTGACGTTATTTTGGGAATGGTATGGTTATTCAATTACGGGACCTTATGACTCCGTCAAAGGTTGTGTTTTATGGTACCAAGTCGCCTAGACAAGCGAGTTGTCTGACGATGATGTAGGCCAGGAAGTTGTTAAGACAAGGCTGTGTAGGATACTTAGCTTACATAGTCGACAGTCGAAAAGAGAATCCTAAGGTAGAAGAGATACCGATTGTGAGGGATTTCATCGATGTATTTCTAGACGATTTTCCAGGACTTCCACCAAATAGAGAAGTAGATTTCTTGATTGATTTGGCGCCCGAAACTGCTCCAATATCGAAGGCACCATACCGAATGGCACTGGTAGAGATGAAAGAATTAATGGTACAACTACAAGAATTGTTGGACAAGAATACATTCAACCAAGCGTATCGCCGTGGGGAGCGCCAGTGTTGTTTGTGAAAAAGAAGTATGGATCGATGCGACTCTGCATTGACTACAAAGAACTGAATAAGGTCACAATTAAGAATAGATATCCATTATCGAGGATCAACAACCTATTTGATCAAGTGAAGGGAGAGAGATACTTTTCCAAGATAGACTTGAGAAGCGGTTATCATCAACTGAAGGTGAGGCCAGAGGATGTACCGAAGACAGCGTTTAGAATGCGATACGGTCACTACGAATTTTTAGTAATGTCTTTTGGTCTTATGAATGCTCCTGCAGCATTTATGGGACTAATGAATGGTGTGTTCAAGCCATTTTTGGACAAGTTCATAGTGGTATTTATAGATGACATTTTGGTTTATTCGAAAACCAAAGAAGAACACGAAGAGCATTTGAGATTAACGTTGGAAGTATTGAGAAGGGAGAAGTTGTACGCCAAGTTTTTGAAATACGAATTTTGGATTGAACGGGTATAATTTCTTGGTCACATGATCAATAAAAACAGAATCTCGGTAGATCCATCTAAAGTCGAAGCCGTGATTAACTGGGATCAACCGAGAACGCCGTCGAAAGTAAGAAGTTTTCTCAGATTAGCAAGATATTATAGAAGATTCATACAAGACTTTTCCAAGATCGCAACTCTGTTGACGAATTTAACTCGGAAAGCTATGAAATTTGTTTGGACGGAGAAGTGTGAGGAGAGCTTTCAAGAATTAAAGAAGAGATTGAGTACGACACCTATGTTATCCCTTCCGGATGATACAGGAAATTTTGTTGTTTTTAGCGATGCATTGCATAAAGGACTTGGTTGTGTGCTGATGCAAAATGGTAAAGTTATTGCGCATGCATCACGACAATTGAAAGATTACGAGAAGGGATATACGACCCATGATTTGGAGTTAGCTGCAGTTGTTTTTGCTTTAAAAATTTGGAGGCACTACCTCTACGGGGAGAAGTGTGAAATAATACAGACCACAAGAGTCTGAAATATATTTTCACGCAGAAGGATTTCAATATGCGTCAAAGAAGATGGTTGGAATTAATTAAAGATTATGATTGTGAGATTTTATACCATCCGGGTAAAGCAAATGTAGTTACCGACGCCTTAAGTAGAAAGGGTCGTGAGAAATTGATGATGTTAATCGTCGGGAGGAGCTAATTTTGAAAAGAGAAACCTGGAGTTAGAGGTGAAGTATCCTATGGAAATTGATGAGAAGCTATTTCAGATGCAATCTAGTACAACCCTACTGGATAAAGTTAAGGAGGCTCAGCTTCAGGACGAAGAATGTAAAAAGGTGACAAAGAAGATATCTGAAGGAACTGAACCGAGATTTAAGATGGATAATGAAGGAATACTGAGATTTGAGAGTAGAATTTGGGTACCGCCAGTACAAGAAATTAAAGAAGACATTTTGAATGAGGCTCAAAGTTCACGATAATCGATTCACCCTGGTAGTACCAAGATGTACCAAGATCTTAGACAACATTTCTGGTGGCCGAATTTGAAACGTGATGTTGCAGAATGTGTTGCCAAGTGTCTGACCTGTCAAAAAGTGAAAGTGAAACATCAAAGACCAAGTGGATTGCTACAACCGTTAGAAATCCCAGAATGGAAATGGGAACATATTACAATGGATTTCGTGGTTGGCCTTCCAACGACTCAGAAAGGTTACGACGCAGTATGGGTTAGCGTTGATCGACTGATGAAATCCGCACACTTCCTTCCGATCGAAATCAGATTCAATTTAGATCAGTTGGCAAGATTATACGTGAAAGAGATTGTTTCGAGGCACGGAGTGCTGGTATCAATTGTTTCGGATAGGGATTCGCGTTTCACATTAAATTTCTGGAAACGTCTTTAGGAATGCATGGGTACGCAATTGAGAATGAGTACAGCTTATCACCCTCAAACCGACGGACAGAGTGAAAGAACGATTCAAACATTAGAAGACATGCTAAGAGCCTGTGTGATGGACTTTAAAGGAAATTGGGATGATCACCTACCGTTAATAGAGTTCGGCTACAACAACAGTTACCACGCTAGTATTGGCATGCCGTCTTTCGAAGCGTTATACGGCAGAAAGTGCAGAACTCCGCTTTACTGGGATGAAGTTGGTGAAAGATAATTGCTAGGGCGTAATTGGTACAATGATTTACGTAAATAGTCAAAGTGATTCGAATACGACTGGTAGCAGCTCAAGATCGACAGAAGAAATACGCTGATCCACATCATAAAAATATCGAGTTTGAATCAGGTAGTTATGTTTTCTTAAAGGTCTCTCCCTAGAAAGGGAAGATCAGGTTCAAAAAGAAAGGAAAATTGAGCCCAAGATACATTGGACCCTTTGAAGTACTGAGAAGAATCAGAGAAGTTGCGTACGAGGTAGCCTTACCTCCAGCACTTGAGAATGTTCATAATGTCATCCATGTTTCTGTGTTACGACCCTACAAGGACGATTACAAGCATGTAATTGAATAAGAACTCCTACATTTTGAAAAAGACTTATCTTACGAAGAAATTTGCTCAAATTGTTGTTGTGAAAAGAACAAAGTTCTCGTAAATAAAGTAATACCTTCTGTTAAGGTAATTTGGAGGAACCACAACGCTGAAGAAGCTACGTGGGAATTCGAAGAGAATATGAAGAAGAATTACCCTGATTTATTTACTTAACTATGTGTAAGCAATTCTGGGGACAAAATCTTTGTAAGGGTGGGAGAATGTAACGGGCCGAATTTATTGAGTCGTGATTCTGGGGACAGAATCCTTTTAAGGGGGGAAAGATGTGACAAACGAGATTTTTGTAATTTCATTTTAATATTTATTAAATTAAATAAATATTTTTTGATGATTTAATTATTGGATTAAATAATTATTGGATGCAATTGTGGTAGATTAATTTAATTATATGTGTTACATTTATTAAATTAATGTGGAGAATAATTATTATTCAAGTATGTAATTAATTGAACTTATTGAATTAAATGAAATATTTAATTAAGCATGATGTTATTTAATTAATTTCATTATTAATTAGAGAGTTAATAATCGACATTATTAATTAATGAGAAAATTAATTATGTGACTATGTGAATTTATAGGAAGTTATTATATTTATTTTATATTAAATTAAATAAGATATTTGAATTGGGTGTGACATGAATTAAAGTATATGATAAAGTTTTATTAAATTAAATGACTTTTGAAATCTTTTCTTGCTAGCCAAACATGGCCTTAGTAGAAGTTATGGGCAGTTACCCATGACTGGGTTAACTGACCATAATGCGCTAGTTCTTATTTGACGTCTTCCTTACTTCTATCATTCGTATGCTAAGTCTAGAAAAACAAGCCAAAGAGAATAGAATTCACAAAGAGAAAATTGTGATTTTGTGAAGAAAATTGTGAGTGTGTAATCAAACAAATATTGGTGAAAGGATCATCATTGATCATCTCTTCTAATTATACTCTACAGGGTAATCTCCTCTTCCTAAATTCTATATTTCACGTATTAAGTTTTTATATGAAAATGGCTTTCAATGTTTCTGTAAAGCCTCTGTGATTGACTAAGGAGTTATATTTATGAGTATTTATGGGTTAAGTTGTATCAAATCGTATATATATATATATATATATATTGTATGATTCCATATCATTAGTTTTATAATATTACATCGTATATGATTTCTACAAAATTATAGAGTATGGGTTTTGGCCTTATAGCCTTATACGTGATATTTTATGTATTAATCGATATTATCCCTAAATTTTACAATTAGTATATTATTATACATGTTGATACTGAAGAGACCAAACTTTAAACGAATCGGATTGATTGTTATAACGAATCCAGTAGTATCAATTTTCATGTTTTATTTAAAAAACCTTCAAGAACATCAAAGTCAGTGAAATTATAGATTTTTAACTCTATGATTATGTGTTTTAATGGGTTAAAACCATTCTATAAACGTTGGGTTATGTTTATGCGTGAATTACATCTTATGGGTATGTCTAATTTCGAGTAGAAAATAAGAAATTGGAAGAAATTGGCATGTTCTACGATTTTTCGCGAACTGCCATTTATGTGTCTAATACGTCAGCCGCATAGTACGGCCACTGCTCTATTTCTTGCCGCCAAGCACCAAGTCTCGAAACATTGACCACAGCGCACTTGAGTCAATAATACGAAATGAAATACAAGACTAAGTAAAAAAAGTGGCCATTGATTGCCACTCTGTAGAATGTCCAGAAATGAAATATTTTTAATATTCAAGTCTAGCAATGTGATAGGAGCTTGATTTAACAAACATAAAACTATGTTATAAGTATAATGAGATATTAAAATAAATACTTAACATGTAAAGAATATAATTACATGTGGATTGAATTATTGATTTCATAAGTAGCTTATTATTCATGAAGTGTTATTATGTGACAATAAGTGTGATATTTGACTAAGTATAGTCATAACCAAAGTTTAGATAAAAGAATGGGTTTATGATGATTAATTAAATTATAATTGACTAGTATTGTGAATGTGAATGGTATGTAGGATTAAATTCAAAGAACGTGCTTAGTTAAAGTGTAATCTACGCACGAGGCAAGTTTCCTAACCCTACTTGTCATTATTGTTCAAGTTTATTATTTACCTTTTAGTAAATTATCATTCTTCGCTATTCAAGTTCAAATGTTGTATTAAAGATTTATTATCTTTTCAAAGCATGATTCAGTTATACAATAATTGTTCTATTGTATACTTCTTGAGATTATTATTCGATTTGAATATCATTATTATTGAACCTTATTAGACTAGTGAACCTTTATTGATTCAACCAGTCCTTAGTTGATGAACGTTCTAAATTTCAGAACCCTTATTGAATTATCCAAATCAAACTTTCTTTGGCGCGAACTCGAATGTCAAACTGAGATGAACAACCCTGCAAAGGGATTTACTTATGTGTTAGCGTTAAGATATTGTGAACAGTATGGTACTAAGGGCTGACCCCCTAAGTACTAGTAGAAAGCTCCATAGTCTTATGACTGTTAAAGATTTCAAGTATAACCCTTGATAACCTAGGACATTGTTCAAGGTCTTATGACCCTCAAAATTCTTTTGATTCTTGTTATTCATTATTGATTCAAAAGTTGAGCTTTTATTCAGATGTCTTTGATTTACTCGAATGTTATTATACTATTATTTCATTGTTATACTTGTGGGCAATAGTGCTCACTCTTGCTTAATAATAACATTGCAGTTAAGAACAAAAGAACTGATGAACCTTCCACTAGTAAGGGCAAGGGAAAAGTTAGCAAGTGATGAAGACTTGTTATTTTATTAGATGATGTATTTATGTTTAAGACTTGAGTTAATGATGTTGTTAAGACTTATTTGTTTATGATTTTGCACAGATGTTTAAGGTTAGTTTAACCTGGGATTGTATTATTATTATTCAGATGTTGTAACTGTTAAGGGGAAAATTTTTATTCTATCTATTGCATGGCTTGCATTTATTATGGGTAGATAGATAGGTGATATTTGTACAGTGAACACCAATTCCCGTGTAATCGAAGTACCCGGATTTGGGGGTGTCACATCTCAAACCTATCAAGTTTTCTTTTTCGATCTAGCCGATACAACTGACATTTATCTATCAATAATAATTAAATTCTCTTCTTTTCTCTTCTCGAACCTAGCAAGTTCTAACAAATGTTCGTTTAGACAGAATAATTAGCTAAGGCATTTCTCAATATAACTTGACAATAAACAAGAATTATCTGTACTGTCAATATTAGCTTCTACAGATATGAATATGTAACAACAGTAATTCTACGAATATATATTTTTTGAATTAATAATTCAATTTGAATTATTAAACATGCACTAACTGCGAATAATCAACAATAAATTCTTGGAGGTGGTCTAATTAACAATAATTAACCACCATAATAATTAAACAATATTAACTCAGGGTTAAGTTAGGAAACTTGCCTTCCGCGTTGATTACAGCTACACAATATACTTATATGCTTTCGAAAGACCTATAACCAATAATATCGGTCTCTCAATTAGCACAATAATTTATAATCACGTAACACTGTATTCTACAGTCAAACTTCTCCTAGGCACATTACCACATAGCCACATTAGTGTTTATAACCTATATAAACACTTATCAAGTCTAACTATTTCGGTTTGGTTGGACTTCAGTCCATTCTCGCTGTTCTGGTCACACTATCCGACAATTAACACGTTGATTGTCAATTTTAATTTGCTTTCTAAGCTTCAATATTAATTTAGATAAGTTAATTATCATTAATAATATTTTTCAGAAGCTTGTAATAATTTATAAACAATTATTATAATTTATAATAATTTTTCAAACATCAGAATTATTTTTAAATGATTTAATTATCAAATAATCTTATCATTATTAATATTTAATAATATAAAAATATTAATAGCATACTGCTCAAAATATTAAAAGTTATTATTAATAACTTAAAATATTTTTAAATCATTTATATTATACTTAAATGATATTTAAATTAATTAAAATCATTTTAAACCATCACCATTAATATTTAAATATTAATGAAATTATTATCAAAATATTAAAATTCATTAATTATAACTTCAAATATTTTTTAAAACATTTTTTCTTATTTTTAAATTAATAATATCATTTTTAATTCATTTATTTAATTTAATAATTAAATAAATCTAATATCATTAATATTAATTTATTAATTAAAATTCTCAAAAATATTAAAAGTCACATTTTATAACTCAAAATATTTTTAATACTTTATTCTTATTTAAAATGATATTTATATAATTAAAATTATTTTTCTCTAATTTATTTAATACACTAATTAAATAAATTAAATAGCACTAATATTCAAATAATTATAAATATTAATGAAAAATGTCTCAAATAATTAAAAGTTATTTTTCATAATTTAAAATGATTTTTAAAACCATTTTTGTAATTTTTATAATTTATTTTCTATTTTTAATTATTTTCCAGAAAATCAGAAAATAAATTAAATAAAAACTGTCGCTAAAGCCTATAGCGACACTTGTCTGTCGTCTTAGGTGTTTTTGGTGCTCAAGAACACTGACAGACATGTTTCAAGGGTCATGATTTGACCGGCTTTAATTCTCTGTACATTCTAGTTCCGAGCTAACTTAAACACTGATCATGTAGTGGAAATGTAACTCTAACATATCCAACCAGCATCATGATCATAACACAAACCAACGAGTAGATTCAGCCTCTCAAAGTTACTGTCAGATCACATCTGGGTTTTCTAGGTAACCTAGAAACCCAGACAGTGTCGAGTTGACATTTTCAAGCTCGATTTCATTTATGTTTTGGTCATCACATGGTTCGGTTTTTGGTCCTCACATACAGTGCTCATGACAAGGAACGCATATTAATCAACAGTTCAGTTAAACAACAATAGAATCACATTATATAGAGACGTCCAAATCTTTGTAATCTTTGTTCATACCGTTTTCTGGAAATTCCAAAATTGTAAAAGCAGTGCGAGTGGCCTACTTTGACCACTTGCTATAATCTATCTGTTGCTTGTTTAAGAGTTCTAAGGTCATGGATTTAGAGTACAAACAACATGCCACAAATAAGTTACAACAAAAACATCATAACACTTAAAACCTGACAGATCAAGAAGCTTAGAAATCTTGTCAGACACCGAAAAATGCTTTCTGGGTTACCCAGAATGAAGCTGGTCAACGTCGGTGAACTCACTTTGACCATGAATATCGTGCAATCTGGACATGTAATGGCTATGATTCCACTTCAAGATTACAGTCCTCATGTCAGACTACCGATCCAAAACATAAAATAGGAAAAATCAAAAACAGACACGGATCTGTGGATCCTGACATTAGCTTGTCAGACCACAAATCGTGTTCTTGACAGTTTTGGAAAAACTCAATTTTAAAGCATTCTGATGCTATGGATCTATGTTATATCAACATAGATCATCATTAAACATCATCTAGCAAAGATCTAAACACATAAACATAAAAGTTTTCTTAGAAACTTGGATCAAAATAGTTTTTAGGTTTATACCTTCTTTCTTCAAATCCTTGATCTTAATCTTCTTAGTTGTTCTTGTTTGATCAAGGGGCTGTTATAGGGACAGAGGAACTTGATAATTTCGGTGGTCATGGTGAGAGAGGGAGAGTAGGTGAGAGCTTGGATGCAAAAAAAATGAAATGCTAGACTTTCTCTCTCCCAAATCTATTTATATGATGATATGTTGCTTGGATATGAGATTTCCGGCTGGTATTGCTAGAGATTTGAAGTAACAAAGTCAATGTACTTGCTCGCCTACTAAAGTTGCTAGCATTTTTACAAGTTATCATTAAAAGAAAATGATAAAGGGCATTTTGGTCTTTAACAAAATAAATTTAATGGCACACTTGACAATTGCCCAAACCCTTAGGGTTTAAACCTTAGGGTTTAACCCTATGATTCTAACCCTTATGGTTTACAACATCCAATTCTAGAATTTTCTTATAAGGGTTTAAAAATAGAAAATTAAGAATTTCAAAAATATAATTAGGGTTTTAAATAGAAATTAATATTTCTAAAGTATAATTAGGGTTTCCTAATTATATTAACACATACTAATCACTTTAGTCTTGCTAATTAGGATTAGGGTTTCCTAATTAGGGTTTTAATTAGAAAAATAAAATTTAAAAATTACAATTATTGTTTGTAAAATAGAAATTAAGATAACTAAAATATAATTATGGTTTTCTAATCATATTTAAGTTTAATATACACATTAAGCTTACTAATTAGGACTAGGGTTTCCTAATTAGGGTTAAGGATTCCCAGATTTTAAATTAGGGTTTCCCGACATTCGTTTAGTGTTACTAACTGTACGTTAGGGTTTCTAAACCTGAGATTAGGGTTTTTAATCCCTTATTAGGGTTTACTAATTTTAAACCTTATCCGATCAATCATTGATCAAAAATTCTAAACAATACAAACACGTACTCATTAATATAATTATTTTAATTATATTATCTATCGAATCCCTATCCAGAAATTAGGGTTAGGGTTTCTATTCTCCGTTAAGCACAACTCTACTCTTATTTTATTAGTCAATACCCAAATTGACTAAGTCTCACAGCTCATATCACAGATACACAACACAATAATGAAAATTAGTAATAATATTAAATAAAAAAAAATTATTCGTAAAATTCGGGTTATTCGAAATCTTGGGTTATCACAACAACGAACTGATCCAAATATTATTTGAACACATAGTTCATCATATCAATGAAAGAAGCAGGAGCATTAGTCAATCCAAAAGACATGACTAAGAATTTATAATGCTCGTACCGAGTTCTGAAAGCAGTCTTCGAAATATCCTCAGTTTTAATCTTCAGCTGATGATATCCAGAATGAAGATCAATCTTTGAAAAGAATTGTGCTCCTTGCAACTGGTCAAACAGGTCTTCAATTCGAGGTAACATATACCTATTCTTGATGGTGACATGGTTCAATTCCCGGTAGTCAATACAAAGTCGCATACTACCATCCATCTTCTTTACGAATAAAATAGAAGCACCCCAAGGAGATGTACTAGGATGAATAAAACCGATGTCCAACAACTCCTGTAGTTGGACCTTTAACTCTTGAAGTTCAATAGGAGCTATTCGATATGGGGTTTTAGAAATGGGCTTTGTACCATGTTCAATGTCAATAAAGAATTCAACTTCACATTCTAGGGGGTAGACCGGGAAGTTCTTCAGAAAATACGTCAGGAAATTCACTAACAATAAAAATATTATTCAAATCTTACGTGTTTTTGTTCAAGTCCATGACATGGGCTATGAAAGCTTGACATCCATTTTTCAATAAACGAATAGCTTTATGGCTTGATATGACAGTGATTGATATTAGTGGTTTGGTTGTTTGAATTCGCATAACAAATTGGTTAGGAATATGAAAACTAACAACCTTACGAAAACAATCAATTTTAGTATGATGAGTGGTTAACCAATTAATCCCTAAAATTATATCAAATGCAAGTATTTTAAAAGAAATAAGATCGACAGGTACTGTTATGGTACCAACTTGGATTAAGCAAGATTTATAAATAGTAGATGTAATGAAAGTTTCTCCTAACATAGTCTCAACAGATAAGTCAAGGTCTAATTTCTCCGGAGTCAAGTTCAACCGTTGAGCACAAGCAGGAGAGATAAAAGAATGGGTGGAACCGGTATCTAATAAGGTATAAACTTTGCAAGAGTTTATGATTAGCTTACCCGTGATCACCTTGTTCGGGTTCCTCGCGTTTTGGGCAGTCACGACAAACGCCCTTCCAAGAACCACCGATTTTGACTTATCTGGGACATCTTTTGGAGTCACCATCCCCGTTGAACTTGGTTTCTCTACAAGACAATCTCTAGCTATATGACCTTCCTTTCCACAGTTATAACACACCTTGGATTGTTGTGGGAAGTTTGGGCTGATATGTCCTTCTTTCCCGCATTTATAACAAACGACCAGTGCTCGTTCTCCTCCCCTCGAAATAGCTGATGTTTGTGCTGACGTCTTCACTTTATCATTGGTGTACCTTCTCTTTTTGAAATCTCCTCCCGACTAGCTTCTTCTATTAACATGGCCACGATTACCACAAAAGTGGTTAGTGCTTTTGTCCGAATGTTTTCCTCCTCGATGGTTGTCATTGCTCCGGTGACTGCTACCACCGGTATGACCTTGGTTGAACATACTCATTATCTCACTCTAATAATTGAGCCATGTTTACAACATCTGAATATACAGAAAATTTATGAGAGATAAGATATTATCGAATCTCGAGTTTTAGACCTCTCAGAAACATCCGCGTCATTCGTTCCTCATTCTCTACCAAATGAGGTGCAAACCTGGATAACTCTGCGAACTTTGCTTCGTACTGGGACATAGTCATGTTGTTTTGTTCCAGTCTGATAAACTCTACCTCCTTCATATGATGAATACTTTTAGGAAAGTACTTGTCATTGAACAGTTTCTGAAATATTTCCCAAGACATGTTGAGTGCGGGGTGGTGGGTACGCTTCACATATTCCCACCAGTAATCTGAATCGCCGCGGAACATAAAGGTGGAAAATGGAACCTTATGTTCCTCTGTGCATCCCAAGACATCAAATATCTTGATAATTTTCTTGACCCATGTTTCTGCCTTGATCAGATCTGGCTTTCCCGTAAATTCTGGTGGTCCCAACTCTTTGAACTGCTTGGCTGTGACATGCCGCGCATTGCTATCATTTCTACCCGTATTTTGTACACGAGTCTCCCTCGTCTTATTTTCATTAACTGCAAAAAGCTTCTAAACATCCCATCATTCATCATTTGTTCGGTAGTGTTGTTCACAGGAGGAATATTGCCTTCTTGTTGCACGTTCCCCTGGGTGGTGATTAAAGGTGTCTCCACGGTCTCATTCACTCCATTGTTAATATTTACGGCTGCCATTCTCAAATACTGCCACAAAACAAGGGTTAATTAACAAATTAACATATAACATGTTAACCATATGCTCCTACTGACCAACCAAATAAGCTTAGGTATGACACACTAGCGAAGGATTACTCGTCTATCCCCTCCTAGTTCTATTCCCCGATCTCCGCCAGAGACCATATCCCTAAGCTTTGATACCAACTGTGACGCCCCCAAAATAGGTATACATCACCCATACTGAGTCGCCAAATACATGGTACAAAAACAAATACAACTTCAGTAATACAACTATCGTGCAAAATACGATAACACATATACTATGAGTTTGAATACAAATATTGTCTAATAAACAATTACAAACTCAAAAGGAGTCCTCATTATAATTATTGATACATTATTTTACAAAATAATGAGGACTACTAACACAACTATCCTGAACCATCACTCCATCCCCGGCTAGTTCCTGCTATGTTCTCACCTCCTGAGAAGAAAAATGGAACAAAAAGGAAAAGGGTCAGCTCAAGTAGCCCAGTAAAGAATATTCTGACTAAGATAATATACAACAAATTATCATTAGTCTTCAACATGGAAAAATCTGATAGAATATCATAGACAACAAGTTTTAGATCAACAACTACAACGGAAACAACAATCCATTAGAAGAGTCAAGTAGAGAATGAATTCTACTATCTTCTAAGATTTAAAAGTCCATCATCAATATTTTATCCTTGTAACATCAATCAATATACATCTTGAATCAAATATTTATCTTTTCAAGACAGACCAAAGATATTCATTTGTATCACCAGTTGGTCATGTTCATCTCAACACCTGTTCATCTTTGCACTACAGGACAAAGATATTCATCAATTAATCATTCATCTTTGCACTACAGACCAAAGATATTCAGTACTATCATCATTTAGGACTGAGGATGATGAAAAATATCTTAAAGAAAGCGAATCTAGTGAGGCAAAATGACAAATATTAGGGATTCGTATTACAGTTTATCCAAGTTCAATAATACTCCATAGTAACCAATTGTGAAGTAGAATTCAAAAATAAAGTTCAAAACATGGATACAATCAAAGATAGTAACCATAATAGACATATTGGACAGAAACGATAAATTTTTATTTTTCGGTGAATAGTGTCGTATTTGTGAATAGTGCCATATACGTGAATAGTAACCCCGACACAAAAAGGTAGATATTCCACAATAAAATTCATATCAACATTTCGGCATAATGATATTGATGAAAATAATATCATTTACGAAGAAAATAACATCCATTACCTCAAAAGAACAGTACTTCCGGTTGAAATATTAGGTATAAGGTTGAAGGAAACTTGCACTGATGAATAACAACTCACAAAGTATCTAAATACTCACAAAATATGCTCGATAATATAGAGACAAAAAGAGAGAAAACTTGTTTCTGGTGTGAATTTTAATTCTAACTAAGCACCCTATTTATAGGAAAATGGTTAGAACTCCATAGCAGACTAACCTGCTACCCGATGGCTTTACCTGCTACTATTCACGCCCAGCACTTTTGAAAATAAATTTCAGCACATTTCATTTCTCACCAACCAAAAGTGGGGCCCACCATATTTTTAATAAAAATAATTTTTTCTGAAAATTCAATAATTCATAATAAATAACCCTTTTATCAAAAAAATATGAATTTTATGCCCATTCCATAGGAAATTAAATTCTCTACAACTTTGTATATTTATGTTTTTCTAAACGAAAAATGACCGAAATCCATATACGGAAGATTTTTAATACATCCATTTTGACAAAATATTGATAAAACACCTCAGCATTAATTCCTTCATTTATAACCATATAAAATATATCCATCATTTATATCCATATAAAATAAATATTTCCTTATTATATAAATCAATAATTAATTATTCACAAATAATATTATAGAATCACAATTATGACAACCTGGTCGTTCCCAGGAAAGAGGGGGCTTTCCAATAAGGATTTCTCCTTATTGGCGCGTAAATAGGTGACCAAACCCCTTTCCTAGTCAGAACTTCCTTAGATATTGCCAATAATGATATCTAATAATATTATTCAAATAATATAAATTATTGATCCGATCTTAAGGAAATCTTAGATGCGTTGACAATTATTGAAACAACAATAATATAAAATATCAACGTAGCAATTATTGAATCAATAAAATAAAATATTGAAAAGTAATTACTGCAACAATTATTGAGTAGTGCCTTCTTACGTAAGAATCAATAATTCAAAAATAACATTGAATACGTAAGAATCAATAATTCAAAAATAATGTGCAATACCATGTGCTACTGTGCAACCACGCGTATTACTGTATTTTAACCACCGGGTATTCCAACAGTGTTAACGGTAAAAACTACGTCGTTATTTATAAAAACTCAAACTTGTCGTTTTCTACATCCGACCGTTTTCGTTATGGGGCCCACAAATGGCTGTGCCATCGTACGAATATTCCCCGACAACAAGAATATTCCACGACCAAACGAATATTCCCCGAAAATAATGAATATTTTATAACCACTTGCATATTTTGCAAAATTTTCACATTTCACCCATAACCAAAGCATTATATCAAATTAACACATTATTATTCACAATAATAATTAAAGGAAATTCGATTTTATTCATTAAAAAGTTTGGGTCTTACAACCTCCCCTCCTTATGAAATTTCGTCCTCGAAATTGACGTACGTACCTGGTGTTTCGAAAAGGTGAGGATACCTCGCTTTCATTTCTAATTCACACTCTCAGGTCATTTCTTCAATAGCATGGTTTCTCCATAAAACCTTAACTTGTGGTATAACCTTGGTGCGTAGGACATGCTCTTTCCTATCCAAGATCTTAACAGGTACCTCCTCGTACGTTAAATCATCGGCTATCTCATATGGTTTTAACTCAATAATGTGGTTCGGGTCTTTCACATATTTACGAAGCATAGATATGTGAAAAATATTATAAACACGAGACATGCTTGGAGGTAATGCGAGTCTATAGGCCACATTTCCTATTCGGTCAAGAATCTCAAATGGACGAACAAATCTTGGATTGAGCTTTCCCGTCTTCCCAAATCTTGTAATTCCCTTCCATGGAGTAATACGTAACAATACATGATCCCCAATATTAAATTCCACGTCCTTTCGATGAAGATCCACATAACTCTTTTGTCGATCCTGTTCCGTTTGGATCTTTTCTAAAGTTATGCGTACCAATACGGGTCCCAACAATGTTACTTCTCCCACCTCATCCCAGCATACTGGAGAGCGACACTTTCGTCCATACAATGCTTCAAATGGAGCCACACCTATACTTGGCTGATAGATGTTGTTGAAATCTAGGACACAAAGTGATAATAGATCTTCAAGAGTTTGAATAGTCCTCTCTGATTGCTCGTCCGTTTGAGGATGGTATGCTGAACTGAATCGTAAATTCGTGCCCATTTCTACAAGCTAACCCAAAATCGTGAAGTGAATCTTGGGTCACGGTCCGAAACTATGGATATTGGCATGCCATGCAATTTCACAATCTCATTTACGTACATACTAGCAAGACGTTCAAGGGAATAAGTCTCCCGTATAGGCAATAAATGAGCAGACTTGGTTAATCTATCAACAATGACCCAAATCAAATCTATTCTTTGAGAAACCTTGGGAATTTCCGTAACGAAATCCATGGTAATGTGAACTTATTCCCACCTTTAAAATAAAATAAAAATTATATGCAAAAATTCTTATTTATTTATATAGAGAATATCGGGTTATTACAGCTGCCACCAAAAATAAATGTTTCTATCTAAGCTTCCTGTTACAAATGGAACCTAAGAAGATAGATGATGCTATGGAAGACTCCAGCTGGATAGAATCCATACAGGAAGAACTTAATTAGTTTAAAAGAAGCAAAGTATGGAGATTGGTACCAAGACCAAAGAGTTGTCATGTCATTGGAACCAAGTGGGTCTTCATAAATAAGATGGATGAAGATGTAGTAATAACCAGGAATAAGGCAAGACTAGTGGCCAATGGTTACTCTCAGGAAGAAGGCATTGACTACGATGAGACATTTTCACCTGTTGCCAGACTAGAAGCCATCAGAATATTCCTTGCCTTTGTTGCTCACATGAAATTCAAGGTCTTTCAGATGGATGTCCAAAGTGCATTCCTGAATGGTGAACTTCAAGAAGAAGTTTATATAGAGCAACCTCCAGGTTTCATCAATCCATCTCTTTCTAATTATGTTAATAGATTAGATAAAGCCTTATATGGTCTTAAACAAGCACCTAGAGCATGGTATTAAACACTAACTAACTTTATTATTGAAAATGTGTTTACTAGAGGTAGAGTAGATACCACATTATTTATTAGAAAGCATAAAGACAAAGTCTTACTAATTCAAATATATGTTGATGACATTATTTTTGGATCTAGTGATGAAAAGTTATGCAAGAGATTTTCCAAGCTTATGCAGAGCAAGTTTGAAATGAGCTTGATGGGTGAGCTAAACTTCTTCCTTGGACTGCAAGTAAAGCAACCTGATGAAGGAATCTTCATAAACTAAGTCAAGTACATTAAAGACTTGCTTAAAAAGTATGGCATGTGTAGACACTCGAAATTTTCTGTACTGCTGTCACTAACATTGCAGGAGGACATATTCGTCTTTTAAGAGGGAACCCTGAAAGACAATCCATATCCATACCGGATAAGACCAAAAGTTCAACATCAACCCCGGATTGCAATCTGGGAGTAACAATTCTAATCTCGGAGATAACCCTGAGGCGTACAGATCCAATACTGGAACATAGACCGAAGAAGACCGATTAATCTCGGAGATAACACCGAGATATCCCGTCTTAGCCCCAATCATGGGAATAGCCATCAACCTTGGTGATAACCCCAAGGAATACAATTTCAGCGATAACCCCGAAAAAGCTTGTTTCAAATGCGACTAGCTTCAATCTCGGCGCTCACAACGAGATACACTTTACCAACCCGGTGATAACATCGAGAAGACGGGCACACCTCAAGGATGACAATGAGGACCTTCAACAAATTGCAGCAGTCCAATCTCAGCGAAGCCTGAGTAACGTCTGCTTTATCAGCCCAATCCAGCGATAACACCGGTGAGGGCAACATCATCATCTCGTCAACGCGATGCCACACCACATCGTCTCAACATCTCTATGCAATGATGTCCCACAAGACTAACCAATCCCAAGTGACTATTGTGTGGGGTAACAGATGGAAGTTGAAGCTTGAAGACAGGAGGGCACCGTCCAATCTTCAATGACTTCGTACAAACTCTAATCCCATGCCATCGTACAACTCTCGATAACGACGGTCCGAAATAGGTCCTGTATACCTCAAACGGATGCCCGGATTGCATTTCTAAAAGTTCGAGTGAACATTACAGTGCCTGAGTGCACGTACTTCGAGACGGCCTGACCTACGGCCCACCCGGGTTGCCTCTAGTACACCTACGACTCAGCCGCAGGTACACCAGCGGCTAAATCATCTATAAATAGAGGGCTTGGGCTGCCCATTTTGCAAGAAAAAACGGCGAGGAAGCCCTGCCCAATTTGCTCTGGACTCATCCCATGCAGTGTACTTTCTCATTTTAAACAGTTGTGAGCTCATATATAGCCCTTCTGTACCTACAAAAGCTAGTGTTTATCCACTGTAAAGATATAGAAGTCTTCTTTGGTAGTCAACTGTAAGCCTTCTCACACACTTTAGAGTCTTTCTCTTCATCTCTGCACACACCCTTCTTCACGTTGCGAGTCGTGTTTTGCGTATTTGCCCGGACTTTGGTCCGTGGTTTTGTTTCGATTTGTATATATATATATATATATATATATATATATATATATATATATATATTTATATATATTGACTAACATTATCGAGTTATGCCTCGATTGAGCCTGAACTTGATGCAGTGCGTTTATTTGCTTTTCTATATATATATTTTTATATATATGAGCGTGTGTCGAACTTTGTTCGATGAGCCTAGAACTTGATGCGGAGCATTTACTCGATTATATATATATATATATATTTATATATATATATATATATATATATATATATATAAACTATGGTCGAACTTTGTTTGTGAGTTTGAATTTTATATCCGGTGCATTTACTACTTTAATATATATATATACATTTTATATATTAACTGTGTGTCGGACTCTGTTCGATGAGCCTGGATTTTATATCCGGTGCGTTTATATATTCACTTTTATATATATATACTTATATATATGAACTGTGGTCGAACTCTATTTGATGAGCCTGGATTTCACATCTGGTGCGTTTATTGCTTTTATATATATATATATATATATATATATATATATATATATATATATATATTTCATCCCACCTAGAGTTTACTTCGTGGTGGTTGATCGCTTTTAGAGCTTTCTTTACGTTTTGTCCTGCCTGGAGTTTACTTCGTGGCAGTTGATCACTTTGTACAACTTTATTTACATTTTGTCCTGCCTGTAGTCTCCTTCGTGGCGGTTGACTGTATTTACAGCTTTATTTACGTTTTGTCCCGCCTGGAGTTTCCTCCGTGTCGGTTGATAGCTTTTACAACTTTATTTATATTTTTGATCCCCCATGGAGGTGCTTCGCGGTTGGTGATCATGTCTATATATATATATATTTATAGCTTTTATATATATACCTGCTTACTGCTTTCATACAAATTGCGGTATCATGTGCGCCTAGGAATCATGTGATCATAGATTCATCCCATTGGATCTAGATTCGATTACCCGTGATGGACATTTTCAGCTGTAAGCAGCTTGTAAATTATTCTGCGTTGTCTGAATTTCCTCAGATGGTTTCCATACCCACGAGGAAGTCGGCATTATTTTGTATATTATTTTCGTACGGATGCCTCACATCTGTCAAATAAAATCAATCAAGCCGAACACTTAATAAAATGGGAGTGTAAAAGGTCTCAATTACTATTGAGCATCAAGGTTTGAAAAACCTCTTTTATAAAACATTACTGCCATATCTTGCTTAAAATTGAAATTTTACATAAATTCAAACCCTATGTATATAGGTGCTTAACGAGGCCTCGCGACTACTTCCAAATAACAAAGACATTGACCCCACACACACATTCAGGATAATAGTTTCTTGAAAAGAGGCGGCCACCGTGGTAAAAGCGGATGTCGGGGTGCCTAACACCTTCCTTCCAGCATAACCAAGTCCCCGGACCCTAATGAATCTCGGTTTCACCGAAATTGCACATTTATGATATCACATCATCGGGTCAATGTGCAAACCTTTTCTCGGTTGTGTTGGTACAACCATTTAAAAAACCAACTGGCAACTCTTAACAATCCCATCGTCGACATTATACATGTCGGACCTTTTTCACTTATTTTTTCAAACAAATCTCACCTAAAATGAGAACACCAAAGACCAAGTAACGGAAAGGGACATTCAAAAATCCCGACGTCGACAAGTGGCGACTCTGCTGGGGACTCCAGTAAGAGGACATAAGCCACTACTACAATCTTTTAAAAACTATTATCTGCTTGTGTGTGGATGTTGCATTTACATTTGATGAATGTTTACGAATGCATTTCCTTATTGCACTTAGTGCTTCGCACCATAACTGCTTGTGATATTAGTGCTTCGTACCATATCTGCTTGTGATATTAGTGCTTCACACATGTCATCATTTTCATACGGTGAGACGCAATGAATGTGAATGTATATTGTGTGGTCCCTCCACCAGGAGGCTATCCCGTCGGTGTTTGATTACTGGACTCGTGAGAAGACTAATTCTTTGAGGCTCAAGAAAGGCACCACCCAAATTCGCTCCAATTGAAAGACCGGATAAACTTCCCGTCAAGTAGATTGCGATGATTTGGAACCTTCATGCCAAAAAGCCGTGAGAGTAACCTAAGATAGGTCAGCCTCTGATAAACCCATAACGGAGGAAAGTCTCTTCATGCTCTCATTTTAAATTACTTGTAAACACAATTACTTGTAATTACATTGCATATACATCTCCATGTAATGATAAATATGAAGAAATGTGTACACATACATATTAACATGCTACAAACAGCTGACATCCATTTTCCAGGATAAAATTCCTAAAATGGACACATCACATAGCATGTTATTATACACATTCCCTAAAGACTAAACTATACAAGTCTTTCGCAGGGAACCAATCGGACCTACTACCCGGTCAAAGTCCAAAAAGGCTACAGGCCTACAGTCAATGATGTCGTCATCCGACCAGAATTAACTTAATCCAGTTTCTCGCAAAGAATTCGACGGATTAAGCAAACAAATTATAGATTTGGTTGTTCTGCTCTAAGAACTACACCAGTCTAATCAGGGTCCAAAAATACCCGTACATGCTGAATCCTCCACACAAGGGGGAACCCAGGTCATTATAAAACCTGAACCGCAGTTGCATACGACCAACAAAACTCATGATGCTGCCCATCCCATTGAAGACCCAGACACTGGTGACATCAAAAAGAAAATCCTCCAAATGGAAGAGACTCTTCGTGCTATCAAAGGAATTGGAACAAATGAAAGTGTTTCATATGCTGATTTGTGTATTTTCCCTAGTGTTCATTATCCAAAAAAGTTTAAAACTCCTAACTTTGAAAAATATGAAGGGTTAGGAGATCCTTACATACATTTAAAGGTGTTTATTGGAGAACTTGGATCTTATGCAGAGGATGAAAAACTCAGAATGCAATTATTCAAAAACAGTCTAACTGGAGAAGCCCGTTCGTGGCACACAAGATTAGACAACTCCAAAATCCATAGATGGGAAGAGCTAGCACATGTTTTCCTCACTCAATACAACTTTTAAACTCAGATGGCTCCTGATCGGTATCAAATTACTAAGATCAAGAAAGCGATCTAACGAGTCTTCAGAGAGAGTATGCTCGAGAGGTGGAGACGCTGGTCGCCCAAGTTAGTCCTTCCATGGCGATGAGAATCGAGAGATGGTCATGACTTTCATAGACATATAAGAAGCGCCTTTCTATGAAAGAGTTTTAGTCAGCATCGGCAAACCATTTTCTGAAATGGTCAAACATGGGGAGATGGCTGAGATGGGATTGAAGTCCAGATAGATTCAAGACCTCGCTGTACTCAAAGCTATTGCTGATCACATCCAATCCAATAATTATGGAAACAACCCCCAGAGGGTCCATAAAAAGAAAGAGGAAGATGCTTCCCTGATACTACAGGGTCAAAAAGACAATCAAAACATGCATATTCAAAGGAGAAACTACACTACCTTTCAAGCATAGTCTACGAACCCTCCAATACCAAAAGTGGAGAAGTTAAACACCCTCGAGTGTTTACACCCTTAGGGGATAGGCTCGAGAAAATTCTCACTCTTCTGACAACATAAAAGAAAATTACGCATCTTCTTCCACCATCCAACCCTAATGGACGGGGTTTCAATGCTGCTCGGAAATGTGTTTATCATGCCGGGGCACTTGGACATGATACTCAGGATTGTTGGGCCTTGACACACAAGATCCAGGACCTGATAGACAACAGGGAGATTGTGGTCACCAAACCAGATCAACCTCACGTTCAAGACAACCCTCTTCCTCAGCATAAAGAAGAAGAGGTTAACATGATAAATTGGAGTAATGGACATAATTCCAATTTAAGTTGTGAATTATCGATGACCCTAAAAGACGGTGATGACAAATGGGATTATGCGAAGTTCCGGTTCACAATGGAACGAAAGATAAAAGCTTTAGGCAAGAAAATTGATCAATTGGAGGAACTGGTGACTTATCAGCATCAAGTGACACGTCAGTTAATCAGCCAGGAGCATGCCAGTCACCTATCTCTCATCACGAATATGCCCTTGTCACTTTCAAAAAATGAAGTGCTGGAAGACAAAGTGACAAAGAGAGCAAATGCCAAGGCCCATCGGGATTTTGCCAACAAAAGGGAATTCACCTATTTGGGCTAACCTATGGAGGGAATTCTTCAAATGTTAATCAATGAAGGAAGGATCAATTCCCTTCTACCTCCAATCAAACCCCGTTCAGGGCAGTACAACTCTAATGGAGTATGTCAATATCACTCCCAGTCTCGCGGTCACATCACAGAAGAATGATGGTCACTCTACCACCTTATCCAAAATCTAATTGACAGTGGTGTCCTGCACTTAGCAGACGACGATACTGTGTTACGTGCAAGTGAGAATTCATGCCCTACTAAGTGGAAGAGTGTGGTAGCAGTCATATCCACTGAAACTGATAGGGTTAACAAATCACTCGCAATGCCAACAATTCAACTCAAGGGAAGCAACAATCCTTTGAAAGTGGCCACTCCCGAGCCAATCAACTTGTCGTGCAGAGCACAATATCCTATTGTTAGCTTGCGCACAGTTCCGTGGAATTATGGAGAAGGTGAAGGATCCACCTCACATATAACTGCTACACTGTTGAAGGAAAATCCACTGTATCTTCCCCAACGGGTGATGAAGCCTACCATCAAATCAAAGGGGAAAATACCCATGGAAAATATTGAAAAATTCCTCCACACTATGGGTCATCACAAAGCTAAGGTGGTTTCAAGCTTAAAAGAAGCTCCACAAAAAATCAATTCTAGACTTGGTCTTAACTTCTGAGAATCACCGGAAGATCTTGTTGAAGTTTTTAGTAGAAGCCTATCTACCAACATCAGTTGATACGAAAAAGTTTCAACATCTGGTTGATCACATTTTCAACAACAATGTGATATCCTTCACTGATGATGACATCTGCTTAGAAGGAACCCTGGCGTTCGCAAGTCGTTGCACATTGCGGTCTTGTCCTTTGGATACATGGTAGCTGGAGTCTTAATAGATGGAGGTTCCTCTCTGAATATCTGTCCATACACTACCTTGGTGAAGATGAATATCAATCTCAACCGAATTCGGAGTAGCCATACTATCATCAAAGCTTTTGATGGAGCACGTCGGAATTCGGTCGGAGTAATTGAACTGCCAATAGAAATTGGTCCTCATACATTCTGCGTATCTTTCCATGTGCTCAAGAAATATTCAGGATACAACCTATGTAGGGTTTCGACACAGAAACACACAGCGGAAAGAGAACAATTCAAACCAAATTCGAAACCCTAAACAGGATCCATGCGAAAAACAGTTAATTTAGTGATTAGAAATTATACCGATTAAGAAAGCGATTAAACGATGCGTTCGAATCTCCAACGCAATTCGAACGAACTGCGTCTCTACGGTATCCACACAAACGCTCCACGAATCGTCCTACGATCTGCAGAAGAAGGAATCACGGTACTAGCCACCAAGGATGAGGATTTTCAAAACTATTTTCTATAGTCTCTCTCTAAGAGCGACTAGGGTTTTTGTTTTGATTAACTTTCCAAAGACGCTGATATATCATATATATATAGCAATAAATCGGAATTAATCAAAACCCTAATCTAATTAAAATAAAATCCGAATTTATATATATATATATATATATATATATATATATATTATATCTTAATGAAGTCTTACTTAATTAATATATATACATATATAAAGCATCCTTTTAATTTAAATTAAGTGATTTAAATACTATCAATCATATTGATATATTTAAATTCTTACAATTTAAATTAATTCCCTTTAATAACGTTTTTTTGTGTGTGACCTATATAGGTTATTTGTGACATCCCATATTTTTAGAAATTATAAATGAGAATTTTATAAATAAAAGTATTTATTATGAGATATGTTGGGTGTAAGTATGTGTATGTCATATATTGTAGAATATGTGAATTGATGTGAAGAGAATGTTATATATTAATTTTAATATATATAAATATTTAATTAAATTATTTATTGAGTTAAATAAATAAATTTTGTTTTGATTATAGAGTAATGTAATTAAGTGTAGCATTAATTAAATGAATATTTAGTATTTAATTTAATTAATATAATAATTTTATGTTATAGTTCTAATTTAATTGAGATAATTAAATTAGATGAGTTATGTGATGATTGTTACACAAAAAAATTATATTTTACAAGTAAATATAATTATGCGACAATTTGATGAGATTGATTGATGTTAAGCTATTGATTAATTAAAATAATGAGTATTTGCCAAACACGGTCTTAGGCTTTTCAAGTTCAAATTGGTGTAACGTATGTATTAACTAGTAATTAGTATATATATTAATTACTAGGAGTTACATATATTATATATTACTAGTATTGTATATTATATGTATATACTACAAGTTAGTATGTTAGTTTTAGAAAACAAACCAAAGAAAGAAGAAAAGAGTTAGAGAGAGTTGTAGGAGAAGAAGAAGATGAAGAAAAAGAAGAAGAAGGGAAATCTTTGAGAAGACAAAACAAGCACCATCATCATCATCTCCATCTCACTCTTAAATTCATACTAATAAACTTATAATCTAAATTCATTGTTTTAATTATATTTTTATGTTCTTCATAATGTAGATAATTCTTATGTAGAAGTTGTATTGAGAAATTGAGAGAGATAGAGAGAAATAGAGGAATTGAGATGAGCTAGAAGAAGAAGAAAAAAAAAACTAGAAGAAGGTAACTTCTAAACTCTTATTTAATCCTTGATTTTTTTTGGTAGATTTATGTTCTAGGGTAGTAGATCATGCTTAATCTGTTTGTATTGGTTTAATCTTGGATTATCAAGAATCAAACAAGACGATTCAAGAAAGAAAATGAAATGGAAAGAAAATTTGAAGAACAAAATTCGTAGGTTTTTAGTAATTATGGACATATCTTGTGAAATTCATACATCTTTGGGTATAATGAGTTAGAAAGTGAGCCTTATATCAAATCGAAGATATGGAAGTAAGCTATATTCTGAAAGTGGAATCACATGAAAACTCTTTGTAGATTTCTTGAAATGTCTGTTTTAGTAAGGCTTGTCCGAAAGGAAAATAATCTGTCCAGAAAATCAAAACTGTTACGGTTTCTAACTTTGAAAAATTCATATAAATTCGTGTGTTTTGAATCTGAAGAAACTTAAAACTGCACTATTGTAGATATGGAAGTTTACTAGCTAGACTCGTGAGATATAAATCTGAAGAAACTTAAAACTGCACTATTGTCCGAAATAAATTGTTTAGTAAGGATGTCCAGAAAATGAAATTTTCTAGACTGGTTGATGAATTACAGAATCTGGTTTAGATGGTTAAGGGTCTTACTTTAAGGCCTAGATGAGGTTGTAGTACACTGAATAAGGGTTAATTCTATATAAGAAGGAACAAAAACGGACATGTAACGAACAAGTTACGTTAAAAACGAAAACAACATTTTGTTAAAGAAATTGTGAAGATGAGTTTTATAATTCTGTTTGAATTAAGATTTTGGGTGATGATATATTTTGATGATTAAAAATATGTTTTGACATATGTAATGAGTATAGATATGTGTTATCATATTCTATGCATAATTAACCATTGAAGATCAAGAGTTGAGATAAGTTAATGTGTGCACATAACGTGCTCGATAAAATGCCTAAGAGTAATAGTGTTTTCTAAACATTGGTATACAAAGTGTCTAACTAATGGATAATATTGTATATCTATGTATGAAAAGATGATAATACAAGAATAATAATGGAAAAAATCGAAAAGGGTAATTTTTGATTTATGATGGAAAATTAAACATGTAAACAATGTGTTGAATATGCATTTTTGAAAACAAAGTGGTATAATAAAATGGTGTGATATATGCACATTAAACTACAAGTGTGATAGTCTAGCATGTATGGTGATGAAAATGAAAAATAAAACCGATTTGCATATAAAATAGTTTGATGTCTATAAAGACATTATAAAGGATAACAAGATAAAGTAAGGTCTTAGAATAAATTTGACCATGAGATTGAGTATTGATTTTATTTATTATCAATCTCCCATACAGTGTAGGTTGTGCAAGGACGTGAAGTATTAGCGTGTTGGTAAAACACCGGTAAAGGCAAGTCTTTCAGTTCCTTTTTGCTATGTGAACTTGATGATGAACTACTTTAAAATTTCAGTGTATGATGTATTATATATATCAAAAGTATGAAATGTGAAAGTCAATCTATGACTATGATGATTGAGCTATGAATGATGATTGAGTAAGAAACTCAATCTTTATAATTGTTATGTGAACTATAACATGTATGCTATGTTTGTTTATGATTATTCTTGTATGTTGAGCATGTTATTATATGCTACGTGATGCATGAAAACTGTTAGATTTTGCTGAGCTGTCGACCTCATTCTTGGAAATAACCATTTTTGCAGATTCAAGAGATTTCAAGTGTAATTTATGTCTTACTTGATTGTTATGGATCAAAAGTGATATATGAAGATTTAATATGCTAGCTAAGTTGTTATTCTTGTAAACCATGTCTAATGTTTTGAATAATGTATTAATGTTGAATTGTAATATTGTTTTGCGAATGTAAATTATTGTAGTATTAAAATGATTCTGAGATATTTAGATGTAAAGGTTGTAGGTTTTGGGAACGAGGATAGTTTGTAATAGAAAATTTTAATTATTCCTCAAATTTCAATGGTTGTATTATCGTTTAATGATATAAAATTAGAGGTTGAATGTATTATTAACGACCGAAGTCGAGAATTAAATTGTATGAATTTCGGGGTCGTTACAGTTGGTATCAAAGCTTATAGGTTAGAAACCTTAGGTAAGAGTACCTTAGGCTATAACCTTAGAAAAGGAAGGTGAATATAATGAAAGCATAAGCTCAAATAGAGTTTGAACAATAAGAAGTAATTTAAGAAATGTATAAAGAAGGGATTAAAAACATGCGTGAGAGGATTCAAAGAAGAATCTCGCAAAGTTACGGGGTTACCCAACTCCAATAATATGGATGTAAGGTGATAATAAATAGACAGTATCTATAAGAAGAGAATGATAAATAAGTTAAGAATAAAAGTTATAGTTAAGTATGGTATAGTTGTACTCTTGAAGAGTTGATGTATGGTATCCGGGCTAAACGATTCCTTCATAAAGCGTAGAGGTATATCTGAACTAGAAACTCGAACCTAGTTTGTTGGTTGTTTGTGGGAAACCACTCGTGCACATATTGAAACTATTAGAGACTCGATGTGTACCAAGTTTAGAAAATGGATACGTATGATAAAAATGTGGAACTCGATTGGAATGTTAAACAATGTAAATGAAGTTGGAAATTCTTAAAGCAGGAATTGTTATATAAACAAGAAGATTCAAAGAAGAATCTTGAAGAGATATGTAGATAAGAAATAGGAGTTACCTAACTCCAATAGCCAAGATAACGAATAATGTCGTAAATGAAAGGAAAGAAAGGGGATCGTAAAACAAAACGATCACAAGTTAACAAAAGAATTTTAAGAGAGATGATTATAGAATAAGATCACGACGTGATCTGTTTAAGTTATAAAAGGAAGATGGTTTGTAATGGTTGAATGATTATAGCTTGATGTTATGAAGATAATGTACTATGATAGTACGAGATAAACTCATGAGGAGTTATAGATGATGTGATACGAGGAATTCGTATCGAGCAAAGAGCAAGTTATAAGCAAGATAGACTTAGGAGGGATTTCAATTGAGTACTCAGGTGGTGGCTGAGTTGTACAAACCTTTGTATGGGTGAGAGTTTTGTGCTTGCACTTAGTTTATCACATTGATAATCATTTGAAATGTCACGCTATTTGTTATATGCCTGTTGAGAAGGTGATTCTTTTCTCATGTGTATAACAGATAGGTAGAGTATAGTTAGAGAATATTATCAGGTTATGTGCAAGTTCTTAAAACTCATACTTATGGTAGGTTCGTGACTCATAATTATATGGTATGTTTTTGAACCCCTCAGTGAATGGATGCCTATGGTCTGACTAGGATAAGTTCTTAAACTCATATGATTGTGGCAAGTTCACGAACTCATAACATTGTGGTAAGTTTGATTTAGGTGGGTATAGATAAGTGTGAATTGAGTATTGAGGATGATAGGAAAAGATAGACCTATTAAGCAATGGATCATTATAGAAAGTGGAGTTGATGGTGGAAGCATAGGTATTCTAAATCTACTAGATATGCTAGACTTTCGAAATTTATTGACTTCATGCTGATGTTTACACTTTTATTTTCTTGAAAAACATAGGATCAACTGATGGAACCAATGAGTTTTAACAACAATACTGTTATTCGTATGTCTATGCTATTTGCTTCAACTAGACAAAAATGATTTGCAATATATCAAAATGTATTTTATATCATTAATGCATTATGTAACCTGGTGCAAAGATGATAAAAATGACGGAGTCATCAATGCGATATTACTAGTGTTGGATGTGATCTAAGGATCGTCAAATTTACTATGGTATGATGTAGTATGATAAAATCACCAAATAGCGGAATCCTCAATCTGATTTGTAAATAAAGATGCGATATCGTGACGTCATAAAAAGATTTTTGAGATTTCTTTAAGATATGAGAATACATATGTATGTATATGTATATGTATATTTTGGTTGATGTCCGAATTGTTGTAGAGGTCTATGCTATTTGATTCAGCTAGACAAATATTGAAAGATATTCATGAAATTCAAAAGTTTCTTGAGAAGTTATGCCAAACCAAATTGTTTTGGTGCAGATTCAGATGTTGAAAAGCTAAGATGAACCACCCTATTATTAGGGGTTACGTTTAGTTTTATACTTTACGTTGAAATGTTTGTATACAATACATGTACAATAGGTTGATCACCTAGAGTACTTACGGAGGGTGTTTTCAGTCTTTGTGATTGATAAACATTCTGCCAAAGAGGGTTTAAAGTGTGAAGAACCGGGGGTGAAGGACTATTAAACCTAGAGAATAGAGTTCATCGTCTTGTGACCCTCAACATGATTTGGAATCTTTTACATTCCCGTGTTATTCGTACTACTTCCCAATTATTGAACAATTGTGGAAGATTCTTGTTATTCTGGAAGATGGAAGTGAAAAAAGAAAGTATTCCTTAGAAAGAAGTAAGTCATAAAATGCGACACTAAATGATGGATATGTTGAATAAGTGAAAAAGGAAATTTTGAAGTGAGAAGGATATGAGTTATCAAAGAATAATGTGAAACTTTTAATAAAAAAGTTTAATAATTGTAGAATGTTGTTTGTGGAAAGAAAGTGGTTATAGAAACCAATGAATGAATGAAGTAGTGACATAAAAATCTACTTTGATAGATTGAATGAATAAAGATTATAAAATAATAATAAAAAAATCGAGGAAGAAATTCTTAGAAGAAGGGGTGAATGTAATGTCCCGAGAGTTTGATCATATAATATATGATAATGATCCTTAGAGAAAGATAATGAACAGATCAAAGAATATGTAATACTCAAATATAATTGAGTCTAAGTAAATGTTATGAAATAAAACTTATAAGAATTTATTATCAAGAATGGTGAGAGTAGAAAATACAAAACCTATATTAAGGTAATGTGTTAAAGTTATTCAATGAATAGATTTGAGGAAAACCTGAGTAAGGTAGGGTTTCGGTGATTCCAATGACGGAATCCTTATAAGGAGGGAAAGATGTGACATCCCTGATTTTTAGAAATTATAAATGAGAATTTTATAAATAAAAGTATTATTTATGAGATATATTGGGTGTGAGTATATGTATGTCATATATTGTAGAATATGTGAATTGATGTGAAGAGAATGTTATATATTAATTTTAATATATATAAATATTTAATTGAATTATTTATTGAGTTAAATAAATAAATTTTGTTTTGATTATAGAGTAATGTAATTAAGTGTATGATTAATTAAATGAATATTTAGTATTTAATTTAATTAATATAATAATTTTATGTTATAGTTCTAATTTAATTGAGATAATTAAATTAGATGAGTTATGTGATGATTGTTACACAAAAAAATTATAATTTACAAGTAAATATAATTATGTGACAATTTGATGAGATTGATTGATGTTAAGCTATTGATTAATTAAAATAATGAGTATTTGCCAAACATGGTCTTAGGCTTTTCAAGTTCAAATTGGTGTAACCTATGTATTAACTAGTAATTAGTATATATAATAATTACTAGGAGTTACATATATTATATATTACTAGTATTGTATATTATATGTATATACTACAAGTTAGTATGTTAGTTTTAGAAAACAAACCAAAGAAAGAAGAAGAGAGTTAGAGAGAGTTGTAGGAGAAGAAGAAGATGAAGAAAAAGAAGAAGAAGGGAAATCTTTGAGAAGACAAAACAAACACCATCATCATCATCTCCATCTCTCTCTTAAATTCATACTAATAAAGTTATAATCTAAATTCATTGTTTTAATTATATTTTTATGTTATTCATAATGTAGATAATTCTTATGTAGAAGTTGTATTGAGAAATTGAGAGAGATAGAGAGAAATAGAGGAATTGAGATGAGCTAGAAGAAGAAAAAAAAACCAGAAGAAGGTAACTTCTAAACTCTTATTTAATCCTTGATTTTTTTTGGTAGATTTATGTTCTAGGGTAGTAGATCATGCTTAATCTGTTTGTATTGGTTTAATCTTGGATTATCAAGAATCAAACAAGAGGATTCAAGAAAGAAAATGAAATGGAAAGAAAATTTGAAGAACAAAATTCGTAGGTTTTTAGTAATTGTGGACATATCTTGTGAAATTCATACCTCTTTGGGTATAATGAGTTAGAAAGTCAGCCTTATATCAAATCAAAGATATGGAAGTAAGCTATATTCTGAAAGTGGAATCACATGAAAACTCTTTGTAGATTTCTTGCAATGTCTGTTTTAGTAAGGCTGGTCCGAAATGAAAATAATCTGTCCAGAAAATCAAAACTGTTGCGGTTTCTAACTTTGAAAAATTCATATAAATTCGTGTATTTTGAATCTGAAGAAACTTAAAACTTCACTATTGTAGATATGGAAGTTTACTATCTAGACATGCGAGATTGAGCCATTTTATGGACCGAATCATGTCCGAAATAAATTGTTTAGTAAGGATGTCCAGAAAATGAAATTTTCTAGACTGGTTGATGAATTACAGAATCTGGTTTAGATGGATAAGGGTCTGACTTTAAGGCCTAGATGAGGTTGTAGTACACTGAGTAAGGGTTAATTCTATATAAGAAGGAACAAAAACGGACATATAGCGAGCGAGTTACGTTAAAAAGCGAAAACAACGTTTTGTTAAAGAAATTGTGAAGATGAGTTTTATAATTCTGTTTGAATTAAGATTTTGAGTGATGATATTTTTTGATGATTAAAAATATGTTTTGACATATGTAATGAGTATAGATATGTGTTATCATATTCTATGTATAATTAACCATTGAAGATCAAGAGTTGAGATAAGTTAATGTGTGCACATAACGTGCTCGATAAAATGCCTAAGAGTAATAGTGTTTTCTAAACTTTGGTATACAAAGTGTCTAACTAATGGATAATATTGGATATCTATGTATGAAAAGATGATAATACAAGAATAATAATGGAAAGAAATCGAAAAGGGTAATTTTTTATTTATGATGGAAAATTAAACATGTAAACAATGTGTTGAATATGCATTTTTAAAAACAAAGTGGTATAATAAAATGGTGTGATATACGCACATTAAACTACAAATGTGATAGTCTAGAATGTGTGGTGATGAAAATGAAAAATAAAACCGATTTGCATATAAAATAGTTTGATGTCTATAAAGACATTATAAAGGCTAACAAGATAAAGTAAGGTCTTAGAATAAATTTGACCATGATATTGAGTATTGATTTTATTTATTATCAATCTCCCATACAGTGTAGGTTGTGCAAGGACGCGAAGTATTAGCGTGTTGGTAAAACACCGGGTAAAGGCAAGTCTTTCAGTTCCTTTTTGCTATGTGAACTTGATGATGAACTACTTTAAAATTTCAGTGTATGATGTATTGTATATATCAAAAGTATGAAATGTTAAAGTCAATCTATGACTATGATGATTGAGCTATGAATGATGATTGAGTAAGAAACTCAATCTTTATAATTGTTATGTGAACTATAACATGTATGCTATGTTTGTTTATGATTATTCTTGTATGTTGAGCATGTTATTATATGCTACGTGATGCATGAAAACTGTTAGATTTTGCTGAGCTGTCGACCTCATTCTTGCAAATAACCATTTTTTCATATTCAAGAATTCAAGGTAACGCTATGTGCTACTTGATTGTTATGGATCAAAAGTGATATATGAAGATTTAATATCCTAGCTAAGTTGTTATTCTTGTAAACCATGTCTAATGTTTTGAATAATGTATTAATGTTGAATTTTAATATTGTTTTGCGAATGTAAATTATTGTAGTATTAAAATGATTCTGAGATATTTAGATGTAAAGGTTGAAGGCTTTGGGAACGAGGATAGTTTGTAATAGAAAATTTTAATTATTCCGCAAATTTCAATTGTTGTATTATCGTTTAATGATATAAAATTAGAGGTTGAATGTATTATTAACGACCGAAGTCGAGAATTAAATTGTATGAATTTTGGGTTCGTTACATTATTATTAAGTTGGCAATAATTTTAAAATCATATTATAAAATTATAAACAGTGAGCGACATCTAGTAATGCATCACTGCTACCCAAGTAATAATAAGATCGATGATTCTATGCAACCTTTTCGTGACCAAGGTTTTAATGTAATTTAATCCTTTTAACCTTAATATCCTGGATTAAACTCGAGTCATGGAATGTGTCATACTCTTCATAATTTAATCTGAGTTTTCTTGATCAATGAGTAGACTATATGAAACAAATCAATATTTGAGCATGGCCATGCATTTCATAGTCCTACTCAATCAAGAGGCCTATGGATATCACCCCTAATATATAGGATGGTTAAATTCCATCTAGATCACTCATATTCCTCACACGATTCATGAGGTACCAAATAATCACCTTTATAGTCCACCCTAATAAAGGTGACATTTGTGAAATCAAAGTACATAAATTCTCGTGTAGAAATATAGTGATTTAAGGTCGGAGGACCATTACATCATTGTCACTATGAGAATCGCTAATGACACTTCGATGCTCCACATAGAATTCTCATGGTGGGTCTGTCCACTACATCGTTCTCTAACACATACCTATGCATTGACTTAATATCTCATATATTTATGACCAATGAGATTTGGTCATCAATCAATCCATATACTAGTCTCAATGAATCATTGTTGTCCTATTAACAATGGTACTCGACTAGGGACATTTAAGAGCAATGATACTAATTGTAATTATATAATCTCATGTTCAAGTCACATACTTGAAACTATATAAATTGTATCACTATTCTAAGGAATTTTATTATGTTAACATTTATATAACGCATTAAATAAAACCATAATAAAATCATTCATTTATTTAAACAAATATAATATCAAAATGTTAAGCAATTATACCAAATAATTGGCCTCTAGGGCATAAACTATAACAATCTCCCACTTGCACTAGAGCCAATCACTCATGTATCTAATACTCATGGAACTAGTGTGATCGTTGTGCTTCTGCTGCGACAAAGCCTTGGTCAGTGGATCTGCAACATTATCATCTGTTGGCACTCTTCCTATATGTACATCTCCTCTATCAATGATTTCACGGATGAGATGGTACCGCCTAAGTATATGCTTGGATCGTTGGTGAGATATGGGTTCCTTAGCCTGTGCAATGGCTCCAATATTATCACAGTATAGAGCAACCGGATCAACAATGGTTGGAACAACACCAAGTTCAGTGATGAACTTTTTAATCCATACAGCCTCCTTGGTTGCACTAGAAGCAGCAATATACTCAGCCTCTATTTTAGAATCAGCTACTATCTCTTGCTTTGAACTTTTCCAGCTAACAGCACCACCATTAAGGCAAAACACAAAACTTGACTGAGACTTATAGTCATCATTGTCAGTTTGGAAACTAGGATCTGTGTAACCCTTTACTGCCAGTTCGTCTTTACCTCCATATACCAAGAATGAATCCTTAGTCCTTTTCAGGTACTTGAGGATATTCTTGGATTCTTTGTCTAATGACCTTCACTGGATTCGATTGGTATCGCTTCGTCATGCTCAAGCATCTGAGACATCACAGACGATTACATATCATTGCATGCATGATAGATCCAATTGCCGAATCAGAAGGGATCTTTCTCATACGCTCCTCATCATCTTGTGATTTAGGACATTGGGCCTTAGAGATCTTTACACCATAAGTCACGGGTAATTTTCCTCTTTTTGCCTCTTGTATGCTGAACCGTTTCAACACTTTATCAATATATGTACTTTGACTTAAGTAGAACATTTTCTCGATCTATCTCTATAGATCCACGATACCTAAAATGTAAAGATCGCCCAAATCTTTCATGGAGAAACATTTTCTTAACCATGTTTTTACAGCCTGTAAGGAAGGAATGTCATTCCCAATAATTAATATGTCATCAACATATAATACTAGGAATGTGACTCCCACTAACCTTCTTATATACACAAGGTTCATCTTCATTTTTAATAAAGCCAAATTCTTTGACTGCTTCATCAAATCGAAGATTCTAACTCCGAGAGGCTTGCTTCAATCCATAAATGGATCGTTGCAGCTTACATACCTTTCTAGCATCCTTTGGAGTGACAAAACCCTCAGGTTGTGTCATATACACATCCTCAAGGAGATTTCCGTTAAGGAAAGCAGTTTTGACATCCATCTGCCAGATTTCGTAATCATAAAAAAGCTGCAATAACAAGTAAGATCACGATGGATTTAACCATTGCCCTTTGGAGAGAAGGTTTCATCATAGTCAACACCTTGAATTTGTTTGAAACCTTTTGCTACCAGTCGGCCTTTATAGGTTTGTACATTACCATCCATGTCGGTTTTCTTTTTGAAAACCCACTTGCGCCCAATTGGTTTTACCCCTTCGAGTGGATCAACTAGAGTCCGTACTTGGTTAGTATACATGGAGTCCAACTCAGATTTCATGGCTTCAAGCCATTTCTCAGAATCTAGTCCATTCATAGCTTCTTGGTAGGAAGCAGGCTCATCTTGATCTATGAGCATCACATCACCGTTTTGAGTTACGAGATATCCATAATATCTCTCAGACTCTTGGCGTGTCCTACTAGATCTACGAATGACTTGTGTAATTTGAGCAAGTTCACTTTCCACAATATCTTGTGGTTCCTTCTCACGTTCCAACTCAGGTTCAATGATATTTTGTGGTTCTCGAATTTCTTTGAGTTCTACTTTCCTCCCACTGTTTCCTTTAGAGACAAATTCTCTTTCTAGACAAATACTAGTTCGAGTAACAAACACCTTGTTCTCAGAAGGTTTGTAGAAATAATACCCTTTTGTTTTCTTTTGGTTTCCCACAAAATTACATTTGTCAGATTTGGGTCCAAGCTTGTCAAAATCCCGACGTTTTACGAACACCTCTAAACCCCAAATCTTCATGAACAACATACTAGGACGTTTCCCAGTCCACATCTCATATGGTGTCTTCTGAACCGTCTTTGTAGGAACACGATTAAGTGTGAATGCAGCTGTCTTTAGGGCATGACCCCAGAGGCTAATTGGAAGATCTGCATGACTCATCATTGATTGTACCATGTCCAACATGGTTCGATTCCTCCTCTCAGATACATCATTCCATTGTGGTGTTCCAGGTGGAGTGAGATGTGATATAATACCACACTCCTTTAGAAGGTCATCAAAGTCTTGGCTTAAGTATTCACCTCCTCGATCGGATCGAAGGGCTTTTATGCTTTTGCCAAATTGGTTTTGAACTTCACTCTTGAATTCCTTGAACTTTTCAAAGGATTCAGATTTGTGTCTCATAAGATATACATATCTATATCTACTAAAGTCGTCAATAAATGTAATGAAGTAATAAAACCTACTTCTTGCTAACGAACTCATGGAGCCACATACATCACTATATATAAGTCCCAATACATCGCTAGCCCGTTCACTGTGTCCAGTGAAAGGGGCTTTAGTCATCTTTCCTAATAAATAAGACTCGCATTTCTCATATGATTCAAAATCAAATGAATCGAAGAACCCATCTTTATAGAGTTTGGATATGCGTTTCTCATTTATATGGCCTAAACGACAGTGCCAGAGATATGTCGGATTTGAATCATTTGATTTAAATCGTTTTGTATTTATGTTATAGATAGGCATTTCTAAATCAAGAATATAGAGACCGTTAAACAATTGTGCAACACCATAACAAATATCATTTAAGTAAAACAAACAACGATTGTTCTTTATTATAAATGAAAAACCTTTCTTGTCCAAAGAAGAAATAGAAATAATATTTTTGCTTATAGTAGGCACAAAAAAATAATCTTCTAATTCTAAAACTAGCCCAGTGGGAAAAGATAAATGATAAGTTCCTACGGCCAGTGCAACAACTTTTGCTCCATTCCCAACTCGTATGTCAACCTCTCCTTTCGCCAAAGTCCTATTCCTTCGGAGTCCCTGCACATTAACACAAATGTGAGAACCACATCCAGTATCCAATACCCATGATGTAGAAGTAGACAAGTTGACTTCTATAACATATATACCTGAATCAGAAGTCGTACTTCCTTTCCTTTTCTTCACTTCTTCCAAATAAGCATGACAGTTACTCTTTCAGTGTCCAGGTTTTCCACAGAAGTGACATTCACCTTCTTTAGCCACCCCACCTTTAGGTTTTAAAGCCTGTTTGGTTTTGGAATCGGGTTTCGCAAAAGATTTAGATCCTATCTTCTTCTTGCCTTTCCAATTTCCCTTAGCATTCCCCTTTTGCACCATCATTATAGGAGTAGGTCCTGCCTTTTTCATGTTATTGTCGGCAGTTCTTAACATGCTCAATAACTCAGTAAGGGGTTTCTCAATTTCATTCATAAGATAGTTCATAACAAATTGAGAGTAGCTGTTGTTCAAAGATTGTAAAACAAGATCACTTTGGGCTTACGGAGTGATTGGAAAAACCCAACCTATCAAGGTACTGAATATACCCAATCATTTTCAGCACATGTGGACCAACTGGATCACGTTCACCCATTTTGCAGTGATACAACGCCTTGCTTGTATCATACCTCTCCTGTCGATCATGCCCTTCGAACAATTTCTTGAGATGCTCGATCATCTCATAAGCATCCATCAACTCATGTTGCTTCTCAAGCTCAGCGTTCATGGTTGCTAGCATGACACAACTCAGGTCCAAAGCATCATCTTGATGCTTCTTGTAAGCATTATGCTCCGCACGTGGTGCAGTGACAGCTGGTGCTAAAGGAATGGGCCCATCAAGGACATATAGCTTGCGCTCTTGTTTGAGGACAATCCTCAAGTTCATATGCCAGTCAAGGAAATTAATTCCACTCAGCTTGTCCTTCTCAAGGACTGATCGTAATGAAAGACTATTTGTGTTGTTGTTGTTTGCCATTGATATCTACAATTTATAAGTGCAAAAAATAATAAGTCAAATTACAGAGTTGATATTATGTAATTGATAATAGTACATTCAAAATATACCTCCCACTATTTTATTCAAATTAATAGCCCTCATCATTAATTCAGAAAACATTTTCTATTAAATCTTTCTAGTGAGCCAAGGTCCATATTTCTTTATGACTTAAGTTAGCTTTGGCTAATCTCTTAAAACAAAATTTTTTAGGTAGACAACCCTTTTGTCAATTATATCATATATAACTCTTGGATAGATTGGTAAACAACATTTGTTTCTAGTCCATCTAATGGTACCAACCAAACTCTATGCCTTTAAGTCCACAATCCTATTGAGATAACTTAGTTAAGTCGGGCCCAATGATTTTAACATTTTGGATATCACAATTATCCTATCGCATCTTACCTAGATAAATAGGGTACTTTGCTTTGGCAAACCTACATCTATTGATCAAGGTCTTGATGAGTGTTATTCATTGGAAGGCATCTGATTTAGACTTAATAATTTAATGAGGGATTTTATTAAAAAAAAATTAGATCTCACCAATTTTAATCTTATTAAGCATGCACATTATTTATCATATCATATCGCATACAAGCATAATAAAGTGCAAAATTAAATGTGTCACAGTTATGGCCCAATCCACTGTCAATCTTTTCAAGCTAATGAAAGATTGAAGGTCAATCTAAGGTGGTAAAAGATCTTAAAATAAATAGCTTCCTTGGATCTTCATCATGCATGTGTCTCCTCTCCATCATCATCTTTCATCGTGTTCTCCATCTTGTCATCTTCATCTATTACAGATTATTACATGACATAAAGAAACCTCGAGTTACATTCGAGGGGATTTAGATGAGAAGAGAATATTACATTAGAATTTATAGAAAGGCACGACATGCAAGCCGTATTTCAAAACCAAAAACCCACTAACCTATGGGTCAAAAGGCCATAACTGTGCACCATCCATATCACAATAAGCACATAAAGATTTATATATATAATTAAAGAAAAGTATATATAACATATTGGGGTCACGACCATCATGCGCAACAACGGGTGGGGGGGGCGTCCAAGGGGGGGTCTCCCCCCTTGGCGGTGGTCTAGAATCATACATTTTAATCCACCAAAACACCCATAATAACAAATCATATGTGTCCGGTTTCGATTTAATCATATTAAAATGAATAACAGTACACCCAGAATTTATCATATATGTCCAGTTCCGATTAATCATATTAAAATGATTCTTCATGCTTCTAATCCGATTAGAACAGTTATATTGTTATTCCACCGATTAAAGATACGATTAACAGTATCATCATATATATTACCAGAATACACATACAACGGAATATCATATATTCAATTTCATATTGGTAAACATGCATCATCATATATTATATATATCGAATACAATTAAAACATGTAATCTGAATTAATCTTTTCGCAAGTAGCTCTGATACCACTGTAGGGTTTCGATATAGAAACGCACAGTGGAAATAGAACAATTTAAACCAAATTCGAAACCCTAAACAGGATCCATGCGAAAAATAGTTAATTCAGTGGTTAGAAATTATACCGATTAAGAAAGCGATTAAACGATGCGGTCGAATCTCCAATGCAATTCAAACGAACTGCGTCTCTACGGTATCCACACGAATGCTCCACGAATCGTCCTACGATCTACAGAAGAAGGAATCGCGGTACTAGCCACCAAGGATGAGGATTTTCGAAACAGTTTTCTCTAGTCTCTCTCTAAGAGTGGCTAGGGTTTTTATTTTGATTAACTTTCCAAAGACGTTGATATATCATATATATAGCAATAAATCAGAATTAATCAAAACCCTAATCTAATTAAAATAAAATCCAAATTTATATATATATATTATATCTTAATTAAGTCTTACCTAATTAATATATATACATATACAAAGCATCCTTTTAATTTAAATTCGTGATTTAAATACAATCAATCATATTGATATATTTAAATCCTTACAATTTAAAGTAATTCCCTTTTAATAACGTTCTTTGTGTGTGACCCTATAGGTTATTATTATTATTTGGCAATAATTTTAAAATTATATTATAAAATTATAAACAAAGAATGACATCTAATAATGCATCATCGCTACCCAAGTAATAATAAGATCGATGATTCGATGCAACCTTTTCGTGACCAATGTTTCAATGTAATTTAATCCTTTTAACCTTAATATCCTAGACTAAACTCGAGTCATGGAATGTGTCATACTCTTCATAATTTAATCTGAGTTTTCTTGATCAATGAGTAGACTATATAAAACAAATCAATATTTGAGCATGGCCATGAATTTTATAGTCCTACTCAATCAAGAGGCCTATGGATATCACCCCTAATATATAGGATGGTTAAATTCCATCTAGATCACTCATATTCCTCACACGATTCATGATGTACCCAATAATCACCTTTATAGTCCACCCTATTAAAGGTAACATTTGATGATATCAAAGTACATAAATTCTCGTGTAGAAATATAGTGATTTCAGGTCGGAGGACCATTACATCATTGTCTTTATAAGAATCGCTAATGAAACTTCGATGCTCCACATAGAATTCTCATGGTGGGTCTGTCCAGTACATCGTTCTCTAACAAATACCTATGCATTGACTTAATATCTCATATATTTATGACCAATGAGATTTGGTCATCAGTCAATCCACATACTAGTCTCAATGCATCATTGTTGTCCTATCAACAATGGTACTCGACTAGGGACATTTAAGAGCAATGATACTAATTGTAATTATATAATCTCATGTTCAAGTCACATACTTGAAACTATATAAATTGTATCACTATTCTAAGGAATTTTATTATGTTAACATTTATATAGCACAGTAAATAAAACCATAATAAAATCATTGATTTATTTAATCAAATATAATATCAAAATGTTAAGCAATTATATCAAATAATTGGCCTCTAGGGCATAAACTCTAACAACCTGCTCTTGGGACGACCATGGATTCACATAGCAGGGGTAGTCCCCTCCACTCTTCACCAATAGTTGAAATACATTATCAACAATAGCTTGGTCACGGTTAATCTTTGAACGGAGATTCCTCAAAGACGAGACATACCATTCATCAATGCCAATGTAGATGTGGAACCGGTCAGTTTTCATGCTTTGGAAATAAGCAACACCCAATACCATGCTATTGGAACGTCATTGCTCGAACCCAAGATTTTTACCGAGGTAATGTCGGCTACTCAAGAAATGATGTCATTGGGTCATAAACCAGGACAAGGGTTGGGTAAAGATTGTCAGGGTATCAAATACCCAATTCGATTAACCAAGCAAACTGGAACAGCTAGACTAGGCTATTCTGCCAGTTCTAGTCACAGGAATCCTCATAGGCATCAGCAGATTCCTTCAGCTTCAACCATGTGGCGTTTATCTTCGCTTTCAAGCTCTGAGTCCGCACAACCTCCTATAAAGGTGTCAGCCAGTGTCATGGCTATGTTATTTCCCAAACCGGTACCGGTAAAGGAGAAAGAAGTCTTTGTTCCAAATCCCGCAGTGGAAGAGGAGGAACGAAGAATCAAGCAAGACGTCATCCGAATGATGTCAGGCATACGCATCATCGTTCATGATGAACAAGCCAACAGATACACCCCAGACGATGATTGCCCATATGTAATGGCCATCATTCGGGACAGGGAGGATGATGACAATTCCTCCATCACTGCGGTCCACCCGGACTTTGCCCTTGCCAATTGGAACATCACTCCTTGCATTGGTCGTCAAGGGTAAAGCGGGCAGAAACTCTTTCTGCCCTGTAGATATAATAAATGCTTACTTTTCTATACAGTACTAGCAGTTTATTTTGCCAGTATATGCTAACACTGTGTATGATCAACACATTTCATATATACTAGGTAAAAGCATATTTTGTTTCAGGACTCTGAATTTAGGTTTGCATGTACTTGCTGATACGGTGAATCTTCTACACAAGAATTGTACCTTTGATGTAGAGATAAATTCAGCTTTGATAGATATACAGGATGACATTGAGGTGCCTCCAGAAATTCAAGAATGGGTCAAAGACAAACCTAAACCCAACCTTGATCAAACCACTTCTTTCAATCTCGGAACCTTAGAAAGTCCTAAGTTAATCCAGATTGGTTCAAACCTTACCCCAAACCAACGGAATGATATGGTTACACTATTAACCCAGTTCGAGGATGTGTTTGCATGGTCTCATGAAGACATGGTGGGTTTGTCCACTGACATTGTCCTTCATCTCCTTCCCATTAAAGAGGGATTTAAGCTAGTCAAGCAAAAGTTCAGGCGATTGAAACCTGAGTGGAGTTTAAAGGTAAAAGAAGAAATTATGAAACAATTTCAAGCTGGCATCATCATGGTGTTTACATATCCTTAGTGGATATCCAACATCATGCCCTTGCCTAAACCTGGAGGGAAGGTGCGAGTTTGCGTGGATTACCGGGACTTGAACAAAGCTTGCTTAAAAGATAGCTTTCCCGTGCCATTTATCCACATTCTCATTGAAAATACTGCGCAATACGACATGTACTCTTTTGCTGATTGCTTCGCAAGGTACCATCAAATCATGGTTGCTGAGGAAGATCATGAGAAAACTGCTTTCATCACGCCTTGGGGAACCTTTTGCTATAAACGGTTGTCATTCGGCCTCATCAATGCCGGAGCCACCTATCAATGAGCTATGATGGCTCTTTTCCACGACTTAATGCATAAAGAGATCGAGATCTACGTGGATGACATCATTTTCAAGTCCCAGAAGAAAGATAACCATATAGACCATCTCAAGAAGCTATTCAACAGGTTGCGTAAGTACAACTTGAAGTTGAATCCAGCCAAAGTGCGCCTTCGGTGTTAAATCAGGCAAGTTGCTAGGATTTCTAGTCAGCCACAAAGAGATTGAGCTCGATCCTACCAAAATCCAAGCCATCACGTAAATGCTCATTCCTCAGACAGAAAAGGAAATACGAGGATTTTTGGGAAGAATCAACTTCATTAGCAGGTTTATCTCCCAACTCACTGCCTGTGATCCAATCTTTAAGCTATTAAGGAAGAACTCCTCCATGAAATGGAATGATGAGTGTCAAAATGCCTTCCTCACAATCAAGAAAAAGCTAATCAAAGCTCCCATTTTGGTACCACCCAGGGATGATGTTCCCATGTTCATGTACTTGTCCGTAAGTGACAATGCTATAGGCTGCATGCTAGGACAGAAGGACGATAGAGGCCAAGAACGAGCTATCTATTACCTTAGCAAAAGATTCAGCACCAGTGAACACAAGTACACTCTGATCGAAAAGATGTGTTGTGCTTTAGCATGGGCTTCCATGAGATTACAACATTACCTCTATGGTCACACAACCCATCTAATGCGTGGATCCTCTCAAGTACGTGTTCAACAAACCCATGTTAAATTGTCAACTGTCTAGATGGCAGTTGATCCTACAACAATTTGACATCGTATATGTGACTCAAAAGTCCATCAATGGTCAAGGAATTGCGGATCAATTGGCCACCACACCTTCAGGGGATTTCAAAACCTTGGAAACATACTTCCCCGATGAGGGAGTAATGACAGTTTAGCAACACCATCAGTACGATACGCGTCAATCATGGAAGATGTATTTTGATGGAGTTGTTAATATGGAAGGTTACGGAGTCGAGCAGATTCTAGTATGTGATACTGGGAACGATATCCGCCCTCGCGTAAATTGCAGTTTGTCAGCACCAACAACACAGTTAAGTATGAAGGCTGTCTCATGGGGCTAAAACTTGCCCATTCAATGGGCATCAGACGGTTAACTGTCCTTGGAGATTTAGAGTTGGTAATTAGACAATCCACCGGAATCTATCAAACCAAGGAATTACATTTACTGCCTTACCATCGGCAGATTTTGAAGATGGCTTTGGAGTTCAAAGAAATCTCCTTTCTACACGTTCCTCATAATAGGAATGACTTTGCGGACGCGTTAGGAACTTTGGCCTCCTTAATTCACATATCGGATAAGGAACATTTGCCAAGCGTCATAATTTCCCTACACAAGGCCCCAGCCTATAAGAATTACGTTGGAGAAGTATCGGATGAGCTACCTCCTATCCAGCATCCTTGGTATCAGCATATCAAGGAATATCTACGAGATGGATCTACACCCGCGGAAGTGAGCCCAAATGAGAAAAGGCGGATCCATCGACTTGCTATGAAATTCTACCTGAGTGGAGATGCGCTCTACAAAAGAGATGCAGGACTAGGTCTCCTTAGATGTTTAGACAAAGATCAAGCCCAAAGGCTTATGGATGAAATACATGGCAGAGTCTGTGGCCCCCACATGAGTGGCCCCCTCCTTGTCAAGAAAGTCCTCAGGACGGAACATTATTGGCTATCTCTCGAAGCTGATTGGAAAGACCATGTCAGAAGATGCTATCAGTGCCAGATTCATGGGAATGCCATACACGCCCCCCATGGGAACTCCACAATATAAGTTCACCTTGGCCCTTCTCAATGTGGGGAATGGACATTATTGGGCCCATTGAGCCTAAAGCCAGTAATGGTCACCGGTTTATCTTCACCATGATCGACTACTTCACCAAGTGGGTAGAAGCAGCCTCCTTCCCCAGGGTTACTAAAGAAGTTATCATTGCTTTCATCAGAAACAATGTCGTTTGTCGATATAGACAACTAGAGGTAATTGTGTCAGACAATGCCTAGAACCTCAATAACAAAATGATGGAGGAATTATGCAGTAAATTCCACATCAAACATCTGAACTCTGTCATCTATCGTCCGAAGATGAATGGTGCTGTTTAAGAGTCTAACAAAAACATCAAGAAGATTATACAAAAGATGTCTGCCAACCACAAAGATTGGACTGACCTATTGCCTCTTATTCTGTTAGCCTACAGAACCTCAATGCACACTTCCACTGGGCCAACCCCCTACGCTTTAACCTATGGGATGGAAGCAGTGCTCCCCATAGAAGTTGAAATGGAATCCCTCAGAGTGTTGATAGATGCTCAGCTAGATGAAGACCAATGGGTACAAGATAGGTATCGCCAATTGTCTCTAATAGACGAAAGACAAACCGCGGCTATCTTCCATGGTCAGTTATATCAGCAAAGGATCGTCAGATCCTATAACAAAAAAAGTCCGGCTACGGCAGTTTAAACAACATGACTTGGTTTTGAAGAAGATCCTTAACAACCAAGATCAGTCTAAGGGAAAATTCGCTCCTAACTGGGAAGGCCCATTTATTGTCAAGGAAGTATTGATATGAGGCGCTCTCAGATTGCAAGAAATAGACGGCGATGAATTTCCACAACTCATCAATTCGGACACCGTGAAACGGTATTATGTCTGAAATTTTTGCAAACACCCTGGTGCGAAACCATCAGATCACCAGTCATTCCGGTTCTTTAACTCTTTACCACATACAACTCATCTACACTTTTCCCCTCAGGGAAACGTGCTTTTCAAGCCAGCAGTTTGTCTCTCCTTTGTGTTCCTACAACTTAGGTCATCCCACCGCGGATTGACCCTCTTGCGTTTGCAGTTTGGCTACCCATACATGGGATCAAACTTCTCCTACCTACAGTTTATCCTCAACCTAGGATTAGACTTTCTCTTCCCCGCACTCTGACCTGCACATAGGATTACGCTTTTCATCTCGCCCTGAGGGGCGAACTACGTCGACCAGATCTCCTCTTCAATAGGAGTACGTAGGCAACCATTTCATATGGCCCGGTTGCAATAAAATAAAAAATAACAAAAACTTTTCTACCCTTCTCTCTTCACAAAAACATTCCTAAACCATTTCTGCCACATACAACGTTGAACCTCTTACACCAGGTTCGAACTACGCAGACCTGATCTCCTCTTCAATAGGAGTACGTAGGCAGCCATTCATGGTTCGGTCTCACCCCCTACTAAAACACAAACCATTGTCAACTGGTACTGGGATCATCCTTCAAACCACTACATTTCACTCGGCTTCAGACAATCTAAGCTGCAGTCATACCTTGAAGAGTAACACCAATCCATAAGAGATGGAATTAACTAGGCTTCTCCTAAATAGAAGTATTGTCGACCATCTGTGGTGCGGTCAATCTCAAAGAGGAAAGCCACACTCCTCTCCACATTTTCATACAGATACCAGCCCCAAGACACCAAAGATGGTAGGGATACATACAGATCGATGATCCATTCTGAACTATCCAGAGACAACTCAATGTTCATCCACCCAGGAGGAATTCAGAATACATCAAGACCACAAGCCCTGAAGTAGCAAACAAAATATCAAGCAAGTAGCAGAGCATATCAAAAAGGGAAGTGATCCAAAAATATATTTTCCTATCATATATATAATGTTGTTTGATGTATACAATGTAAACTGTACATGACAAAATGGCTAAGCTAGTCTGTTAAGGAAAATACGAGCTCATCTACAAGTCAGGATATATGCGAGCTAGCAAGCCCAACATGGCTTCTCTCTCAGAAGATGGAGGTGAAGTTGTGGTCTCCTAAACGAGAATATCCACACGACCCAATAGATCTGTAGCCATCTGCATGGTGACCATATGATCATCAATACATGCGCTCATCTCTACAATCATGCCATTTGTAAGGGACCTCACTGCAGTACTATCTATGACGGCTACATCCCGGGCAGATATAGCACTATCCTGCTCAACTATCACTGTGTCTCTGGCTGATCTAGCCTCGTCCCGCTCAACAACAGTGACATCTCTATGAGCTAATGCCTCATCTCTCTCTAGTAGAGCTGCGTCTCTCCCATCAAGGGCAGTCAACATCATAGATCGAGCCTGATCTCTCTCAAAGGTCATAAGATGAATACTCTGCTCAAAGTACTGTGTTGAGTGCTGAATCACAACAATACTAGTACTGGGAGAATATGGAGGAAATGCTGGCAACCCAGCAACGAGCTCCTCCTCGATGTAGGAATCGATGTACTCCATGGGCTCTACATCATCTGACTCGCTATCCGGTACTGTAGATACTGCTGCAGCCGATAAAATCTCTGTCTCCATCCATGCGGAATACTCTGCAGAACAACCCGGATGACTGACAGAAAAAAAGCTATCTCACGCTGATCCCAATAAGCATACACGCGGGTTCGGTTCTCTGCTGAGAGATATCGAGAAGCTGAACGCTGGCCTATCGCCCCCTCGAAAGGATGAAATTCCTAGAACTGGTCAAACTGTGACATCACGGCCAGTGGGTGATAAGTAGTCACACCCCTCAAACCAGCTAGAGGGAGATAGTCCATGCCCGGAGCATGAGTAATGAAGCTGTATGGTGAGCTAAGCCCCGAACACGGCAATATGCTAAACAAATCTCTAATATCTGCCAAAAATGTGGACCAGGACATAGCATCTATACACTCCGATGGCTGAAAGGAGTATGACATAGTTACACCATGAGTAAAACAATATCCATGCCGTCTAAAGGTACCAATCGGTCTCAAGTGTGACATAAACCACACATACAGCATGACCGAACTACCCGTAAAAACTCATGTTGGATAAGTTCAGCAGTAGGATGCTGACCGCAAGGTCTCTGCTACAATCATAGGTACAATGGTACGACCCTCTCTAAGAGCTCTCACAGCCATGATGACACTAATGTCTATCTCATCCATGTAGCACGACATATAGACATAAGACAATACGCATAGCATCAGTACATCAACCCTGGCAAAATGCCAATTGTCCTCCGGTGCGGTGAAATCCCCGGAATGTCGTGAATAGCTATCCTCTGAGCCAAATCTGTCATACAGAAAACGCTGGGATATCACGTGGATAGATGTCAGCTCGTCTTGCACTACGCTGCGCCGCAATCCTGTGAGAGTCATGAACTGTCTACTCATGTCTCCCAAAGCCAGATGCACACAAGGCATGTCTAAAGGCAGCATCGTCAATCGTGCTTACTCCTCCAGGGTAGGAGTCAGCTCAGGGGTCCCGAATCATAAAACCTGCCAATCTGGTATCGAATGCTCTAGCATCCCGTCTACAAACCCTGCGACAACCTGAAACATCAATAAAGTCATAGTATGTTTGCGAAAGAAATGATCTACTGATCACCACAATGCGGTGGTGACATGCTATCATACCACGATCGCATACCCAATGCCACCAATGCTGGTGGGGTATGATCTATACGGCTAACTGTCGAAGAAGACATATGTGCGGGCCGTGTCATAAGACCATCCAGGGGTCAATGCCGAATATCTCTGGACAATATATACATATGCATAACATGATACATGCATAACAGATAATGAATGGCAATATGATATAGGGAATGGAAAAAACTGTGCATACATTCCTAAGTATATCATCATCTAATACATCATCTCTGTACAACTATAAATATAGGGAAATTGCGCACAAATGCCCTAATACTAACAGAGGCCTATCAAAAGATATAGCGAGAATGGGGTATAACCACCCAATATCTAACAGAGGCCTATCAAAAGATATAACGAGAATACACATCAGAAGAAGACCAAGGTGTCGATGTCCACATCATCAATCCTGTCCACCTGATGTAACTCCTCCTGAGTCACTGGATCTCTATCAACAGGGATGTCAAGCCTATAAAGAGGAGGATATGCGCCGGCTTAACCGAATGGGTCATCTGAGGGGCCAGCGCCTGAGCTGGAAGGAACAAATGAAGCCACCACTGCTGGATCTCTGCCCAAATGCCAGATAAATATATGTGCCTGGTCCAACTGTCGGGTCAAACTATCAATCTGGGTCATATGAGTCGGATCTCGGACACAAGCTACCCAATCCGTCATCATCAAAGATCCTGGAACCATATCCCCCATAAACTGTGTGGCGCGGGACTGGGCTCCAATGGTGCGAGGGGACCACCACCGCTGGAACGTCTCCTGAGTACATAGACCCTCTAACAATATAAAACCGTCAACCCCCAACAATGGGATATCAGTGACGGGTGACTGTGATACATGTCAATGACGCCTGGCATGAGGCAAGATCGGCATATGAATCTCCCCTGTGGTGCTCCTAATAGCATGCTCTCCTAAATAGAGCTCCCAGCCTCCATCTGTGAAGAGAACAACTCTCCTGGTGGAAATCACGTACTCGACTCCAGTCGGGTATCCATCCTCAAAGCCAATAGTCAAGTGTTCCCCTGAATAGGGAATCCATGTGATGGTATCAGCTGTCAGCAAGTCCAACAGCATATGGCAGTGCGTGAAACACTTCGATACAGGGACCTCCGGCAAAATGGAATGATTCCATCGTCGTCCTTGTGGATAGGTATCTAAACCTAACACACTCACAATACGCAAGTATGGAAGCCTCTCATAGGCCCAAAACTGCCAACACAATGTCAAAACATCTGCTATCAGTAAACACTCTTAACCTATAAATGAGAAAAGATGAGAAATATTCACCAGTAGAAATGGGTAAAATCCTAGCCAAGCCTCGATTAAACCCTATGAGTGCATACGAATGCCCCAGAGGAAATAGGCAAAGGTATAGGAGCCCCAATCATACTCTCCAATATGGTCCACATCACGTGTGGCGTTGATTAAAGGGGAATATACCGTAGAAGAGTTATCTGCTATGAAGCAGCCTCGAATGATCATCAGGAATAATCACCGTAGAATGCGATCCCTGATCCTGACATCATCAGGCATGGGCTCACTCAAAAGCCCGCTCATAGCATCTACGCTCAAAGGACACGAGCAGACGATCCTACCTTTGGCGCCTCACGGAACTCCTAACAAGGATCTGACGGCAGTAGGGGTAATATTCGTAATGCAAGGCACTGGCTCCCCTCCAAACTCCATACATGTGATAAATCTCTAATCCATTGGCATCATCATCACCTCGGAATATAGTAGATGGAGTGACTGAGTCTGATGAAACCATCGCTCAGACAATGCCCTGAGGTAACCCCAGGGACAACGACGGGGAAGGATGGAGAAGACTGCCCCGAATCCCCACTTAAGCACTACCGCTCTATAGTCAGGATGAAGCGCCTGGTACATGGAGTGAATGATGAACCAGTTCCCTCGAGGTTGTGTAAAGCCAGGAACCTACATGAAATACAGATCAACATCAGAACCCATTTATCCTCATCAATAGGAAAGAAAGAAGATCAAAGTCTAACTCCATACCTCGTTAGCATGCAAATACATTGATGGATGTCTGCTCAAATCACCCAGCAGCTCTAGGTTTGCCACCTGAATACTCGGAAGCTGCCTACGAGGGACATATGCAGCAGGAGCGGGATCCTCAATCGGAATATCTGCCTCCTCATCCTCAATGTCTGGCACATCTACCCGGACAGGATGAATCACGGCCTCGACAAACCGACGAGGCTGTCTGACAGAACAGGGACGAGGCACTTCGGAAGCCTTTTGCCGTATGCCAGAAGTGGTCCCATGGGAACTGCTCGGCTGATTCGGATGCATAAATATCTGGACAACAAGTCTCCAAATCACCTCAGATAGGGTGTGGTATTTCCTTACCTGGAGCTTTCTAAAATGCATTTATGACTATATGCATGTATGCATTTACTTTAACATACAAAAGAGTTAAAATGCATGACTACCCAATGCCTACATTTGAATTTTTTTTGTCATAGTCCCCTTTGAAAATAGGACTATCCACATGCACATAGGCATGTCTAGGTGGCCATTTAGTGGCACACCTGCCCCAAAGTCATATACATAATATATACATTAAAAATTAAAATCATCATGGATAAGGTTAGCCTCAATATCAGGAGTACTTTGCCTTTTTACCTTTTGCTCATTGGACCTCAAATAGGACAAAAAATAGCAGAAAAAGGTGCCAATTTGACTGTCTTAAAAGTCAAATTTTTTCACATTATTATGTTTAGCATGGTTTAATACTAACATTTACTATGTTGAATATTTTTTATAAAGTCATTTGTGCATACATAATCACTACTATATGTTTAGATGCATTTCAAGCTATAACTCAATATCCAACGGATAAAAATTGGAAAAAATACATGCATACGTTACCGGGATAGTGTAGAACACTTGTACGGTGATAGAATTTGCAGAAAACAGCCCGAACTCAGCAGATCTAAAAGAGGCTCGCGGATTTCCCTTTACGCGACAAGCTGAAAATGACTTGTGTTCCCAACCTGTTGGAATTTATCATCCGCGATTGGCCACAAACTCACCTACAGCTGCAGCAGGTGCACCTGCGGCACCCCTATGTGGGTCCCACCCCTCCGGCTCAGTCCAGTTCGAGTTGCAAAGGAGTTTTTGCGGACTATAAAGGTCAAATCGAGAATAAGGACGCCACGCGATTAAGCAAAATGGCATACAATCCTGGTCTTCTCAGATGAAACTTTGAGTCTATGCATCACTAATTGGTAGTCACCTGAACACGAGGTATACTCTGCCAATGATCTCATTTGTTACAAACCACATCCAACAATACCTTGTACAGGTCCGATGCCGCCAACTCCGGGTCATCACCCTAAAAGATCAACGTAATCCCCGACGTAGGTTACAACGTGAATCCCCGGTGGGGGTTACAACGCTTGCTAATCCGTTTACACACAAATTAGCGAAGGTCAAGCAGCCTTGACATCATGATAACCATTGGAGGCAAACCCAACAGAGCATCGGAAGCCATCCGATGACCAACCGCTGCTACACACATCAGCGATGATTACAACGTGGTTACAACGTGAATCCCCGGCGGGGGTTACAACGCGTGCTTATCCGTTGACACACAAATCAGCGAAGGTCAAGCAACCTTGACGGTATTTTAGCCGATAGCGATTAAACCTATCAGAGCTTTAGAGCTATTCAAGGGTTTCACGCTCGATTGCTCATATTCCCCAGCATATCCCCAGCGGGGGTCACAACGCAATGCTCCGTTGATCTGCACGACAGCGGGGGTTAATCAACCTTGATCGTATATCCCACAGGATTTTTTAGCCGTTGATTAACATATCGGTGAAGTACACGTCAACGAAGTTCAGGCATCCCTGGCAGCATTTGCTGTTGGCAGTAAATCCAACAGAATCGTGACATATTCTGGCGATACTAACCAGGAGAGGTTAACGTTATCAAAGAAGATAGATGATGGAATATGTTATACACATCCTCAAACAAATCAAGCTTTATCCCCATAGATCTCTTACACATAAGAGATACATCTTCAGGATCAAGTCATAGTCGAAGACACAGGGATTTGGTGATAACTCCAACATCAACATCCTAACAGATTCGGATTACACATCAAATCTGGTCAGCATTGCCAATCCCCAGTTGAAGCAACAGGGAGCCATCAATCATCCTCAGCATATTGGGATACAACCCCGTACACATGCATCGTATATTTGCATCATGTTGCTACATATAGTACCATGTTTGTCTTGTTGCGTTTCAAGTGTCTAGGATTCTTTATCCTACCCATGCATCGCCATGCATGAGTATGATAAAGAGGGGCATCTGTAGACACTCGAAATTTTCTGCACTGCTGTCACTAACATTGCAGGAGGACATATTCGTCTTTTAAGAGGGAATCCTGAAAGACAATCCATATCCATATCAGATACTACCGGAAGTTCAAGATCAACCCCAGATCGTAATCTGGGAGTAACAATTCCAATCTCGAATATAACCCCGAGGCATGCAGATCTAATACCGGAACACACACCGGAGAAGACCGATTAATCTCGGAGATAACCCCGAGATATCTTGTCTCAGCCCCAACCATGGGAATAGCCACCAACCTTGGTGATAACCCTAAGGAATGCAATTTTGGCGATAACCCAGGAAATGCTTGTTTCAAATGCGACCAGCTTCAATCTCGGCGCTCACAATGAGATACACGGTACCAACCCGGCGATAACATCGGGAAGACAGGCACACCTCAAGGATGACAATGAGGACCTTCAACAAATTGCAGCAGTCCAATCTCAGCGAAGCCTGAGCAACGTCTGCTTTGTCAGCCCAATCCGGCGATAACACCGGTGAGGGGCAACATCGTCATCCTGCCAAAGCGATGCCACGCCACGTCATCTCAACATCTCTATGCAACGATGTCCCACAAGACTAACCAATCCCGAGTGACTATTATGCGGGGTAACGGTTAGAGGTTGAAGCTTGAAGACCGGAGGGCACCGTCCCATCTTCAATGACTTCGTACAAACTCTAATCCCATGCCATCGTACAACTCTCGACAACGGCGGTCCGAAATAGGTCCTGTATACCTCAAACGGATGCCCAGATTGCACTTCTAAAAGTTTGAGTGGACATTACAGTTCTCGAGTGCACGTACTTCGAGACGACCCGACCCAAAAAATCCAGGCCCACCCGGGTTGCCTTTGGTACACCTGCGGCTCGGTAGCAGTACACCCTTGACTAAATCGTCTATAAATAGAGGGCTTGGGCTGCCCATTTTGCAAGAGAAAACGACGAGGAAGCCCTGCCCAATTTGCTCTGCACTCACACCATGCAGTGTACTTTCTCATTTTAAACACCTGTGATCTCATATATAGCCCTTGTGTACCTACAAAAGCTAGTGTTTACCCACTCTAAAGATATAGAAGTCTTCTTTGGCAGTCAACTGTAAGCCTTCTCACACACTTTAGAGTCTTTCTCTTAATCTTCACACACACCCTTCTTCACGTTGAGAGTCGTGTTGCGCGCATTTGCCCGAACTTTGGTTAAAGTGGTTTTGTTTAAACATATATATATATATATATATATATATATATATATATATATATATATATATATATACATTTATATATATTAAGCTATGCATCGAACTTTGTTGTCGAACTTTGTTCGATGAGCTGAACTTGCCCTGGAGCATTTACTTGCTTATATATATATATATATATATATATATATATATATATATATATATATATATATATATATTGTGGTGAACTTTATTCGATGAGCACGGATTTTATATCCGGTACGTTTACTGCTTTAAAATATATATATATATATATACATATATATATATATACATTTATATATATTAACTGTGTGTCGGACTCTATTCAATGAGCCTGGATTTTATATTCGGTGAGTTTATTCGCTTATATATATACTTATATATATGAACTGTGGTTGAACTCTGTTCGATGAGCCTGGATTTCACATCTGGTGCGTTTATTGCTTATATATATATATATAAATTTAGTCCCACCTAGAGTTTACTTCGTGGTGGATGATCGCTTTTACAACTTTCTTTACGTTTTGTCCTGCCTAGAGTTTACTTCGTGGTAGTTAGTCGCTTTGTAGAACTTTATTTACCATGCAGAAATCACCATGCATGCGGTACTTCGCATAGATAGGTTATTCCAACAGAATACTAATAAAGAGCGAAACCGGTCCCGTAAAATGCATGCGACGAGGATATTCCAATGTAATAATAAAGAATGGAATAATGAAGAATTTCACCAAGTATAGGGTAGCAGCGTGATCTGAGTTATTCAGCGAGAATAATAAATAATGGAATAACAAAATTTCTCTTCATGAATACAAAAGAAATAATACCCCTTTTAGTACAACAAATAATATCCCTACCTTAAGAAGAAAAGTCTTTGGATATATGAGTAGTGAAGTAGCGAGAATACTTTTCTTCTTTCTCTCTATAGTTTATCTCTCTAGAGTTTCAAATTGAATTCGTAAGAAATAATGAATGAATGATCTTTTATTTATAGAAAAATGGTGCATAATAACTAACTAATGAGCAGTCTAGATTGATTTACTTTAATCTGACAAATCCATATTTAAAGCAAAATCTTTTAAATAAAATAAAATATATTCTATTTATAATCTAATAAAAGCGAATAACTTTATAAAAGATTTTACTATGTAAACACTATGCATAATAAAATATAATATATTTTATTTATAGAATAACTTTATAAAAGTATTACATTTTTTATATAAAAAGATTTTACTATGCAAAACACTATCTGAGACACTATGCATAATAGAATATAATATATTTTATTTATAGAATAACTTTATAAAAAGTATTACATTTTATATAAAAAGTTTTTCTGTTTTATTACATTAATAATACCAATAAAACAAAAGCGAGTGACTTATCACGTAAACATCAATAATCAATACCGTGTGCTACTATCCAACCACGCGTATTACTGTACTTTTATTACAGAGTAGTTCAACAATTTTAACGGTAAAACTTCTGCCGTTATTCTCATAAAAATATTTTTGTCGTTTTCTCCATCCGACAATAATTCCATTCTTGAGGTCCACGATGATTGTCTGTAGTAAATGCGGATATTCCCAAACAAAAAGAATATTTCTCGACCAATCGAATATTATACAACAACTTGCATACTTTTTAAAATTTATAAATACTACCCACAACTATAACATTATATCAAATCCACACCATAATATTAAAAAAATTATTTCGAGAAAATTAAATATTTATTCATATAAAATCGGGGTCTCACGGTTTAGCAAAAAGCAAAACTCAAAGATATCTACTTAACCGAGAAAATTTGAATACATAGCTCTTGGCATTTCTTTGTGCTCGAGATCCTATGGACAAAAAATCAGCTAGCAGACTATGGGTTTGAATTCAAATCTATACCTGTTCACTATGATAACACAAGTGCCATAGAAATAACTCATAATCCTGTAATGCATTCTAGGACTAAGAATATAGAAATAAGGTATCATTTTATTAGGGATCATGTGCAAAATAGAACCATATCTTTACAATATATGTAATGAATGAATTTTTCGAGTTGTGATTCTGGGACAGAATCCTTTTAAAGAGGGAAGGATGTAACGATCGAGAAATTTATAATTTAATTTAAATATTTATTGAGTTAAATAAATATTTTAAATAATTTATTTATTGAGGAAAATAAAAATTAATGAATTGTGGTGAGTTAATAACTAAATTGATTAATGTTAATTAAATTGAGTATTGATAATTTATTTGAAGGATTTAATTTAAGGAAATAATTAAATTAAATCAATTTCTTAATATTTAAGAAAATAATTAAATTAAATGAATTGTTTAATTTAAGCGAAATAAATAAATTAAATAAAGTGATGTTTCTAATTTATTAATTAAATTAGATTTATATAATTATTTATTACTTATAAGTATAATGATAAGAAGGTTTTTTTTTTTTTATTATTAGTTATTTAAATTAGTTAAACTAAATTATTTAAATAGCGTGTGACACAAAGTAACTATATAATATAAATACTATAATAATAATTTGGTTTGGGAATTATGTGGTTAGTCAAACATGGCCTTGTGTCTTTTGGTTTTTTAAGACGTATTTATCTCTTTGGTTTTGTACACGGCGTTAGTGGGGGGAGTGGGAGTCGATATATATGGAGTTACGATCTTATTTTCCTAAGGCTTGTTAACAAAGATAAACACAGAGGAGAGGCGATTGAGAGTGAAACCTTGAGAGAATTGTGAAGAAATTCTTGAATTTTTCCAAAACAAATTCAGTGGTGATAACAAGGGTGTCAAGCAAATTGGAGGTATATTATCTAAACCTTAGTATTATATATATATTTATATACATATATGAGTTTACGGCATAACTTATATGTTCTGTGAATTTGATTTTTTGTTGAATTGTTGCTAGACAATTGAATTATGATGATTATATGTGTTGGTTATGTTTGAGTTTGAATGTAAACAAGAATTCGTGTGCTAATTATAGTTAAAAAGGAAGAAAATTAATGTCAGTGTATATTTTTCCATATGACTTGTGAATAGTTCCAATTTTAGTGGCCAATTTGTATGCTAAACTGTAAATTGAGTCTTGTTTATGCTAGCTTATTAAGAAGCGAGCATAACATAATTTGAATTAAGTGTTTAGGCCAAGTTTTGAGATGTCTTTGATGATTTTTATGGAAGAAGTTCAAAAATGGAGTTTTACATGAAAATATGGAATTTTTGAGAAATTAAACTAGTTTTAGTTGATGATAAATTGTGTTAATTGGTTGTAAATATTAACAAATATGTTTGTAATAGTCTGTACCAATTGTAGATGTTAATTTCACTGTTTGATGGGTGAAATTCATGTTAGTTGGGCTAAAAGCAGCTCTTGTTCATGTAAGTCTGCGTCTTTTCTGCAGATGCATCATTTCAAATTACTATTTGGTGCAAGATAAAAAAAGCACTGCAATTGCGCTTGATCCCAAGCAAGTATTTGCACCATCAGGTTTCTGCGATTCGAGCACCGGTACTTTTTCTTACTACAACGGCACAAGGAGGACAATCAAGTACTGCGTGTTCGAACCCGAGCGATGATTTACGCCTATTTCTGAGTTATGTGTATCGAACTTATATTAGTCTAGCCAGCACATTAATGATGTCGAGACATAATATAGATTACAATAACGGGTTGTCATGTGTTGTAATACAAAGTGTAAAGATTTGAAATAACTATTTAAATAAATTATAAAATGAAACCAAATGTGATGTTTGCAAAGGTTAGAGATGAATAGTTAGGCGATGTTGGCTCGTAATGAGATTTCAAACTCGTTAAGTATGTTAACCAACATGGTTAGATGCTAAGTTAAGCTTATAGCTAATGTTCATACAACCAATTGTTGTTGCGGTTTTAATGATGTATGCAGGATAATTGGATATTATTTTACACTTGTGTAGCTTACAAACAAGGCAAGTTCTTTAACCCTACTCTTATAATAATTTTGCAAGTTTCTAAACCTTATCTTTCTCATTGAGCAAGACTATTGATTCTATTCTGATGAATGATTGAATAAGCTCATGTAACCTAATTCGTTACATCCAATGAGTTTCACATTCTCATTTCTTGTTCTTAGTATTCAAAACATATATTGTTCTAACACATTGATTCAAAAGGAGATTGTTTTAATTCCTTGAATATAATACTTTGCATATATATCATGCTTATTCAGTTATATATTGCTGATATCCGATCTTTGACTTTGATAGCCTTGTTCAGTTATACATTCTCTTGTATTAAACCTTTATTGATGGAAATTGAATAAGTGTTCTAGAATTCTAGAAACACTGATAAGCTAGTTCTAAACTAAACTTTCTTTAGTGCGGAAATTCTAAATTCAAACTGAGACAAACAACCCTAACATAGGGGATTTTGTGCGTGTAACATTTAGATGTTTGTGCACAATACATGGTATAAAGGGCTGATCCCCCTGAGTACGTCAAGGAGAGTCATGCAGTCTAACGATTTATTAAGGTTAAAATAATAACACCTAAACCTTTGTGGACATATAGTTCGTGGTCTTAAGACCGTCAGATAATTAAATTTCGAATTTGTTTTCTATTTTGATTCGTAGAACAAGTTCCTTATCGTTCAGTATTCTTTGTTCACTCTTATGTTGTTATTATATTATCTCTATGTCAGTGAGCAATTGTTTGCTCACTCTTGCAATTAAAAAATGCAGCTAAAGTGGAAAGAGGTGATGAGCCATCTACTAGCAAGGAAAAGGGCAAGATGTCTAAGTGATGAAGAACTAGTTAACATTTATTTAAATGCTTGAAGTTGTAAGACTTGTTTTATTTTATAATGTATTCTGCAAACTGATGTAATAATTTTAAGGTTAGATTACCTGGGATTTTTTTTGAGATTATGATGTAACCCTTTAATGGGAGAGATTATTGTTTAAGTTATTTATTTAATGTTTTATCCTTTATTATGGGTAGTTAGATGTAATTATTTTGATAGTGAGCACCAAATTCGGTGGAAATGAAGTACCCAGATTTGGGGGTGTCACAGGTTCGTATCAAAGCCTTAGGTGGGGAAACCTTAGGAAGTAGACATTAAGAAGTTAGAAAATATAGAGGTGATTAACTCTTATCGGGTTTTAAGGAATGGATTAAGGCATCCATTAAAACTAAACAAAAGACATTATGTGCTATGTGTTAATAACTTATGTGCTCACGAGTATCGATAATGTTAAGTAAAACTTAAAATATTTTGTAGACAGGATGTCTAACGAAGGAGGGTCCAGTCCAGCTAGGGAGGTGATACCTCAGGTATCTAGAGATGACGAACCCTGAGATATTCACGTAGTGTGGGAACAGTTGATCCAGGAGGATGAGCCTGTGACCGATCCCGAGGAGGATAGTCCTAAGGACGATGATGATGAGGAGGATCCTAAGGGGTTTCCACCAAACTCCGTATCGGCTGAGATGTATGACACTCTGTATGACCGTAACATAGAGTTACAGGATAATGTTGAGGAACTGAAGGAGATGGTTGAGATGCATCACGTTGCATTGGAGCTGAAGGATGTAGAGATTCAGGAACTTGATTCAAAACATGAAAACACAGAATGGGATCTAGTTCATACCAAGGGTCAGCATGAAGACTTGTTAGCAGTGAACGAGAAGATAAAAACTGACATGGAGAAGCTGAAAGATGATTTTAAAGAGGAATCAGCTAAGCGTGAAAGAGCAGAGGATGCTTGGATGAAGGCGACTCAATGTGCAGACCGTGCTGAGGCTAAAGTTCAAGTGAAGAAAGCCAAGATGAAGGAGATGGATTATGCTTTTAATTCTACGATTGATAGGGCCCTGGATCGAGTCCATTATTACCCACCTCAGATTGAAGACTCGCCGTGGTTCGTGATGGATCGTAGAATGGCTTACCGTATCATGGAGGAGGAACGTCGAGAAGCCTTACGACGTCTTAATATGCCTAAATAGAATAAGAGTGATAATAATATGAGGTTAATTATGTGAATAAATAAGTAGTGAATCCCTTATTTTGAGATAAATAAAGGGATAGTATGAGTATGTAATCCTGAAACTGGTTTAGTTTAGGAAAGTGGATGTTTATAGCAGATATGCTATCTTTAGTATGTTTAAAACTTTATGAATGAAAAAAATATTAGAGTTTATTTGAAATGTTATGTGTTAAAGATTCAATTTGGAATGTTTAAGTTAAGCTTGAAATACCCAAGAAGTTGAGTAATGAGCTAATAAGCGTATATTTTAACAGAAAATACCTCCTAGAAGAAGACAACCACGTCAACAAGCACCTCTTGAGGGGTCTACTAACAATAACAATGAGACCAACGCTAATCCAGTTCAGCAGTTGGTAGCTTTGTTGACGGGAGCACTTGCGAATCAACCGTAAGCTCAAGTTATGACTTTCAAGGAATTCAAAGCGGTTGGACCGCCAGAGTTTCAAGGCTCTATGAATCCAGTGCAAGCCCAAACCTGGATCATGGAAATGGAGAAGGTGTTTGATGTTGCTAGAGTTAACGAAGATCAGAAGACTGCATTCACAACGTTTATGCTTAAGACCGAAGCTAGCTACTGGTGGCAAGCAAATAAAGTTCGTGGAGGACAAGGAGTGGTAGCGTGGGATAGATTTAAGAAAATGTTCTTTGAAATGTAGTTTCTAGCGAGTTCTCGAAACCAGTTGGAGGTACAATTTCTTGAGCTTAAACAAGGAACTATGATGGTGCCAGAATATGCTGCGAAGTTTATCGAGTTGGCAAGGTTTGCCACTTATCAAGTCAATACGGATGAGCGTAAGGCGAGAAGGTTCGAACAATGATTGAAACCCTGGCTGTATAGCAAGGTTTCAATGTTCTAGTTAAATATATTTGCGGCTGTACTGGAAAAGGAAATTATCGCAGAAGGTGGAAGCGATGCCTTGACCAAGTATAACCAAGATCAGAAGAAGAGGAAGAATGATAACGAGAATAAGGCTGGTGGGAGTAATGTTGGAAGTAACAATTAGAAGAACAAGTGGAACGAGAATTTGACTACGGGAGGATAGCAGGGAAGTCAGCAGAAGAAAAAGTTCGAAGCTTGTGCTACTTGTGGGAAAAATCATATAGGGGTATGGTTGAAGGGAAAGCGAGTGTGTTTCAACTGTGGTCAGGAGGGACACATTGCACCGAACTAATTTAGTCCGAAGAAAGGAGCATGTTTTACTTACGGTTCGAAAGATCACATGGTTCGTGATTGTCCCAAGAAGCCAGCAGGAAGTGCAAGTGGTGGAAAAGGAAATAACAATGGTGGTGGTGCATTGACTATCACTGGACCAGCTTAGTCTACCCGACCTACTGCGAGAACTTTCAATATGATCGTGCAGGATGCGGTTCAGTCTAAGGATGTGGTGTCAGGTATCATTCTGATTAATCGTATTAATGCTTATGTACTATTTTGATTCAGGTGCTACTTGTTCATTTATATCAGATGAATTTGCTCACAACTTAGATTTTCCTCAGGAAGAATTAGAATTTCCCATAAGCATAGGGATTGCAAATAAGGAAGTGATTCCTGTTAGATTCATATATAAGAATTGTAAAGTGGATATAAAGGGTCAAGAGATGAGGGTAGACTTAATACCAATTAGAATGGGGGAGTTTGATGTTATACTGGGAATGGATTGGTTATTCAATCACGGAGAAGTGATTGATTGCCAAAGAAAGTGTGTTAACCTTATGACTCAATCGAAGGTTGTGTTTGATGGCAGCAAATCACGTCGACAAGCAAGTTGTCTGACGATGATGCAAGCCCAGAAGTTGTTAAGATAAGGATGTGTAGGATACTTAGCCTACGTAGTTGATACACAGAAGAAAAGTGCGGAGTTAGAAGAGATTTCGATCATAAGAGATTTTGCAGACGTATTTCTAGACGATTTGCCGGGTCTTCCGCCAAATCGACAAATTGAGTTCGTGATTAATTTAGTACAAGGAACAGGCACGATATCTAAGGCACCATATAGAATGGTCCAGGTAGAGATGAAAGAGTTGATGGTGCAATTGCAAGAATTCCTCTACAAAAAGTATATCCAGCCGAGTGTATCGCCATGGGGAGCGCCAGTGTTATTTGTTAAGAAGAAAGATGGATTGATGCGACTTTGCATTGATTACATAGAATTGAATAAGGTCACGATTAAAAATAAGTATCTGTTACCAAGAATTGACGACCTGTTTGATCAACTGAAGGGTGCGAGATATTTTTCAGAGATAGACTTAAGGAGTGGTTATCATCAGTTGAAGGTGAGGCCAGAAGACCTACCGAAGACGGCATTCAAAACTCGGTACGGTCATTACGAGTTTTTGGTTATGTCATTTGGTTTAACCAATGCACCTGCAGCGTTCATGGATTTAATGAACAAGGTGTTTAAACAATTCTTAGATAAATTTGTGGTAGTGTTTATTGATGATATCCTGGTGTATTCTAAGACCAAGGAAGAACATGTAGAACACTTAAGATTAACGTTGGAGACATTGTGGAAAGAGAAGTTGTACGCAAAATTTTCAAAATGTGAGTTTTGGTTGGAACGTGTACAGTTTCTCGGGCATGTTATTGATAAAGACAAAATTTTGGTAGATCCATCAAAAGCTGAAGCTGTAGTAAACTGGGATCAGCCGAAGACACCGTCAGAGATAAGGAGTTTCTTAGTGTTGGTAGGTTTCTATAGGCGTTTTATTCAAGACTTTTCCAAGATCGCGACCCCATTGACGAATTTAACGAGGAAGGCGGTTAAGTTTATTTGGACAGAGAAGTGTGAGGAAAGTTTTCACGAATTGAAGAAGAGGTTGAGCTCAGCACCTGTGTTGTCATTGCTTGATGATACAGGGAATTTTGTGGTGTATTGTGATGCATCGTATAAAGGACTAGGATGTGTGCTTATGCAGAACGACAGAGTTATTGTATATGCATCACGTCAATTAAAAGATTATGAGAAGGGGTACCCGACTCATGACTTAGAGTTGGCTACGGTAGTGTTTGCCCTGAAGATTTGGAGACATTATCTTTACGGAGAGAGGTGTGAGATATATACTGACCATAAAAGTCAGAAGTATATCTTTACACAAAAAGACTTAAACATGTGACAAAGAAGATGGTTGGAACTAATCAAAGATTATGATTGCGAGATTTTCTATCATCCCGGAAAGGCGAATGTTGTTGCTGATGCTTTAAGCAGGAAGGGACGAGAGAATTTAATGATGTTGACAGCTCAGGAGAAGCTAATGTCGGAAATGGCTAAGATGGAGTTGAAAATTAAATATTCGACAGAATCCGATGAAAAGTTGTTCCCGGTAGGAAATAATTCAACATTGGTAGATAAAGTGAAGAATGCACAACTTCAGGATGAAGAATGCGAAAAGTTTAAATAGAAGATATCTGAAGGTGAGGAAAAAAAATTCAAAATCGATTCGGAAGGGTTACTTTGATTCGAAAGAAAAATTTGGGTTCCGCCAATACCGGAAGTTAAAGAAGAAGTTTTGAATGAAGCTCACAACTCAAGATATTCGATTCACCCTAGAAGTATGAAAATGTACCAGGATCTTTGACATCATTTTTGGTGGTCGAATATGAAGAAGGATGTGGCTAAGTGTGTGGCGAAATGCTTAACGTGTCAGAAAGTTAAAGCTGAACATCAAAGACCAAGCGGATTACTGCAACCGTTAGAGATATCACAATGGATTTTGTGGTAGGTCTTCCAACGACCCAACAAGGTTACGATGCTATTTGGGTGATTGTCGATCGATTGACGAAGTCGGCACACTTCTTACCAATCAAGATTGGATTTACCCTAGATCGGTTAGCAAAATTGTACGTGAAGGAAATCATTTCAAGACACGGTGTACCTGTGCCCATTGTATCAGACAGAGATCCACATTTCACATCTAGTTTCTGGAAACGACTACAAGAATGTTTGGGAACACAAATGAAAATGAGCACAGCGTACCATGGACAAAGCGAGAGAACTATCCAAACACTAGAGGATATGCTCATAGCATGTATTATCGATTTCAAGGGAAATTGGGACTATCATTTACCATTGGTTGAATTTTCATATAATAATAGTTATCACACGAGTATTGGCATGTCGTCTTACGAAGTGTTATACGACAGAAAATGCAGAACTCCGTTGTGCTGGGATGAGGTAGGAGAACGTCAGCTATTGGGTCTAGAATTGGTACAGTAGACTATCGAGATCATCAAGGTGATTCGAGCAAGATTTCTAGCTGCACGGGATAAACAGAAGAAATATGCCGATCAGCATCGACAGAATTGGGAATTCGATGTCGGAAGTTATGTCTTCTTGAAAGTATCTCCCTGGAAGGGGAAAATTCGATTTGGCAAGAAAGGGAAATTAAGCCCTAGGTTTATAGGTCCTTTTGAAGTGTTTCAATGTGTTGGTGAAGTGGCATACGAGGTAGCTTTACCTCTAGAATTAGTGCATATCCTTAATGTTTTCCACATCTCGGTGTTGAGACCATATAAGCCTGATTATAAGCATGTTATAGAATATGAGCCCTTATAGTTTGAGAAAGACATAACATATGAAGAAATCCTTGTTCAAATTGTTGACAGAAAAGAGCAAGTACTGAGGAATAAGGTGATACCTTCTGTTAAGGTAATCTGGAGGAACCACAATGCTGAGGAAGTTACGTGGGAAATTGAAAGCATTATGATGAAGAATTATCCTCAATTGTTTGCTTGATTTTGTATAGCGATTCTGGGGACAGAATCTTGTTATGGAGGGAAGAATGTAATGAATGAATTTTTCGAGTTGTGATTCTGGGGACAGAATCCTTTTAAGGAGGGAAGGATGTAGCGATCGAGAAATTTATAATTTAATTTAAATATTTATTGAGTTAAATAAATATTTTAAATAATTTATTTATTGAGGAAAATAAATAATTAATGAATTGTAGTGAGTTAATAACTAAATTGATTAATGTTAATTAAATTGAGTATTGATAATTTATTTAAAGGATTTAATTTAAGGAAATAATTAAATTAAATCAATTTCTTAATATTTAAGAAAATAATTAAATTAAATGAATTGTTTAATTTAAAGGAAATAAATAAATTAAATAAAGTGATGTTTCTAAATTATTAATTAAATTAGATATATATAATTATTTATTAATTATAAGTATAATGATAATAAGGTTTTTTTTTTTATTATTATTAGTTATTTAAATTAGTTAAACTAAAATTATTTAAATAGCGTGTGACACAAAGTAACTATATAATATAAATAATATAATAATAATTAGGTTTGGGAATTATGTGGTTAGCCAAACATGGCCTTTGGTTTTTTTAACTGACGCTATTTGTTGGTATTGTACCTGACGTTAGTAGGGGAGTGGGAGTCAGTATATGTGGGTTACACGTCTTATTTTCCTAAGGCTTGTTAACAAAGATAAACACAGAGGAGATGAGATTGAGAGTGAAACCTTGAGAGAATTGTGAAGAAATTCTTGAATTTTTCCAAAACAAATTCAGTGGTGATAACAAGGGTTTCAAGAAATTGGAGGTATATTATTTAAACCTTAGTATTATATATATATATATATATATATTTATATACATATATCAGTTTACGACATAACTTATATGCTCTGTGAATTCTGTAACGCCCTGAAATCCGGTCTACTTTCAGACCCGGACTCCATACGTCACGATCCCGTCTGTTTCCAAACACACATCATTTTATAGCTAAATATAATGACATACATTATCAAATCCTAGGTTCTCGAAACCTTAAAACCTCTTTCATTACAAATATTGATAATTACATTATTCTTTACATCTTACACGAGTGACTTTCATCCGCCACCAAGGATTCATAACTGTTCATTAAACTAGTCTATAGTTTAATTCTATCATTCTATATTATAAGTCTTCACTTTCTCTTCACGCACATTCACATACTGAATGACCCTTCGTCTGGATACAGATCAGCTGGATCTTTACGGAATCCTTAAGTTCTTTCTAATAGCGTTCGCTGAAAATGTTTTTCATTTAAAGCAAGTGTGAGCATTCAATTGCCCAACAAGTCATAACAGTTGAACAAACAAATTCAAGAGTTTAAACATTTTTTAGAACTTTGATAACCGAATAAAGGTTACGAAGCAGCTTGAATAATAAGAATAGTCTCGATTCCTATCATCTTAAAACATTCATGACATACTCTTTACACTACTTTCATTCTTCTACCTTTTTCCATACATATCTCATGCTGCTAGAATCATTAGCACAGACTTAACAATAACGTTTCATATATAAACCTAGCATACTTGTATTGAATAGCTCAATCATAGAATAGTTCATCTCAAAGAAACACTGAAGTGTTCAAATTATGGCACAAGGCCTCATACGTTCTACCACCTTGTACAAATATCGCACATTCACACATAAACAGAACTTCTCAAGTTAAACATCTGAGAAGTTTAAGAACTAGAATTCATATAGTATGAATGAAGTTAGGAAACTTGCCTTACACACAGCTACAACTTATAGTTTACGCTGAACTGCTCATAAGGAAATAACACGTACACCAATTAGTCATATACTTGACTTACGCATTGGTTTACTTAACTTTACTTCTTAGGGTTTGCATTCTTGCAATATAAGTTTACGCGACTAACTTTCATTACCGGTTTACGGCTTCATGACCAACGGAGATGTCTTACTCAAAACGTTCATCATCTTTGATGATTTGCATTCTTATCTTCTTCATATAACTTTTCTAGGACACAACGTACATATCTTCTCTGCTAGTAGTCCATATGGTACTCTAAGTGGTTTCCCACAAACAACCAACAAACAAGTTCCCGTCTCATCTACACTGCCAACATAGTGAGTTAGATCGGTTGCCAGTTTTGTATATACCTTGGCTCTATGAAGGAATTGTTTAGCCCAGCTCCCATATGTCAACTATCAAAGTTACGTTTGTACCACAACCTAACTTCTCTAAACTTATACGAACCATTAAACTATTATGTTCGTTAAGTTAACTTCTTATTCCATGTGGCTTTGTGGAAACTAAATGTTATACCTCAGAATTTATTTCTTTATCGTCTAAGTCATACAGTCTTTTGTATAATCGGAACGATCATTCAATGTCAATATTATCAGTTCATAGTGTTAAACATTTCATATTATCTTATTCATATCTTACAACGTCCAGCTTATTCAACTTGGAACATTGTCCAAGTTATACTTATTAACACAGCTCTTAATGTTATACGTTATTATCTTTAACTCAGTTTCTTCACCGTTCAGAGTTAAACTACATTCTTCATTATCTTATGGTCAAACCATACACAGAGTGTAGGTTCTGCCCGTTTAATATTCATATATACTCAACCCTTACATTGGTTAAAGCGTTTAACACTTACCTTTCATTCTAACATTCTCTATCAGGCTCACGCCGGACTTTCATTACTCTTATTCATCGTTAGCTTTCGACTTTTTACGATAATTCATATCTTCCTTACTACTTTCGTTAACGTCCAAGTTATACAACCATTGTATACCTAGAACGTTCGTCCAACATGAATATTATTCACGAGGATCGTTTACGACGTTCACATTGCTTGTCTCTTAATTTCCTACTTAATCTTTACTCAAGGTTTCAATTACTTTCATCGTTATCCATCCCATGAACCCCATGTTCATTATTCATTCTTAATGTCGAAGCCATACCGTTCGTTGTATGCTAAGACCGATCGTTCATTGCAACAACGTTGCGTTCACAGCGTCTATACGCTTTAAACTTATATCTCATTATCACAACATAACATAAAAATGTTACTTGTTACCTTCGTCACTCAACGTCTAAGGAATCAGAATCATAGTAATCCCTCACGTTCGTTCATCGTGACAAGGTCCCCGGATATCGGTTCTGTAACCCGCGTTTGCATTTTTGTAGTCTCGTTTAATCTTTCCGTTCAACCTTTACTAAAGGTTTAACTTGCTTGCTTAAGCATTATTTTAGGTGAACTATATGTTCATACTTCTTTCTTGCACATCCCCAAAGATGATCGAGAAATAAAAATCTCATTTACGGGCATTGCCCAGACCGTGACTTATTATACCATGCCCTTCCTCTCTCTCGCGTTGCGGCACGACCTACTTCTCTCTCCTCTCTTCTCGGGCTGGCGCTGCAGTGCCAAGTCCTTTGTTATCTCTCGCGTTGTAGCGCCACCCTCCAGAAGTTTATGACCGAGCTCGCGCTGTAACGCCACCCTATTAATTTTTCTAAGTCATGCATTAAGTTTGAGACGCGTACTTTACGATCTCATAACTTCTTCGTTATAACTCGAAATGAGGTCTTTCCAAAGCCATTCTATTCTTTATCTTACGTACTTTAATACCCATTGAGCAGAAATTCGTTCTAAATCCGTTATGTTCCATTCGATTGGCTTGATCTTCCACCTTTGTTCATTTTATGTTTATAACGCTCTTCGTTCGTTCATCCATAATTCGGTCATTCGAACTCAGAACTCGTTTGTTCTTGAGTCTACGACTCACGTTTTCTACGTTCTCTTACTTCCTTATGAAACCCTACACGTTCGGGTTCATTCTCTAACTTTCTAATTCTCGTTCACCTTTTACAAAAATTTCGCCATAACTTCATTATAGCTAAGTTTTAATCTGTTCTTCATGAACGTTTCTACCGTTCCTAACCAAGAAATAAGCAACTAACTTATACGCGATGGTTTTAAGCTTGTCCATCAACAACAATTATCCTACGATGGTTTTAAATTTGTCCATCAACAACATTCTTCGGGTTCTTCGTTCGTTCTTCATTTTAATCGATATTTTGGATTACGATTCTACTTTTTCTTAGAATTTGATGTTATAGAACATCATTCCTTACGTATTTCACCTACTCGTTCATATAATTCATTCGGATCGCTCAAAATCCTTACGAATCTTATACATCCTTAAGAAATTAATAAACTAAATTTCTAATTCTTATTTCTTCGTTTTCTCATGATTTCAACCATATGAAATCATTACTAATCTCTTTTACTTCTTATTCTCATTAACTTATGTTTTAAAAATATTAAACATAAAGAAAATATTAGAAGAGACCAGGGTTCGGATTACCGTTCTTCTTTAATCCTCTTCCGTTATACAAAGCCAGCGATTTGCAAGCTTTTCTATTTCACGACCACTTTTGATCCGAGCATTCATACTCACGCTCTTCCTTCTCCCTCTTCATCCGAGCTCTCTCTCTCTCTCTCTCTCTCTCTCTCTCTCTCTCTCTCAAGTGTAGGATTTTTCAAATTCTCAAAATAATGAAATCTAGCTCCCTATTTATAGAAAACCAAAGCTAGGGCAATTTAGTCATTTCGCCCCCTTAACCTCCTTACTATTCCAAACTTAGCCACCACCCTTACTTGGTGGCCAAGTGGCTGGCCCACATGCCCATGGGTCACCCCATGGGTTGCCCCATTGGTTCTTACCCATCCTTTTACCCATCGGTTCGATCCGCAGTTTCTTTTCTTGGTTTGGGCCTTAACCATAATTCTTATTGGGCCTAACTTGGGCTTAACTTCACAAAGCATTAGGCTTGAGATAATCCAAGTCCAATTGGATTCTACAAAGTCCATGAACACAAAGTCCATTTAGACTCATCGTATTCTACGCATTCCATTATCGTATTCTCTTCGTATTTCGTTCGTACGATATTCGTATTATACGTCGTACTAATCTTCGTACTATACTCGTATAATAACTCGTATCATACACGTATTTCTCACGCATAATAACCCTAATTATTATATGTACTCCTTAGATTCTCGGAACTCACTTTTCCAAACCCTTAGGTTTTGAGTCCGCATGCGAAAACTTCGTTTTTGCCATAACTGAAATATTATTGAATATTCCATCACGTCTCAACATTTTACGTAATCAATAACTTCTCAGAATTTGAAAATAAATCTCCGAGCAGAAACGGATGAATAGTGCATATTTCGTCTTTTTCCCCAAAAAATATTTTGTTCCCGGAAAACATTCATTTTTGTCTTGAAAATTTTTACTCGTTAAATCTAGCTCGTGGCCAGAATCCTCCCGACTTATAATCATCCTAGGTTATAGAACGATTAATAAACACATAGCATAGAATAGTATTAATAAAAATTCCTTTTATTAATAACTAATTCATTAAACCTAAATTCTGGATAATCCAAAATTCCAAGTTGTTACATTCTTCCCTCCTTATAAAAATTCCGTCCTCGGAATTTCTTAAAACCAAACCCATACCCGTGTCATCACATTCTTCCCTTCTTCACAGAATTTCGTCCTCGAAATTTTAGCTTACTCTTCTACTCAACTTCTCTTCAAAGAAGTTCTTATCTTTCCATCATCCCAACCTCCATAACCTATCAAGAATCATGAAGTAGAAGGAATAGCGAGGAAGATAAAATGTCCTTTAAAATATCTCATACTTTTGCTGAGGGATCAAATTGACCATGAACTCTTTACTAGGTTAAACAGGCTTTCGTTGTAAACCTTTCTTTCAACGGTAAGTTTACAATGACAAAGAAGGTAAACTACCTCTTTCCATACGTAGGTGATCAACCTGTCGTATATCTCAATTTCGGGGTATGTTCACCTCAGACTTAATACCAAAATTTTGGATATTTTTTGAAATATTCGTCTAGTTAAATCAATTGACATAGACTACTTCTTTAAATTCTTTTCACAAAAACGTTTATGACGTCATGATACCGTACTCTTCATAGTACGTTGAGGAATTCGTCAATTTATGACTTCGTCATTATACATCATACCATAGCGGTTTGTTGATCCTAAGATCACATCTCACCAGGTTCAATGGCATTAACAACTCCATCTTTTTACCATCCTTGCATCAAATGCACGGATGATATAAAATTTCTTTTGATATTTTTAAATCAATTTATGTCTAGCCGAAGCAATTGGCATAGACATACAAAGCATAGCTCTTTTTTTAAAAATCCATTGGTTCGAAAAGTTAAACCAATTCTTTTCTTTTTGAAATGTACACATCAGCACGATTTCAATAAACTTCAAAATCTAGCATAGCTAGATGATTTGGAATATCCTATTCTCCATCTTCCTTCATTGTCTTATTGTGACAATACTTAATCTTCTCTAGCACCTTCAATGCTAAGCGTACTGAAAATACTTCGTTTTCAGTCTAAACATTCCTATATCTTAATACAGTCCATCAACTTACCACACATTATGAGTTCAAGAACTTTCCACAATAGTATGAGTTTAAGAACATCCAGACAGACCTTAGGCGTCCATTCGCTGAGACGTTCGAAAACATACCATATTATTATGAGTCACGAACTTACCATAAATGTGAGTTTCAAGAACTCGTACTTATCTTATCGTTCTCTACCTATCAAGTATATACATGAGAAAAGATTCACCTTCTCGTCATATACATCTTAATAGCACGACCAATTCCAATGATTATCTTTTGTAATAAAGCGAGTAGGTATTTGTTACACCAAAGCACAAACCTCTGCCCATAACAAAGGTTCATACAACTCAGCCATCACATGAGTCCTCAATTGAAATCTTACAACTTCTAAATTTCTCTTTACATAATACGAATTTTCTTTAATTCGTATGTTATCCTTTACAACTCAATCTGAGTTCTTCTTCACGTACTACTTCGTAGTACCATTCATTCATAGCATTAGCTATAAATCATTCATCGTTTAACAGTTCATCTGTTACTACGATTTACTATGATCACGTGGTGATCTTCTTATCCTTCTCTCTACGATTATAGTCTTAGGTACACATACCTGAGAGTTATAACCTATAGCTTTGATACCATTCTGTAACGTCCCGAAATTTGGTATACTTTCAGACCCGGACTCCGTGCGTCACGATCTCGTCTCCTTCCAAACACACATCATTTTATAGCTAAATATAATGACATACATTCTCAAATCACAGGTTCTCGAAACCTTAAAACCTCTTTCATTACAAATAATGATAATTACATTATTCTTTACATCTTACACGAATGACTTTCATCCGCCACCAAGGATTCATAACTGTTCATTAAACTAGTCTATAGTTTAATTCTATCATTCTATATTACAAGTCTTCACTTTCTCTTCACGAAAATTGACATATCGAACGACCCTTCGTCTAATACCGATCAGCTGGATCTTTACGGTATCCTTAAGTTCTTTCTAACATCGTTCGCTAAAAATGTTTTTCATTTAAAGTAAGTGTGAGCATTCAATTGCCCAACAAGTCATAACAGTTGAACAAACAAATTCAAGAGTTTAAAATTTTTTCAAAACTTTGAAAACCGAATAAAGGTTATGAAGTAGCTTGAATAATAGGAATATTCTCGATTTCTATCATCTTAAAACATTCATGACATACTCTTTACACTATTTTCATTCTTCTACCTTTTTCCATACATATCCTGTCTGGCTAGAATCATTAGCACAGTCTTAACAATAACGGTTCATGTATAAACCGACCATACTTATATTGAACAGCTCAATCATAGAACAGTTCATCTCAAAGAAACACCGAAGTGTTCAAATTGTGGCACAAGGCCTCATACGTTTTACCACTTTGTACAAATATCGCACATTCGCACATAGACAGAACTTCTCATGTTCAACATCTTAGAAGTTTAAGAACTAGCATTCATATAGAATGAAGTTAGGAAACTTTCCTTACACACAGCTACAGCTTATAGTTAACGCTGAACTGCTCATTCCAAATTCCTATATAACACATAAGGAAATAACACGTACACCAATTAGTCATATACTTGACTTACGCATTGGTTTACTTAACTTTACTTCTTAGGGTTTACGTTCTTGCAATATAAGTTTACGCGACTAACTTTCATCACCGGTTTACGGCTTCATGACCTACGGAGATGTCTTACCCAAAACGTTCATCATCTTTGATGATTTGCATTCTTATCTTCTTCTTATAATTTTTCGAGGACACAACGTACATCGCTTCTCTGCTAGTAGTCCATATGGTACTCTAAGTGGTTTCCCACAAACAACCAACAAACAAGTTCCCCTCTCATCTACACTGCCCACACAGTGAATTAGATCGGTTTTCAGTTTTGTATATACCTTCGCTCTGTGAAGGAATTGTTTAGCCCAGCTCCCATATATCAACTATCAAAGTTACGTTTGTACCACAACCTAACTTCTCTTAACTTATACGAACCATTAAACTATAATGTTCGTTAAGTTAACTTCTTATTCCTTATGGCTTTCTGGTAACTAAATGCCATACCTCAGAATTCATTTCTTTATCGTCTAAGTCATACAGTCTTTTGTATACTCGGAACGATCATTCAATGTCAATACTATGAGTTCATAGTGTTAAACATTTCATATTATCTTATTCATATCTTACAACGTCCAGCTTATTCAACTTGGAACGTTGTCCAAGTTATACTTATTAACTCGGCGCTTAACGTTATACGTTATTATCTTTAACTCAGTTTCTTCACTGTTCACAATTAAACAACATTCTTCTTTATCTTACGGTCCAACCATACACGGAGTGTAGGTTCTGCTTGTTTAATATTCATATATACTCAACCCTTACATTGGTTAAAGCGTGTAACACTTACCTTTCATTCTAACATTCTTTACCCGACTCACATCAGACTTTCATTACTCTTATTACTGTTCGCTATGGCTTTTTACGATAATTCATATCTTCCTTACTACTTTCGTTAACGTCCAAGTTATACAACCATTGTATACCTAGGACGTTCGTCCAACGCGAATATTATTCACGAGGATCGTTTACGTATTCGATGTCCACATTGCTCGTCTCTTAATTTCCCACTTAACCTTTACTCAAGGTTTCAATTAGTTTCATCGTTATCTATCCTATGAACCCCATGTTCATTATTCATTCTTAATGTCGAAGGCATACCGTTCGTTGTATGCTAAGACCGATCGTTCATCGCAACAACGTTGCGTTCATAATGTCTATACGCTTCAAACTTATCTCTCATTATCACAACATAACATAGAAATGTTACTTGTTACCTTCGTCACTCAACGTCTAAGGAATCACAATCATAGCAATCTCTCACGTTCGTTAATCGTGACTACGGTCCCCGGATATCGGTTCCGTAACCCGCATTCTCATTCTTTTTGTCTCGTTTAATCTTTCCGTTTAACCTTTACTAAAGGTTTAACTTGCTTGCTTAAGCATTATTTTAGGTGAACTATATGTTCATACTTCTTTTTTGCACATCCCCCAGTATTTGAAAAATAAAAATCTCATTTCTGGGCATTGCCCCGCACTGGCGCTGCGGCGCCGTGTCCCTTCCTCTCTCTTGCACTGCGGCGCGACCTACTTCTCTCTCCTCGCTTCCCGGGCTGGTGCTGCAGTGCCAAGTCCTTTGTTATCTCTCGCGTTGCGGCGCCACTCTCCAAAAGTTTATGGCCGAGCTCGCGTTGCGGCGCCACTTAACCCTATAAATTTTTCTAAGTCTTGCATTAAGTTTGAGATGTGTAGTTTACTATCTCATAACTTCTTCGTTATAACTCGGAACGAGGTCGTTCCAAAGCCATTCTCTTCCTTATCTTATATACTTTAATACCCATTGAGCAGAAATTTGTTCTAAATCTGTTACGTGCCATTCGATTGGCTTGATCTTCACCCTTTGTTCATTTTACGTTTATAACGCTCTTCGTTCGTTCGTCCATTATTCTGTCATCCGAACTCAGAACTCATTCATTCTTGATTCTACGACTCACGTTTTCTAGGTTCTATTACTTCCTTATGAAACCCTACACGTTTGGGTTCATTCTCTAACTTTCTAATTCTCGTTCGCCTTTTATGAAAATTTCGCCATAACTTCGTTATAGCTAAGTTGTAATCCGTTCTTCACGAACGTTTCTACCGTTCCTAACCAAGCAATAAGCAACTAACTTATACGCGATGTTTTTAAGCTTGTGCATCAACAACAATTATCCTACGATGGTTTTAAATTTGTCCATCAACAATAATTATCCTACGATGGTTTTAAATTTGTCCATCAACAACGTTCTTCGTGTTTTTCGTTCGTTCTTCATTTTAATCAATATTTTGGATTACAATTCTACTTTTTCTTAGAATTTGATGTTATAGAACATCATTCCTTACTTATTTCACCTACTCGTTCATATAATTCATTCGAATTGCTCAAAATCCTTACGAATCTTATACATCCTTAAAAAATTTATAAACTAAATTTCTAATTCTTATTTCTTCGTTTTCTCATGATTTCAACCATATGAAATCATTACTAATCTCTTTTACTTCTTATTCTCATTAAGTTATGTTTTAAAAATATAAAACTTAAAGAAAATATTAGAAGAGACTAGGGTTCGGATTACCGTTCTTCTTAATCATCTTCTGTTATACAAAGCCGACGATTTGCAAGCTTTTCTAATTCACGATCACTTTTGATCCGAGCATTCATGCTCACGCTCTTCCTTCTCCCTCTTCATCTGAGCTCTCTCTCTCTCTCTCTCTCTTTCAAGTGTAGGATTTTTCAAAATCTCAAAATAATGAAATCTAGCTTCCTATTTATAGAAAACCAAAGCTAGGGCAATTTAGTCATTTCGCCCCCTTAACCTCCTTACTATTCCAAACATAGCCACCAAGTTTACTTGGCCACCACCCTTACTTGGTGGCCAAGTTGCCGGCCCACATGCCCATGGGTTGCCCCATTGGTTCTTACCCATCCTTTTACCCATCGGTTCGATCCGCGGTTTCTTTTCTTGGTTTGGGCCTTAACCCTAATTCTTATTGGGCCTAACTTGGGCTTAACTTCACAAAGCATTGGGCTTGACATAATCCAAGTCCAATTGGATTCTACAAAGTCCAAGAACACAAAGTCCATTTAGACTCATCGTATTCTACGCATTCCATAATCTTATTCTCTTCGTATTTCGTTCGTACGATATTCGTATTATACGTCGTACTAATCTTCGTACTATACTCGTATAATAACTCGTATCATACTCGTATTTCTCACGCATAATAACCCTAATTATTATACGTACTCCTTAGATTCTCGGAACTCACTTTTCCAAACCCTTAGGTTTTGAGTCCGCAGGCGAAAACTTCGTTTTTGCCATAACTGAAATATTATTGAATATTCCATCACGTCTCAACATTTTACGTAATCAATAACTTCTCGGAATTTGAAAATAAATCTTCGAGCAGAAATGGATGAATAGTGCCTATTTCGTCTTTCTCCCCAAAAAATATTTTGTTCCCGGAAAACTTTCATTTTCGTCTTGAAAATTCTTACTCGTTAAATCTAGCTCGTGGCCAGAATCCTCCCGACTTATAATCATCCTAGGTTATAGAACGATTAATAAACACATAACATAGAATAGTATTAATAAAAATTCCTTTTATTAATAACTAATTCTTTAAACCTAAATTCTGGATAATCCAAAATTCCTGGTTGTTACATTCTTCCATCCTTATAAAAATTCCGTCCTCGGAATTTCTTAAAACCAAACCCATACCCGGGTCATCACATTCTTCCCTTCTTCACAGAATTTTGTCCTCGAAATTTTAGCTTACTCTTCTTCTCAACTTCTCTTCAAAGATGTTCTTATCTTTCCATCATCCCAACCTCCATAACCTATCAAGAATCATGAAGTAGAAGGAATAGCGAGGAATATAAAATTTTCTTTAAAATATCTCATAATTTTGCTAAGGGATCATATTGACCATGAACTCTTTACTAGGTTAAACAGCCTTTCGCTGTAAACCTTTCTTTCCACGGTAAGTTTACAATCACAAAGAAGGTAAACTACCTCTTTCCATACGTAGGTAATCAAGCTATCGTATATCCCCATTTCGGGGTATGTTAACCTCAGACTTAATACCAAAATTTTGTATATTTCTTGAAATATTCGTCTAGTCAAATCAATTGACATCGACTACTTCTTTAAATTCTTTTCACAAAAACGTTTATGACGTCATGATACCGTACTCTTTATAGTACGTTGAGGACTTTGTCAATTTATGACTTCGTCATTATACATCATATCATAGTGGTTTTTTGATCCTAAGATCACATCCCACCAGGTTCAATGGCATTAACAACTCCATCTTTTTACCATCCTTGCATAAAATGCACGGATGATATAAAATTTCTTTTGATATTTTTAAATCAATTTATGTCTAGCCGAAGCAATTAGCATAGACATACAAAGCATAGCACTTTTTTTAAAAATCCATTGGTTCGAAAAGTTAAACCAATTCTTTTCTTTTTGAAATGTACACATCAGCACGATTTCAATAAACTTCGAAATCTAGCATAGCTAGATGATTTGGAATATCCTATTCTCCATCTTCCTTCATTGTCTTACTGTGACAATACATAATCTTCTCTAGCACCTTTAATGCTACGCATATTGAAAATACTTCGTTTTCAGTCTAAACATTCCTATACCTTAGTACAATCCATCAACTTACCACACATTATGAGTTTAGAAACTTTCCACAATAGTATGAGTTTAAGAACATCCAGACAGACCTTAGGCGTCCATTCGCTGAGACGTTCGAAAACATACCATATTATTATGAGTCACGAACTTACCATAAGTGTGAGTTTCAAGAACTCATACCTATCTTATCGATCTCTACCTATCAAGTATATACATGAGAAAAGATTCACCTTCTCGTCATATACATCTTAATAGCTCGACCAATTCCAATGATTATCACTGTAATAAACTGAGTAGTTGTTACACCAAAGCACAAACCTCTGCCCATAACAAAGGTTCATACAACTCAACCATCACTTGAGTCCTCAATTGAAATCTTACAACTTCTAAATTTCTCTTTACTTAATACGAATTTTCTTTAATTTCTATGCTATCCTTTACAACTCAATCTGAGTTCTTCTTCCTGTACTACTTCGTAGTACCATTCATTCATAGCATTAGCTATAAATCATTCATCGTTTAACAGCTCATCTGTTACTACGATTTACTATGATCACGTGGTGATCTTCTTATCCTTCTCTCTACGATTATAGTCTTAGGTACACATACCTGAGAGTTATAACCTATAGCTTTGATACCATTCTGTAACGTCCCAAAATCTGGTCTACTTTCAAACCCGGACTCCATGCGTCACGATCTCATCTCCTTCCAAACACACATCATTTTATAGCTAAATATAATGACATACATTCTCAAATCACAGGTTCTCGAAACCTTAAAACCTCTTTCATTACAAATAATGATAATTACATTATTCTTTACATCTTACACGATTGACTTTCATCCGCCACCAAGGATTCATAACTGTTCATTAAACTAGTCTATAGTTTAATTCTATCATTCTATATTACAAGTCTTCACTTTCTCTTCACGAAAATTAACATATCGAACGACCCTTCGTCTAATACCGATCAGCTGGATCTTTACGGAATCCTTAAGTTCTTTCTAACATCGTTTGTTGAATATATTTTTCATTTAAAGCAAGTGTGAGCATTCAATTGCCCAGCAAGTCATAACAGTTGAACAAACAAATTCAAGAGTTTAAATATTTTTCAGAACCTCGATAACCGAATAAAGGTTATGAAGCAGCTTGAATAATAGGAATAGTCTAGATTCCTATCATCTTAAAACATTCATGACATACTCTTTACAGTATTTTCATTCTTCTACCTTTTTCCATACATATCTTGTCTAGCTAGAATCATTAGCACACAATTAACAATAACGGTTCGTTTATAAACCGAGCATACTTGTATTGAACAGCTCAATCATAGAACAGTTCATCTCAAAGAAACATCGAAGTGTTCAAATTGTGGCACAAGGCCTCATACGTTCTACCACCTTGTACAAATATCGCACATTCGCACATAGACAGAACTTCTTAAGTTCAACATCTAAGAAGTTTAAGAACTAGCATTCATATAGTATGAATGAAGTTAGGAAACTTGCCTTACACAAAGCTACAACTTATAGTTTATGCTGAACTGCTCATTCCAAATTCCTATAAAACACGTAAGGAAATAACACGTACACCAATTAGTTATATACTTGACTTACGCATTGGTTTACTTAACTTTACTTCTTCGGGTTTGCGTTCTTGTAATATAAGTTTACGCGACTAACTTTCATTACAGGTAGACGGCTTCATGACCTACGGAGATGTCTTACTCAAAATGTTCATCATCTTTGATAATTTGCATTCTTATCTTCTTCTTATAACTTTTCTAGGACACAACGTACATGTCTTCTCTGCTAGTAGTCCATATGGTACCCTAAGTGGTTTCCTATAAACAACTAACAAACAAGTTCCCGTCTCATCTACACTGCCCACGCAGTGAGTTAGATCGGTTGCCAGTTTTGTATATACCTTCGCTCTCTGAAGGAATTGTTTAGCCCAGCTCCCATATGTCAACTATCAAAGTTACGTTTGTACCACAACCTAACTTCTCTTAACTTATACGAACCATTAAACTATAATGTTTGTTAAGTCAACTTCTTATTCCTCGTGGCTTTCTGGTAACTAAATGTCATACCTCAGGATTCATTTCTTTATCGTCTAAGTCATACAGTCTTTTGTATACTCGGAACGATCATTCAATGTCAATACTATGAGTTAATAGCGTTAAACATTTCATATTATCTTATTCATATCTTACAACGTCCAGCTTATTCAACTTGGAACGTTGTCCAAGTTATACTTATTAACTCGGCTCTTAACGTTATACGTTATTATCTTTAACTCAGTTTCTTCACCGTTCACAGTTAAAAAACATTCTTCATTATCTTACGGTCAAACCATACATGGAGTGTTGGTTCTGCCCGTTTAATATTCATATATACTCAACCCTTACATTGGTTAAAGCGTTTAACACTTACCGTTCATTCTAACATTCTCTATCCGACTCACATCGGACTTTCACTAATCTTATTACTGTTCGCTACGACTTTTTACGATAATTCATATTTTCCTTACTACTTTCGTTAACGTCCAAGTTATACAACCATTGAATACCTAGAACATTCGTCCAATTCGAATATAATTCATGAGGATCGTTTACGTATTCGACGTTCACATTGCTCGTCTCTTAATTTCCCACTTAACCTTTACTCAAGGTTTCAATTACTTTCATCGTTATCCATCCCATGAACCCCATGTTCATTATTCATTCATAATGTCGAAGCCATACCGTTCGTTGTATGCTAAGATCGATCGTTCATCGCAACAACATTGCGTTCACAGCGTCTATACGCTTTAAACTTATCTCTCATTATCACAACATAACATAGAAATGTTACTTGTTACCTTCGTCACTCAACGTCTAAGGAATCACAATCATAATAATCCCTCACGTTCGTTTATCGTAACTACGGTCCCCGTATATCGGTTCCGTAACCCGCGTTTGCATTCTTTTAGTCTCGTTTAATCTTTCCGTTCAACCTTTACTAAAGGTTTAACTTGTTTGCTTAAGCATTATATTAGGTGAACTATATGTTCATACTTCTTTCTTGCACATCCCCCAATATCTGAGAAAAAAAAATCCCATTTACGGATTTTTTGCCCCCACACCGTGACTGTGGTGCCGCGTTCTCTCTCTCTCTCTCTCGCGATGCGACGCGACCTACTTCTCTCTCCTCTCTTCCCGGGCAGGCCCTTTGTTATTTCTCGTGCTGCGGCGCCACTCTCCTAAAGTTTATGGCCGAGCTTGCACTGCGGCGCCACTTCTCACAGTCTATCCGGCGCTGCGGCGCCGAGACAAAACCCTAGAAATTTTTCTAAGTCTTGTATTAAGTTTGAGACGCGTACTTTACGATCTCATAACTTCTTCGTCATAACTAGGAACGAGGTCGTTCCAAAGACATTATCTTCCTTATCTTATGTACTTTAATACCCATTGAGTAGAAATTCGTTCTAAATCCGTTACGTGCCATTCGATTGGCTTGATCTTCACCCTTTGTTCATTTTACGTTTATAACGCTCTTCGTTTGTTCGTCCGTAATTCGGTCATCCGAACTCGGAACTCATTCGTTCTTGAGTCTATGACTCACGTTTTCTACATTCTCTTACTTCCTTATGAAACCCTACACGTTCGGGTTCATTCTCTAACTTTCTAATTCACGTTCGCCTTTTACGAAAATTTCGCCATAACTTCGTTATAGCTAAGTTTTAATCCGTTCTTCATGAACGTTTCTACCGTTCCTAACCAAGCAATAAACAACTAACTTATACGCAATGGTTTTAAGCTTGTCCATCAATAACAATTATCCTACGATGGTTTTAAATTTGTCTATCAACAACAATTATCCTACGATGGTTTTAAATTTGTCCATCAACAACGTTCTTCGTGTTCTTCGTTCGTTCTTCATTTTAATAGATATTTTGGATTACGATTCTACTTTTTCTTGGAATTTTATGTTATACAACATCATTCCTTACTTATTTCACCTACTCGTTCATATAATTCATTCGGATCGCTCAAAATCCTTACAAATCTTCTACATCCTTAAGAAATTTATAAACTAAATTTCTAATTCTTATTTCTTTGTTTTCTCATGATTTCAACCATATGAAATCATTACTAATCTCTTTTACTTCTTATTCTCATTAAGTTATGTTTTAAAAATATTAAACTTAAAGAAAATATTAGAAGAGACTAGGGTTCGGATTACCGTTCTTCTTTAATCCTCTTCCGTTATACAAAGCCGGCGATTTGCAAGCTTTTCTTTTTCACGATCACTTTTGATCCGAGCATTCATGCTCACACTCTTCCTTCTCCCTCTTCATCCGAGCTCTCTCTCTCTCTCTCTCAAGTGTAGGATTTTTCAAAATCTCAAAATAATGAAATCTAGCTTCCTATTTATAGAAAACCAAAGCTAGGGCAATTTAGTCATTTCGCCCCCTTAACCGCCTTACTATTCCAAACTTAGCCACCAAATTTACTTGTCTACCACCCTTACTTGGTGGCCAAGTGGCCGGCCCACATGCCCATGGGTCACCCCATGGGTTGCCCTATTGGTTCTTACCCATCCGTTTACCCATCGGTTCGATCCGCGGTTTCTTTTCTTGGTTTGGGCCTTAACCCTAATTCTTATTGGGCCTAACTTGAGCTTAACTTTACAAAGCATTGTGCTTGACATAATCCAAGTCCAAATGGATTATACAAAGTCCATGAACACAACGTCCATTTAGACTCATCATATTGTACGCATTCCATTATCGTATTCTCGTCGTATTTCGTTCGTACAATATTAATATTATACGTCATACTAATCTTCGTACTATACTCGTATAATAAGTTGTATCATACTCGTATTTCTCACGCATAATAACCCTAATTATTATACGTACTCCTTAGATTCTCGGAACTCACTTTTCCAAACCCTTAGGTTTTGAGTCCGCAGGCGAAAACATCGTTTTTTCCATAACTGGAATATTATTAAATATTCCATCACATCTCAACATTTTACGTAATCAATAACTTCTCGGGATTTCAAAATAAATCTACGAGCAGAAACGGATGAATAGTGCCTATTTCGTCTTTTTCCCCGACAAATATTTTGTTCCCGGAAAAGTTTCATTTTCGTCTTGGAAATTCTTACTCGTTAAATCTAGCTTGTGGCCAGAATCCTCCCGACTTATAATCATCCTAGGTTATAGAACGATTAATAAACACATAGCACAAAATAGTACTAATAAAAATTCCTTTTATTAATAACTAATTCTTTAAACCTAAATTCTGGATAATCCAAAATTCTGGGTTGTTATAAATTCAATTTTTTGTTGAATTGTTGCTAGACAATTGAATTGTGATAATTATATGTGTTGGTTATGTTTGAGTTTGTATGTAAACAAGAATTCGTGTGCTAATTACAATTAAAAAGGAAGAAAAGTAATGTCAGTGTATATTTTTCCGTATGGCTTGTGAATATTACCAATTTCAGTGGCCAATTCGTATGCTAAACTTTAAATTGAGTCTTGTTTATGCTAGCTTATTAAGAAACGAGCATAACCTAATTTGAATTAAGTGTTTTGGCCAAGTTTTGAGATGTCAGTGATGATTTTTGTGGAAGAAGTTCAAAAATGGAGTTTTTTTATGAAAATATGGAATTTTGAGAAATTAAACTAGTTTTAGTTGATGATAAATTGTGTTAATTTGTTGTAAATGTTAACAAACATGTTTGTAATAGTCTATACCAATTGTAGATGTTAATTTCACTGTTTGATGGGTGAAATTCGTGTTAGTTGGGCTAAAAACTCGCTCATCGCTCATGTCGAGTGTCAGTGCTGCGTGCATGCGTGCACCGGTAGCAATTTGCTACTGGTGCCAAGGCAAAAAATTGCGCAGTGTTGGGTAAATTCTAGTTACGCACAACACGCAAGTATACGTGGTCAACAAGTAATAAAGAGTAAGTAAAGTATCACTCTCGCGGAGAATTAACTAACAAAGTTCACCAAATATTAACCCATAACCACCGTAGTTTTATTTAAATGAATGATATTATATTTTGTATTTAAACTACGAAATTAAAGAAACCTAACTATTCCTAGAGTGAGACTAGATAATAAAGATCTGAGATTACAATTTCATCTATTGACTCATTCAAATCCATACATTTCATGTTAAGCCAAACTAATTGTACCGGTTTGTTAGTCGAGAACACATAAGTGAAATATAACCATCTCTCGATGTACCATACCCATATCAAATATAATCCCTAGCTGAAAGAATACACATGAACACCCAAATTACCTAAACCACTATATGACTATGTGACTACGAGCGATGCCTCGGTATATGTCTATCTTAAGAAAGAGTCATACATTCCACCACCATGTAGAACATACAAACACAAGCTATCAAGATCAAATCCAAACCCATACTTCATCTTTCAAGTTCATATGGGTTATCACAGTAATTGATGGTCAATCAACTAAACAAATAAGTATGAATCTTAATAGACAATCCTATAGCAATCAATAAGGTTAACAATGAAATATATCAGATTAAACTAAGCAATAGAATCCATTACAATCCCAAAATAAAGTTTAACTCATCATAGAATCAAAATCTATAATCCACAATTGACTATACATTGAGAAATAAAGATAGAAGTAAAGAGAAGTTAGGGAATTAGGAATGCAAATATGAGATTCTCCTCTTGCTCCAATTCTGAATTTCCTATGCTCTTCAATTGCTTTAATCTTCAACTCTAATCTAATCTAGGGTTCTAATCTAATCTAAAAAGAAAGAGAAGAAAAGAAAACAATAGTAGCTTTTGCCCCCAAGGGGTAGAATCCCCTTTTACATAATGGAAATACGTCAAATATATAAGCCCTAATTGAACCCCTCTCTCCGTTACGCTTCAATTGCACTGTTTAATGAAAAGTCAGCTTTGGTCAACACCCGAAGTCACGCGGCCGCGTAAGAATTGACCTAAAGTTGGGCGTGGTCGCGCGCAAGTATTAAATCGCGTCTTTTTGCTATCAGTAATTAGCGGTGACCCATGAGAAATCAGATAACGCGCGAGGTTGATTTTCTACTGCAGTGTGCTCTGGTAAAATGGTCATAACGTTTGATCTGGAAAGAGTTATGGGGCCTGCCACCTATCAAATCGAAGCTATCGACGAGCTCTATAATTTTTATTCTTTGATGATTCAGAAATTCTGGACGGATAAATGCTGAAAGTGGTCTGGAAGTGACTGCTATGAAACTGGCTAACCAAAACAGCGAAGTTCGACGTCCGTTGGTTCAAAGATCATAACTCTTGCATCCGAACTCCGATTGGAATGATTTAAGATGTTCCGGAAAGCTTACAAGAAGCTCTACAACATAGTCCAAGTTCAAAGCCAAGAACATGAAATAATACGATAGCCCAAATGATATCCGGATTGCTTTTCTTTGCATTTCCCTTGCTTTTCTTTATCAATAGTCGCTCACACTGCTCCCAAACGTATAACCTACAAAATGAACACAACATGTATGAAAAGTAACTAAGACACGTAAATATAAGCAACTAATTCAAGTAAAAGATACCGGATAAGTGTATACCCCCAAACTTAAACCGTTACTTGTCCGCAAGCAACACAATATAATGCAATCTACATGCTATGCAAGCTACACTACTATGACAATGATTCCCCAGATTTTCAGTCATGTTAAGAATTCCAATAAGATATGCCACAAAGAAATATCAAGATCTAAGAACAAAGCATCAAACTAAGCTAAAGGCATAATGACATATGTTCGGGAGTGTTCTACCGACCACCATGTTGGTTGTAGGCCTGGGCAGGAATCGATGAGGCTGGGCCGATACAGCCGAAGACATACAGGAGGTCGAGGATGTTCTTATTCAGATACCCGAGCCCAATAGGCCGGGATCCGGTTGTGATCATGGAGGTCGGGTTCGGGTCTTCGCGTCCTTTGGACCGAGGCCCAAACCGGTGTTTATGATGCTTGTTGGGTTGGGCCTGTGCAGTCGGACAGCCCATATGTAGAGTTGGGAGTAATAAGGGGATTACGTGGTTAAGGGTCCTAAACCCTAATCATATGTTGATAAGGCAACTCCAAAGGTAGTATTGGAAAGGGATTCTACTTGCACCTTTTAAGGAGATTGTGTTGGACCCAAATATAGGTAACTACCATATTTAGGAGTCCTACAATGACTCGGAGAGGGGCTCTTGGGAGATGAGAATGGCTATAAATACAAGGCTTAACTACAATTAACAGGTAATACATCTTTGAGCACTAAACACTTAAGCCTCCATTGTTAAACCTTGTGAACGGCCTGTACTTATTCTCACACCGGAGTTATCCCCCGTGGCATGGCACGGGTCAAGCTTCAATGTGATCTATTATTAAGCATGTGTTTGGTGGCAGAATTACGTGATTGGACGCGCATACGAAACTTGGCGTTAACAACATACAATCAGATAATCCTAACCCGCTATAAAGATGCTGGGTGTGTGTGATGTGTTCACAGATAAGCTTGACAAAGGTGAAGATAACACATGCTTTATTGCTTAAGGCAGAAAATTGAAGTTTAAATCAAGAACTGCATATACTAATGAGACATCAACTACTCCAACACATCAATACAAACTACGGTTCAATAATGGGTTTATTCTGCTTTATTTTTACTCATGAGGGTGATTTTCGCACTTTCCCGCGGTGGTTATAGATTTTTTTTATTATATATAGCGAGTGCGTTTTACGCTCCATCTCACTTTCCATTTTCATTTAAACGAGTGCGTTTTACGCTCCATCTCGTCCCAATAGCAAGCATACCCATGTGTTCCCAAAGTTTGAGTATCTGTGTTTTCATAGTCTATGTCTACTTTATACACACTTCCATCTTTAAAAACAACATTTTCTACTCAGCAAACAAACAAGTTATTCTTAAACCAAAAAGCAGATATGAACACCTATGTGCTACGAGTGCGTTTTACGCTCCATCTCACTTTCCATTTTCATTTAAACGAGTGCGCTTTACGCTCCATCTCGTCCCAATAGCAAGCATACCCATGTGTTCCCAAAGTTTGAATATTTGTGTTTTCATAGTCTATGTCTAGTTTATACACACTTCCATCTTTAAAAACAACATTTTCTACTCAGCAAACAAACAAGTTATTCTTAAACCAAAAAGCAGATATGAACACCTATGTGCTAACCGATAACATCTAAACAACAAGCATGAATTAAATCATGTATAACATTATAACTAAGCTCATGTTATCCACTAAATTCAAAAATCTATCAAATTTCTATGTCATCATTGGCCAAATTAGAATTTAACTAACTAAAAACCTGAGATTATGCAATGTTATGCAACTAAACACATACTAAGTAAACAAGGCAAAAGAAAAAAATTCATACTAAAACACTCCTACTATGCAACTAACTATATGCAACAACTACTCACTACAACCCAATACCCCCAAACTTAAAGTAAACAATGCTCTCATTGTAATTAAAAGTAAAAGAATACTCCCCTAAGTGGCAATGTCATCTCCGTTCGCTTCCTCATGATCCGATGGTATATCAGGCGATGGCTAAGTTTGAGATATTCTATAGTTGGAGACTTAGTGTGGGCTTCTAACTGTCCGAATGCTTGAGCTAGAAATTCTAAAATTTTAGCATTTTTTTTTGTGATTGAACTATGGCGCGACCACGCGACCCTGTACTCTAGCAGCTTCAGTTTTTTTTGACTTCTGTTTGATCCTGAATGCTTATAGCAATTGGATTGAACCTAAGAGGGGAAACAATCAAACTATTATTAAAACTTACAACTATCTAACATCTACTAAATATGGAAATGTAAATAAGAATTAAACAAGGAAGGATAAAGATTGGATGGGGTGCCTCCCATCGAGCGCTCGGTTTATAGTCTGTTAGCTGGACTCTTTTCTTTACACCGCTATCCAATTCCTCTACGATAAGATAAGAACCCTCCATCCATTAGAACCGCTATGTGCTTTGGTAGGTTCCCCATCATGAGAGTCTTCGGATTGAAGTCACCTAGCATATTTCTTGTACATGATGTCCCCAATTCTATTGCATCGCAAGGTGCTTCTCCCGTTGTATCTGTTAATAGATTTTAGCATTGAGGCATGACAGATACAACATGGTATTCTTCTTTTATTATCTCTTCCTCAGCCCACCATGGTTTATAAAAGGCCTCATAATCGCATAAATTGTTTCTTTGGATGTGACTACCAAGGGGACATGGGTGTGCAAATTTCACTGAAATTTTCAACTCTAACTGAGAAGGCACTTAGGGTATTATACACATTATCTCATGATCTTCCTTTTCCATACCGCCAGTTGTCTCCTCAATGTCCACTCCTTTCAGTTCATTCAGTGGCATGAACACCTCTAGCTCTCCATCAGTTTCATCGTCCATGTCATAGCACCAATTATTTGGAGGGCGATTGTTCAAGGCTTCGAACATTTGATCCATCAGATTCTGAATATTTTGAATTGACCTCTCTTGCTCAATCATCTTCTCCTCACTTGATGCTACACACTTGAACCACAAATCCTCCAATCTTGAATTATCTTGTTTAGTTTCAAAATCCATGTATTGAGGACCATTCATTGACGAGTTAATGAGTTGTTCCATCTGTTTGTTAAGATTTTTGGCTTGATAACTCCTGAATCGTCATCATCTCTTCATGGTCTGCTATGCTTTTTGACATGAATTCCTTCAACCTTGAATTTTCCTTTTGTTGCGTTGAAGGTGGATATGAGAAATTTGATGGATGTGTTGGACTTGGGATGCAGTATTGGTTGGGATAGATATAACTCCATTCATAATCTGGGTGATACCCACAACCTTGTTGATAATCAGGATAAACATTGTTGTTGAAGTAATCACCCCCAAACTGCACTTGTCCAACCTTGATGTTGCACTGATAACTCGGATGCTCGCCAGCACAGTATTCACATGTAACTACTATTTCTCGAGTGCGTTGGGCTGTAATAATATCCAACCTCTCCAAAAGTGTTTCTATTTGTGTTGACAAAGTAGAAAATACATTGAGTCCCTCAGTGCTTGTGTCCCTTGGTTGAATCATATTTACATAAGGCCATTGATAAGCAAAGTCACCCATGGTACCTGAAAAGAGAGAAATATAAGAAGATAATTAAAACAACAAAAAAAATGTTTAAATTAAGACTAATTTGATATAAATTAATGTTGGTAAAAATTTATTAAGCTAATTCCCCGGCAACGACGCCAAAAACTTGTTGGGTAAATTCTATTTACGCACAACACGCAAGTATACGTGGTCAACAAGTAATAAAGAGTAAGTAAAGTATCGTTCCCACGGAGAATTAACTAACAAAGTTCACCAAGCATTAACCTATAACCATCTTAGTCTTATTTAAACGAATGATATTATATTTTGTATTTAAACTACGAAATTAAATAAACTTAACTATTCTTTGAGTGAGACTAGATAATAAAGACCTGAGATTACAATTTCATCTATTGACTCATTCAAATCCATACATTTCATGTTAAGCCAAACTAATTGTACCGGTTTGTTAGTCGAGAACACAAAAGTGAAATATAGCCATCTCTCGATGTACCATACCCATATCAAATATAATCCCCAGGTGAAAGAATGCACATGAACACCCAAATTACCTAAACCACTATATGTCTATGTTATTTACAAATAATTAGGGTTTAAGTCCAAGTTCTCAATTGACTATGAGCGATGCCTCGGTATATGTCTATCCTAAGCAAGAATCATACATTCCATCACCATGTAGAACATACAAACACAAGCTATCAAGATCAAATCCAAACTCATACTTCATCTTTCAAGTTCATATGGGTTATCACAGTAATTGATGGTTAATCAACTAAGTAAATAAGCATGAATCTTAATAGACAATCCCATAACAATCAATAAGGTTAACAATGAAATATATCAGATTAAACTAAGCAATAGAATCCATTGCAATCCCAAAATAAAGTTTAACTCATCATAAAATCAAAATCTATAATCCACAATTGATTATACATTGAGAAATAAAGATAGAAGTAAAGAGCAGTTAAGGAATTAGGAATGCAAATCTGCGATTCTCCTCTTGCTCTAATTCTGAATTTCCTATGCTCTTCAATTGCTTCAATCTTCAACTCTAATCTAATCTAGGGTTCTAATCTAATATAAAAAGAAAGAGAAGAAAAGAAAACAATAGTAGCTTTTGCCCCCAAGGGGTGGAATCCCCTTTTACATAATGGAAATACGTCTAATATATAAGCCCTAATTGAACCCCTCTCTCCGTTACGCTTCAATTGCACTGTTTAATGAAAAGTAAGCTTTGGTCAACACCCGAAGTTGCGCGGCTGCGCAAGAATTGGCCTAAAGTTGGGCGCGACCGCGCACAAGTATTAAATTGTGTCTTTTATTATCAGTAATTCACGTGTCAGCCTTGAGAAATTCAGCGCCCATGAGGTTGATTTCTAACTGCAGGTGTGCTTTGTTAAAATTGCCATAACATTTGATCCGGGAAGAGATACGGGGCTTGCCTCCTATCAAATCGAAGCTATCGACGAGATCTAAAACTTTCATTTGAGCACCGGTATTTCTTCGCTTGCCTGTTAAGGCAAGAGAAACAGCAGTCAGTGTTGCGTGCGTCTCGAGCCCAAGTAGTGACTTCTGCCTATTTGCAGGTTATGTGTATCGGACTTATATTAGTCTAGCATGCACGTTAATGATGTCGAGACATAATATATACTACAATAACGGGTTGTCATGTGTTGTAATGCAAAGTGTAAAGATTTGAAATTACTATTTAAATAAATTATAAAATGAAACCAAATGTGATGTTTGCAAAGGTTAGAGATGAACGGTTAGGCAATGTTGGCTCGTAATGAGATTTCAGATTCGTTAAGTATGTTAACCAACATGGTTAGATGCTAAGTTAAGGTTATGACCTAAATGATGGTTTAAACCCTTAAAGCTAATGTTCATATAACTAATTGTTGTTGCGGTTTTAATGATGTATGCAGGATAATTGGAGATTATTTTACACTTGTGTAGCTTAAAAACAAGGTAAGTTCTGTAACCCTACTCTTATAATAATTGTGCAAGTTTCTAAACCTTATCTTTGACATTGAGCAAAACTATTGATTCTATTCTGATGAATGATTGAATAAGCTCATGTAACCTAATTCGTTACATCGAATGAGTTTCAAATTCTCATTTATTGTTATTAGTATTCAAAACATATATTGTTCTAACACATTGATTCAAAGGAGATTGTTTTAATTCCTTGAATATAATACTTTGTATATATATCATGCTTATTCAGTTATATATTGTTGATATCCGATCTTTGACTTTGATAGCCTTATTTAGTTATACATTCTTGTATTAAACCTTTATTGATGGAAATTGAATAAGTGTTCTAAAATTCTAGAAACACTAATAAGCTAGTTCCAAACTAAACTTTCTTTAGTGCCGAAATTCTAAATTCAAACTGAGATGAACAACCCTAACATAGGGGATTTTGTATGTGTAACGTTTAGATGTTTGTGCACAATACATGGTACAAAGGGCTGATCCCCCTGAATACGTCAAGGAGAGTCTGTACAGTCTAATGACTGTTAAGGTTAAGGTAATAACACCTAAACACCGTAGACATAGTTCGTGGTCTTAAGACCCTCAAATAATTAAAGTTCGAATTTGTTTTCTATTTTGATTCGTAGAACAAGTTCCTTATCGTTCAGTATTCTTTGTTCACTCTCATGTTGTTATTATACTATCTCTATGTCAGTGAGCAATTATTTGCTCACTCTTGCAATTAAACAATGCAGCTAAAGTGGAAAGAGGTGATGAGCCATCTACTAGCAAGGGAAAGGGCAAGATGTCTAAGTGATGAAGAATTAGTTAACGTTTATTTAAATGCTTGAAGTTATAAGACTTGTTTTATTTTATAATGTATTCCTCAAACTGATGTAATAATTTTAAGGTTAGATTACCTGAGATTTATTTTGAGATTATGATGTAACCCTTTAATGGGAGAGATTATTGTTTAAGTTATTTATTTAATATTTTATCCTTTATTGTGGGTAGTTAGATGTAATTATTTTGATAGTGTGAACCAAATTTGGTGGAAATGAAGTACCCAGATTTGGGGGTGTCACAATATATCCCCACTGAAAATCAAATTACTAATGTCTTTATAAAGCCTCTAGATAAATCAAGTTTTAACAAATTAATAAGTGAGCTAGGCAAGCTTAATTTACAACCATGAAATCTATACTCTAGTTTGTGCTAACCATGAAGATATAAAGGCTATGTTCGAAATCGTAGACATGATCAAAGAAAGTCCATGATCATAGAGGTGCAGTGACATGAAAGACAATGATCGCAGTGCAGACTCAACGATCGCAGTGTTGACTCAACGATGGCAGAGCTCCATCAACAAAATAAAGGAGCATCCTATGATGATAAAGTTCAACAAAACAAAGAACTTTCTTTGATAAGCGCCTCATGAACAAACCTAACCCTTGATTCACTATATGAGGTTGGCCCTTCCTGAGCTACCTTAAACCTAGAAGAATGCTGAGTCAAAAGTTTATCACAAGGACTCGGGCAGACTCGACGATCGTAGTACTGACTCAACGATCATAGTGCAGACTCGACTATCGCAGAGTAGACTCGACGATCGTAGTTCAGACTCGACGATCGCAGTTCAGACTCGACGAATGCAGAGAAGACTCGACTATCGCAGAGCAGACTCGATGATTGCAGAACAGACTCGACGATTGCAAAGCAAACACGATGAGTGAAGAGCAGACTTGACAATCATAAAGACTACCTCAACGATCGTAGTCCTCCCAAAGGATACATTAGCTCAGAAGGAGCTAAGGGCAAATTAGTATATTCCTCTCTAGTCAAATTTATAGAGCCAAGAAAAAGTTGACATATGCCCCACTAAGAAAATGGAGAGAGGGAAGCTACAAGTACAGTTTGAAAACACTTATTTGGAATCAGAAGTTCAAAAAGCTCATCTCTATCTCTCTCTCTCGCTCTACAAGCAGAAACCCTAACTTTCTGAAAAAGCTAAATCGACCATACTTAGTACAAAGAAATCAATGGCAGATTCAAATGTCATCTCTGGGTACAAACTCTGTTTTGATAAGTTCAAGACAGCTGACCCCAAATTTCTCAAAACTCTATCTTTGATAAAGAAAAATGGTCTTGAAGAGGCCTTAGGTATGAGCACATGGATCTACCCTAAGCTAATAAAGGAATTCTACAGAAATGGTGTGTTCGAGAATGACGTCATCATTACGAGGGTCATGGACGTGGAAATCAAGCTCAAGGCTGAGGACATAAATCTAGCCCTAGGTTTTAAATCAAAAGGGTTTTCATTCATAGAGGGCAATGATTTCCATGAAGGACTTAAGAGAATGCACCACAAGAAGCTCCCTACTGTCATAGGGTATAAGAAGAAAGAGTTTCACCAGAGGTATGAATTCTTGGCAGATATTGTTGGAAAATGCATATGCTGCAATAGCTCCGGCCATGACTCTATAAATAAAGTACATCTCAAGCTCATGAAAACCATAAGTTGTGGGATTCAACTCAACTATGGAGCCCTACTACTTGAATGGATTGGGAAGTGGATACTTAGCTCGAAGAAGTCAAAGAGCCCTAGAAAGATGCTCTACGGGCGATTCATAAGTATTATCCTACAGTCTACATTGGGTGATAATATTGGGGATGATGAAGGAGAGTCCATCAATCCGAACAGAAGAATGACTCAGTAGCTGTTCGAGAACTAGAAAACGAATCTAGCAAAGAATGTAAGAATGATGTCTGAGTCCAGTGGAAGGACATGTGATGCAAAGGAATTAGGGATTCCAAGAAACATGTCTTTTGTCAAGGAGACTGAAGAAGAAGAGGAAGAGATCAACAAAGAAGAACCCATTGCTTTAGTCAAAAAAAGCAAGGGCAAAAGAAAGCTGAAGACTCAAATGGTAGAAGAACCTCAGGGTTCAACCACTGATATACCTCAAGAGTGTTCTGACATTGAAACTCTGAGGATCTTGAGAAGGAAAGAATAACAGGCGGAGGTAGATGAAGACAGAGCTACCATCTCCCAGCTGCTGAAGAAGAGTAAACACATTCATAAATCAAAGAGGCCCTCTGTCTCTTCGATCATAGAGTCTCTACCGATCGTAGAGATCGACCAGACTAGACTCCTCTCCCAAAGAAGTTGTTGCAACAGACTATCAGACTGATAGACCACTCAGAGCTGAAGCTGAAGAGAGTCCTAAGGCTGTGACTAAGCCTATGAAACCAAGAAGAAAATTGGTCAAAAAGTGCATCCTCATCAATGAAGGAGTACTTAAAGAAGAAGATAAAAAGATAGCTTCTGAGAAGGAGTTATCCAAGGCAAGCCAAGAGGAAATAGCTCAAGCTGAAGGGGAGCTGCCTGAAGTTCTCACTCTAGAGAATGCTTCAGCTGAGGGGGAGATATTTAAAATGCAAATGGATGATCATGTTGACGGGGAGCCTCATGATATCCCTATGGAAGTAGAAGCTGCACTTGAGAAAGTTGAGAGAGCACTAGAGCAAGAAAGTAAAAAAGAGGTCATAGATGTAGTGGAATCCTCGAAAGAAGACAAAGAAGAAGAAAAAGATGATGAGATCGAGATTATAGTTGTGGTCTATAATGGGTATATGAGAGCTAACTACAATTAGTTGTTCTCCTATCTACCCATAATGTCTTTCCATAGAGCTCAATTCTCAACTCATGGGATCACATGTTCTGGAGCTTCAAAGCATATTCAGCAATCTCATTGCTAACCCATGAATTTCCAGGCAACCTCAATTTTGCCAGAAAGCTGATCACAAATGGCCATGATCATGAGGTACTATCTATCCTAATCTCTTTCAGGGTTAATTTGTCGACCATCATTCTTCCGTCAATTCTATGAATTTCCAAAATAGTTGGAAGTGATCCTCAATCGACTTAATCAATTTCCAGTAACAGAATCCCAACATTCTGTAACTGACCAACCAAATATGCCAAACTTTGTTTTGATACCTTCCCCTCTCATCTCTACGATTACTGACTCGAGCCCAATCATAGAGTAACACGCTCAAATCGTAGAGCCACCTACTCAAGAAGCCCAAACACAAGCCCCTCCATCAGATATTCCCTCCTCATCCTCAAAAGAATATTTCAACCTTGATTTTGCTCTCTACACATTTCAAGATCAATACATGAGAGCCCCTCCTCCAAACAGTCCATAACTTATTGAACTCATCTCAGATCTACCCACCAAAACTGAGTTGACAGAAGCATCCAAGAAAGTGACGAAGGACATAGACGATAATTTTGAAGCTCATACTGAACTCATTCAAATAAGACTGACTAAAATGATCAATGTTGCCAATGCTCTCCCAAGCACCCTAAGCTCTCAGCTAACAAAGAAGCTTAGGTAGATCATAAAAGAGATGCTTACGAGTATAAGTGACAGGGATCATATCCACTTTCAAGCTGCTAAGAGACACATGGATGATGTTCTTCTCTTTTAGATGACTCAAGAATCCCATAACAAACTTATGATGGACAACATCATAAATCTACAAACTACCCTGAAAGAATTCCAAGAATTTTTTATGAGCCAAGGGAAGCAGACTGAAAATGTCTTGAACATCCTCCAACGAAGGGAAGCTCGATCTGATGCTCTAATCAAAGAGAATTAAGAGGACATTGTTCAAACCCAAAGTCAGCTCAACGAGCTTGTCCAAGGAATGACTCGCCTCTCAGAAGGCATTCGAGCCCTTGATGCTAACATAAAGGGGGACAATAAAGGGAAAGGAGATCAAGGCAAGGGCAGAGGCACATTCTTAGCTCAATCATCAAGGAGTCCTCTTCTAAGGTAGTCTCACCATCAGACTCCATGATCTGGCCATCAAACTCAACGATCTGATCAGGAGCCAATTATCATGGCTCAACCATTAAGGAGTCAAGGGCCAACTCCTAGCTCACAAGAAGTGACCACCACAGGCCTAAGAATGCCAATTGGAGATCCTACATTCATGAATAGGCATGATCACAATCCAAGACTAAGTCAAAGCTAGCTGGAAGATCTAGCCGTGAGAGACGAAGTAAGCAGGAAAAGAAGACCTGAGGAGTATGCCAATCCTCTACGAGGCAAAAGGCCGAAGAAATAGAGATAAATTGAAATTTAATTCTTATTGATGTAACTAAGCTTAACTGTAATATCCATCTTCAAACATCAATAAATTCATGCTTATTATCTAGAAATTTCAGCTGCTCACTAAAATATTAAGTCATATTTATTTTCCTGCAACTACATCTAGAAATTAATAAACATTAAATAGGGGAGATTGTTGGGAGACTACAAATTTTGATTTGATGTTTATAGTAAATGCTCATGATTATATGTAAAGTCCTTCAATACAAGGACTTAGTGATAGATCAAATTTATTAGGTTGATCTAAAATGTTTATCATTCTGTAACTGAATGTATAGATGAAGAGATCAAAGATGTTAGGTTGATCTATGTCTTGAGATATAATAGATAGGCTTCAACAAAATCGTAGTCTATTGAGCTAATCAAGAGTTTGCAGAAGCCAAGGCAGAATCGTAGAGTATCGAGGATCGTAGTATGTCTGCCTTGAAGGGCCTCTCCGGAAATCATAGAGTGGTCCAGACGTTTGCCAAAGCCAACTCAGAGATTGTAGTGTGCTCTCAGAAACGTAGAGTTTGCAAGACAAGCAAGTGAAGATCATAGTGTGACAGTCCTTAAGAGAAATCGTAGTGTTCTCGTTTGCTAGCATCGGATCAAGCACCAAGGTGGCAACACACCACGATCTGAATTATAGAGTATCATCTGCCTGTGTCAGAAGCATCAAGCATTACCCTTTTGTTTAAAGATAAATCCCAACAAATGTGGAATGGGTTATAAACGTTGAAGTCCTCACTAGTCCCAATGGCACAAAAGATATCCTCAGTATACAACGAAGGAAACGTATTGAAGAAGCTAAGGAAAGTACTTTGGGTCAAAGGAAAACATCTTTTCAAGTGTTAGGTGAGAAAGCAGTCGGCTGTGTTTGTGGGCCAGAATGCAATTCAGAAGATGTGCAGAAAAGTCTCCATCAAAGTTCAAAAATGTCAAACGCATTTAATACTTTAACGAATGTCTTCAACGGATAGATTTCAAGGATCACATATATGCAAAACATCTGCAGATGATTTAACAAAGCAATCATTAAAAAATAATTGAAGAACACTCAACGCTCAACTCTACGATCTGAAAAAGAGAAAGCTTTCTCAGCTACTCAGTTCTTTCGAATAAGTGTTTAACACCAACTGAGTAGCATCAAACATGAACTCATCAACTACCAATCAAGTGAAGAAAGAAGTTCAAAGTCAGAAGGACATGAAGAGTTCTAAGTGAACTGTAAAGAACCAATTCTGTTGGACTTGAAGAGTTCAAGAGTGAACTAAAAAGTGCCTAGACTGCTGGTCTAGAAGAAATCTGTGAGATTTAGAAAGTGTAAAAGATATCCTTAGTGGATTTTCTACTCTAGGAGTAGAAGAGTGGACTAGGAGCTTTAAGTGCTCTGAACCACATAAAAATGTTGTGTCTCTTACATTCTTGCTATAACTTCTATAAATGTTATAACTGCCTCACTCTCATTAACTCACTATATCTAAAAGGGAGATTAAACAAATCTTTATTTCTTTGTGTTTAAATCGTTAACAAAACTAACAAAGTATTTCGAAAAGAATTTTAAATATCTATTCAAACCCCCCTTCCCTTCTAGATAACTATTGTGCCTTCGGGAACTGACATAAAGCTCATGCGGCCTTTATGGATATGATGAACCGAGTATTCAAGGAATATTTAGATCATTTCGTCGTTGTCTTTATTGATGACATCCTAATTTACTCCAAAAGCCGTGATGATCATGAGCAATACTTGAGGCTGATACTCCAAAAGCTTTGTGAAAACAAGTTATATGCCAAGTTGAAGAAATGCGAGTTCTGGCTTGAGGAAGTAGCATTCCTTGGGCACATGATATCAAATCACGGAATATCTGTTGACCCAACAAAGATTGAAGCAATACAAAGCTGGGAGCAACCTAAGTTAGTGACCGAAGTACGTAGCTTTTTGGGCTTAACTGGTTATTATCGAAGATTCGTGAAAGGATTTTCTTAAATCGCTACTCCATTAACTCAGCTGACTCGGAAAGATACAAAATTCGGTTGGAGTGAGGAATGTGAGAAGAGTTTTCAAAAACTCAAGAGGAGACTCATTTCAGCACCTGTTTTGACAATACCATCTAGTTCGGAGGGATTTGTCATCTACAGTGATGCTTCAGGAAGAGGGTTAGGATGTGTTCTCATGCAACATGGGAAAGTCATAGCCTATGCCTCTCAACAACTCAAAGAATATGAGAGGAATTATCCTACTCATGATTTAGAGTTGGCAGTAGTCATTTTTGTGCTTAAAATTTGGAGGCATTACTTATATGGGGAGAAGGTGGAGATCTATACCGATCATAAAAGCCTCAAATATTTCTTCACCCAAAAGAAACTCAACATGCGGCAACGACGTTGGCTCAAACTATTGAAAGATTACGATCATACCATTCAATACCATCCTGGAAAAGCAAACGTGGTAGCTGACTCATTGAGTAGAAGATCATATGCGGGTACGACTGTGATATTGTCAACGTAAAGACCCATTTTGTATGACTTGTAAAGGATGGAGATAGAGTTAAAGACTCTAGGGACCCACGTGATGATAGCAAATATATTAGTAAAACCAACTTTAATCGATAAAGTTAAAGTTGCTCAAGCTATAGACCTGGAGTTGATACGTATGAAAAAGAAAGTGCAAGAAGGTGTTATCCCGGAAGCAAGAATCGATGAAGAAGGAATACTTCGAGTTAACTCTAGACTTTGTGTTCCTAACGACCCTTATTTAAAGTATAAAATCATGATGGAAGCACACAACACACAGTTTGCAATCCATCTTGGGAGTACCAAAATATATCGTGATCTTCGACATACATTTTGGTGGAGTAATATGAAAAGAGAAATCGCGGAGTTTATCTCAAGGTGTCTAACGTGTCAACGAGTCAAGGAAGAGCATCAAGTGCCAAAAGGTCCATTTCTATAAGACCCCAACTTATTATTAATAAAATCGAATTTCCTCTAATTATTATTGTGAATAATTAGGTGTTAAATTGATATAATATTTTGGTTATGGGTGAAATGTGCAAATTTTGCAAAATAAGCAAGTGGTTATAAAATAATCATTGTTGTCGGGGAATATTTGTTTGGTCGTGGAATATTCTTGTTGTCGGGGATTATTCGTACGACGGCGCAGTCATTAATGGGCCCCATAACAGAATAACTGTCGGATGAAGAAACGACAAGTTTGAGTTCTTATAAATAACGGCGTAGTTGTTACCGTTAACACTGTTGGAATAGCCGGTGGTTAAAATACAGTAATACGCGTGGATGCACAGTATTTTTGAATTATTGATTCTTACGTAAGAAGGCACTACTCAATAATTATTTACATAATTCTTATCGCTCAATATTTTATTTTATTGATTCAATAATTCTTTGCGTTGATATTTTATATTATTGTTGTTTCAATAATTATCATTGCACAATATTTTCTATTATCATATCAATAATTCATATTATTTGAATAATATTATTAGATAATATTATTGGCAATGTCTAGAAAGTTCTATCAAGGAGAGGTTTGGTCACCTAATTGTGCGTCGGTAAGGAGAAATTCTTATTGGAAAGCCCCTTATTTCCTAAGAACGGCCTGGTTGTCATAATTATGATTCTGTAATATTATTTGTGAATAATCAATTATTGATTTATATGATAAGGAAATATTTATTTTATGTGGATATAAATGATGGATATATTTATTTTTATGTGGCTAAAAATGAAGGAATTAATGCTGAGGTGTATTATCAGTATTTTGTCGGTGTAGAGGTATAAAAAATTATCCGTTTGTGGATTTCGGTTATTTTCTGATTGGAATTTGGAAAAACATTCTTCTACAAAGTTGTAGAGAATTAAATTTCCTATGGAAACACGCGAGTTTCGAATTTTTCTAATAAAATGGCTATTTATTATGAATTACTGAAGTTTCAGAAAAAAAATAATTTTTATTAAAATATGGGTGGGACCCACTCTTGTTTGACAACACATGGCTGCTGATTTTTATCTAAGAAGGTATGCTTGACTCAAAATGGTGGGTGGCATAGATGATTGAAAAGAAAAATAATATATTTTATTATTTTAGTCTCCTATGGCGTTCTAGCATTTTTCTATAAATAGACGCTTATGTTAGAATTGAAAATCACACCAGAAACAAGTTTTGTTTCTCTCTATATTGCCGAGCGTATTTTAGTAAGTATTTTGATACTTTGAGAGTTGTTATTCAGTGCAAGTTTCTGTCAGCACTATATCCGAAATTCAATTAGAAGTACGGTTATTTTAAGGTAAAGGATGTTGTTTTCTTCTGAAATGATATTATTTTCTTCAATATCATTATACCAAAATATTGGTCTGAACTTTTTATCAAATTTGGAACTTTTTGTGTCGGGATTACTATTCACGATTATCGACCTTTATTCACATATCTCTGACTATTCACGAATACGACACTATTCACTGAAAAATGAAATTTTCTTCTTTTTGTCCAAGATGTCTATTATGGTTACTATCTTTGATTGTATCCATATTTTGATCTTTATTTTTGAATTATGCATCAAAATTGGTTATTATGGAGTATTATTGATCTTGGATAAACTGTGATACGAATCCCTAATATTTGTCCTCCTGTCTCACTGGATTCGTTTTCTTTAAAATATTTTTCTTCATCCTTAGTCCTAAATGATGATATTACTGAATATCTTTGGCTTGTAGTGCAAAGATGAATGATTAACTGATGAATATCTTTGGCCCGTAGTGAAAAGATGAATAGGTGTTGAGATGAACATGACTAACTGGTGATACAAATGAATATCTTTGGCCTGTAGTGCAAAGATGAATATTGATTGAAGATGTATATTGATTGTTGTTACAGGGATAAAATATTGATGATGGACTTTTAAATCTTAGAAGATAGAAGAACTCATTCTCTACTTGACTCTTCTAATGGATTGCTATTTCCGCTGCAGTTGTTGATCTAAAACTTGTTGTCTATTATATTTTATGAGATTTTTCACTGTTGAAAACTAATGATAATTTGTTGTATATTATCTTAGTCATAATATTCTTTACTGTGCTAGTTGAGCTCACCCTTTTCCTTTTTGGTCCATTTTTCTTCTCAGGAGGTGAGAACATAGCAGGATCAAGTCGGGGTATGGAGTGATTGTTCTAGAAAGATGTTTTAGCAGTCCTCATTATTTCTGTAAAATAGTGTTTGAATAATTGTAATGAGGACTTATTTGAGTGTGGATATTGTCTAGAAGATAATATTTGTATTTGAACTCACAGTATATGTGTTGTCGTATTTTGCACGGCAATTGTATTATTGAAGTTGTAGTTTGCTTTATGTACCATGTATTTGGTGACTCAGAATGGATGTTGTATACCTATTTTGGGGGCGTCACAGTTGGTATCAAAGCTTAGGGATATGGTCTCTGGCGGAGATCGGGGAATAGAAATAGGAGGGGAGAGATGAGTAAATCCTTCGCTAGTGTGTCCTATCTAAGCTTATTTGTTGGTCAGTCATAATATAGGGATATTATGTGATTTGTTAATTTATTTAATTAACCCTTGTTTTATGGCAGTATTTAAGAATGGCTGTTGAGAACGTTAACAATAGAGTGTATGAGATTGTGGAACAACCATTAGTTACAAACCAGGAGAACGTGCAATAGGAAGGCAATATTCCTCCTGTAAACAACACTACCGAGCAAACGATGAATGATGGAATGTTTAGGAGCTTTTTGCAGTTCATACAAAATCAGACGAGGAAGACTCATGTACAAAATACGGGTGGAAATGATAGCAACGCGCGGTCTGTCACAGCCAAGCAGTTCAAGGAGTTGGGACCACCAGAATTTATTAGAAAGCCGGATCCTATCAAGGCAGAAACGTGGGTCAAGCAAATTACCAAGATATTCGATGTCTTGGGATGCACGGAGGAACAGAAGGTTCCATTCGCCACCTTTATGTTCCACGGTGAGGTAGACTACTGGTGGGAGTCTGTGAAGCGTACCCAGCCTGCCGCACTCAACATGTCTTGGGAAATGTTTCAAAAACTATTCAATGACAAGTACTTTCCTGAAAGTATTCATCATATGGAGGTAGAGTTTATCAGACTAGAACAAAACAACATGACGGTGTCCCAGTATGAGGCGAAGTTCGCTGAGTTATCCAGGTTTGCACCTCATTTGGTAGAGAATGTGGAATGAATGACAAGGATGTTTCTGAGAGGTCTAAAACCTAAGATTCGTCAATACCTTATCCCTCATAAATTTTCTCTTTATTCAGATGTTGTCAATAGGGCACAATTATTAGAACGAGATAGTGAGTATGTTCAACCGAGGGACCACAACCAGGGTCATATCGGTGACAGCAGTCATCAGAGCGATGATAACTAACGAGGAGGGAAAAATACGAACAAAGGCGGTAACCACTCGTGTGGTCATCGTTGCCATGATAATAGGAGAGGTGAGTCAAGTGGAAATTTCAAAAAAAGGATATTCAACAATGACGGGAAAACATCAGCAGCAGCACCAGCACCAACAACAAATTATAGGGGAGGAGAACGACCGCCAGTTAGATGTTACAAATGCGGAAAGAGGGACATATCATTCAAACCGTCCACAACAATCCAAGGTATGTTACAACCTGTGGAAAGGAAGGCCACATATCTCGGGATTGTTACAGAGCAAAACCAAGTTCAACAGGATGGTGACTCCAAGGTCATCCGGATAAGTCAAAATCAGCGGTTCCTGGAAGAGCGTTTGTCGTGACTAGCCAAAACGCGAGGAACCCGAACGAGGTGATTACGGGTAAGCTAATCTTGAACTATTAAGAAGTTTATACCTTACTAGATACCGGTTCTACCCATTCTTTTATCTTTCCTACTTGTGCTCAACGTTTAAACATGACTCCGGAGAAATTAGACTTTGATTTATCAATAGAGACTCCGTTGGGTGAAACTTTCGTTACATCCACTATTTATAAATCTTGCTTAATCCAAGTTGGCACTATCACATTACCTATTGATCTTATCTCTTTAAAGATACTTGCTTTTGATGTAATTTTAGGAATTGATTGGTTAACCACTCATCATGCCAAAATTGATTATTTTCGTAAGGTTGTTAGTTTTCATATTCCTAACCAACCTGTCATACGAATTCAAACAACTAAACCACTAAAATCAGTTACTATCATATCAAGCCATAAAGCTATTCGTTTATTGAAAATCGGATGTCAAGCTTTCTTAGCCCATGTTATGGATTTGAACAAAGACAAGTCGATTTGAATAATATTTACATTGTTAGAGAATTTTCGATGTATTTCTGAAGAGCTTCCCTGCCTACCCCGTAACGTGATGTTGAATTCTTTATTGACATTGAACCGGGTACAAAGCCCATTTCTAAAACCCCATATCGAATGGCTCCTATTGAACTTCAGGAGTTAAAAGTCCAACTACAGGAATTGTTAGACATAGGTTTCATTCGTTCTAGTACATCTCCTTGGGGTGCTCCTGTTTTAATCGTAAAGAAAAAAGATGGGAGTATGCGACTTTGTATTGAATACAAAGAATTAAACCATGTCACCATCAAGAATAGGTATCTGCTACCTCGCATTGATGACCTATTTGACCAGTTGCAAGGAGCACAATTCTTTTCAAAGACCAACCTTCGTTCTGGATATCATCAGCTGAAGATTAAAACTGAGGATATTCCAAAGACTGCCTTCAGAACTCGGTACGGGCATTATGAATTCTTAGTCATGTCTTTTGGATTGACTAATGCTCCAGCTGCTTTCATGGATATGATGAACCGTGTATTCAAGGAATATTTGGATCAATTCATTGTTGTATTTATTGATGACATCTTCATCTATTCCAAAAGCCGTGAAGATCATGAGCATCATTTGAAGCTGATACTTGAAAGGCTTCGTGAAAACAAGCTTTATGCCAAGCTGAAGAAATGCGAGTTTTGGCTTGAGGAAGTAGCATTCCTTGGGCACGTGGTGTCAAAACATGGAGTATCTGTTGACCCGCCAAAGGGTGAAGCAGTACAAAGTTGGGAGCAACCGAAGTCGGTGACTGAAGTGCGTAGCTTTTTGGGCTTAGCTGGTTATTATCGGAGATTCGTGGAAGGATTTTCTCAAATTGCTACTCCGTTAACTTAGCTGACTCGGAAAGATACAAAATTCTTATGGAGCGAGGAATGTGAGAAGAGTTTCCAAGAGCTCAAGAGGAGGCTCATTTCGGCACCTGTTCTGGCAATACCATCTGGTACGGATGGATTTGTTATATACAATGATGCTTCAGGAAAAGGGTTAGGATGCGTTCTCATGCAACATGGGAAAGTCATAGCCTATGCCTCACGAAAACTCAAAGAATATGAGAGGAATTATCCTACTCATGATCTAGAGTTGGCAGCAGTCGTATTTGCGTTGAAAATTTGGAGACACTACTTGTATGGGGAGAAAGTGGAGATTTATACGGACCATAAAAGCCTCAAATATTTCTTCACCCAAAAAGAACTCAACATGCGGAAACGATGTTGGCTTGAACTATTGAAAGATTACGATCACACTATTCAATATCATCCTGGAAAAGCGAACGTAGTAGCTGACGCATTGAGTAGAAGATCATATGCGAGTACAAGTGCGATATTGTCAATGCAAAGGCCCATTCTGTATGACTTGCAAAGGATGGAGGTAGAATTAAAGACTCCAGAGACCCACGTGATGATGGCGAATATACGTGTAGAACCAACTTTAATCGATAAAGTTAAAGCTACTCAAGCTACGGACCTGGAGCTGATACGTATGAAGAAGAAAGTGTCAGAAGGAGCTATTCCAGAAGCGAGAATCGATGAAGAAGGAATACTTAGATTCAACTCCAGGCTTTGTGTTCCTAATGATTCTGACTTGAAGCATAGAATCATGATGGAGGCACACAACACCCCGTTTGCAATCCATCCTGGGAGTACCAAAATGTATCATGATATTCGACATACGTTTTGGTGGAACAATATGAAGAGAGAGATCGTAGAGTTTATCTCGAGGTGCTTAACTTGTCAACGTGTAAAGGCGGAGCATCAAATGCTAAAGGGTCCATTATAACCACTTGAGATTCTGGAATGGAAGTGGGAACACATTACTATGGATTTCATAACAGGTCTTCCCAAAGTTTCTCAAGGCATAGATGCTATTTGGGTTATTGTTGATAGATTAACCAAGTTTGCCCATTTCTTGCTGATACGAAAAACTTATTCCCTTGAACGTCTTGCTCGTATATACTTGAATGAGATTGTGAGATTGCATAGTATGCCAGTATCCATAGTTTTGGATCGTGACCCAAGATTCATTTCAAGATTTTAGGTTAGCTTGTAGAAAGCTATGGGCACGGATTTACGATTCAGTTCGGCATACCTTCCTCAAACGGACGGACAATCAGAGAGGACTATTCAAACTCTTGAAGGTCTATTAAGACTCTGCGTCTTAGATTTCAAAGGGAGTTGGGATAAATACCTACCATTGGTGGAATTCTCCTACAACAACAGTTATCAAGCAAGTATAGGTGTGGCTCCATTTGAAGCATTGTATGGTCGAAAGTGTCACTCTCCAATATGTTGGGATGAGGTGGGTGAAGCAACATTGTTTAGACCAGAGTTGGTACGAATGACTACAGAGAAGATCCAAACGATTCGACAACGTATACAAATGGTACAGGATCGACAAAAGAGTTATGTGGATCTTCATCGGAAGGGCGTGGAATTTAATATTGGGGATCATGTATTATTATGAGTTGCTCCATGGAAGGGAGTTACAAGATTTGGAAAGAGAGGAAAGCTTAATCCGAGATTTGTTGGTCCATTTGAGATTCTTGACCGAATAGGAAATGTGGCCTATAGACTCGCATTACCTCCAAGTATGTCTCGTGTTCATAATGTTTTTCATATATCCATGCTTTGTAAATATGTGAAAGATCTGAACCATATTATTGCGTTAGAACTAGACGAGATAGCAGAAGATTTAACGTACGAAGAAGTACCTGTTAAGATCTTGGATAGGAAAGAGCATGTCCTACGCACCAAGGTTATACCACAAGTTAAGGTTTTGTGGAGAAACCATGTTATTGAATAAATGACCTGGGAATTAGAATCAGAAATAAAAGCGAGGTATCCTCACCTTTTCGAAACACCAGGTACGTACGTCAATTTCGAGGACGAAATTTCATAAGGAGGGGAGGTTGTAAGACCCCAACTTATTATAAATAAAATTGAATTTCCTCTAATTATTATTGTGAATAATAAGGTGTTAAATTGATATAATATTTTGGTTATGGGTGAAATGTGCAAATTTTGCAAAATAAGCAAGTGGTTATAAAATAATCATTGTTGTCGGGGAATATTCGTTTGGTCCTGGAATATTCTTGTTGTCGGGGAATATTCGTACGACGACACAGTCATTAGTGGGCCCCATAACAGAATAACTGTCAAATGAAGAAAATGACAAGTTTGAGTTTTTATAAATAACGACGTAGTTGTTACCGTTAACACTGTTGGAATACCCAGGGGTTAAAATACAGTAATACGCGTGGGTACACAGTATTTTTTAATTATTGATTCTTACGTAAGAAGGCACTACTCAATAATTGTTATAGTAATTACTGTTCAATATTTTATTTTATTGATTAAATAATTGCTGCGTTCATATTTTATATTATTGTTGTTTCAATAATTATCACTGCACAGTATTTCCTATTATCATATCTATAATTCATATTATTTGAATAATATTATTAGATAGCATTATTGGCAATGTCTAGAAAGTTATGTCAAGGAGAGGTTTGGTCACCTGATTGCGCGCCAGTAAGGAGAAATTCATATTGGAAAGCCCTCTCTTTCCTGAGAACGGCCTGGTTGTCATAATTGTGATTCTGTAATATTATTTGTGAATAATTAATTATTGATTTATATGATAAGGAAATATTTATTTTATGTTAATATAAATGTTGGATATATTTATTTTTATGTGGATAAAAATGAAGGAATTAATGCTGAGGTATTTTATCAGTATTTTGTCTGTGTAGAGGTATTAAATATTATCCGTTTGTGGATTTCGGGTATTTTCTGATTGGAATTTGGAGAAACATTCTTCTACAAAGTTGTAGAGAATTAAATTTCCTATGGAAACACGTGAGTTTTGAATTTTTATGTTAAAATGGATATTTATTATGAATTACTGAAGTTTTGGAAAATAAAATGATTTTAATTAAATTATGGGTGGGACCCACTCTTGTTTGACAACACATGGGCTGCTGATTTTTGTCTAAGAAGGCATGCTTGACTCAAAATGGTGGGTGGCATAGATGATTGAAAAGAAAAATAATATATTTTATTATTTTTGTCTCCTATGGCGTTCTAGCATTTTTCTATAAATAGACGCTTAGGTTAGAATTAAAAATCACACCAGAAACAAGTTTTCTTTCTTTCTATATTGTTGAGCGTATTTTAGTAAGTATTTTGATACTTTTTGAGTTGATACTTTGAGAGTTGTTATACTGAAATGATATTATTTTCTTCAGTATCATTATACCAAAATATTGGTCTGAACTTTTTATCAAATTTGGAACTTTTTGTGTTGGGGTTACTATTCACGTATACGACACTATTCACGTATACGGCACTATTCACCGAAAAATGAAATTTTCTTCTTTTTGTCCAAGATGTCTATTGTGGTTACTATCTTTGATTGTATCCACGTTTTGATCTTTATTTTTGAATTATGCTTCAAAATTGGTTATTATTGAGTATTATTGATCTTGGATAAACTGTGATACGAATCCCTAATATTTATCCTTCTGTCTCACTGGATTCGTTTTCTTTAAAATATTTTTCATCATCCTCACCCTAAATGATGATATTCTTGAATATATTTGGCCTCAGTAGTGCAAAGATGAATGATTAATTGATGAATATCTTTGGCCCGTAGTGCAAAGATGAACAGTGTTGAGATGAACATGACCAAATGGGTGATACAAATGAATATCTTTGGCCTGTAGTGCAAAGATGAATATTGATTAAAGATGTATATTGATTGTTGTTCTGAGGATAAAATATTGATGATGGACTTTTAAATCTTAGAAGATAGTAGAACTCATTCTCTACTTGACTCTTCTAATGGATTGTTATTTCTGCTTCAGTTGTTGATCTAAAACTTGTTATCTATTATATTTTATTAGATTTTTCCCTGTTGAAAACTAATGATAATTTGTTGTATATTATCTTAGTCATAATATTCTTTACTGGGCTAGTTGAGCTCATCCTTTTCCTTTTTGTTCCATTTTTCTTCTCAGGAGGTGAGAACATAGCAAGATCTAGTCGGGGTATGGAGTGATGGTTCTAGAAAAATGTTTTAGCAGTCCTCACTATTTCTGTAAAATAGTGTTTGAATAATTATAATGAGGACTTATTTGAGTGTGGATATTGTCTAGAAGATAATATTTGTATTTAAACTCACAGTATGTGTTGTTGTATTTTGCACGATAATTGTATTATTGAAGTTGTAGTTTGCTTTATGTACCATGTATTTCGCGACTCAGAATGGGTGTTGTATACCAATTTTGGGGGCGTCACAATTGCAACCACTTGAAATTCCAGAATGGAAGTGGGAGCATATTACCATGAATTTCGTTACTGGTCTTCCCAAGGTTTCTCAAGGCATAGATGCAATTTGGGTCATTGTTGATAGATTAACCAAGTCTGCTCATTTCGTACATATAGGGGAAACTTATACACTTGAACGTCTTGCTCATATATACATAAATTAGATTGTAAGACTGCATAGTATGCCAGTATCCATAGTTTCTGATTGAGACCCAAGATTCACTTCACGATTTTGGGTTACTTTGCAAAAAGCTATATGCACAGATTTACGATTTAGTTCAGCACATCATCCTCAAACGGACGGGCAGTCGGAGAGGACTATTCAAACTCTTCAAGATTTATTAAGACTCTGTGTCCTTGACTTCAAGGGAAGTTGGGACAAATTCTTTCCATTAGTGGAATTTTCCTACAACAACAGTTATCAAGCAAGTATTGGCATGGCCCCATTCGAGGCGTTATATGGACGCAAGTGTCATTCTCCAGTATGCTGGGATGAGGTGGGTGAAACAGCGTTGTTGGGACCGAAATTGGTATGTTTGACTACAGATAAGATTCAAATGATCCTACAACATATAAAGACCTCACAAGATTGACAAAAGAGTTATGTTGATCTTCATCGAAAGGACGTGGAATTTAATGTTGGAGACCATGTGTTGTTACGTGTTTCTCCATGGTAAGGAGTTATAAGATTTGGAAAGAGAGGAAAGCTCAATCCTCGATTCATCAGCCCATTTGAAATCCTTGATTAAGTAGGAACTGTGGCTTATAGACTCACCTTACTGTCAAGTATGTCTTGTGTTCATAACATTTTTCTAATATCTATGTTACGTAAATATGTGGAAGACCCGTACCATAATATTGAGTTAGAACCGGATGAAATAGCGGAAGATTTAATGTATGAAGAGGTACCTGTTAAAATCTTGGATAAGAAGGAACATATTCTACGCTCCAAGGTTATACCTCAAGTCAAAGTTTTATGGAGAAACCACGATGTTGAGGAAATGACCTGGGAGTTAGAATCTGATATGAAATCAATGTATCCTCACCTCTCCGACATACCAGGTATGTACCCTAATTTCAAGGATGAAATTTCATAAGAAGGGGAGGTTCTAAGACCCCAACTTTCATAAATAAAGATTAAATTTTTCTCGATATATATTTTGAATATTATGGTGTGGATTTAATGTAATGTTATAGTTGTGGGTAATATTTATAAATTTTGCAAAGTATGCAAGTTGTCATAAAATATTCGATTGGTCGGAAAATATTCGTTTTAACCTGGAATATTCGTATGAAGGCATAATCATTGGTGGACCCCACAACAAAATTATTGTCAGAATGAGAAAACGACAGAAATATCTTTTTATAAAAATAACGACGAATGTTTTACCGTTAAACTGTTGAAATACTCGGTGGTAAAAGTACAGTAATACGCATTATTGCGTAGTAGCACACAATATTGATTATTGATGCTTACGTGAGAAGTCACTCAGTTTTATTCAATTATTGTTACAATAATTGCTGCATAGTATCTCACATTATTTGATTCAATTATTGTCAATATTTTTTAGATTATTAAATCAATAATTGAGACGATAGAGTTATTCATATTATTATTTACAATATTGACGATGTCTAGAAAGTTTTGTCAAGGAGAGGCTTGGTCACCTAATTGCGCGCCAATAGGGAGAAATCCTTATCGGAAAGCCCCCTCTTTCCTGGGAATGATCTAGTTGTTAAATATTGCAAATTATAATAATGATGATAAATGTTGTTAAAAATATTGAGGTAATTTTTATGAAGTATTTGTGGTAATTTTGGCTTATTATATATGGACCCCCATTTACCCATTTTTCAAAATAATCGATAGAAAGTTATTCGGTATATATTTATATTATAAAGAGGTGGGGGCCATGGGTAGGGCCCACAAGTGGAAGAAAAATGAAATGGGAGGGAGAAAAAAGGAATGGATTCACGGGTTGATTAAGTGGTGGTGGAATTAATGGCGTGTATTGTGTGTGTGTATATATATACATATATATAATAAGTTTTGTTTTTTATGAAAAATAGAATATATTATATTTTATTAAATATTATATTATTAATTTGAAAAAAAAGAGGAGCGTTTGAAGTTTTCCTTTCGCCCATGATCCTGCAAATTATTCGTCCAAAATTACTATGCGTCAGTGATTTTCTAAATTCAAATAGTATCCTTCCATTCTCTTGTAAATAGGATGCTTAGTTAGAATTGAAAACCACACCAGAATCAGAGAATTCTTCTTCTATAATATTGTGCGTATTTCTATAGAGTTTTAAGAAGCTTTGAGCGTAGAAAATAGTGAAAGTTTTCTTCAAGAATATCCCCGCTATACCAGTCGGAATACTCTTCTTTTTAATGTCAGGGATATTATTTGTGTTCAATACTCGTAAGAAATAATATTTTCTTCCATACTCTGTAGTATGTAAGTAATATTATTTCGTTTCAGATTTCGAAATCTACACTCATTTTGTTAAATTTTGGCTTCTATACTCCATGAAATGAGTAGAATATCCTTGAAATTTGCGCTTCATCCAGTATCTTTTCATGGAAATATTATTCTGAGCATTCTTGATAAGTTTTAACTTTTTCATGCCGGAGTACTATTCACGGGGTACTATTCCCGAAGTACTATTCATGGGGTACTATTCACTTGGTTACTATTCACCCGGGGTACTATTAATGACAAAAATTAATTTCTTTTCGGTTCAAATCATTTTTGATACAATATTATTCTTGAATTTTACTCCACAAAGCAGTATCATGTTGACAATTTAGACGTTTTTGAAATCTGGATAAATTAAATTATAAATATTTAAAAATTTATCATTTATTTTCATTTAATTGAATTCTTATATCATTGCCACAATCCTTATGCTTATATTGTTATGATAGTCATATTTGGCCCATACTGAATAGATGGACTGTTGATTGGTATGATTATGAACAGGGATCATTCGGTATAATCATGATCTGTAATGTTACAAATGATGTGGTAAATGTCCTCATTGGCTCGTAGTGCATTGATGGACAATTGTTGGCATGATCTTGACCATTGATGAAAATACGAATATCCTTGGTCCGTAGTGCATGTATAATTCGTGGTTGTGATAATAATGAATATCATTGGTCGTAGTGCAGGGATGATTCAATGAGGTGGATTATTTATTAAGCTGAGTCTCAGCGATAAATTTTTTTGATAAACTTTTAAAATCATAGAAGATAGTATATTTCATGCTCTATATGACTCTTCTAATGGATTGCTTGTTCCGCTGTAGTTAAACCTGATGTTTATTATATTTTATCAGCTTAACATTGTTGAAGGCTTACGATTATTTATTCTGCATTATCTTAGTCATAATATTTCTTACTGGGCTAGTTGAGCTCACCATTTGCTTTTATTGTTCTCTTCAGGAAATAAGAATATAGTTGGGACTAGTCGGAGAATGGAGTGACGGTTTAGATGTTTGCATTAGTAGTCCTCACTCTTCTATGAAATAGTGTGATAATAACTGTAATGAGGACTTATTTTGAGTTTGAATACTTTCTAGAAGATAATATTTGTATTAAAACTAACATCTTATGTTTTGTCGTATTCTACACGACACTTAACAGTTGTATAAATTAAGTTTGTATTTGAAGTTTGTACCATGTAATTGGCGACTGAGAATGGATGATGTATACCTTTTTGGGGGCGACACAAATAGTTAATGAGCTGTTATGTATCTTTGGTGGAGAGTGAAAGTCACTCTTGTTAGATGTAAAGAATAATATAATTATCATTATTTGTAATGAACGAGGTTATAAGGTATTAGAACCTGGGATTTGAGAATGTATGTTGTTATATTTAGTTATATAGTGATGTATGTTTGGAAGAAGATGGAACCGTGATGTACGAAATTCAGGTGTGAAGATAGACCGGATTTCGATGCGTTACATGGTGGTATCAGAGCTGATAGGCTATAAATCTTAGGCATGAGTACCTAAGACTATAATCGTAGAGAGAATGATAAGAAGATCGTTGAGTTAAACAATTAAGGAAGAAGATCACCACGTGATCATATGGAATCCTAATAACAGATGTTCTGTTAAATGATGGATGATTTATAGTTAATGCTATAAATGAATGGTACTATGAAGTAGTACAGAAAGAAGAACTCAGACGAGTTGTAGAGGATGAAATACGAATTAAAGAAAATTTGTATTAAGTAAGAATGATAATCTTGCGCTATCAATATTTATGACGAGAAGGTGAATCTTTTATCATGTATATATTGGACAGGTAGACCATGTTAAGATAGGTGCAAGTTTTTGAAACTCATACTTATGAAAAGTTTGTGACTAATAGTTATATGTTATGTTTCTGAGCCCTAAGTGTAATAACCCGGGATTTCGAATAATCCGAATTTTTAAGAAAACTTTTTATTTATTTAATATTGATATTCACTATAAATATTGTGCTATGTATCTGTGGTACGAGCTGTGAGAATTAGTCAATTTGTGTATTGACTGAGAAATAAGAGCAGAGTTGTGCTTAACTGAGAATTTAAAACCCTAACCCTAATTAAGTTCGGATAGGGATTCGATAGAAAATACAGTTAAATAATTATATTAATGAGTATGTGTTTGTACTGTCTAGAATTATTGATCAACGATTGATTGGGTATGGTACAAAATTAGTAAACCCTAATAAGGGATTAGAAACCCTAATCTCTAGATTAAAAACCCTAACGTACACTTAGAAACCCTAATCAAAATTCAGAAAACCCTAATTTTAAATTCAGGAATCCTAAACCCTAATTAAGAAACCCTAATCCTAATTAGAAAACCTAAAGTGATTAGTAAAATTTAATGTGATTAGTAACCTTTAATATAATTAGGAAACACTAATTATATTATAGAAATTTTAGTTTTCTATTTTAAAACCCTAATTTAGAAAATCCTAAAAGCTAAGATTGTAGAACCTAAGGGTTAGAACCTTAGGGTTAAACCCTAAAGGTTAAACCCTAAGGGTTTGGACATTGTCAAGTATGCCATTAAATTTAGAATGCAAATGACAAAAATGCCCTTTTTGGAATTTTTATTAGGTAACTTGTAAAATTTGCTAAACCTTTAGTTGGTGACCTAATAACTTGACTTGGTAACTTAAAATCTCCAGCAATATCAACTAACACATCAGATCTAATGTATTATATAATCATATATATAGTTTTGAGAGAGAGAAAGTTCATTACTTTGGCTCATTTTTCACCCAAGCTCTCACCAACTCCTTCTCTCTCTAAACCTCCGAATTTGTTAAGTATTTCAGTCCCAGTAACAGCCCTTAGATCACTAAGATCATTTAAGGAGATCAAAGATCAAAGAGTTGAACTTGAAGATATAAACCCTAACACTACACCAAAAATGGCCTCTAATGAAGGACAAATCCTTCACTGGAGGCCCTATATCACTCACAAGTGATTTATTGTGAACAAATATTTCCTTCACACGAGTGCTCGCATTAGACCTCCTCGCAATTGGGTATCCTTCGCTAAGTGGTAACTAAATGTTTTTTTGTGAAGGATATATTGTGAATAACTTTTTTATTAACAAATTGTATTTAGTAATGGAATATTGTTATTTAGTGAAAGATTGGTTTCCTTCACAAATAATATTTTAAGGAGGACTATTTGACATTAGTGAATAACTTTATTCCCTCACAAATAATATATTGTGAAAAACAAATTTATTTAACGAGAGAAAATTTACCTTCACTAATTATAAATTAAGAATGTATCTTCAAATTAGTGAGAAAAATAATCCTTCAAAAATTATAAATTTGTAAATAAAAAATTAATTGCTAAATAATCAAAATTCATTAAAATTATAATTGATATTCAAATCAGTAATTTCATATTTATTATTATTATTAATCTCTATAAGAAATATTAAATTTATTTATTTATTGCTAAATTTGTTTGTATATTAAATTGTAAAAAATTACAAATAATACATTAAAATCAATACATTAGCTTCTTCTCCCGTGAGACTAAAAGCCCCTAACAAAACTAGGAAACAAAAACCTAACCAATAATAAATGGCATTACATTCCGAAACTAGGATTTTAGAAACAACTAACAAGCTATAATTACCAGACTCTCACTTATAGCTGTCGTAGCAATGACACCCAAATGCTCCTCAATATCTGAGCTCCCACCTAATGATCTCCTTACAGTAACTCCTTGAACAACACCATCAGTATATGTGACCCCCCTTAGCATCCTTCTTGTGATCTGATGAATTTAAAGGAAAAAAAAAGGCTTGAGAATGAGAATCACTAGATATATTTTCCTTCTGGGAAGGTACTCCAATAGCTTTAGGGACTATCCTTTTCTCGCCATCGTAGGCGCCGATATTCTCTCTCGCTTCATAGGACTAGCCACTTGGATGTAATCGCCATCTTATTTAAGGCATCGCCAATCGCTTCCTACATTTCTCGTTTCACCCACAAACTGAGATTGAAGCCTTTGATGCAATCCCTGCATCAACATAAGATTTTATGGGCATATTTTTTAGTAGGACACCTGTGGTGATTCTTTTGCTTGTGGTCGGCTTAGTTGATGCTGCTTCAAGCAACAATTGTGTGGGACTTTCGCTAAATTTGCTCTCGGCCGCCTCGACATCACCATAACGATTTCTCTTTAATTAATCCAACTCGGAATCAGTTAGACTGTGTCCAAGTTCGCTCACCTTGAAATGGAAAATAGCCACCGTCCCATCAAGGGAACAAACAAATAGAGAATATCCATCGGGACTCCTAATATGAAAAGAACATATTAATGAATTAAAACGATGAAGGGAGGTAGGAAAGCCAAAAGAAAGATCATTTACAATATTCAAAGAAATATCTTGAATCTTTTTCAATGGAGGTATGTTTTGACAGTTCAACTGTGAATATACCAGGATAAGTCTACAATGCTTTGTTCCAATAAATGCTTTGCCACAACGAGAGGTCGGGGACTTGAAGTCATCCAAAAGTTATGGTGCGATCCTGACTACCTATTGAAATAACATCATATGATTGTGATTCTTTATCCCCGAGTCTTGGAAGACCTATCTGTCCGTCCAAATGACCCTTGGTATATTTACCTCCGTAGCAGAAGGTCCATTGAATAGAAAGACACTAAAACACAAAACCCAGCAGTCTAATTTTTTTTGTTACACTATTAAACACAAAACACAATCAGATCTATTTAAATTCGAAGACATCATTCTTACAGTTGCTATGCGGGAACAACTAATAAAGAATTGAGTCATGCAGCGCTTTTTAAGTTATAAAAAAGATATTGCTGAATAAATGAAAACATAAGCATCAACTTTATACCTTAGAAGTGAGATCCTTGGTACCAGCTTGCACCACGTTGGCGGTGATCATAAATTGATGTCGCAAACCATAGATAACCTACCAAATCCCTTCACATCATGTTTTGAAGTGAAGTGCAAAGGTTATTTCTCCTTAATATATTTTAAAGAAATGAGAGAGATTCCTTCCACTACCAAAGTTAAAGCAAACATTCAAAATTTAATCAAGAGGCCAAGAGGGGAAATCAAATATTACAGTAAGATTATTAAGATTGATCATGAAAGGGAGAAACAGAGAGGGTTCATTACACCAACTATTATAATAAATTAATAATAATCATACAAGTTCTATATAGAATGAGAAAGGAGGCCACACACTTACATCAACAACCGTCCATTCCAATTTAAATATGGAACCAAGAAAACCAGCCCCCCACCATAAATATGACCCAAAATGATCGCAAAGTATGGTAAGAAGTTGCAAAGATGGTTCCGCAGCTGTGACCCGTCTTCTAGGAGGTTTTAAATTCCAAATTCGAGCCTGCATATAACATAAACTGAAAATCAAATGCTAAACAGATTGGTAGAAAAATGAATATGATCAACTACTACAAAAAGTAGCATGAGAAATAAATCAAATAATGTAAGAGCATGAAGCCTCACATTCTCTTATGCTGAAAAATATCTTTGTCAAAATGAGAAGTATTATCTTTCCTTATTGAATATCAAACATCATTTACTAGTACATAAATAGAAAGATAAAATTAGACCAATTTGGAATTTCACTACATATTTAATTTCATATCCATCAAATATATAAAAAATAAATTATGCTTCGTCATGTGCACTTAGTCCAAAAAACATGAGACTGAAAATCACTACATCAAATCTACTATAGCTAGCAATGTTATTAGAATTAGATGCAAATCACTATAGGGGAACCCATCTGATTAAGTTATTGATGAAGAATATAGAACCAAAGAAACAACATAGCATTGTACGCTTTGCAACTGAAGTTAGCTGATATGCTAAGAGTATAAAGTTTGAGAACGAATTATCTCAACTTACTGTTTCAACAGTTTTTCAATGTGGCAGCCGCAGAATCTGTGATTGCCTTAGCAACTACTTTTCTTGTTAAATAGCAACTAATTTTCTTGTTACTTTACAACCCGAGGGACGAATAGCATTTTCCATGCAAACTATGTTCTGCAGTGGAAACTAATTTCCTAATCTGCTTTATTCAGATTTTAAAAACAATCATGGGCACCAAGAAACATAAGAGCTGCAGGCATTACTACACCTACTCACTGTCAGGGGAGGAAACATTGTGCGGAGTTTCATTACTAATGGATTGATATGCGAATTTTATGTTAAAATTAAGCTTGCATAGGTAGATGATGTATCCAAATAGAGGCTAAATTTTGGAATCCTCAAGTCAATTGACAATACCCGTAGTATATGAATAATTAATCAAGCATTAACACACGTTCAAGATAACAACATTTCTACATGTACCACTATAAAGCTCCATTACAATATGCTCCAAAAATTCAGCAAGAAATACTTCGATATAGCATTTACATTCTCAAACATGCCCAGACAAGCACAAGTCAAGCACTTGCCGCAATATAACTTCAACCAGTATGGAAGTTGACTATATACAGACATTGATATTAGTGGGATAGGAAAACAATTTATGTCCATATCATGGCATAATAAGAGTCACGGATATTAATCAGTGATTATTGAGAATAAATCATGAGGAGATTAACAAAAGAAAAATAAGACTGGAGAAAGCTTCACATGTTCCAACACAATTAGACGGTGGCTAAGGATGTGAAGAATTCTCTTGGAAATGTAAGTGCACAGAGACATTGACCAGTGGTATAATATTAGAATTAATAAGAAAAGATTTTTAACTCATACCAAACTGCTAGCAAAGTGTTTAGTGACCGCAAATACTTATCTAAAAGGGCGTTAAGTTTAGTTTCATTTTAAGCTTCCAATTATTCTTTCTGTGGAAATTTTAAGGTCAATTTACTCACTGTAGCAAGGAGTTTGGTTTACTTCTATTCGCTAATCCCTTTCCAGGCATCTCAAAATGTGATTGTAGTTTCATTCAATTAGCTAGTCTATAATAGAATAACCAATATAAAGTCCTTGTAAGTAAGCTAAATAGAAAAATTAAGATTTTTAAGTTATTTTGCAGTTACTTGATTAAATTAGATTACTTTATGTTTGCTGATAGCCAATATCAGTAATTTAGCCAAACAGTACAATCAGCAACTAGAGATTTAAAAAGAAAAAATAGGATACAAAATGGTATATACAAATAGTTACATTATACATATACGGGAAAGTGAAAGAGAATTAGACCTAGAAGAAGTAAAAATTATGGTTATAGGGAATATTTCGGGATACATATCGTCAGGCAACCTCGTTGTAGGCAACACATGAGGGACATTTGTTAGAAAAGTATCAGATGCGGCAGTGATAATCAAACTGGATTTTTCGGTGCCATGGTCTCCAGCGACAACGATGCGAACGCCTTTCGAGCCACCTTTAGAAGAACCACCTCCCGCCATTTAGACTGCAACACAAATCAAAAATCTTTGTGGTCTCCGGCGACCTTGGCGGTCTTGTTATGGATGTTTTGGAGGAGTTTGGAGAGAATTTTTGGGGTTAAGGACGCCATTGATGAGAGAGAAATTGAATACTGCAATAGGGGATTACCATTGCAAAGAAAGAAAGGGGATTGAGCTGGGTATCGAATCTCAATAGGATGTCCGATTGGGATGTGAGTTTGTGAAGAGAGTTGATGTAGAGGGAGGGGGTATGGGCAGGGGTTTGATTTGGGCGAGATTTCTTTTTTTGTGTGAGATGAAAGAGGAGGCTTTAGATTATGTTAAGAAGAAATGAGATAAATCTAGTTCATTGAATTAAAATTATAATCAATCTCAACCGTTCTTATGCTTTCTCAAATTTTAAAGTGGGAAAAGATTCAAATTGATTTCTGCTTTATTATATAGATATTTTAAGTTACAATTATTAAAAATAAATTTAATATTGTAAAAAATTTAATGTATTTATGTTATAATTTATATTCACTACAATTAATTATAAAAAATTATTTAGAACAAAACAGCGACCGATTTTATCTCTCGCAAAAAAACTATGATAAACAATATATAGTGAGTAATAATTCCTTCACTAATAGATTTTTTTTCCTCGCAAATTTTCATCATAAATTGGCTCCAAAAATCTTTCTATCGCTCCAATTTTAAGAGAAAAAAAATATAAATTGTGAAGGATGTTTCTTTCGCTAATAACTATATTGTCACTATACTTTTTTGTTTCACTGTTCCTTCGCTAAACAAATCCTCATGTGAAGGAATAAATTCCTTTACAAATTTCCTTCGCTGCATCCCTATTTTGGTGTAGTGTAACTTATATTTTGTTCATGTATGCTAAGATAGAGTTTGTGTTTATATAAGTGTTATAGGATGTTTTATGATGATTTATGATGATCTATCATAGATCCATAGCATCAAAGTGGGTAAAATTTAAAGTTTTAAAAACTGTTCTTGAGCCTTAAATGTGGTCTGACAACCGAATGTCAGTGGCCATAGATTCTTGTATGTTTATTATTTTTGTTGTTTTATGCTTTGGATCTGTAGTCTGACATGAGGACTGTAATCTGGAAGTGGAATCACAGCCATTCCATGTCCAGATTGTAAGTTATCGTTGGTCAAAGTCGATTGATTGACCATGACCGGGCGATTTCTGGGTAATCCAGAAATCCATGAACAGGGTCTGATAAGATTTTCAAACGTCTTGATATGTCTTGTAACGCCCCAGAAAATCGAACCATTTGTAAATACGTTTAAAATGAATAAAATAATATTATTTGTTATTATTATGTGTTAATTAGATATATGTCGTTTTATAACCTAGAGACATCGGAACATCGTAGTATTTGAACTATGTGAGGGAATTAAAGTGTTTGAATTTTCAAGACAAAAATAAAAGCTTTCCGAGTTCTATAACCTAGAGATGTCGGAACATCGTAGTATTTGAACTACGTGAGGGAATTAAAGTGTTTGAATTTCCAAGACGAAAATAAAAACTTTCCGAGAAATTTTCCGAAAAACACTATTCATCATTTATTACTCGGGAATTATTTTTGAACTTCCGAGAAATACGTAACATTATAATATCAAGGCGAGATGAATTATGTAATAATAATTCAAGTATGGAAAACGCAATATTTTGCATGCGGACTTAATTTGAGAGCGTTAAGTATTAAGTTTCTAATGAAATGGAATGGTGGATCTTGTATGAATTACAAGTCCAACTTGATTAAAGGTGTAAGCCCATGGGGTAGTAGTAATGAAGCCAAGTGTTTATTAATGTGAAGCCCATATTAAATTATTGCAAGCCCAAGTTATGATCCATTAGCTAAAAAAGATTCATGGGGCAACCCATGGGTGAAATGATGGGCAAGAACTTGGTGTGGTGGGCAAGAATTAAGGGTGATGGCCAAGTTTACTAGGCTTTATGTTATGAATAGTAAGGAGGTAAACTAAGGAGGTGGGATTTCTTATTGACCATAATGCCCTAAGCTTAGCCATCTTATAAATACCACACTTGAATTCATTTTTGGTTGTCAGTTTTCATCCAACACAATCAACTTATTTGTTAGAGAAGATAAGAACTTTTAAGTTCAACCTTCATTGTTTGATTTCCAAGGAAATAGAAGTTGATCTTCAAAGGTAATGATCTTATCTCTTCTATCTCTATCATAGTAGGGTGATAAGAGAAGTGTAACCTAATGAACCTATATGCTAAGAACATATGAGAAGTGGCTAAGCAATGGACTTAAGCCGGATACGTTATGAATAAGTAACTTGAACCTAATCAAGTCATAATCTTATGAAGAACATAGATGAATTATCATATGATTACATTAGACAGTTGGTATGATTCATATAATACAAGAATATGGGATAAAAGACTTAATTCGTTATTAAGTCATAAGAATATGAAAGCTTGTAATGAAGAACTAGTTAAGTTATGAACTTAAAAGGAATACGTCAAAACCTACTTTGAATATAAGTTATTGTAGGATATAGATTGAGATGTCCAGTTCTTGAAATGAATCCATTTTGAATGATGAACAAATCGTCAGTAATGAAGTTTACCGGAATTCACACGATTGGACGACAATCGTCAAATTCGTGAAATTCTCAGAATGGAAGTCATATTTTGTGTTTGAACTCAGAAACATTGGTTTTCAATGTAAACAGGTTGTATTTGGCATTATAGAGTTGCTGACTCGAAAATGACCAGATTCTGACTTAGAACGAAGAAACGAGCGTTGAACGTTCACGAACGTTTACCATTTTCGTTAGAAATGAACTAATAGCTGAATTTTTGGAAACGAAGTTGAATAGATAAAATTCTTACATAACCACGTAGATTATGTGATTTGTGAACCGTAGGCTCTTGAACGAGCCAATTCGGACTTATAACAAAGAAGTTACGAGTCCGGGAATCTCACAAGTTGAAAAATATGTCAAAGTTTTCTGGTGCACAGAGCTGGCACCGCGGTGCCAGCCCAAGGCCAAAAAGCCCGTGTCGCAGCGCTGAGCTTAGCTGAGCAAAGCCATAACCTATTGGAGAGTGGCGTCGCAGCGCAGCCATAACAAAGGAGACTCGCGCCGCAGAGCCGAGTCCAGTTTCTAGACATTAACATTTGACGCTGTAGCGCGGCATAGAGAGTAATAGTCGGCGCCTCAGCGCTAGCCTTAAAACCTAGACAATAGAGAATGTTTACATGTTGAGCATGAATAATAAATGACTAACAATAATAAGAATCTTAATGTAATATTGTTAAGACATAATTAAGCTTTAAGTATGATCGCTTAGGGTTAAGATAAGACAATTGCATATGAAAGTAAGAATGACGTAACAGAACGCCGAAACCAATAATAACAAATCTAATTCGTAACTAGATTGAGAATAAAGGTAAGATTCTTTAGGAACCATGTATGATTATTCATGACCTAATGTGTTATGTGATGTTATTATTTACTGTAGAGACCTTAAAGACTTAAAGTGCACGTGTTATAAACTGTAGCAGACGCTAAAGGCAAGTACTCTAACCCTTGTTCCAGTTCGATCTGGACAAGCTTTCTGATTCATGTATTCTTCGTATGAGTTAGTGTCTGATGAAGTCAACGCCAATTCCTTTGGCTAGACTTGTGATATGTTGAATTCATGTTAATCTTTCAAGTATGGACAATGATTTACCAAACTAATATTGTTGTGGTTTTCAAAAGGAGACTAAGTATGCTAATTTGTTTTGTCATGAAACGACAGGCACGTGAGGTTGGCACAACTTAAACGTATACACGTTTAATAAATGTTGTGTTGATCAACATAGAGTACTATAGACTGATCACCTTGATGTGCTCGTAAGCTATGCCGGACTTACAGACTTCGTGCCGGAATTTCCTTTTCAAAGTACTTATGAAATGCTCATGGTCTTGGACAGCGAATTGATGTTTAACTAAATATTGTTGTTGTAAAATGTTTTGGAAATGAAAGAAGTGCTATTTTGAATTATCAATAGTACTTCGTAACTATTGTTCAGTTATTGAAGATATATGATTCCTATGTCTCAAGCATGCTATTTTACTAGAATTGTTGTACTTGTTGAGCTAGTTAGGCTCATTCTTGCTTGAACCATATGAACGGAGCTAAGACTGAATGGACCAACGGATCCGACAAGGATAAAGGGAAGGCTAAGGCGAACTCGTAGATTACCTATGTAATAGTATAGGTTTTGTAATGATAATATCTTATATTATGACAAGAACAGATGTAACAGTTATAAAGAACCTAGGAGGATGTTAATATTATTTTGAATATATATAAGACATATTTGTTCTTTTGAGGTATTTCAATTGAAGGATTGTGTGAACTGTAGCACCGTGTAGCACCAACTGTTGGGTTGGAAGATACCCGAATTTGGGGGTGTCACAGGTTGGTATCAAAGCATTAGGTTGGAGGATTATGAGAACGTTTACCCTACTCATGATCTGGAACTGGTCGCGGTAGTGTTTACCTTAAAGATATGGCAACATTATCTTTACGGGGAAAAGTGTGAGATATACACGGACCACAAGAGTCTAATATATATCTTCACACATAAGGAGTTAAATATGAGACAGAGGATATGGCTGGAGTTGATGAAGGATTACGACTGTGGAATCCTGTATCACCCTGGAAAAGCCAATGTAGTTGCCGACGCCTTAAGTAGAAATGGTCGGGAGAAGTTGTCTATGTTAACGGCTCAAACTGAGTTAATAACAGAGATGGATAGGATGGAGATAGTGGTGAAGTTTCCGAGGGAAATGGATCAGAGACTATTTATGACGGAGATACAATCTACCATAGTAGAGAGTGTCAAGGAGGTGCAGCTCAAAACTGAGGAGTGTGACCAGATAAAGGAGCGGTTAACCACTGAAAAAGATCTTAAGTATAGTCTTGATAATGAGGGATTATTAAGATTTCAAGGAAGAATTTGGGTTCCAAATGAGATGGAATTAAAGGAGCAAGTGTTACAAGAGGCTTAGAGTTCGAGGTACTTTATTCATCTTGGTAGTAATAAGATGTATCAAGACCTTCGACAGAGTTTTTTGTGGCCGAACATGAAGTGATAAATAGCTGAGTATGTGAGTAGGTGCTTGACTTGTCAGAAAGTTAAGGCCGAACATCAACGACCAAGTGGCTTGTTACAGTCATTAGAGATTCTGGAGTGGAAGTGGGAGCATATCACGATGGACTTTGTGGTGGGACTTTCGACTACTCAGAAGGGGTATGATGCGATTTGGGTAATAGCGGACCGGTTGACGAAGTCCGCTCACTTTTTACCAATTCGAGTTAAGTATAACTTATATCAGTTAGCTAATTTTTATGTTAAGGAAACTATTTCCAGACATGGAGTACCAGTTTTGATTGTGTCAGATCGTGACCCACGATTCACGTCGAACTTTTGGAGAAGTTTACAAGAGTAGTTGGGAACGCAGTTGAAGTTGAGTACGACATATCATCCACAAACCGATGGATAGAGCGAGAGGAAAATTCAGACGTTAGAAGATATATTAAGATCTTGCGTCATGGATTTCAAGGGTAGTTGGAATGATCACCTACCATTAATAGAGTTTGCGTATAGTTATCATGCAAGCATAGGTATGCCGCCATAGGAAGCTTTATATGGAAGGAAGTGTCGAACGCCATTGTATTGGGATGTAGTGGGAGAACGCAGAATGCTAGGACCAAAATGTACAGCAAACATCGGATATAATGAAGCTAATACGAATGCGATTGGTGGCAGCTCAAGACAGACAAAGAAAATTTACAGATTTACATCGATTAAATAGAGAGTTCGAAGTAGGCTCGAATGTATTTCTAAAGGTATCTCCCTGGAAAGGAAAGATATGCTTTGGAAAGAAGGGAAAGTTAAGTCCCAGGTTTATAGGACCTTTTGAGATATTAGAAAAAGTGGGAGGGGTAGCCTACGTGGTAGCATTACCTCTAGACCTATAACGAATACCTAACGTGTTTCATGTATCTATATTACTACCCTATAAGCCTGATTACAAACATGTAATAGAGTATGAACCAATTTATATCGAGAAGGACTTAACCTATAAGGAAGTGCCAATTCAAATCATCGATCAAAAAGAATAAAGTTCTACAGAAAAAAGTTATACCATCTGTAAAGGTGTTATAGAAGAACCACAATGTCGAAGAAGCAACGTGAGAAATCCTTATAAGGGGGAGAGAAAAGATGGAGAAGATGGAGAAGAATTACCCTCACTTGTTTGTGTAATTTTTTCTTTTGAGCCAGATTCAGGGGACAAAATCCTTATAAGGGGGAGAGAGTGTAACGCCTCGTAAAATCAAACCATTTGTAAATACGTTTACAATGAATAAAATAATATTATTTGTTATTATTATGTGGTAATAAGATATATGTCGTTTTATAACCTAGAGACGTTAGAACATCGTAGTATTTGAACTACGTGAGGGAATTAAAGTGTTTGAATTTCCAAAACGAAAATAAAAGCTTTTCGAGTTCTATAACCTAGAGATGTCAGAACATCGTAGTATTTTAACTACGTGAGGGAATTAAAGTGTTTCAATTTCCAAGACGAAAATAAAAGCTTTCTGAGAAATTTTCCGAAAATCACTATTCATCGTTTATTGCTCGGGAATTATTTTTGAACTTCTGAGAAATACGTAACATTATAATATCAAGGCGAGATGGATTATGTAATAATAATTCAAGTATGGAAACCGCAATATTTCGCATGAGGACTTAATTTGAGAGCGTAAAGTATTAAGTTTCTAATGAAATGGAATGGTGGATCTTGTATGAATTACAAGTCCAACTTGATTAAAGGTGTAAGCCCATGGGGTAGTAGTAATGAAGCCAAGTGTTTATTAATGTGAAGCCCATATTAAATTATTGCAAGCCCAAGTTATGATCCATTAGCTAAAAAAGATTCATGGGGCAACCCATTGGTGAAATGATGGGCAAGAACTTGGTGTGGTGGGAAAGAATTAAGGGTGATGGCCAATTTTACTTAGGCTTTAAGTTATGAATAGTAAGGAGGTAAACTAAGGAGGTGGGATTTCTTATTGACCATAATGCCCTAAGCTTAGCCATCTTATAAATACCACACTTGAATTCATTTTTGGTTGTTAGTTTTCATCCAACACAATCAACTTATTTGTTAGAGAAGATAAGAACTTTTAAGTTCAACCTTCATTGTTAGATTTCCAAGGAAAGAGAAGTTAGTCTTCAAAGGTAATGATCTTATCTCTTCTATCTCTATCATAGTAGGGTGATAAGAGAAGTGTAACCTAATGAACTTATATGCTTAGAACATATGAGAAGTGGATAAGCAATGGACTTAAGCCGGATAAGTTATGAATAAGTAACTTGAACCTAATCAAGTCATAATCTTATGAAGAACATTGATGAATTATCATATGATTACATTAGACAGGTTGTATTATTCATATAATAAAAGAATATGGGATAAAAGACTTCATTCGTTATTAAGTCATAAGAATATGAAAGCTTGTAATGAAGAACTAGTTAAGTTATGAACTTATAAGGAATAAGTCATAACCTAATTTGAATATAAGTTATTGTAGTATATAGATTGAGATGTCTAGTTCTTGAAATGAATCCATTTTGAATGATGAACAAATCGTCAGTAATGAAGTTTGCCAGAATTCACACGATTGGACGACAATCGTCAAATTCGTGAAATTCTCAGAATGGAAGTCATATTTTGTGTTTGAACTCAGAAATATTGGTTTTCAATGTAAACAGGTCGTATTTGGCATTATAGAATTGCTGACTCTAAAATGACCGGATTCCGACTTAGAACGAAGAAACGAGCGTTGAACGTTCACGAACGTTTACCGTTTTCGTTAGAAATGAACTAATAGGTGAAATTTTAGCAAACGAAGTCAAATAGATAAAATTCTAGCATAACCACGTAGATTATACGATTTGTGAACCATAGGCTCTTGAACGAGCCAATTTGGACTTATAACGAAGAAGTTACGAGTCCGGGAATCTCACAAGTTGAAAATTTTATCACAGTTTTCTGGTGCACAGAGCTGGCGCCCCGGCGCCAGCCCAAGGCCAAAAAGCCTGCACCAAGCTTGGCCGAGCAAATCCATAATTCATCGAGAGGCGCCAAGAAGACTACCAGAATAAAGGAGACTCAGATCGCGACTCGAGTCCGATTTCTAGGCATCAACATGTGACGCCAAGAAGACGCAAGATAGTGAGTAATAGTTGGCGCCGCAACACCAGCCTTAAAACCTAGACAATAGAGATTGTTTATATGTTGAGCATAAATAATAAATGACTAACAATTAACTAAGAATCTTAATGTAATATTGCTAAGACATAATTAAGTTTTAAGTATGATCACTTAGGGTTAAGATAAGACATTTGCATATGAAAGTAAGAACGACATAACAAAAAGCCAGAACCAATAATAACAAATCTAATACGTAACTAGATTGAGAAGAAGGGTAAGATTCCTTAAGAACCATGTATGATTATTCATGACCTAATATTTTATGTTATGTTATTATTTACTGTAGAGACCTTAAAGACTTAAAGTGCATGTGTTATAAACTGTAGCAGACGCTAAAGGCAAGTACTCTAACCCTTGTTCCAGTTCGATCTGGACAAGCTTTGTGATTCATGTATTCTTCGCATGAGTTAATGTTTGATGAAGTCAACGCCAATTCCTTTGGCTTGACTTGTGATATGTTGAATTCATGTAAATATTTCAAGTATGGACAATCATTTACCAAACTAATATTATTGTGGTTTTCAAAAGGAGACTGAGTATACTAAATTGTTTTGTCGTCAAACGACAGGCACGTGAGGTTGCCACAACTTAAACGTATACACATTTAATGAATGTAGTGTTGATCAACATAGAATACCTAGACGTGCTCGTAAGCTATGTCGAACTTATGAACTTCGTGTCGGGATGTCCTTTTCAAAGTACTTATGAAATGCTCATGGTCTTGGACTGGGAATGGATGTTTTACTAAATATTATTGTTGTAAAACATTTTGGAAAGGAAAGAAGTGCTATTTTGAATTATCAATAGTACTTCGTAACTATTGTTCAGTTATTGAAGATATATGATTCTTATGCCTCAAGCATGCTATTTTACTAGAATTGTTGTACTTGTTGTGCTAGTTAGGCTCACTCTTGCTTGAAAAATATGAATGCATCTAAGACCGAACGGACCGATGGATCCGACAAGGATAAAAGGAAGGCTAAGGCGAACCCGTAGATTACCTATGTAGTAGTATAGGTTTTGTAATGATAATATATTATATTATGGCAAGAATAGATGTAATGGTTATAAAGAGCCTGGGAGGATGTTAATATTATTTTGAATATATATAAGATATATTCGTTCTTTTGAGGTATTTCAATTGAAGGATTATGTGAACTGTAGCACCGTGTAGCACAATCTGTTGGGTTGGAAGATACCCGGATTTAGGGGCGTCACATGTATGTTGTTATGTAATATGATGATGTTATAGTATTCAATTTGTAGCCTATAATGTGGCCTATAGATCATGGCTTTTAGATCCCTTAAAACATCAATATATCGAACGTAGCACGTGGTCAAAGTAGGCCACTCGTACTGATTTTAGCATTTCTGGAAAACCCAGAAAAAGTATGAACAATATTTCTGAGAAGGTTTGACCGAGTCATAACTTGTGAATCGGTTGTTGTTGGACTGATATGTTGTTATAGTAATGTTCATTGACACATGGACTATAGCTTTGAATCTTAATATATTCCATTTGATGACCAGAACCTAACTTAAAATGATCTAGAAAGTGACCAGTCGAACTACCTGGGTTTCTGGAAAATCCAGAAATGTTCTGACATGAATTTTGAAGGCTCAGATCTTCTTAGTGTCATGTTGTATGACCTATGTGACAACCCAAGAATTTAGAAAATATTAAATGATATTTAAATTAAAGGTTAAACTTTAAAACTTAGAGTGGAAATAGATGGTCTATTTAAATTTTTTAAGAAAATCTATATGATTTAATAATTGAAAGAGATTATGTACTAATATATATGGAAAGCCATATGAAAAAGGTTTATTGATTGTAGCAAACCGCATTAAGTTATTTTAATAAGACATTGAATTAAATGTCTAGCTTAATATATGAGAATATATTATGGTAAATATTTTTGTGAGTTATGTGAGTAATGAATATGAATATTATGTGATGGTTTATATTTTATTAATATAAACAAATAAAAGAAATTAATGTAATATAAATATATATTAGGAATGAAAAATTTATTAACTTAAGGGTTATGGTATGAAAGAATATTAATATTTAAAATATATACTAATTCTAAGAGATTTATTTTATAATTATAGCAAGTCTAATTGGGTTAAGGAAATAAATGTGCATGAGTAAGGATTTATGTTATAATTGAGGAAATGAAAATCCTAATTTAATAATTATGGAATGGTAATATTAAGAGTGTTGGAAATATGATATATTTTTGGCCCAAGAAACTAATTTGAAAGCCCAAAAGAATTAAATGAGTGGCCCAATTTTTAGCTCAAGTGGGAGAGGACTTTTTGGACATTTAGTAAATCAAATAAAGCAAAAAAGGAAAGCCAAAATTGGGTAATCTAAGGCCACTTGGCCAGATAGAAGAGAAGGAAAAAGAGGGGAAGAATGTAATGATTGATTACTTTAGTTGGTGACCAACTCATCCTAGGTGTCCCTTGTTTAATTGGCCAACACTTTGGGCAAAGCTTTCAAGCAATCATTTAATGATTAAGGAGAGAGAGAAATCTAGAGTGGGGTACTAATAGATAGATATATACAATATTTCTATACATTTTTACTACAATCCAAAGAAAAATAAAATAATCTCTAAGCTAATATCTCTTCTATTTCATTTTTACCAACATAAGAAAGAGAGAAAGAGAGAGAGGGAGAAGAGAAAGAGAGAAATTCGGTGGGAAGAAGAGAGAAGGAAGAATGAGATCCACCATTGATGCTCCATAAGTTCATCTCATACTTTTGAAAGGAAAGAAAGTGTTCCCAAAAATCTACCGAAAGAAGAGAGAAGGAAGAATGAGATCCACCATTGATGCTCCATAAGTTCATCTCATACTTTTGAAAGGAAAGAAAGTGTTCCCAAAAATCAAGGTGAAAAGAATTAAACTAGCTTATTCCTTTTTGGTTTGATGTGATTTTTGATCATATGAAGTTATGATCTTGAGGTTTAAAATCTTAGATCTAGGTGTTTATGAGTGTTTCATGTTTAGTTATACATGTAACATTCTAGAATTTTAATTATAATATTAAATATTTATTGAGTTATATAAATATTTAATGGATGTGTTTATCATTGAATAAATATTTGTTTAATTGATTTGATTTTATTTGGTTAATTATTTGTTAAATATATAATTAATGAATTAAGGAAATGATTATTATATTAATATTTCAATTTAATGGTTGATTATTTGTATTGAGTTATGTGATTAAATGATTTATTTAATTAAATCTTATTTGAATTCATTAAATTAAATATAAAAGCATGATTAAATAAAGTGTGACAAATAACTATATTATAAGGAGTTATGAAAATAAATTAAAGTAGTTTAATTTAGTTTTATCCAAACAAGGTTCAAGAATATTATGTGTTTAATTTTTAAATGGTTTTGCCAAACAAGGTCCTATGGCTTTTGGAATTCTTTTAATTTTAAATTATATAAATAAATTTAAATAATAAATGTGATATATTTATATTATATACGTTAGTTAGTAACTGAAATTGTGACGCCCCCAAATCCAGGTCTCTTCCAACCCGACATATGGTGCTCCACGGTGCTACAGTTCACACTAACATTCAATTGAAAAGCCTCAAAAGAACGAATATGTCTTATATATATTCCAAAATATTACTACCATTCCCCAGGTTCTTTATCACCGTTACATTTGTTCTTGTCATAATATCAAATATTATTATTACAAACCTATACTATTACATAGGTAATCTACAAGTTCATTTTAACATTCCCTTTATCCTTGACGAATCCTTTGGTCCATTCAGTCTAAGCTGCATTCATATGGTTCAAGCAAGAGTGAGCATAACAAGCTCAGCAAGTACAACAATTTCATTTAAAAAGAATGCTTGAAACATAGGAATCGTATATCTTCAATTACTGGATAATAGTTACGAAGTACTAATAATAACTCAAAATAACATTTCTTTTCCTTCAAAACGTTTTACAATAACAATATTCAGTAAAACATTAATTCTGGTCCAAGACCATGAGCGTTTCATAATTTCTTTGAAAAGGACAACCCGACACGAAGTTCGTAAGTCCGGCATATCTTACGAGCACTTCTAGGTGATCAGCCTATAGTACTCTATGTTGATCAACACTACATTCATTAAACGTGTATACATTTAAGTTGTGGCAACCTCACGTGCCCATCGAATACTCGATGAAAATACATTTGTTTATTTATATTCAGGCTTACCTTGAATCCGTACCAAACAATTGGCATAGGATAACGTTATCAATTCTATATGGAAAACTTGTACAGAACTTAATCAACTCTTTCGTAAAACCATTCATGCATCTTATTACTTGAATCATTTGAAAACTTGACTAACATGAAGGTTAGACAAGCGTTTAAGAAAAACTTGTCTTCAGCGTCTGCTATAGTATAATTACTTTTCCTTTTGAGTCTTTACGGTCTCTAAAACACATAACCACATAATATACCACATTAGGTCATGAATGAACATACATAGTTCTTAAAGAATCTTACCCTTCTTCTCAATCTAATTACATATTAGATTTGTTATTTATTGGTTCCGGCTTTCCATCGTTATTTTACATCGTTCTTACCAACTTTTTTCTCTTCTATAACTTAATTGAAATTATTTCATTAATACAACTCAGTTCGAGTTAATTATCCTTTCTCATAGTTTACTAACGTCCTTACGTTATTAATTGACACTTAATCGGTATTGGTTATGCACACTTATTGTACACCATTCCTGTTTACATTCAATTAACTTTCTTTAACTCTAAGTGATCACACTTGAGGTTTAGTTATGACTTAACAATGTTTTATTAAGTCCCTTAGTTCATTGTTAAACAATTTCCATTCAAGTTCTACTTGTAACCATTCTTTACTGTCTAGGTTTTAAGGCTGGCATTGCGGCGCTGGCTATTACTCTTGGTGCCGCGCTGCGGTGTCACACATTAGTGCCCAAAAACCGGACTCGGCGCTGCGGCGCGAGTCCCTTTGTTACTTGTCACGCTGCGACACGAGTTTGCAGGGGCTGAGGCTCACTTTGGTGCTGCGGCGCAGGCTAATTGGCTTGGAGTCGCGCGCGCGGACTCTGAGCCACATAAATTTTTGACAAATTTTCAAACTTGTGAGATTCCCAGACTCGTAACTTCTTCGTTATAAGTCAGAATTGGCTCGTTCAAGAACCTACGGTTCACAAATTACATTCTATACGTGTTCATGCAAGAATTTTATCTATTCAACTTGGTGTGCTAAAATTTCACATAGTACATACTCCATTTTTAACGAAAACGATAAACGTTTGTGAACGTTCAACGCTCGTTTCTTCGTTCTAAGTCGGAATACAGTCATTTTTTATTCCCCAACTCTATAATGCCAAATAAGACTTATCTCTATGGAAAACCAATGTTTCCAAGCTCAATATAAAAATTCGACTTCAATTCCGAGAATTTCACGTGTTCGACGATTATTGTCCAATCATGTGAATTCCGGCAAAACTTTGTTACTTAAGATTTGTTCTTTGTTCCAAATGGATTTATTCCATCATACCAACTTCTTGACATCCATACTACATTAACTTATAAACATAATAAGTTATTAATTGTTCTTTGTGAGTTTGTAACTTATGAAAATATAAATTACTTACTATGATTCCATGACTTATCATGATCTTAATCTTTTAACCACCATTCTTGCTTCTTATTATCATACCAATTCCATTAATGTGAACATGTTACAAGTTTTTACAAGTTCTTCTTAAGTTCATAACTTCATTAATTGATTATCTTACAACATGACTTAATTACGGCTTATTAATACTTAAACCCTTTGATTCATTATTCCAACCCCTTCTTAGCATACATATTCTACCACCACCCACTTCTCTAACAATGGAAGAGAAAGAGATCATGGTTCAAGATGGCTTACCCTTTGATGATCACTTGCTAAGCCTTAATCTTCTTCTTGGTTCTTGCTTATTTGAATAATGAAAGGTCTAACTTTATTTCTTATTCTCACTTATTCTCTCTAACCAATAAGCTATAAGTTGTTGGTGTTTTTGAACAAGGAACAAATGAGCTAGCAAGCTTCCTAGTTATAGGAAATCCTAAGTGAGGTCATAATGGTCAATAAGCCACCTCAACCTCCTTAATACACCTCCTTACTATTCATTACTTTGTCCCTAAGTAAACTTGGCCTTCACACATTTTGCTTGGCCATCACAACACTTGCTCACCACTTATCTTAGCCATTAAGCTTACTTGATTACCACAACACTTGGTCATTAAGTTATCTTGCTTATCACACATACTTGGCCATTAAGTCTACTTGTTAATCACTTAACTTATCCATTACTTGCTCTCCACAATTTTAATTACTTGGCCATTACTTTGGGTCATCCATGGGTTTAAACCATCCAATAACCCATTAGTTCATACTTTGGGCTTCTAGCATAATTTGCTTAGCTTAATCATTTGGGCTTACATTAATTTACTTTTAGCTTTCACATTACAATTACGTGGGCTAATATAATCCTTAACAAATCCTACAAGTTCAATACATTTGGCTTAAAGCCTTATAACATAGATTTACGTATTAATCTCGTATTCCATCTCGTATACTTATTCAACATATATGACATACCATCATTTATACATTCTCGTATAATACCTCATATCGTACTCGTATTCATTACTTCGTATAATACCTACGTATTATACGATCATTATTTTATTCATTAATCACATTACATTTCCTTCTCGTAAATCACTTTCCCTAAATGTTAGGTTTTAAATCCACAGGCGAAAAACTGCGTTTTCCATAACAAAAATATTATTGGATATTCCATCTAACATCGATATTCTATCGTTACGTATTTCTCGGAAGTTCGAAAATATTTCCCGAGCAGAAATGCGTGAATAGTGTTTTTCAAAAAATTTCTCGGAATGCTTTTATTTTCGTCTTAGAAATTCAAACACTTTAATTCTACCACGTAGCCAAAATCCTACGATGTTCTGACATGTCTAGGTCGTAGAACGACCTTCAATTAGTTTGCTCACATAAATAATCAATTAAATTCATTTAATCCTTATAATTAAATAAAATTTTAATTCTTCTAAAAATTCAATTTTCTCGGGCGTTACATTCTTCCCTCCTTATGGATTCTGTCCCCAGAATCTCGCTAATAATTATTTAAACAAATGAAGAAAAATTTTCTTCATTTTAATCTTGAGTTCCCATAATGCTTCTTCGACATTGTGGTTTTTACATTCACCTTCACCGAAGGTATTATCTTATTTTACATGACTTGTCACTTCCTATCAATAATTTGAGTCGGAAGTTTAAACACTTATTAACCTATTACGCTATCTTCCTTTATTAATCCTTCTTTTCACTCAAAATTATATAAAACTCAAATTCCTCCTTCAAAATAAGACTATACTTAGTCTTCTATTTATCCTGTGTCCTCTTCTTCATTTCGCTTGCATTCCTCGTTACCTAGTAGTACGTACTTAACTCGTTTCATTTTTTGGATTGAGTCTACATTATGAATAACATTTCTACCTCTTCATTCCGTAATTTAACCTCTAACTGTGATCTTTCCATCTTCGTTATTAACCTAATCTGAGTCGTTAACATCGATAGCTTTTCCCTACCCTTCCTACTTAACGCGTCGGCTTCTACATTTACCTTCCCTGTATGACATAAGATATCAAAGTCCTCTCTCTACCGCGTATTCAACTCCTTCTGTGTGGAGATATATTTCAGACTCTTAAAGTCCGTGTATATCTCACACTTCTCCCTATATAAATACCATCTTCAGATTTTATTAATTTTATTTTTTTTTCAAAACTTCATCTGCCAAGTATAGATCATAAGTAGGATAGACCTTCTCATAATCCTTTAACTGGCGTGATGCATACACTATGACTTTTCCATGCCACATGAGCACACAATCTCGTCATCGATGCAAAACATCGAGATACACTACAAAATTCCTAGTATTATCTGATAAAGACAATACATGTACTTCACTTAAATTTCCTTCTTAATTTCTGAAAACTATTTTTCTCACTTCTCATTCCCATCATACCTATTAATTACAATTATGTATATCTTTTAAGCTCAATTCAGAATTAGTGAACTCCGTATCCCACTTCTCCCTACGTAGTGTTTCTCACACTATCTTCAAATGTTCAACGTGATCTTCTGGTGTCTTAAATTAGACTAGAATATCACCTATGACCATTACGACATCTTTGTCCAAATATTATTCGAACACTCTGTGACGATAATGGAACCTTCAACCATAGCACCTCACACGAGTAACTATCAATTTGCCACCTTCTTCCTTATTTTCTACCTACGATACCCCGTACGTAAATCTAACTTAGTAAAAATTTCTTTGCCCTTTCAACTAATTCAATAGATCATCGATCCTGGGCCATGGGTATTTACTCTTAACTGCTAACTTACTCCTATTACGATAGTCGATACGCAACTATAATGACTCATCCGCTTCCTTAATATTCTACTAACTTACGTCATGGTTTGACAACAATAATGTTCCGGTGATTTATTACCGTAAATTACTACCTTGGGTTTTCTGAAAAATTGAAGATTTACACTTTTCTTATAACTATCTACTATAGCTCTACGGTTACTCAACTCGTTCATATCGAGAATTACTTCAAATTCTCTTAACTTTATCGGTACTTATCTATCAACACCTGCTTACCTTTATTATCCATGAAACCATTCCACGAATATTATTAACGAAAGTTATTTCCTTCTCCTCTACCTTAATGTTTAAAGGTACTTATACTCCCTTTCAGGCAGACTCCTAGATGAGTCTTTACACATGTCTTACACTCTTCGATCTTACGCTTAGTATCCCCTTAACCCACTCCAGTATTACCGGAGTCAAAACTTCTTTCTTTTCGGCATACTGCCACTGGCTCTGCCTTGCTTCCTCCCTCTCCCTTGCTCTCATTCTTTCCCTCTTTGTGGTATTGAGTCAACGCCTCACTACCACCTTCTGCTATAATTACCTTCTCCAGAATGGTCCCATAAGAAACACTCTGGAACACTACAATCCTACTATAGAGCCAGGGTTTCAGGCCCTGCTCCATCCTACGAGCCTTCCTCTCCTCAATGTCCACTTGATGTGGAACAAACCTTACCAATTCATTGAAATTGGTTGCGTACTGGGGAACCATCATGTCCCCTAGTTTAAGTTCTAAGAACATAATCTCCATCCTCCCTTGCATGCTTGTAGGGAAATAATTCTCGAAGAAAACTTTCTTGAATCGTTCCCATGCTACCGCATATGTTCTAGCCCCACCCTGGTGAGCCTCCCACCAAAAGTTGGTTTCCCTTTATGTCATGTAAGCCGCAAAAGAAATCTTTTGTGCCTCACCTATGTTTGTAATAACAAAACACCTTCTCTATTTCTTTTACCCATGTATGGGTCTCTATTGGGTCCGTCGTTCCTTTGAACTCCGGCGGACCTACACTATTAAACTCTTTAAAAGTAGTCATTCTAACTAACCTAGGTTCCGCAGGTAATCTACCCCTGGTTTGGTTAAATACAGCCGTTAATAAATTAACGAACTCTTGCATAGGGTTGTCTTGACCCTCCTTAATTATCATTATGTGAATCCGCTTCTTTATTACGTTGTCTTCTTCATGGCGGCATTTTCTAATTAATAAATAAAATTTCATTATTATCTATTTACGAACTTCGTTATTAGTTGCCACATACCAACTCATTCCATAACAAAGCATATTAAATGAAAACTTCATTATATTCATATGCTTCTTCATAGTATGAAACTATTTATAATTTGTTTTCATAGCCAAAAGCTATTACATCTCTATCCCGCAATTGTGTTTCACAAAAGTTGGGATTTACAAAAAGACTACCCTACTATACAAAAGAGGGCTTTACGTCATTACACACATATTTATAACTCTAGATTTCTAATAATGCATAACAACATCCTCGTGTTTCTAATTCGCAATCATCGCCACAGTATCCCGACTAATAGTATGACGGGTTTGTCCTGACTCATTGGAATAACAAGCAACCTTCAGCTTGAAATCCTTATGAGTACTCTTATAGATGTAAGACATCTGTGCTATCTTCCGGTCCTTCTTCCCCAGTTCTTTTTGAAGCTCATCTGCCTCCTTCTTAAAATCCCTAGCCTTATTTGTCATGAGCATTTTCTTATCATGTTCTGACTCAAAATCTTCTAATGTAGACTCCTTCGCTATATAAAAAGCACTAATCTCTTCATTATGTTTCTGCACAACTGTACTCGGTTGCGCATTTTTGTCAAGCTCTGTTGCCTCTTTTTTAGTTCTAACAAAAGAGCTCTAACTCATGCAAGCATACATGTGTCAACAAGTAATACAGAGCAAGTAAAGTATCAATCCCACAGAGAAAGTTGTCTAATTTATATCACTATGCGTCAATTAAATCACTATATTTATATGCCCAAACTAATGAAGATGTAATAAATCAAATCTGAAAGTAATGGGATCCTAACTTCATTTAATATTTCATCTAATCACCACTATCATGTAGGACTTGTTCACATATCACAAGAAAGTAGCCAAGAGCACTAATAGAGTCATAGCTATTTTTCAATGTACTATGACCTATTTACACAGCATCCATAAGCGATAGACTCTATGTAATCATCTATATAACCAAAATCACTATATGTCTATGTGAAATTGGAACCATATTGAATTTAAGCCCAAGCCCTTATTCTAACTCATACGGTGAAACAGTATATGTCTATCTGGTTCACGAAACACACAAGCCATACAAAATAGCCCCATATACGTATGCTATCACGATTACAATCAGTACTTGCATGTTCATTGTCAATTCCATACAAGTACTAAAAATGAATGGTGATCAAGCATTCATACATGCAAAACAACCATGATAGAAATCCCATATGATATGTAATACAGTCCAGCATTCAAGCATGCAACTAAACTACATATTAAAATTCGTTAGAATCCCATAATGGAGTTTAGTTCATGACTGAACCAAAAGCCATTATGGGATCAAAGCTAAACATGGCTAATAAGAAAACAATTCAAAGATGACGGATAGAAACGATCAAACCAATTGTTGATTATAATCCATTAGTAACGTTTAAATCCTTATATAAATCCAGCAAAATACTAATAAATATCCACAATGATAGAAAATCCCAAGAAGAATTAGAAAAGTTGGAGTTTAGGCTTCGTTCTACGTTGGAATCTCTCTTAGACTGTAAACCCTAGTTACCAAAATGAAAATACGTAAAAACTGAATAATGATACGTCTGACACCAGTCAAAAATCGTTTTAAATTAATTACAACCCTTAAAATTAGAAATTAAAATAAATATTTCAAGAAGATCGAGGCGTTCTTGGCGAGGCAGCGGCGCGTCTTTCTTTTGCAATCCTCATGGCGGGCGAGCAACTTGCGATGTGTGTAATGTCCATCGATCGGTGCTCGCTTTCGCACGCAGCGTCCTCAAGCTTTTTGCTTGCGTGACATGTGCTTCTTTAACTCTGAATTTTGGTTCTCATCACAAGAATCGATCCATTATGCCGTTCATTCCTTTGTCCATCCATTCTTAGCTTCCTGCTCCAATTGATCCTCATGCCATGCATCCAACAGCCTCATGCTATTTATATCACCAAATCATGCCATATCCTGCACTTTTACACCAAAGGAGTTTAAAGTAAATGCAATGCAAAATAACATGAAATGCACTAAAAACACACTAAAATATACTTGAGATGGGCCTAGTTTGGGTGAATTAATATCCAATAAGTAGGTGTAAAACCCACTTATCAAGTACCCCCAAACTTGAATTATTGTTTGCCCTCAAGCAATGCATACTAATGAACAATGAAAATGCAGCTATATTACTATGCAACTAAATTATGATGCAACTAGTCTCACATTATTCTAGCTATCACAGAAATTCAGTCCAAAATGCCTCAGCGAATTTTTCCAGATTCAAGAATACAGATTCAAACCAAACTGTAGGCATAATGTCTTACACTCAGATAATTCATAAATGTTATAGATATGTTGTATGTGTGTGTGTTATGTTCACCAAAACTTGATTTCAGCAAAGAATACACATACTAAATTTCTCAAAATAGAAAATTATAGTTTAAATCAAGACTCATGTATATATATGCAACGAAGACTATTCCAACATATCAAAACAAACTAAGGTTCAACAATGGGTTTAGCTGCTTTATTTCTACTTACGAGGGCGATTTTTCGCTCTTTCCCACGGTGTTTATTGCTATTTTTCTTTTCTTTTCTTTTTTTTTTCACATGACTGTTCAATGTCTTACTCCATTAGGCAACACTGCTACCCCTTAGTGAGCTTTCAACCAATGACTCCCAGACCATGAAAGACCTTAGGGCGCTAGGTATAGAGACAATCCTCTCGGGCGTACTTACTCAAGTAGCCAGGGCCCCGAACTAAGACTAGCCATGTTATTGCTATTTTATATTTATTTTTTTTATTATTTTTTTATACATAGCATACCCATGTTTTCCCAAAGTTTGAATGTCAATGTTTTGCAAGTCTACATCCATGTTTCACATATTTCTCTTTTTGACACTATATTTTCTATCGAGCAATATAACACATACTTCTTATACCTACAAGTGATTGTGAACATATTCGTGCAAACCGAAAGCATTTAAATAGAAACATGAATTTCATCATGTAAAACAACATAGCTAGGTTCATGTTATCCAACATACTCAAAAATCTTTCAAAATTCACTATCATCATCGGCTAGACAAAAATTTCCATACAGCAAGAATTGTGAGATATGCAAATTAAACATGAACATTCAAATAAACATGCAACTATATGCAAAAATAAACTATATGATGGAAACATTAAACTAATCATGCAAAAACTACGTGCAACTAGACTACTACCCCAATACCCCCAAACTTATAATATTTAATGCCCCATTGAATTAAGGTAAAGGGTAACAAAAACTCCCATAATGATCAGTGGTACCACCCTCCTCGGGTGGTGAATCTAGTGGTGGATATGGCCTTTGTTGTCAATGAATCGAGGCCACTCTAGAGTCGTTCTCTTCTGTCATGCAAAATGCCTCGGCCAAGGCCCTCGTGAGTCCCGTCGTAAATGTTCCGAAATTATCGTACATGGCATCGACTTTTCGCTCCAACTTTCAGAGCTGGCGATCACCATGGGGAGCAGGTGCTTGCGTGGATGGACCTACCTCATCTATCTGAAGGGGCTGTTGTGATGTCTCTGGAAAAATAGGCTGAATGATAAAACCTAATCCTTGCGAATGCGGTTCACCACCCGTCCAATCCTTGAACTTTGCAATATTAGCATGAGTGATGTCGTGGCTCAGGTTCTGTAGCTGCTCATTATTCCATGGGACTCCTTGTTGGGTATAGAGCATGGTTGTCACAGATGCATGCGGAATACTTCCAGTAGTTCTCCCCCATATATAACGTTGCATGTTTTGATGAATTAAATGGCCTACATCAATGTACTTGCCTTTGATGATGCCCCACAAAATAATAGCACGCTCAGTGGTTATTTCATGCTAGTGAGCTGACAGAACTAGCTTGGCACAGATAAACAGATTCCACGCTTCGGCATATCGATTCAAGGAAGACGCTGGAAAAGATTTTGGCTCAGTTGTCCCTACCTTATAATTCCATTTGGTGCTCGGAATACACAATTCGGCAATCACTTCTGCCAGATCCATTTCTAAATGTGCACCTTCTACCCAATTAGCAGACCCGGTGGGTGATGCGTCATGTATGCTGAAAACTTCTCTGATCACTGGAGGTCAAAAATCCACCTGCACTCCTCGAACCAGCGTTATCCCTGCTTTCATCATTTCCTTAGCATTCGCATATAATTCTCGAACAATCCCCATGGGGATAGGCATAGGAGTTGCAGTCAAGCAAACCCAGCCTCTTTCTCGTATCATATACCATAGTTGGCCGTCTTACTTCTCAGGTTGAAGTCCCCGTTCCTTCACAAAAGATTTTGCCACAATCCGATAATATTCCTGTTGGGCCTCCAAATTGATAAATTTCCTGTGGTCCACGACATCCTCTTCTTGGTTATTGGAGGAAGATGCTGATGAGGGAGAGATGGAGATTGAGCGTGCTCTTTTTGGACCCATATGCAGATGATAGAGAGAATGCAGATGAATTGCCTGATGAGCGTACCCCCAAACTTACTATTGTACAACCCAAACAGAAACCCTAGAAATATGACAGGGGTGAGCTTCGTGGGTATGAACTTTGATGAGAGCTGAGGAGTCTTATGATTATGGGAGAACAGAAGAATACACTTCTATTATGTCAGTTGAGAGAGCAAATAAACCATGACTCAATTTTTTTAAACTTTAAAAGTTTTTCCACGCTTTATATATCATCGGCAGCTTGCCATTGACCACAATGGTTTTCAAAGTATTTGGCGACGAATGGAATTCTTGGTGCGAGATGTGTGTGCCTTGGCGTGCGGTCTTGTGCTTTAGTCATTACGTGGCACGATGCGACTACTTCGAAGCGCCGAAGTTTACTCCCAAACTGCTTAACAGTGAGATTTCACTTGAAGCTACCTACATCACACCATTTACCCGTATCAATGTGTGAATTATGGAATAAGCATAATTGAACAAGTAGATTCTATACAATACTAAAACACTATCCCATGCAGACTCTATTACACACTCACTTATGCTCAACATAGCCATCTTTTTAGAATGAAATAAAAATGAACTAGCTAAATACCCTACTGAATAAATAAAAAAGAAAATAGAGATAGAGATAATGGGTTGCCTCCCATCAAGCGCTACGTTATAGTCAGGTAGCTTGACTGTCTCGGATTCTCATGTTGAAGAAAGAATTGAGGTGACTTTCTGTCTGTCTACCTCACCACCAAAGTAATGCTTCAAGCGCTGCCCATTCACCTTAAAAGGTTTGTCTGGCAACGTATCAAATACTTCAATTGCACCATGCGGAAAAACAGTTTTCACTGTAAATGGCCCTGACCACCTCGATTTCAACTTCACGGGAAAGAGTTTAAGTCTGGAGTTATAAAGCAAAACCCTTTGTCCCGGTTTAAATTCTCTCTCAATGATTTTTCGGTCATGCCATTTCTTCACCTTCTCTTTGTACAGCTTCGAATTCTCATATGCCTGTAATCTGAATTCATCCAACTCATTGAGTTGGAGTAGGTGTTTCTCCTCGACAGCTTTCAAATCAAAATTAAGCTTTTGAATTGCCCAATAGGCCTTATGCTCTGGCTCCATAGGAAGGTGGCAGGCTTTTCCATACACGAGCTGAAAAGGTGGCATACCCAACGGCATCTTATATGCCGTCCTATAAGCCCATACTGCATCATCCAACTTTAATGACCAGTCCTTCTTCGTTGGTTTCACAACTTTTTCGAGGATTCTCTTAACTTCTCGATTCAACACTTCAGCTTGGCCATTCGTTTATGGGTGATACGCTGTAGCAATATGATGGTTCACCCCATATTTAGCCAACAAAGTCAGAACCGCTGTTATAGAATGACCGCCTTACATCGCGATGATAGCCCTTGGAGTCCTTAACCTCGTGAAGATACTTCTGTGTAAAAACCTGAGGACGACCTTGGTATCATTTGTCAGAAGAGCTGCCACTTCTACCCATTTCGAGACATAATCCACGGCGAGCAGGATGTAGAGATTTTCGCAGGAAGAAACGAAAGGCCCATTGAAATCAATTCCCCACACATCAAAAATTTCTACTTCAAGGATTGTATTCAATGGAATTTCATTCCTTTTGGAGATGTTCCCCACTCGCTGACATTTATCACAACGCTGGACAAAACTGTATGCATCCTTGAAAATTGTTTGCCAGTTGAATCCTGCTTGTAGTATTCTAGCCGCTGTTCTTTCACCACCATAGTGACCTCCACACACAGTAGAGTGACAATCCTGCAGAATCCCCTCGGTCTCGCTATACGGAATACACCTTCATATCACTTGATCAGAACATTGTTTAAACAATTAAGGCTCATCCCATATATACCATTTGACATCATGCAAAAATTTCTTCTTTTGATAACCCACCAAGTTAGAATGTACCATCTTACTCACCAAATAGTTCGGGTAGTCTGCAAACCATGGCACTTCCCCTTTTACCACAAACAACTGCTCATCTGGAAAGGATTTATTGATTAAAACATTGTTGTCTGCCTCCCTTTCCGGATTCTCAAGTCGAGATAAGTGGTCCACCACTTGGTTTTCAGTGCCCTTCCTTTCCTTTATCTCCAAATCAAATTCCTACAGTAATAAAATCCATCTGATCAACCGAAGCTTTGCATCCTTCTTTGTCACTAAATGTCGAATTGTCGCATGATTCGTGTACACAATCACCTTCGTGCCAATCAAATATACTCAGAATTTGTCAAAGGCATACACCACTGCCAATAACTCCTTCTCTGTGGTGGTGTAGTTTAAATGTGCATCTGTAAGGGTCTTACTGGCATAATAAATCACATGAAACATCATCTCTTTCCTCTGCCCCAAAGAAGCCCCTACGGCGTAATCACTGGCATCACACATCAGCTCAAATGGCAAATCCCAATCTGGTGCAGTAATAATTGGTGCTGATGTTAATTTCCCTTTTAGGTGCTCAAATGCCGACACACAAGCCTCATCAAAGTTAAACTGCGCATCCTTCTCCAATAAACTGCATAGTGGTTTAGTTATCTTGGAGAAGTCCTTGATGAATCTACGGTAGAAACCTGAATGTCCAAGAAATCTGCGAACACCTTTTACCGAAGTAGGTGGTGGCAATTTCTATATAGTTTCCAGATTTACCCTATCTACCTCGAGTCCCTTCTTCGACACTTTGTGTCCCAGTATGATTCCTTCTTGTACCATGAAATGGCACTTTTCCTACTTCAGTACTAGATTTGTCTCAACACACCTCTTTAACACCATCACCAAATTCTCAAGGCATAGATCAAACGAGTCCCCGAAGACTGAGAAGTCATCCATAAATACTTCAACATTCTGTTACACCATATCTGAAAATATAGCCATCATGCATCTCTGAAAGGTGGCTGGAGCATTGCACAACCCGAAGGACATCCTTCTGAAAGTGAATGTGCCGGAAGGACATGTGAAGGTTGTCATTTCCTGGTCTTCTGGAGCTATCATAATTTAATTATAGCCCGAATATCCATCCAGAAGGTAATAGTACTCATGACCTGCTAATCTGTCCAACATCTAATCAATGAATGGGATTGGAAAATGATCTTTCCTTGTAGCTTTGTTGAGCCTGCGGTAGTCCATGCAGACTCTCCACCCTGTCACTGTTCATGTTGGAATCAACGCATCATTCTCATTAGTCACAACGGTCATGCCACCCCTTTTTCGGTACACACTGCATTGGGCTCACCCATGAGCTATTTGAGATCAGATAGATTATGCATGCATCCAGCCATTTCAGTACCTCTTTCTTAACCACTTCTTTCATTATCGGATTAAGTCTCCTTTATTGCTCAATCGACGGCTTACTCTCATCTTCCATCAGGATCTTATGCATGTAAAACGAGGGGTGATCCTTTGATATCTCATTTATGGTCCACCCAATAGTGATTTGAACTCTCGAAGCACTTCGTAGCGCTTTTTCTTCCTGAAAAGATGTTAGTGCAGAAGAAATAATCACAGGTATCTTTGAATCTTTATTTAAAAATGCGTACCTGAGATGTTCTAAAAGTGGTTTTAACTCAAGTTCTGGTGGTGTCTCAAGAGATGGCTTTAATTTTACTAAGGATTCTCCAGCTTTTGTCAATGGCTCGACAAGTGTTCTGAATTTTCTGACTTGTGGAGTAGTATCCAGATATTGCACAAGTTCGTCAAGTTCCTCGTCCTCCAAATCTGATTTTTCAGCAATTACACTCCTCAAAGGTTCATCATCCACTAGACTCTATACTTCATCATTTACGACCTGATCCACCAAATCAACCAGGAAACATTCTTCTTCATCTGTTGGGAACTTCATTGCTTTGAAGACATTAAAGGTGACCTCCTGATCATGAACACGCATAGTGAGTTCCCCCTTCTACACATCTATCAAAGTCTTTCATGTGGCTAAGAATGGTCTCCCCAGTATGATTGGTATATTTTTATCTTCCTCGTAATCCAAAATGATGAAGTCAGCTGGAAAGATGAATTTGCCCACCTTCACTAATACATCTTCAACAATTCCCCGTGGATACGTGATGGATCCGTCATTAATAGTAAAAGAAATGTTTGTCGGCCTTGGATAAGTAATCCCAACTAATTGAATACTGACAAGGGCATCAAATTTATGCTTGCCCCGAGATCACATAAACACTTACTGAAGCTCATTTTCCCGATTGTGCACGGAATTGTGAAACTTCCCGGATCCTTCAACTTTAAAGGTAACTTCTGCTGAAGCATTGCACTGCATTCTTCTGTCAAGGCTACTGTCTCAAATTCTTCTAATCTCCTCTTCCTTGACAGTATACCCTTCATGAACTTTGCATAGCTTATCATTTATTCCAATGCCTCGACGAAAGGTATATTGATTTGCATCTTTTTAAATATCTCCAGAAACTTGCTGAATTGCTTATCTTACCTTTGCTTATTTAATCTTTGCGGATACGGAACTTGAGGGTGAATTAGTGGTACTGAACTCTTAATCTTCTCCTCTGAACCTGCTTTATCTTTCTCTTCCTGCTAAACCTCAGAATTTTCTAGACTTTCTTCTTTAGCGGATGATTGGGATTCTATTTCATGCGGCCTTGCCGCCCCATTAATAAAAACAGCAGCGGGGCGCGACTTTTCGATGTCTGCAGTGTTTTACCCAGACCTCAATGTGATAGCTTGACACTGTTCCTTCCTGTCTCTTCGTGGATTTGTTTCTATATTACTCGGCAATGAACCCTGGGGCCTGTTGGTAAGCATGTTCGCCATCTGCCCCATCTGAGTTTCCAGATTCTTAATAGCCACTGCTTGGCTTTTGATCATAACCTCTTTATTTGCCATGTATTTCATCATCATCTCCTCCATTTCTGATTTCTTTTCTTGCTGAGGTGCAGCTGGAGTGTGATGTTGTTGTTGTTGAGAAAAGCCCGGAGGAAAAGGTGGTCTAGGATTAAATTGTGGCTGCGCTGGTTGTGACTGAAACTGATTGTTTGTTAGAAACTGATTCTGCTAATTCCCTTGGTTATTTGACCAACTAAAGTTTGGATGATTTCGGTTATTGGGGTGGTATGTGTTCTGAAATTGTCCTTGATCTTTCCTGTAGTTTCTCATATACTATATTGACTCCGAAATGATAGCACACTGATCTGTCGAATGCAACCCCGCACAAATCTCATATATGAAGGGAACCATCTTCATTTTACCTTCTGTTAATGTATCTATTTTCTTCGCCATGGCTGCCATCTGTGCTGACAACTGCGTGATAGCATCCACTTCCAACACACCTGCAACCTTGGGCTGTGGCATTCTAGATGTAGGATTCTGAAAATCGTTTGATGTCATTGTCTCGATAAGGTTATAGGCTTCCTCATAACTTTTTTCCCATAATGCCCCTCCTGCAGCTGCATCTACAATAGGTCTCGACTGCCATCCCAATCCATTATAAAATATGTTGATCACCATCCAATCTGGCATACCGTGATGTGGACACTTTCTCAGCATCTCTTTATATCTCTCCCATGCTTCATATAAGGACTCGCCCTGTTGTTGCTCAAACTGAGATATAGATGTCCTCATCTTTGCATTCTTAGCCATTGGGAAATACTTGGCTAAGAATTTATGTGCTAAGTCCTCCCATGTAGTTATACATCCTGCTGGCAAAGAATGAAGCCAACTTCTTACTTTATCCCTTAATGAGAATGGAAACAGCCTAAGTCTGATAGCATCCTCCGTCACCCCGTTATATCTGAACGTGTCACGTATCTAAATGAAACTCAACAGGTGTTCATTCGGATCATTTGTAGCGACACCCCCAAACTGTACCAAATTTTGTACCATCTAAATAGTACCCATTTATATCTCAAATATATTAGCTGCTATTGTTGGTCTGACTATGCTAGACTGTAATCCATTAATATTGGGCATGGAATATTCTCTCAGAGCCCTATGCTCCTCTCTTTGCTCTTCTCCTTGTGCCTCGGCTGCCATATTAGTTATAGTACTTTCTAACTGTGCTTGTAAATTTCTTCGAACACTCGCTTTCCAACCTCTCCCGTTTATGTTGTCCTGAACAGGTGTTAAGTCGGGGTTGGATGACTGCGTGCGCATAAAAATTTATACAAGTTCCTGAAACAAAAGCAAAAAAAAAATGGAAATGAGATAAGATTAGATTTGTCTAAGTCATACAATATAGTTTAAAACTAATGATAATAATTTAAATTTAAATGCCTCTCCCCGACAACGGCACTAAAAACTTGTTGCCTCCTTTTCAGTTCTAACAAAAGAACTCTAACTCATGCAAGCATACATGTGTCAACAAGTAATATAGAGCAAGTAAAGTATCGATCCCACAAAGAAAGTTGTCTAATTTAAATCACTATGCATTAATTAAATCACTATATTTATATGCTCAAACTAATGAATACGATTGGTGAATTATTCTAATTGCAAATAACGACCAAAACAATAATAAAGATGTAATAAATCAAATCTAAAAGTAATGGGATCCTAACTTCGTTTAATATTTCATCTAATCACCACTATCATGCATGACTTGTTCACATATCATAAGAAAGTAGCCAGGAGCACTTATAGAGTCATAATCATTTTTTAATATACTATGACCTACTTACACAGCATCCACAGGCGATAGACTCTATGTAATCATCAATACAACCAAAATCACTATATGTCTATGTGAAATTGCAACCATATTGAATTTAAGCCCAAGCCCTTTATTCTAACTCATATGGTGAAACAGTATATGTCTATCTGGTTCACGAAATACACAAGCCATACAAAACAGCCCCATATACGTATGCTATCATGATTACAATCCATACTTGCACGTTCATTGTCAATTCCATACAAGTACTGAAAACGAATAGTGATCGGGCATTCATACATGCAGAACAACCATGATAGAAATCCTATTTGATATGTAATACAGTCCAGCATTCAAGCATTTAACTAAACTACATATTAAAATCCGTTAGAATCCCATAATGGAGTTTAGTTCATGACTAAACCAAAATCCATTATAGGATCAAAGCTAAACATGGCTAATAAGCAAACAATTGAAAGATGACGGATAGAAACGATCAAACCAATTGATGATTATAATCCACTAGTAACGTTCAAATCCTCATATAAATCTAGCAAAATACTAATAAATATCCACAATGATAGAAAATCCCAAGAAGAATTAGAAAAGTTGGCGTTTAGGCTTCGTTCTACGTTGGAATCTCTCAGAGTGTAAACCCTAGTTACCAAAATGAAAATACGTAAAAACTGAATAATGATACGTCTGACACCAGTCAGAAATCATTTTAAATTAATTACAACCCTTAAAAATAGAATTTAAAATAAACAGCTCAGCAGCATCAGGCATCGCGCGCCCCATCGTTGCAATCCTCGCAATCTTGTAGCGCCAAGAACTTCAAGTGTGTCGATGTCCGTCCCGGTGGGTGCTTTCGCGGGCGCATGTCCTCAAGCTTATTCTCGCCGCTGCGGCTTCGCAGACTTCTAATTTCGGTTCACTGCACGAATCGATCCGTTTTTCGCTGTTCATTCTTTTGTCCATCCATGCTTAGCTTCCTGCTCCAATTGATCCTCATGCCATGCATCCAACAGCCTCATGCTATTTATATAACCAAATCATGCCATATTCTGCACTTTTACACCAAAGGAGTTTTAAGTAAATGCAATGCAAAATAACATGAAATGCACTAAAATATACTTGAGATGGGCCTAGTTTGGGTGAATTAATATCCAATAAGTAGGTGTAAAACCCACTTATCAAGCTCTGCCAGATACAATGATCTCATTGCATCTGGAGGTGATGACTCCAGTGCAGGTACCACCGCTTCAACCGATGTTACCTCCATTCTTTCCTCCACATCATTCGTCATACTAAGGTATAACTCTATATCCATATCTCCCTCGGAGTATTCTCCCTCAAAAAAGTACTCCTCTATCTTCGACTCTAAAATCACTACTGGTACCTCCGCCACTGGCATAGGTACAGGCTCTACTCGGTTCACAAGTTCTTCGCTCACCGCGTGTATATCTCTATACATCAACTTATCGATTGACATCCTACAATAACACATAACATGTTGATTAGTACATAACACTTTATAGTATAAGCACAAATCACATTTAATTAATTTAGGGTTACTTTCCATCTTTTAGATCTTTCGGTACTGAGTTTCCTCAATACCTTATTGACTCATTCAACTTAAGTAAAGCTCAAGTTTACTTCCTCCGAACTTCTCTTCCTTAACAAGGTTATTAGCCTAAGGTTCTTCCCCCCTTAAGTTTTATAACCTAATGCTTTGATACCAACCTGTGATGCCCCCAAATCTGGGTCTCTTCCAACCCGACATATGGTGCTCCACGGTGCTACAGTTCACACAAACATTCAATTAAAATGCCTCAAAAGAACGAATATGTCTTATATATATTCCAAAACAATACTACCATTCCCCAAGTTCTTTATAACCGTTACATTTGTTCTTGTCATAATATCAAATATTATTATTACAAACCTATACTATTACACAGGTAATCTACAAGTTCACTTTATCCTTCCCTTTATCCTTGACGAATCCTTCGGTCCAGTCGGTCTAAGCTGCATTCATATGGTTCAAGCAAGAGTGAGCATAACAAGCTCAGCAAGTACAATAATTTCATTTAAAAAGAATGCTTGAAACATAGGAATCATATATCTTCAATAACTGGATAATAGTTACGAAGTACTATCAATAACTCAAAATAACATTCTGTTTCCTTCAAAACATTTTACAATAACAATATTCAGTAAAACATCAATTCTGGTCCAAGACCATGAGCGTTTCACAATTTCTTTGAAAAGTACAACCCTGCACGAAGTCCGTAAGTCCGGCATATCTTACGAGCACTTCTAGGTGATCAGCCTATAGTACTCTATGTTGATCAACACTACATTCATTAAACGTGTATACATTTAAATTGTGGCAACCTCACGTGCCCATTGAATACTCGATGAAAATACATTTGTTTATTTATATCCAGGCTTACCTTGAATCCGTACCAAACAATTGGCATAGGATAGCGTTATCAATTCTAAATGGAAAACTTGTAAAGAAATCAATTAACTCTTTCGTAAAACCATTCATGCATCTCATAACTTGAATCATTTGAAAACTTGACTAACACGAAGGTTAGACAATAGTTTAAGAAAAACTTGCCTTCAGCGTCTACTACAGTATAATTACTTTTCTTTTTGAGTCTTTACGGTCTCTACAACACATAACCACATAACATATCACATTAGATCATGAATGAACATACATAGTTCTTAAAGAATCTTACCATTCGTCTCAATCTAATTACGTATTAGATTTGTTATTTATTGGTTCCGACTTTCCATCGTTCTTTTACATCATTCTTAACAACTTCTTTATCATCTATAACTTAATTGAAATTATTTCATTAATATAACTCGGTTCGGGTTAATTATCCTTTCCCACAGTTTACTAACGTCCTTACGTTATTAATTGACATCTAATCGGCATTGATTATGTACAGTTATTGTACACCATTCCTGTTTACATTCAATTAACTTTCTTTAACTCTAAGTGATCACACTTGAGGTTTAGTTATGACTTAACAATATTTTATTAAGTCCCTTAGTTCATTGTTAAACAATTTCCATTCAAGTTCTACTTGTAACCATTTTTTTACTGTCTAGGTTTTATAAGGTGGCATTGCGGTATTGGTACCGGGTTATTATCTTGGGTATGGTATTGTATCACACACACATTAGTGCTCAAAAACCGGACTCGTGCTCATGCAAGACAAGTCCCTTTGTTACTTATCGCACAAGGCACTTTCGGTTTGTAGTGGCTGAGGCTCACTTTGGTGCTCCGGCGCCGACTAATTGGCTTGGAGTCGCGTCGCGGCGCGGACTCTGAGCCATATAAATTTTTGACAGATTTTCAAACTTGTGAAATTCCCGGACTCGTAACTTCTTCATTATAAGTCCGAATTGGCTCGTTCAAGAGCCTACAGTTAACAAATTACATACTCTACGTGTTCATGCAAGAATTTTATCTATTCGATTTCGTTTGCTAAAATTTCACCTATTAGTCCATTTTTAACGAAAATGATAAATGTTCGTGAACGTTCAACGCTCGTTTCTTCGTTCTAAGTCAAAATCCGGTCATTTTCGAGTCCGCAAATCTATAATGCCAAATAAGACTTGTCTCCATTGAAAACCAATGTTTCCAAGCTCAATATCAAAATTTGACTTCGATTCCGAGAATTTCACGAATTCGACGGTTATCGTCCAATCGTGTGAATTCCGAAAACTTCGTTACTCAAGATTTGTTCTTCGTTCCAAATGGATTCATTCCATCATACCAACTTCTTGACATCCATAGTACATTAACTTATAAACATGATAAGTTATTACTTGTTCTTTGTGTGTTTGTAACTTATGAAAATATAAATACTTACTATGATTCCATGACTTATCATGATCTTAATCTTTTAACCACCATTCTTGCTTCTTATTATCATACCAATTCCATTAATGTGAACATGTTACAAGTTTTTACAAGTTCTTCTTAAGTTCATAACTTCATTAATTGCTTATCTTACAACATGACTTAATTACGGCTTATTAATACTTAAGCCCTTTGATTCATTATTCCAACCCCTTCTTAGCATACATATTCTACAACCACCCACTTCTCTAACAATGGAAGAGAAAGAGAATCATGTTTCAAGATGGCTTACCCTTTGATGATCACTTGCTAAGCCTTAATCTTCTTCTTGCTTCTTGCTTTTTTTAATAATGAAAGGTCTAACTTTCTAGTTTATTCTCACTTACTCTCTCTATCCAATAAGCTATAAGTTGTTGGTGTTTTTGAACAAGGAACAAATGAGCTAGCAAGCTTCCTATTTATAGGAAATCCTAAGTGAGGGCATAATGGTCCATAAGCCACCCCCACCTCCTTAATCCACCTCCTTACTATTCATTACTTTGTCCCTAAGTAAACTTGGCCTTCACACATTTTGCTTGGCCATCACAACACTTGCTCACCACTTATCTTAGCCATTAAGCTTACTTGATTACCACAACACTTTGTCATTAAATTATCTTGCTTATCACATATACTTGGCCATTAAGTCTACTTGTTAATCACTTAACTTATCCATTACTTGCTCTCCACAATTTTAATTACTTGGCCATTACTTTGGGTCATCCATGGGTTTAAACCATCCAATAACCCATTACTTCATACTTTGGGCTTCTAGCATAATTTGCTTAGCTTAATCATTTGGGCTTACATTAATTTACTTCGGACTTTCACATTACAATTACGTGGGCTAACATAATCCTTAACAAATCCTAGAAGTCCAATACATTTGGCTTAAAGTCTTATAACGTATAATTTACGTATTTCCACCTCGTATACTTATTCAACATATACAACATACCATCATTTATACATTTTCATATAATACCTCATATCGTACTCATATTCATTTCTTCGTATAATACCTACGTATTATACGATCATTGTTTTACTCATTAATCACATTACATTTTCTTCTCGTAAATCACTTTCCCTAAATGTTAGGTTTTAAGTTCGCAGGCGAAAATTTGTGTTTTCCATAACTAAAATATTATTAGATATTCCATCTCACATCGATATTCTATCATTATGTATTTCTCGGAAGTTCAAAAATAATTCCCGAGCAGAAATGCGTGAATATTGTTTTTCGAAAAATTTCTCGGAAAGCTTTTATTTTCATCTTGAAAATTCAAACACTTTAATTCTACCACATAGCCAAAATCCTACGATGTTCTGATATGTCTAGGTCATCGAACGACCTTCAATTAGTTTGCTCACATAAATAATCAATTAAATTCATTTAATCCTTCTAATTAAATTAAATTTTAATTCTTCTAAAAATTCGATTTTCTCGGGCGTTACAGAAATTGCAATTAGTAATATTATTAAGTGCTTATTAGTTTTAGAATACGCCTTCTGTTAATTACCTTAGCTTTTGTTTACTATACGCATTCTAGTTTGCAAAGCTTGAGAGAATTGAGAGATAGTTGAGAGGAACCCTGAGGATTTCATAGTGATTATCAGTAATGATAGCAAGGATTTCAAGCAAATTAAAGGTATTTTTACATAACTTTAGTATTGTATATATATATATATATATATATATATATATATATATATATTTATGCATATATGTGTTTCACAGCAAAAACTATATACTCTGTGAATTTCAAATTTGTTAAATTATTTCTATACAATGGGTTACTTATGATTTTATGAGTTTATGATGATTAGAGGTTGTGCTTAAACGAGAATTTGTATGCTAAATTTGTTGACAGTAAGAAGAAAATAATGTTAGTATATATGTATTTTCATATGGTTCATGAAAAGTATCAATTGTAGTGGCCAATTAGTATGTGAAATTATAAATTGAAGCTTGATTATGTTAGTTCATTAAGAAACGAGCATAGCGTAATTTGAATGAAGTGAGTTGGCCAAGTATTGAAGTCATAGTGTTGATTTTTGGGATGAATATTAAAAAATGGAGTTTTATATGAAAAACATGGAATTTGAGAAATTAAACTAGCTTAAGTTGTTGTTAAATTATTCTATATTTATATATATGCGAGGAAACATGTTTGTGATAGTTCTATACCATTTTACATGTTATTATCACTGTTTGGTGGGTGAAATTCGTGTTAGTTGGCTTATGAAAAGTGTCGTAACCATGTTCTGCAAAATTGGAATCATGCAGAAATGGGTCAAACTTGAATTTCAAGTGGTAGCCTTGAGAAACAAAGATAAAATAGGTGCGGTCGCGCTAGTGCCCTGTCTTAGACATTGAAGTCTGCTAATTCTGCAGACTTTGGTCGTTCAATGTAACTTAGGTTAATGTGAGAACCATGTAATAACAAGGTTAAACAAAGTTGTATTATGTGGATTGTAAATTCAAAGTTGTAAAAATGATTTATAAGTCATGAACGTGTTGTGTTATAACATAGCTTATACAATGAAGGTTAGTTAAGTGTTGTGATGTTAACACTTGGAATTCTGAAATGTAAATGGTAGAATAAGACTTGTGCTAAAATAACAAGTTTAGCTAGTAATGCATTTTATATTGAAAAGTGAATACTAGTTTTTCTAATAGATGTTGTGGTTTTAATACTGTGTATAGGTGAACGTGAGTTTTAATATTTAACTTACGCTCGAGGCAAGTTTTATAAATCTACACTTTCGTTGAGTTAGTTCTATTATTATATTGTGTAACCTATCGTTTTACATTGAACAAGTTTCTTGTATCTAGTCATTTATGATGATGCAAGTTCGAAAATCTCATCTATTACATTGAGCCTGTTTGAATTCTAAATTATTGGAATTCTAATCATTGTTGACTTACTCTAACTTGTTTATAGTTAAACAAGTTTCTTTAGTTTATTCTTTTATAATAAATGTTTCTTGAACCTTAATTCCTTGTGTTGAATGGATCAATCACATTGTATATCTTATTATCATGTGGAGTAAGCATTGTTTCCAGCTTGCTATCAACTAATGCATGTTCGGTAACTAAAATTCTAATTTGACAAGATTATAGACCTAGCTTATTATTGTTCAAGCCAATGTTTATCATTTCTTTATTTTGATCAATATTTATGCTCTCTAGTTATTTCAAGCATGAGTCTAGAATATAGTCAGTTCACCTATGATTCTCAAATGTTCTAAGTTATGTTGTTATTAAACAACTATTATTTTACCAAGCATTGTTGATTCAACTAGTTCCTTAGTTGATGATCGTTAAAACTTCAAATTACCCTTGAAAGCTTATCCAAACCAAACTTTCTTTGGTGCGGACTTGTTCTCTAAATACTGAGATGAACAACCCTATTTTTAGGGGTTTACGCTTAGCGTTGAAATGTTTATGCACAATACATTGTACGAAGGATTGATTCCCCTAACTACGTGGAGTCATTATAGTCATATGACTGTTAAAGTTAAAGTTGAAAGATTACTTATAATTGTGGACATGGTTCGTGGTCATTAGACCCTCAGTAGTATATTTCAGAATGTTAATAGAATATATCATCCAATTCTATTGAGCCTATTATTTGGCAAATGTTGTAAAGTTTATTCATTCTTTTTTCAAGTGAGCTTTGTTTGCTCACTCTTGCTTATATAACTATTATAGCTAAGGATGAGAAGGTAGATGTACCTAGCACCATTAAGGGCAAGGGGAAGATGAACAAGTTTTGAAGACGTGTAATATGTTGACAATATTTATCAGACTTTAATTTGATTAATATAATGAACTTATTTAAATTCTGCATTTGAATGATTGTAATTAAAGGTTAGATAACCTGGGAGATAATGTTTTTATTAATGCAATCCTGTATGGGCAGGTTTTATTATTCAATTATATTATGATTAAGTTGTTAGATATTAATGTTTTGATTAAGTGAACACCAAATCTTGAGGTAATGAAGTACCGGTATTTGGGGGTGTCACAATACACATATTGGGTGTTGTTCTAGTTGGAAATCAAAAGTAAAGAAAAGTGATTTTCTAGTTTATAAACCCAAAAATTTCTATGTAATTGGATTTCCACCGTTTTTGATCTACACATTCTTTTTGCAATCTGTTAAAGAGATGTGCTAGATATATAAGTTATCTAGTAAACTCAAGTGGTAGCACTAAAAAATGTTGAGTACACAGTTCGTAGTGACTAATTTAGCAGAAATAGTTTTGTGTCTGTTAAGGAAAAACAGAATGTTTTGGACAGTCAAGGCTAGGGACAGTTTCGTCATTTTTCTGACATTCAAAAACCTTCTAGAAACTTTTGGGAGGATAATATGATAATTTTTCTAACATCTCCAAGTGGAATCACTGAAAGAGGAGTTGAAGATTTCCGTATGGATTATTTTTAACAAAGTACAAAAAACTTGTTTTTCCAAATTTGCTACTGCCAAGAACTTTCCAGGGGCTGTTTTGGCAACTTAATTTGTGAGAAACATTTCGAACTTTTGGTATATGAAAATATATGGTATAAAGTACCTACTGTCCAAAAATGACTTCATTCTGACTTAGAATGACCAAGTTATGACCATTTCATTTTTTGTGATTTTCTGACGAAAACGGTTATAACCAGAGTTCTATATCTCCGATGGCCATGAAATTTAAATTGGAGGCTCACGTTAACACATATCAGATTGTGTCAAAAGATGAGAATTTTTGGAGTTGAGCATGATGAGGCGAATTTCTTAAGCTACGCACCAAAAATTATTTTTGAAAAATACCAAAGAGAATTGAAAATTTTTGGAAAAATACTTTCTGTGTATTAAATATATGTATATATGTTTGGACAAAGGATAGAAAAATAATAAGTTGATTTGGTATTTTCATGAAAAGGATATGGAATCCAGCTTGTTGGATTGAATAATTTATGCAAAACAGTTTACTAAATTGTAAAATATGATGAATCCATCTTGCTGGATTGAAAAACAGTTTAATGAATTGAAAATATGTTGAATCCAGCTTGTTGGATAGCAATCTAGTTGCTGAATTTGAAATACAGTTCGTTGGATTACCCATCTAGATACTGGATTTAGAATCCAGCTTGCTGGATTCCAAATCTAGGTTATTGGATTGGTATTTGACTTATATGTTCAAGAAAAACTTATAATATATGTGATTAAAGTATTTAAATCATATAAATATGATAGTAATGATTGAAAAATCATGATAAATGATAATAATTATCTGAAAATTATTACGAGCTTATGAAAAATATTCTGACTGATAATAAAATTATCAAAGGTAATTGTTAAGTGTTAGGCAGAGTTTAATTGAACTAAAACTCGATATATATCTGACTAGACCGTTGGGATGTTAGAATTGTATCAAATTCAATTCAAACTAAAATAGTTTGACTTGATGCTAGGTCTTATGTGTTGTATATGTTGATAGAGTTATGTGTTAATGTGTTTAGGTTATTTTAAATATTATGATGATATTATTCTAACTTAGAAATAAATATTATTTATATATTAGGTGTGACACCCCCAAATCCGGGCACCTCAATCCCACAGATTTGGTGCTCACTGTCCAAATAAATTATAACTAACTACCCATAAATAAAGGATATAATTAAACTCAAAAGCTTAAATAATAAATCTCCCATCAAGGGTTACATAATCTCAAGATAAATCCCAGGTCATCTAACCTTTAATAAAATCATCAGCGAAAATTAAAACATGATCATAATTAAATCTAGTACATAAGCTTCATAAATAAAAGATAAATTAAACGTTGTCGTCTAATTAAGCACTTTGTCATTTCCCTTGCTTGTAGAAAGCTCTTCAAACTTCTTAACTTCATTTGCATTATTTTGTGCAAGAGTGAGCAAACAATTGCCCACAAGAAGGATAATATACAATAACGGTTTATGAATGACAATTATCTGAGTTTTCAATGGTAAAGTATTCTTACCGGAACAATAAACTTTAATTCAACAACTATGAGATCAAATGAATAATGAACGTTATGTTAACAATAGATATCAACATCAAAGAATACACTGATGGTCATAAGACCACGAACTATACTCTAGGTTTCAAGTATTTCTACTTTAACCTTTAACAGTCTAAAAGACTATAATCATCATCTATGTCCTAGGTTAACAGGTGTTTCTACTATAACCTTTAACAGTCTAAATGACTATATGGACCATCATCCCGTATTCCAGGTGATCAGCCCTTTGTACTATGTATTGCGCAAACATTTTAACGCTATTGCGTATTTCTAAAATAATCCCCTAATAATATGGTTGTTCATCTCAGCTTAGATTATCAGTTCCCAAACCAACTGAAGTTTTGTTGGGAATTAGTTTCCAAGGAATTCTAGATCTTTAGAATGCTCATCAACCAAGTACTGGTTGAATCAGATAGAAACAAATAACTATTCAAGAGTTTGATTATAATAACTTCATGAACAAGGTATATCGATGAATCAATAAGAGCTAGAGTATTAACAATTTCTAAATTGAACAAATGTTATCATCGACAACATGCTTTCAAAATTTGTGTGAGTCCATATGCAAACAAAAGGATGTTTCATTTGGGTTGACTTCAAGGGTAATTTAGAGTTTAGAACATTCATCAACTAAGGATTAGTTGAATTGGAAAAGAATTGCTAGACAACTTAGAGTTCGGTACAATAATGTAGGATAATACAATGACATTGGAGAACGAAGATCAAACAATAGTTGTTAGTAGCTGAATAAAAAACATAACAAACTTTGAATAACCAAAGTAATCTCGTTTGAAATAAAGAAATAAAAATCAACTAATTTGCTCAACAATAAATGAGGGGTAAAGAACTCAGATTAAAATAAATTGTTAAACAAGATATTAGAGATAGAGAATTTGCATGAGTATAACATAACAGTGAAAAGTAACCTTGATGAATAATAAAGTAGCAAAGGTTAGGGAACTTGCCTCTTGCGTAAGCTATACAATTACAATTCACGTACTCCAATATCCTACATATACCATTAGGTTCATCACATCAATTAGCCACATACACATTAACCTCATAGATTCATTTCTCATCTTAGTTACGTTATAACCTTTAGTTTAAGGTCTAACCATATAAATAAACCACATAACACAAAACTGAAACTCACTAACACATTTTAGTGTAATCACAATATTTATTAGACATGATAACATCAACTTCAAAAATAACACCCATTTATAGTTAAACTTGTTAATTTAGTACAAGTCTTATGGTACTATATAAATATCAAAAATTTCAAGTGTTAATCTTCACAACACCTGTTTACTATTCATTACGCTGAATAATACACAACATTTCATTTTCATAGTTCACTATTCATTTAAAACTTTGAATTTACTAACCATATAATACAACTATGTTTTAACCTTGTTGTAACTTGTTAGACATGTTAACACATCATTAGTCCATGTATAGGGTAAAAGCAATCTCAGCAGTTGCAGTAGACTTCAAAGATCTCAAAACTGTGGGGCGCAATTGCTGCGCCATACAAAGGCTTGGGACCCGTAGAATTGCTCCATTTTTGCCTTGGCACTGCAAGAATGCTACCGTGTTAGAGCATGCACGCAGAGAAGGCTAATGAACAGTAACCAACTTTAAACTAACAAACATAAATTTCACCCACCAAACAGTGAAATTAACACGTAAAATACGTATACAACTATCATAAACATGTTTGCTAACATTTACAACCAATTAGAACAATTTAACACCAACTAAAACAATTTTAATTTCTCAAAATTCACATTTTTCATATAAAACTCCATTTTTGATATCTATTGGAAAAATCATCACTTTAATCTCTATATATGGCCAAATCACTTCATTCCAATTACGTTATGCTCGTTTCTTAATGAAATAACATAATCAAGCTTCAATTTGCAGTTTAACATACAAATTGACCATCAAATTTTATACTTTCACAAACCATATGTAATAACCCGATATTTTCTATATAAATAAATAAGAAATTTTGCATATAATTTTTTTTATTTGAAGAAGGGAATATGTGCCAAGTAATGTGTATGTATATATGTGATAAATAAAATTTATTTATTACATGAATAATTTCAAATAATTTTATTTTAGAATTATTGATCATTATAACGTATATACTTATAATAATTAATTTTATAGTAAAAATGTCTTTATTATTTATTTTCTATGAAAATATGATTTTTACATTATTTAAATAATATATGAAATGATTATTTGAATTATTATAATTACTATTTTATTATATGAATTTTAGTTCGGATATTAAGTTAATTCTTTTAACTTAATTAATAATGTTATATATGAAAGATAAACGGATATGGAATCCAAACCCTAAATTTGGATATTGATCAAGGATGAGAAAAATAATATAATATTAATTATATTTTAATTTTTCTGTGCTATAAATATGTACTGTAAATGTGTAAACTGATAATGGTTAGCCAATTATGGTAAATTATGTCATAACCCTTATATCGTGTTATTAAACCCTAATTGTTAAACTCGGTTATGAGTTTAAGACTTAGTAGTAATTATTTTATATGTATTTTATTGCGTATTATGGAATTTCTATAATTAGGAGAAACCCTAATTATTATTTGACAACCCTAATTTACTAAAACTAGAAATCCTAAGGATTATTTTTATGAATTATAATGATAATTAGGAAACCTTAATTGTTAATTTGGGAACCCTAATGGCATTAAGGAACCCTAATTTAAAAACCCTAATTTCCTATTAAAAACCATAATTTTAAATTAGTGTGTATAAATAAAATGTTATTACACTTTAATTTTAATTTTTCAAACCCTAATAATTATTTGGGAAACTTTAAAATGAAAAATCTAGTGATTAAACCCTAGATTCAAGCACCTTGGACAAGAATACCCTTGAGATTAAAATAAAATTACTAATTTGCCCTTTTTGTCCCATTTGGTGTATTATTGTTGGGAGATCTTATCAAATCTGCAGCCACCCTAGTCTACACTACCTAGTTGTGAGCTACAACACCGGCACATCAGCTACTAACAACCAAGTTCATTGCACCAATTGGTATACATGATTCAAGAGAGAGAAAAGCAAAACAAAGCTCATTTATGCAATCCACACTTAGCCATTCTCTCTCAAGCTCAAATCCACGAAATTGCCTTGTTAGTTTAGTCACAAATCAAGCCCCACGAACAACAACATCAAATCAGAAGCATAGAAATCAGAATTGGAGCATAAAGGTGCAAACCCTAAAAATTCAAAAATCTTTTGATCTTATGTTAGATGTAATTTTTTGTGTTAAATATGTTGTATGGGGTGTTAATCAATGATCTAGGTTGCTAGATGTTAAACCCATAACATCTAGAGACTAGGATTTGATGATTTTCCAAATCTGGAAATTTTTTAAAATAAGGGTCGGACAGTGAATGTCAGGTCCCACAGATCTCGATCTGTTATGTGTTTTTGTGTTTTAAAAGTTTGTACTTGTACTCTGTAAGGAGATCTTGAATTTGGAACTTGAATCAGGTTCATAGATGTTGTAGATTAAAAGATATTCGTGGTCAAAATGAGTTGACCCGATCGAAATTCGAAGTTTCAAGGCAACCCGAAACCTGAATTTCGGCGATCATTTTAGAGCTTACATTTCTTGCTAATCCGTTATAGTATGGACATGTTCTTGTTATATACTTGTAGACTGACAAGAGTTCTACATATATATCTTTTTATATTGTCCAAATACATAACAGAATCGAATTGAGAGTTGGTGAACTTGGGGGTGAATCGCTTTCAAGAACATTTTCGGAAAACCTAGAAATGTTCAAGAACGATTCCGGAGGGTACTTTAATAACCTATAGATCTTTATTGTGTTGATGATAGGATGATCTGATGTTGTTTTATTGTTCCATGACATGTATTCTATAAGTATAAATCGTTATATCACATGAAGCAAGGCTGGAACCTTATATAAATTGAGCACGAAACAAGGGACTCGAATTTCTGGGTTTCTAGGAAAACCCAGAAACGCCTGACAGGAAGTTTGAATGGCTAGATTGTCATGATGTTATATGTTATGACCTGGATGTTGATTGTTAATTGTAGTGTTACATAACTACTACATGAACAATATGTTACATGACCCAGAAACATTGCGAGATAAGAATTAGACTTGGTCAAACAGGGCACCTCGACCACTGACTTATCAGTGTTCTTGAGGCCAAGAACACCTAACATGACAGATAAGTGTCGCTATAGCCTATAGCGACGGTTATTAATAATTTTATTTTACTAAATTCGGAAAATGATTAAAATAGAAAAAAAATTAGTTTTAAATTATTAAAATTACAAATTAATTTACTAAAAATTATTTTAAAGTCTGAAAATTTGTTTTTAATTATTTTAAGTATATTTCATAAATATTTAATATTTTTGGGATATAAAAGGTATTTAATTTATTTAAGTATAATATTAAATAAATTATTTAAAATGATTTTAATACATGAAAAATCATTTAAAAATATGTTATGATATAAAAGATGTTTTAAGTTATTTTCTATAATTTTAATATTTTATGATATTTTCATTATTAATTAGATATTAATGATGATTAAGTTATTTAATAAAGATATTAAATAAATGAGGAAAAATAGAATTAATGATTTAAAATTTATATAAAATGATTTAGAGATTATAAAATATTTGAAGTTATAAAATATAACTTTTGATATTTTGTCATGAAAAATATTAATATTTTAATATTAAGGATATTAGATTTATTTAGTAATTATATTAAATAAATTAATTAAAAATGATTTTAATATTAGAAAATCATTTTTAAATGAAAATAAAGTGTTTAAAGATATTTTAAGTTATAAAATATAATTTTTAATATTTAAAGGATAATTTCATTAATAATTTAATCTTAATGATATTTATGTAATATTAATGATATTAAAATTATTTAATAATTATATTAAATAAATAGTTTTAAAATGGTTTTAATAATTTAAAAATCATTTAAAAGGATATAAATGGATTAAAATATTTTAAGTTATAACTAATGACTTTTAATATTTTGATAAATAATAAATTAATATTCTAATATTAATGGTAATTATTTAAAAATGATTTTAAATGTTTTAAAAATTATTTAAGGGTAATATTAATACTTTAAGAATATTTTGAGTTATTATAAATAACTTTAATATTTTGGCAATAGTTCATTAATAGTTTAATATTAATTAAATATTAATGATAATAGAATTAGTTAATATTTAAATCATTTAATAATGATTTCAGTGTTTGAAAATTCATGAGAAAGTATAATAATTATTTAAAAATTATTATAAGGCTGTGAATAATAATATGACTGATATTTAAAATATCTAAACGAATATTAAACTACACGATAGAGTCTTAGACTCGATATTTACCCGATAAAGACATCGGTACACCGAAATATTTCAGAAATTGATCTAGACTTAGATAAATTGACTAGATATGTGTTTGTTAGTGAATCAATAACTGTTAAATATATGTGACAATGTGATTAGGTTATGTGTTGACTGCAATTAGCAGTACTATGTGATATGCTATATTATTCTAATTGAATGAATGATCTTATTACTGATAGGTCGTTGTATAAAAGATTAATCTAAGTTGCGTTATTGTAAGCAGCAGCTCAGGCAAGTACCTAAACCTTATGCACTACTTTTATTTCGTGCAAACAGGTATATCATGTTATACAAGTTTCCTAAACTTACTCCAATTATTATTGAGCAAGTATCCGAACTATTCTTTACATTGTGCAAGTATCCTACTTTTGCATTTACTTTATGCAATGGACATGAGTAAGAAAGTTTCAAAATCATATTATTGTGCCAGATTATTAACTCTATTATTATTGATTATGTATCCAATCTTTGTATTCATATAAGTTTTTACATTATCCAATCATTGTATTATTGTATAATTCAGATATTTATTCTGTTTGTTAATTCGTATATAGGGTTAGACAAGTGTCCCCACTTGTATAACCATTATATTTGATCATATGTTGATACATACTTATTGATTTCAAGTATGTATACGTTGACTTAAAAGCCGTCTAAGCTATTTGATTTAGTTAGACATAAAAATATTGTTGAATAAGATAGAACGTTATTATATCCAACCAGATTATTTTGGTTCAGATTCCCGACTAAGTATGAACATCCCGAATATGGGAAAACTTTTGTGCACCTAAGGTGGATAGAGTGAATGATAATATCGTTATTGCATGTAGTATTGATCAATACAGGGCGCATTGGGATGATCACCCTCGTGCCCGTAAGTTATGATGGTTTGCGGATGAAGTTCTGCTAAACCCTAGCGAAAATGAAAAATAATGTTCATAGTCTGTCGACAAATCTCCAATTATAGTCTATACGTAGTTTCAAAAATTTCATATGGAAGTGATATGTTGTTATTATTGGTTCAGCTTACTTCACAACTGTTGATTCATTGTAGAAGAGTCTTTCAAAGAAAACATTTAATTCTTTCAGCTAGTATATATTGTTGTTATTACTTGATGGGCAATCAAATGCTCATTCTTGCTTTAAATTTAAATGTTTTCAGTTAAGTATAATCAACCCGAAGCTCAAGCAAGAACAAGGGGAAAGGAAAGCTGTTCGAATGAGATTTATAATATGTTGTGTATTAGTTATAGTTTATTAAGACAATGATACTTATTATCTATGATGTAATGAATGTTTAAAGGTCTCGTACCTGGGAGTAAACTTTGATGCATATGTAAATTAAGTTTGAATTTTATATTATTGTTATTATTATTAGTATTATTCATCTTATAGAAATGGTATCGTGAAGCACCAAGTTCGAGTTTTAAGTACCCGGATTTGGGGGCGTCACACCATATGTATACACACACTGTAATTAGTTTTCTTCCTTTTAACAGAAATTAACATACCAATTCATGCCTAACTACATAATCTAACATCATAAACACATACAACTACAAGTATTCAGTTGTATAATCATCAACTTAAAATTTTGGATTCGTAGAACACATAAATTATGCTGTATTCATATATATACATATATAATATCAAAGTTATAGAACATACCTTCAATTAGCTTGGTAACCACTGAAATTGCTATGAATCACAGACTTTCTCTCAATTCTCACCCTAACTTCTCTGTATTTTCTTTCTTCCCCTCTTCTTAGGCTTAAGCCAAATGATTTTTGCGTATAATAAAACTTAACCCAACGCACACACCTAAACGTCTGAAACCAACGTTATAATAATTAGAATAATAAGTTATCAGTTATAATATATATTATTTATTATTTATTATTTATTATAATAAAATTTAAAAATTCAAAAGCCACAAGGATTTGTTTGGCAAAAACTCTTTAAAATTAAAGACTTAATATATATTTAAGACATGTTTGGTAAAAACTAAATTAAACTCCTTTAATTTGCTTTAATAAACAACTTAGTTTATAACTTATAATCATATATTATTTATTTGGATTTCCATATCCAACATTAATCAAATAAATAATTATACATACTATATTTTAAATAAATACTCCACTTAAACAAATATCACAAAATTATATTCTCATTATAATTTTATTTAATAATTTAATATACCATCTTAATTTATCATATCACAACAACAATATAACATCTCATGTTATCTTACAACATAATAACTATAAGTTAACTTAATTTAGAATATTATATAATAAATATAATTTATAAATATTTACTAACAAAAATCACATATTCATTTAATTTAAGAAATATTTTAAATTATAAAACAACAACTTCATCAATAAAATATTTATTTAATTTAATAAATATTTTAAATTACAAAAAAAATCTTGGATTGTTACATTAGGTCTTCAGACAAAGCTTATTAAAGTGCGTAATGATAATCAACGGAACATGCAAGTTTTTTCTTAACTCGACCTCGAGTTGCATTATTCAATTATACTTGTGGTTAATCATTTCTGATTGCCATGTCTAAGAATTATTAAATCGCACTATGTGCATATGTATTCATCAGGTATGGAAGGCTGATCACCTTCATTACCATTCGGCCCAGATATATATATGTTCATGTTCAATGTTCGTTCAGCTATGTAAAATTTATTCATGCTAGTTCGCAATTATATTATAGAACTGTAGCAAGCTTTTGTTCAATTCTTTCAATCATAATATATCCTTAATTTATTGAACTTAAACTTGCTAGGAAAACTTATTGCTCACCCTTGCTATATCATGATAAACATTACAGATAAAGACGAATACGTCGGATATAGGAAAGGATAAAGCCAAGTTCAGCTTGGGATTATATGTGCAGCTAAATTGTAATAGTATAGTATGATGATAAAGTTATATGTTAGACAGGTTATGATTCGTGTATAAGTTAAGGTTATTCGACCTTGGGGAATAGTTTGTAAAGTTTATTGTATAAACAATTTATGTTTATATCTTCTGCAAATAGTAATAGTGATAGAATGATCGTACCGGATCCGCGGTGATTTGGGACTCGGATTTGGGGCTCTCACAGTTGGTATCAAAGTTGTAGGTTATGAACCTTAGGTAGGGTTACCTTAGGGTAATAACCACAGTTATAAGGATAAGGACTAACTCAAATAGAGTTAGTGCGTCATTAGGACTCAAAGATGAATCTCGGCAAGTTATAAAAGATACGAAGTTACCTAACTCTGATAATAAATGTGAATGAATAGATAGAGTCTAAAATACTAAAAGTATATGGGGGAAATGAGATCGTAAAACAAAACGATCATAATATAAAAATAAATCGTAATATATACGTGGAGATCACACCGTGATCTAATAAGGTCATAGCATGGGAGGAGAATTAATCGAATGATATATTGAAAAGTTTACGACAAAGTTGTTGTGTGTCAGTTGTACTATTAATTAGTACTATTTGAACTCAGAAAAGAGTGGTGAATGATAAGATATGGATTAAACAAAATTCGTATGGAGTAAGGGAAAGCTAGGATTATATGCGATTTCAATTGAGGACTCATATTAGCAGTTAAGTTGTATGATTCCTTGTATGGGCGGGGAATTTGTACTTGGTTTTAGAACCACTTAGCTTCTTATATCGATATAGTGGTTAAGTTGAACAATTCTTTGTATGGGCGGGGAATTGTCCTTGGTTTAATGACATCTTAACTTCCTATATTGATTAGTGGCTGAGTTTTGTTTGACAATCACTTAGCTTCTTACACTGATAATCATTAAAATGTTTGTGTTGCACTATTTGATATATACGTTATGAGAATGTGATTTTCTCATGTGTATAACAGATAAGTAGAGAATATAAGGTTAAATGTGAGTTCTTAAAACAAATACTTGTGGTAAGTTTGTGACTTATAATCATATGGTATGTTTTTGAAATCCTCAGCGAATGGACGCCTATGGTCTGACTATGATAAGTTCTTAAACTCATATTATTGTGGCAAGTTTTTGAACTTCCAAAGTGTGGTAAGTTTGATGAACCGGGGTATAGATAAGAGTGAATGGAGTATTGAGAATGATAGGAATAGATAGACTGATTAAGTAATGGATCATTATAGAAAGTGGAGTTGATGGTGAAGACATAGGTTTTCCAAATCTTCTAGCTATGCTAGACTTCGAAATTTTTAACATCAAGCTAAATATGCACTATGTACCTTTTAAAAAAATGAATTTTTACACTCAACGCATGGTGACCATTGTGTATGAGTTGACTTCGGGCCACCTACACCTCGCTACCTGTTGAGATGATAAAACAAATTTGTAATGATTTTTGAACGATTTAAAGAATAGTCTATGATATTTGTTTTGGCTAGACGATAATGATTTAAAATATCAAAATATATTTTATTTATCACTTGTGTACCATGTAACCTGGTTCAGAGATGATGAAAAGTTGATGAAGTTGTAAATACAGGAATACTTAGTGTTGAATTTGATCTAAAATCGTTGTTCCACTATTATATGATGTGTTATGACAAAGTCATATAATGACGGCATCCTCAAACGGGCTGTTAATACAGTACGGCATCATAAAGTCATTTTCAAACTAAATTTTTAAAAAAAATTAATTTGCCAATGGGGTTTGGCTATACCTAAATATTTCAATTGAATTGAATTATTGGTATGCGTCTTAGCTATTTGATTCAGCTTGACCAACGTTTATGAAATTCAAAGTGTTCTTTGAAATTTTCCCGAACCGAATTATTTTGGTGTGGAATTCTATGATAAGACTGAGGTGAACCATGCAGATTGGATTAAATAATTCAATAGCGAGAATATTCACAAGACATGATTAACGTATGTACTAGCATAAGTAGTTTACCTTCTTCGTGATTGTAAACATATTGTTAACCTATGTAAGGGGTCGAGTACCTTTTTCTTAATTGAAATAAGTCGCAGGTAGTAATACCTATAAATCTCAATAGTTCATGGTCTATATGACTCCTCGGCATGATTTGAAAATTTTAACTCTTGGGAGTGATGTTTTGGGTTGCATGTGATGATGTGCATGAAAGAGTTTGAACTCGCTGTGTACGGGTAGAATCTAATATGATTGAATAAATGTTGTATTGAAAACCTAGTTTTGGTGAATGAAAGGAGTAAGATGTAGTATGATGTAATTTCGAGGACGAAATTCTTAGAAGAAGGGGTGAATGTGACAACCCAAAAATTTAGAAAATCTTAAATGATTAAATTAAAGGTTAAAATTTAAAACCTAGAGTGAAAATAGATGGTCTATTTAAAATATTTAAGAAAATCTATACGATTTAATAATTGAAAGAGATTATGTACTAATATATATGGCAAGCCATATGAAAAAGGTTTATTGATTCTAGCAAACTGCATTAAGAGATTTTAATAAGACATTGAATTAAATGTCTAGCTTAATATATCGATTATATTATGGAAAATATTTTTGTGAGTAATGAATATGAATATTATATGATGATTTATATTTTTATTAATATAAACAAATATAAGAAATTAATGTGATCTAATTATACATTAGGAATGAAAATTTATTAACTTAAGGGTTATGGTATTAGAGAATATTAATATTTAAAATATATAATAATTCTAAGAGATTTATTTTATACATCTCAATTAATTAATTTTATAACCTAATTATAGCAAGTCTAATTGGGTTAAGGAAATAAATGTGCATGAGTAAGGATTTATGTTATAATTGAGGAAATGAAAACCCTAATTTAATAATTAGGGAATGGTAATATTAAGAGTGTTGGAAATATGATATTTGTTTTGGGCCAAGAAACTAATTTGAAAGCCCAAAAGAATTAAATGAGTGGCCCAATTTTTAGCCCAAGTGGGAGAGGACTTTTTGGACATTTAGTAAATCAAATAAAGCATAAAAAGAAAGCCAAAATTGGGTAATCTAAGGCCACTTGGCCGGATAGAAGAGAAGGAAAAGGATGGGAAGAATGTAATGATTGATTACTTTAGTTGGTGACCAACTCATCCTATGTGTCACTTGTTTAATTGGCCAACACTTTGGGCAAATCTTGCAAGCAATCATTTAATGATTAAGGAGAGAGAGAAAGCTAGAGTGAGATAATAATAGTTAGATATATACAATATATCCATACATTTTTACTACAATCAAAAGAAAAATAAAATAATCTCTATGCTAATATCTTTTCTATTTCATTTTTACCAACATAAGAAAGAGAGAGAGAAAGAGAAGAGAAAGATAGAAATTCGATGGGAAGAAGAGAGAAGGAAGAAGGAGAACCACCATTGATGCTCTATAAGTTCATCTCATACTTTGGAAAGGAAAGAAAGTGTTCCCATAAATCAAGGTGAAAAGAATTAAACTAGCTTATTCCTTTTTGGTTTGATGTAATTTTTGATAATATGAAGTTATGATCTTGAGGTTTAAAACCTTAGATCTATGTGTTTATGAGTGTTTCATGTTTTGTTATACCCATATTGGGTGTTGTTTTATTTGGAAATCAAAAGTAAAGAAAAGTGATTTTCTAGTTTATAAACCCTAAAATTTCTATGTACTTTGGATTTCCACCGTTTTGATCTACACCTTTTTGCAATTCATCATAGAGAGGTGCTAGATATGTAAGTTTTCTACTAAAATCAAGTGGTAGCACTAAAAAATGTTGAGTACACAGTCCGTAGTTACTGATTTAGCAAAAACAGTTTTGTGTCTTTTAAGGAAAAATAGACTATTTTGGACAGTCAAGGGTACGGACATTTTTGTCATTTTTTTGACATTCAAAAAAATTCTAGAAACTTTTGGGAGGATAATATGATAAATTTTCTAACATCTCCAAGTGGAATCACTGAAAAAGGAGTTGTAGATTTTCGTATGGATTATTTTTAACAAAGTACGAAAAACTTGTTTTTCCAAATTTGCTACTGCCAAGAACTTTTCAGGGGCTGTTTTGGCAACTTAATTTATGAGAAACATTCCAAACTTTTGGGACATGATAATATATGGTATAAAGTACCTACTGTCCAAAAATGACTTCATTCTGACTTAGAATGACCAAGTTATGACCATTTCATTTTTTATGATTTTCTAACGAAAACGGCTATAACCGGAGTTTTATAACTCCGATGGCCACGAAATTCAAACTGGAGGTGTAAAATTCCAAAATTTTAAATTATAATATTAAATATTTATTGAATTATATAAGTATTTAATGGATATGTTTATTGTTGAATAAATAATTGTTCAATTTGATTTGATTTGGTTTAGTTAATTATTTGTTAAGTAAATAATTAAGGAGTTAAGAAAATTAATTGTTATGAGATTATATAACAATTTAATTTAATAGTTAAGCTAGAGAACTTATAATGATTAAATGAATTATAATATTTTAATTAGAATTTGTAATTAAAATAAGGTGTTAGTTGGTTAAATAAAATTATAATTATAAAGGAAATTATAATTATGTGGTAGTGATTTATGTGTTAAAGTAATTTAATAGATTAGTATTTGAATTAATTAAATTGATTATTTAATTAAATAGAAGTGTGACAAGGAACCTTGCTATAAAGGAGTTATTAAAATAAATTAAAGGAGTTTAATTAATTTTGTCAAACAAGTCTTAATGCATATTAAGTCTTTAATCTAATAACGTTTTTCGAAATAAGGTATAAGGATTAATTGATTTATTTTGATTAGGTTTACCAAACAAGGTATATGAGTTAATGGGTTATTTTATTATGTTAGCCAAACAAGCCTTATGGCTTTTGATTTTCAAAACTTACATAACTGATATCATTATATCTATATTTATAATATATTATTAATATATATTATTACTATTATACGTTATATGTTAGTACGTAAGATAGAGTAGTAAAAGAAAAACTTAGAAGAAAGAAAAAGATGAAAAGAAGAAACTAAGAGAGAATTAGAGAGAATTCTTGAGAGGTTTTGAGAGAAGATTGGAGAAAAGAAGGTTCTTGATCAAAAGGGAAGGGTATCATCTTCTTAAAAAAAGGTAGGATCTTAATCCTTTTATTTTTTTTTAAGTTTAGGTTTTCCTCTTCTAAAATTCTTTGTAAAAATCTTCATGAAGGATAAATTGTATGTGGTATATGGTTTTATATGATAAATTATTGGTTATAAGATGGTTTCATAAGTTTATATATGATTATAGAGAAACTAGTTCATGTATGTATGTATTTTATGAAGAAACTATATTACAGAGTGTTTATATGAAAATATATGAATATGACTTAGTTTAAAAAAAAATTAAGGTTGGATTAATTGTTAATATATATATTGACTATTGATTTTGAAAGTAGATGAATAAACATAAATGTGATAGTTTGAATTAATGGTTTTGGTTGAAAAAGAAAGTTACTATAATAACCCATATTTTTTAAAAAAAATTAAATATTAATTAAATTTATTGTATACAATTGTATTTAAATTAGAAAAGGTAAATGATTTTTGTTTCCCTCTTTTCTTCCTTGTTTTGTTTGGAAAAGTAAATTCTTTTAGTAGATAATTAAATAATTGATTAAATTAAAATTGAGGAAGATAATTCATTTTTTTAAAGTCTTGTGGTAAAATCATTCGGAGCGGGAAGCTACTTGGGAGATAGAGAAGTCTATTCGAGCGGAGTATCCATATTTTTTTTTTTGATAATTAGCTACGTTCATTCTTTTGATTCCGGGGACGGAATCTTTTTTAAGGGGGAGGTAATGTAATATCCCAAAAAAATAATAATAATATTAAGTTTATATTCTTAAAACATATTGTTTGGACTTTGTCATTTATTTGGGTCAAACTAATTATTTAATTTGTGTGGGCTAATAAATATTAATAAGTGATGGGTAAATTAATTTAGTACAATTTGGGCATTAAAATTATTGGGTTTAATTTATATTTGTGGGTAATAATAAATCCTATTTAAATTAGGAGAGTTAATATTTAATAAATTAATAACTAAACCTAATCATACTTTCATTATACGAATTGAGGGAAAAAAGAGGAAGAGAGAAATGGCGGCTGGAGACGGAAGATAAATTAACAATCAACAGTGGAAATTAACCCAGGTTAGTATATTATGATTTGAGAATCACTTTTATAGTATTTATCACATGAGTATTGGTACGAAGATGAATGAATTAAATAATTGATTGATAATTCTCAAGGAAAAGGAATCATTATGAATTCTGCAAGTGGTGTATATATAAGGGTATAAATTTTGGCAACACCTTGTTTGGAACGAAAGGCACTGTAGTTATTATATATATATATATATATATATACGGTTTTTGCATGGCTTGAAATCAGATGTTTGAAAGAAGAAAAAAAAAACTATCCTGAAGCTTCTTTTTTTTTGTTTTGGGGCAATTATATATGTATGTTATGTATGATTGATGACCACTGGTGCTGATATTTAAAGTTTAAAAATAACGTTTACTAACATGTTGGCCAAATAATTTAGTTAACAAAATTTAATTTGGATGGATTCTTTTGTCCAATAATACGTGGTCACATGAATATTATAAAAATAATAAAGTCTATTAATAGGACAATATAATTTGTTAATTGAAACATGACAGTAGTAACTATAAGATGTGAAAATATTGATGATTAATAGAATTATAAAAGTTAATGACTATTAAAAGTAATGTATAATTTAATTAGACTTATAATTAATTAATTCTTTTAATTAGTTCGAACGGAGGGAATTTAAAGAGTTATATTTGAAATATAAATTTTGGAGTATTAATAATTGATGTAAGGCGATGATTAAAGGCATATTAAATATATTATGAATTATTTTGAAATTATTAGTTTGGATTATTTTTAATTTGAGGTGAATATGTTTAGGTGATGAATAACGTTTCGTATTTGATATCGTTGGCATTAGAGGGTAATATTTTGTGGAGTGTGCTATAAATGGTTTGGAAGTATCAAGTACGGATTCCGTACTCTTTCAGCGATACTCTTGTTAAATTTGATTTGCTCGTTTTGTCGCTTGTTCGAATTTCGTTATTATTTCACATAATTGTTTCCTGTGAAATAAATATATTATTTTCATTTTAGAGTTGATATATATAATTCGTATTTGTACTTTTTGAATTAGGTTATCATGTTTAGTACTATTTATTTTTGATAGTTGTAGAGCGGTACATGTTGCTACTTTCTTTTTGAGACCTTGTGACTATAATTTGATTTGGTTCAACATGTACATATAGAACCCTTTTGTTGGTATTTTGTCGCATGTGTTGTGACATGATATTTTTGTTAGAATATCTTTGTAGGGTATACCTAAGCTATAACCACGTGTGGGGTACCATGACATATGTCGTCTTGCACGAGAGACATGACACTTTACGCAAGCGGTGTGATTAGTCCACGGCGTCTCCGTTTTGGGGTCCGGAGGAAGTGGGTCATTTGGTGTTTTGTTGTGGGAGGCGTATGGGTTAACCCTAGTTTTCTGTTCTACGGATTGGTGATGTTGTGCCAAACACACTATCCGATTTGCATACATTTGGATTCGCGGTCCAATGTGTGATTTGCCTGTGTGGCATCATTTGATTTGCATGTGTGGCATTAGTTTGACTTGCCTGTGTGGCTAAATATATTTTTGAGCTCAATCGGTATGAAATAACCCCAGCCATTTGTTTTAGCCTATTATTTAATTGAATCAATTTTGTTTGTTTCTGTTTAGTTCAATTCATTGAGTTATTTACTTTAGTTCGTTATTTCTTTATTCGTCTATTGGTTTCGTCAATTCTGTTGATTTAGATATATTTCTTTCAGATCTTTGGAGATTATATTTTCGTTAGTATTTACACTTGAGGCTTTGTTCAGTATTTTATCTCAGTTATTTTCGTATATCAGTTGTATATCTTTTGTATATTATATATTACGTCTTTGGGCAATTGGCGCGTCTTTGTGTTTTTCTTTCGACGAGGTTTTGGCGGTGATTGATTGTGGCTAGTGTGATGAGAGTGTTGCCTTTGACTATTTTGGTTGTTTCGATTTTAAGTTTGATTATTTTGACTCTAGTTGGAAAATTGTATTTAGTACTTTATTAAGGGATCACCATTATTAATATTTTGAAGTTATTAGTGCTCGGTTTGCTTATTTTAAGGTTTATTGTGCTTTTCACGTGACCTCCCTTTCCTTTTCGGGAAGGGGGTGTTACAGAGATGGTATCAGAGCTTAAGTTCTTTCTTGTAGAAAACCTATTTAGGTTTGACATGTAAGTTGTGGGTAAATCACTAGGTTGACGTAGGAGTTTGATTCAATTTTGTTCTCTATTTGGTTGGTCTTGATTTTGACCAAGTGTTTTTAGCTCGTTGAGTTGTAGTTGATTTGAGAATGGCGAGATAATTTGTTAAGATTATTATTGTTATGCGTTGGAGCAATAATATTAGTTAAGGATTGTGATTGGATCATTAAGGAGAATAATGTCATATTTTATTCTGTTAAGAAATGATTATACGATTATGATGTGATTATTTGTATCGACGAGAACTTGATTTTGGAAAAAAATATTTGTTAGAGTTGTTTTTTTTGTGACAATTATTATGATCGTTGAATTGAGGATTTGATTTGAGTTAAGTTTAGATTTATGTTAAGCTTGTGGATAATTTAAGATTTGTGAATTGATGGCATACTATGGTAAAATGAAAATTTTTAAGTATAGAGGATCTTTATAAATTTGAGTTGTTGATATTCGAGTTAATTGGATTAATCATTTGGAGTTAATGATCAATTTTGTGGCTATTTTGTAGTAGGATATCAGAGTTATTTTCTAGGAAGTTTCTTTGTGATGGTATGAGGAGATATTGAAATTTATTGGATTAAGGTTTGTAATAAAGGGATGATTGATTTATTATATGATTAGATAGTAAGTGATGAAATTCAATTGATTTGGAGAGATCTTGAATAATTGTAGTTCGCTTATGCAGATGGTAGAATATGTGACTTGGAGTTTGATATAGTGATAAAGAAATCTTAGTAGTATATTCTTTGGTGTAATAATATTTGAGAACTAATTTAATTTGAGGTTATGATATTTTTGAAACTCTTGAGGACTTAGTGAGAGTTGGTGATATAATTTAATTTGTTTTGTTTATTGGATGCCCTTAGAATTTTGCATGAATTTATGTAAATTAAATAAAAATTATTTGTTAAATCTCTGTCAGGTGTGGAATATAAACGTTTTACGAATTAAAAATAATTTTAAATATTTTGGGTATTCGAATTGTATTTAGGTGAAGAATTTTTTTTTGTTTTGTGATTTCGAATTATGTTCCGAAGAGTACGTTTACAAGAATTAAACTCAAAGATATTAGAGACATCTCGCACCGACGATGGATCATGTGATCTAATTTGATGAAACACGAAGAACCTTACCAAGGCTTGACACGGTAGCTGACGAATCTTTTACAAATACATTAATAATTACGTGGACCAATGACTTATCCGCCTTTATCGTTACAAATGGCGACGCTACGTCGTAACTAAATTTATCTATTTTTTGTAGCTTATTTGAATTCCGAGGACGGAATTATTTTTAAGGGGTGAAAAATATAATAACCCATATTTTTTTTAAAATTTTAAATATTAATTAAATTTATTGTATACAATTGTATTTAAATTAGGAAAGGTAAATGATTTTTTTTCCCTCTTTTCTTCCTTGTTTTGTTTGGAAAATTAAATTCTTTTAGTAAATAATTAAATAATTGATTAAATTAAAATTGAGGAAGATAATTCCTTTTTTTAAAGTCTTGTGGTAAAATCATTCGGAGCGGGAAGCTACTTGGGAGATAGAGAAGTCTATTCGAGCGGAGTATCCACGTTTTTTTTGATAATTAGCTATGTTCATTCTTTTGATTCCGGGGACGAAATCCTTTTTAAGGGGGAGGAAATGTAATATCCCGAAAAAAATAATAATAATATTAAATTTATATTCTTAAAACATATTGTTTGGACTTTGTCATTTATTTGGGTCAAACTAGTTATTTAATTTGTGTGGGCTAATAAATATTAATAAGTGATGGGTAAATTAATTTAGTACAATTTGGGCTTTAAAATTATTGGGTTTAATTTATATTTGTGGGTAATAATAAATCCTATTTAAATTAGGAGAGTTAATATTTAATAAATTAATAACTAAACAAAATCTTACTTTCATTATACGAATTGAGGGAAAGAGAGGAAGAGAGAAATGGCGGCTGGAGACGGAAGATAAATTAACAATCAACAGTGGAAATTAACTCAGGTTAGTATATTATGATTTGAGAATCACTTTTATAGTATTTATCACATGAGTATTGGTACGATGATGAATGAATTAAAGAATTTATTGATAATTCTCAAGGAAAAGGAATCATTATGAATTCTGCAAGTGATGTATATATAAGGGTATAAATTTTGGCAACACCTTGTTTGGAACGAAAAAGCATCAGAAGTTATATATATATATATATATATATATATATATACTGATTTATACATGGCTTGAAATCGAAGTTTGAAAGAAGAAAAAAAAAAATATCCTGAAGCTTCTTCTTTTTTTGTTTTGGGGCAATTATATATGTATGTTATGTATGATTGATGACCACTGGTGCAGATATTTAAAGTTTAAAAAAAACGTATACTAACATGTTGGCCAAATAATTTAGTTAACAAAATTTAATTTGGATGGATTCTTTTGTCCCATAATACGTGGTCACATGAATATTATAAAAATAATAAAGTCTATTAATAGGACAATATAATTGGTTAATTGAAACATGACGGTAGTAACTATAAGATGTGAAAATATTGATGATTAATAGAATTATAAAAGTTAATGACAATTAAAAGTAATGTATAATTTTATTAGACTTATAATTAATTAATTCTTTTAATTAGTTCGAACAGAGGGAATTTAAAGAGTTATATTTGAATTATAAATTTTGGAGTATTAATAATTGATATAAGGCGATGATTAAAGGCATATTAAATATATTATTAATTATTTTGGAATTATTAGTTTGGATTGTTTTTAATTTGAGGTGAATATGTTTAGGTGGTAAATAATGTTTCGTTTTTGATATCGTTGGCATTAGAGGGTAACATTTTGTGGAGTGTGCTATAAATGGTTTGAAAGTATTAGGTACGAATTCCGTACTCTTTCAGCGATACTCTTGTTAAATTTGATTTGTTCGTTTTGTCGCATGTTCGAATTTCGTTATTATTTCACATAATTGTTTCCTGTGAAATAAATATATTAGTTTCATTTTGGAGTTGATATATATGACTCGTATTTGTACTCTTTGAATTAGGTTATCATGTTTAGTACTATTTATTTTTGATAATTGTAGAGCGGTACATGTTGCTACTTTCTTTTTGAGACCTTGTGAGTATAATTTGATTTGGTTCAACATGTACATATAGAACGCTTTTGTTGGTATTTTATTGCATGTGTTGTGACATGATATTTTTGTTAGAATATACTGTAGGGTATACCTGAGCTATAACCACCTGTGTGGGGTACCACCGAGCATGTCGTCTTGGCACGAGAGACATGACACTTTCCGTGGCAGTATGATTAGTCCACGGCGTCTCCGTTTTGGGCTCCGGAGGAAGTGGGTCATTTGGTGTTTTGTTGTCGGAGGCATATGGGTTAACCCTATTTTTCTGTTCTACGGATTGGTGATGTTGTGCCAAACACACTATCCGATTTGCATACATTTGGATTCGCGGTCCAATGTGTGATTTGCCTGTGTGGCATTATTTTGGTTGCCTGTGTGGCATCATTTAATTTTCTTGTGCGGCATTAGTTTGACTTGCCTGTGTGGCAAGATATATTTTTGAGCTCAATCGGTATGAAATAACCCCAGCCATTTGTTTCAGCCTATTATTTTATTGTATCAATTTTGTTTGTTTTTGTTTAGTTCAATTCATTGAGTTAGTTACTTCGGTTCGTTATTTATTTATTCGTTTATTGGTTTCGTCAATTCTGTTGATTTAGATATATTTCTTTCAGATCTTTGGAGATTATATTTTTGTCAGTATTTACACTTGAGGCTTTGTTCAGTATTTTGTCTCAGTTGTTTTCGTATATCAGTTGTATATCTTTTGTATATTATATCCGTACTGGGCAATTGGCTCATGCTGTGTTTTTCTTCCGATAGGTTTGCAGTGGTGATTCAGGGCTAGTGTGATGAGAGTGTTGCCTTTGACCATTTAGGTTGTTTCGATTTTAAGTTTGATTATTTTGACTCTAGTTGGAGAATTGTATTTAGTACTTTATTAAGGGATCACCATTATTAATATTTTGAAGTTATTAGTGCTCTGTTTGCTTATTTTGAGGTTTGTTGTGCTTTTCACGTGACTTCCCTTTCCTTTTCGGGAATGGGGTGTTACAGTTACAGTGTTATAAAGTTTATGTTTATGTTATTGTATGTGTAAAAACATGTTAAGAGTATTGAAATTATGTTTATATGAAGTCTATATGTGTACTACATGTTAATTAGTTTGTTAGATTGGAGCTTGTAGGCCAATTTGACTTTTTGTTCATCTTTGTTATAGAAAGGTGGGTCTTAGAAGTGCGGAGTTTTTCTTGCAAATACCTTGTGATGTAAGTTTCCATGCCGCATGGCGCTAATCGTTGGCATGTGTCTCGCGTCACAGCGTTAGCTCACGATGTAAAGCGTAGGGCCATGTCATGAAGTTAAAGAATGGTCAGCAGTTTTACTTAATTATACAATGTCTGAAAATAAATGTTATGTGGACTGTTAAATTATGATTTCAGTAGTACTAAACTAAGAATGAACATGTTATCAAGGGTTAACTAGTATTATTATTAATGTAATTCGATTATGAGAATTGATAATTAAACATACATGATGTATATACTTGTTTATATATAAAAAATGTTGGTAGTGACTAATTATGTCATGATGACATATATATAGGGTATTGAGATTCAAGTTGTAAGGTTTAGCTTGTGCTCAAGGCAAGTTCTCTAACCCTAAAACTTCGTTGTGCAAGTTTAATTTCGTTGAGTAAGTTATTGCTTTTCAATTCAATTACAATTTCGCAAGTTGCTACCTCTACACTTTCGTAAAGCTAGATTATTTATTATTGAGAAAGTTCTTGTATCTAGTTGTTCATAAGGATGCAAATATTCTAAATCTTATATTGTAATATTGAGCAAGTTTCTTTAATATGTAACTTCTTATTTAGCATTCAAGTCGCTATATTTTTATATTCTAGTGTTGAACAACCTTATCGTTCAAATTACTATCCACTATGCATGCTTAGTATCCAATTTTCAATAACCTTGACTTAATATTGTTCAAGCAAATTATGATTATGATTATTCACTGTTTATGCTATTAGATTATTCCTAAAACATGATATTAATTTACAATTATCGATTCAGTTATGATTATTCCATAACATACAGTTAGTTCTTTTGTATTCAACTAATCCTTAGTTGATGACCGTTGAATTCTAAATTACCTTGTAATGTATCCAAACCAAACCTACTTCGGTGCGGACTTGTATTCTAAATACTGAGATGAACAACTCTTTTTTTAGAGGTTTACGCTTAGCGTTGAAATGATTGTGTACAATACATTGTACGAAGGGTTGATCCCCCTAAGTACATGGAGTCCTTATAGTCTTATGATTGTTAAAGTTAAAGTTGAAAGATTACTTATAACTGTAGACATGATTCGTGGTCACACTACTAGAAAATCAGCCTATAGCGACGGTCGCCGACCGTCGCTATAGGCCAAAAGACCGTCGCTAAAAGTTTTAGCGACGGTTACCGACCATCGCCATAGAACCCGTCGGTAAAGCCTATTGCGATGGTCTTTTGGCCCATAGCGACGGTCATTGACCCTAGCTATAGGTCATGGCAAAATTGTGTATTTGCTCTTTACTAACGGTCGCTGAGAGTTATTGCTACGGTCATGACCATAGCTATAGATGTCTATAGCGACGCTCGGCGACCGTCGCTATAGGCCTGTGTTTTATAAAACACTATAACTACGATTGATGACTGTCGTTATAAACTTTTTGAATTTTAAAAAAAAATAATTGTGTACATTTATCCAACAAACACAAATACAATATAAAATAAAACATAAAAAATTATTGTATACATGATTTAAAATCATTCATATTACAATTACAATAATTACAATCTTCTTTAGAGAAGGCTAACTACTGTATCAAACATTAAGTTACAATAATTTAGTTTCAATAATGTTTACAAATTAAGGCAAATCAAAAGCAAACAATAATTATTGCAGATGTATTTGTAGACTAATCCAGAACCTACCAAGCAATACAATCACAAAGGCAATACAAATGAAACACATGACATAGGAGCATCAACAATCTCAGTTACCCAAAATCGCTGATTAAATGCTTGAAATTTGCCTTTTATTGATGCAGCACCAGTTGTCAACTGTGTCTTTCTTTGCCATTTATCTATTGATTTTTCTCTAAATGAAGCCATTACAGTAACATATAGAGCATCAACAATCTCGGTTACCCAAAATCGCCCAACTAAAGAAATATCAATTGCTTAATGTAATAAAGGCGATGTAGTAATAATTGTTTCTATGAATGAACTCATCACATGACTAATGAATGTAAAAGCTAGGTTGTATCATCAATTTGTTGGAATAAAGATCTTCTTTACGCCTCTAAATTAAATTGTCAATCTGCAAATTCTAGCAGATCCCAATGTGGAAAGGAAAAGGAAATCGTAAAGATAATCGAAGTCTACTCGTACCTCCGTGAAAAGACATAATTAATGATGTACTAATGAAAACACTATACTTATTTTGTAAAAGGGCAAGCTTTTTAAGATGAATATTTTTACTCTAGGAGATAAAAATATAAATAAATGAAATTATAAATCTAATTTTCATGGGCAAAGGAGAACTCTTTAGATATAGAGAATTGGGAGGAGAAAAGTTAATGGGACTGGAAATAAATTGACTGATGATTGAGATGAGGGGTGAGCAACAAGTAACTTAGATGGGTACAAGAGTATGGTTTCAAATTTAAAGTAAGAACAACTATGGAACCAGAAATCACAGTACTATTCTGATACCAAATCTTGGCAAAAAAATGAAAATAAAATAAACTTAGAATTAATATATTTCATGTGTAAAATCTTTTTCCAGTTTGTGAAATTTCTTGTCCAAGAGTATAGATAACATAAAGATAAAGGCCCAGAGCCTTTTGCTTTAGAAGTATTATAGCTTGTGGGATTTCTTGATAAACAGAGCAAAGGAAAATAATTAGACTTTGTAGGTGATAAATTTAAGACCCAACTTTTATGAATAAAGAATAATTTTCTCGAATTATATTTTTGAATATAATGGTATTAATTTGATATAATGTTATAGTTGTGGGTAATATTTATAAATTTTTCAAAGTATGCAAGTTTTTATATAATATTCAATTGGTCGGGGAATATTCATTTTAACAGGGAATATTCATACAACGGCACAATCATTGATGGACCCCACAACGGAATTATTGTCGGATTGAGAAAACGACAAAAATACATTATGAAAATAACGGCGGAGGTGTTACCATTAAAGCTGTTGAACTACCCGGTAGTAAAAGTACGATGTCTGGCGTAGTTGCATAAAGATGTACACGGTATTGATTATTGATGCTTACATTGAGAAGTCACTCAGTTATACTCAATTATTACTCATTTGTAATTATTGCATCATATTTCTCATATTATTGATTCAATTATTGTTACAGTATCATCTGCATTATATGATATATTATTAAATCAATAATTGAGACAGCAAAGTTATTCATATTATTATTTGAAATATTGACAATGTCTAGAAGTTTTGTCAAGGAGAGGTTTGGTCACCTAATTGTGCGCCAATAAAGAGAAATCCTTATCGGAAAGCCCCCTCTTTACTGGGAATGACCTGGTTGTTAAATATTGTCAATTATAATATTAATGATGAATAAGTTCATGTTGATTAAAGATGAATTTTATAGTTTCATTGTGTTGGACTTATTTGTGTTAGTATAATTGATGTCTGGAGGATATATTATTCAATTGGGTATTCGGGACACTTTTTGTGTTAGAGTTACTATTCACGAGTTACTATTCACGAGTTACTTTTTATGAGTTACTATTCACGAGTTATTATTCACGAGTTACTATTCACGAGTTACTATTCATCCGGTTACTATTCACTCTAGTATTGTGCATTCGGGTATTTGGGTACAATATTATTCCATGAGGAGATGTGCTAATTTTTCAGACCGTTGGTTGAAGATATAATAGTAAGTCAATATGGACCGCTGGTGGAGTTATAATAGTAAATCAATATGGATCGCTGGTTTAAAGTTTTAATAGTAAATCAGTATGGACCGTTGTTTTAAGTTTTAATAGTAAACCAATCTGGATCGTCCGTTTAATAGTAAATCAATCTGGACCGTTCATGAATTAGTTACTATTCATTCCATTTTCCTATAAATAGAAGCTCATTCCTTCATTATTTCTCACGAATTCACTGAAACTCTAGAGAGAGAATTATAAGAGAACCAATAGAAAAGTACTCTGCTACTTCCCTACTCTTATATTCAGTTTCTTTTACGGTAAGGGGTGTTATTCATTCTTTCGTCTTAATGAAGAGAACTTATGTTATTCTATTATTTATTATTCTGTTGGAATAACCTGTATACGCGGGCTACCCTATACATGGTGACATTCTTCTAATATTCCGTTCTTTATTATTTCGTTTAATATCCCGTCATGCGTTCTGTGGGACCGGTTCCATTATTTATTTTTCTGTTGAAATATCCTGTGTGTGCGTTTACGCCGGACCTGGTTCAATTATTTATTATTCTGTCGAAATATCATGTATGCATGCTTTCACCTTGGGACTGGTTCCATCCTTTATTATTACATTGGAATATCACATGCATGCGTTTCTTGGGACTTTGGTTCCGTTATTTATTATTCTGTTGCAATAACCTGCCTGTGTGGTCTATCTCATGCATGGTGATTTCTTTTGTTATTCCATTCTTTATTATACTCAGTTGGTTAAAACTTTGACTTCTATACCAATGAAATTAGTGGAATATCTTTAATATTTACGCTTCATCCAGTATCTTTTCATAGAAATATTCTTCTGAGCATTCTTGAATTTTACTCTACAAAGCATTATCATGTTGACAATTTGGACGTTATCAGTTCCTAGATAAATTAATTCTTGAACTTGTTTTATTGAATTCTTATATCATTGTCATCATCCTCATGTTTATATTTTATTGAAAGTCATTTGTGGCCTGTAGTGCATAGATGGACTTGGTATGATTATGACCAGGGATTATTCGGTGTAATCATGACCGTAATGTTACAAATGATGTGATAAAAGTCCTCATTGGCCCGTAGTGCATTGATGGACAGTTGTTAGCATGATCATGACCATTAATGAATACATAAATATTCTTGGCCCGTAGTGCATGGATAATTGTGGTCGTGATACTAAAGAATATCCTTGGCTGTAGTGCAGGGGTGATTCCATGATGTGGATTATTTATTAAGCTGAGTCCCAGCAATAAAAGTGATGAAAAACCTTTTAAATCATAAAGGATAGTAGATTTAATTCTCTACTTGACTCTTTTAATGGATTGCTTGTTCTCATCATAGTTAAACTTGATATTTATTATATTTTATCAGTTTAACATTGTTGAAGGCTAACGATAAATTATTTTGCATAATCTTAGTCATAATATTTCTTACTGGGCTAGTTGAGCTCACCCTTTCTTTCACTGTTCTGTTCAGGAAATGAGAACGTAGCTGGAACTAGTCGGAGAACAGAGTGATGGTCCTAGATGGTGTATTAGTAGTCCTCACTATTCTGTGAAATAGTGTGATAATAATTTTAATGAGGACTCCTTTTGAGTTTGTATAATCTCTAGTAGACAATATTTGTATTCAAACTCACAGATTTATGTTTTGTCGATTGTACCACGACAGTTGTATTATTAAGTTGTATTTGAATTACATACCATGTATCTGGCGACTCAAGATGGGTGATGTATACCTAATTTTGGGGCGTCACGGTTTAGTATCAAATTTAGGGATATGATCCCTGGCTAAGATGTGAGAATAGAACTAGGAGGGGAGAGACAGGGAATTCCTTCGCTAGTATGACCTACCTAAGTTTTTGTTGGTATTTAATTGGTCGGTCAGAATATAGGGATAATATGTTACATGTTAATTAACCTTTTGTTTTGTGGCAGTATCTGAAAATGACATCCCAAAATGTTGAGAATAGCAATGGAGCACAGGCGACCGTTGACTCACCACATAATCAGGATAATGTGCATCAGGAAGGCGACAATCCTCATACAAACAACAACACTGACCAAATGATGAATGATTGAGTGTTTAGAGGCTATATGCAATTCATGCAACAGCAGGCGAGAGCGGCTCCTGTCCATAATGTAGGTGGGAATACTGGAAACTCTCGGACGGTCACCGCTAAACAGTTCAAGGAGCTGGGACCACCGGAGTTTATTGGAGAGGCAAAACCACTAAAGGCGGAAGCATGGATAAAGTATATCACCAAGATATTTGATGTCTTGGGATGCTCCGATGAGCAAAAGGTTCCCTTTGCCGCCTTTATGTTATGAGGAGAGGCGATTCTTGGTGGGAATCCAGAAAGCGTACTCAACCTGCCGCACTGAAGATGTCTTGGGAAAAGTTCCAAGAACTATTCAATGACAAGTACTTTCCCGAAAGTATTCGTCATATAAAAGAGGTAGAATTCATCAAATTGGAGCAAAATAATATGAACGTGTCGTAGTATGAAGCCAAATTTACAGAGTTATCCCAGTTTGCATCCCATTAGGTGGATAATGAGGAGCGAATGACGCGAATGTTTTTACGAGGTTTGAAACCTGAGATACGTCAACATCTTATTTCTCATAAACTGTGTTTGTATTCAGATGTTGTAAATAGGGCTCAGTTAGTGGAGCGCGATAACGAGTCAACGCAACCAAAGGAGAACAGTCATCGAAGCGGAGACAACAAGCGTGGAGGGAATCAACATGCCAGAAATGGTTACCACTTCGGTGGTAATCAAGGCCAAACCAATAAGAATGGACATTTTAAGAAGAGGAGATTCAACAATGATGGAAGGACGTCAGCACCAGCACCCGTTGTTACTGAAGGAGAACGACTCCCTATCATATGCTTCAAATGCGGAGGGGAGGGACACATCAGTCCAAACTGCACGATGTCGTCCAAAGCATGTTATAATTATGGAAGAGAAGGTCACTTAGCACGATTTTGTCGTTCACTGAAGACAAGTTCAGCTAGGATGGAGGCACCAAAGGCCGTCCCAGAAAAGTCAAAGCCGGTAGTGCAAGGGAGAGCGTTTGTTATGACCTCCCAGAAAGCAAGGAACCTGAATGAGGTTATCAGGGATAAGCTTATCATAAACTCTAACGAAGTCTATACTTTATTTGATACCGGTTCTACCCATTCTTTTATTTCTCCTACTTGCACTCAACGATTAAATTTGACTACGGAGAAATTAGACTTTGACTTATCTGTGGAAACTCCGTTAGGAGAAACCTTCATTACATCCACTGGTTATAAGTCTTGTCTGGTTCAAATCGATAACCGCACATTACCTGTCAATCTTATTTCTTTAAAAATACTTGCGTTTGACATAATTCTAGGAATTGATTGGTTAACTACTCATTATGCAAAAATTGATTGTTTTCGTAAGGTTGTTAGTTTTCATATTCCTAATCAACCTATTATGTGAATTCAAGCGACCAAACCATAATAATCAATCACGGTCATTTCAAGCCATAAAGCTATTCGTTTATTAAAAAACGGGAGTCAAGCTTTCTTAGCTTATGTCACTGATTTAAACAAAATACGCCGCCGTTTTGAGCGAAATTTCTATTGTTAATAAATTTCGACGTATTCTCAAGAACTTCCTGGCCTACCCCCAGAGCGTGAAATTGAATTTTGTATCAACCTTGAACCTGGTACAAAACCCATTTCCAAAGCCCCATATCGAATGGCTACTATTGAACTTCCAGGAGTTAAAGACCCAATTGCAGGAATTGTTAGACATTGGTTTCATTCGGCCCTAAAGACGTCTCCTTGGGGTGCTCTGCTCTATTCGTGAAGAAGAAAGATAGGAGTATGCGACTTTGTATTGATTATCGGGAGTTGAATCATGTCACCATCAAAAATAGGTACCCATTACCACGTATTGATGACCTGTTTGACCAGTTGCAAGTAGCCAAATTCTTTTCAAAGATTGATCTTCATTCCGGATATCACCAATTGAAGATTAGAACCGATGACATTCCAAAGACGGCTTTCAGAACTCGGTACGAGCATTATGAATTCCTAGTTATGTCCTTCAGATTGACTAATGCTCCTGCTGCCTTCATGGATATGATGAACCGAGTATTCAATGAATATTTGGATCACTTTGTGGTCATCTTTATTGATGACATCCTTATTTATTCCAAAAGCCGTGAAGATCATGAGCAACACTTGAGGATGTCACTCCAAAAGCTTCGTGAATACAAGCTTTATGCCAAGTTGAAGAAATGCGAGTTCTGGCTTGAGGAAGTAGCATTCCTTGGGCACGTAGTATCAAGTCATGGAATATCTGTTGACCTAGCAAAGATTGAAGCTATTCAAAGTTGGGAGCAACCTAAATTAGTGACCGAAGTACGTAGCTTTCCCGGTTTAGCTGGTTATTATCGAAGATTCATGGAAGGATTTTCTCGAATCGCTACTCCATTAACTCAACTGACTCGGAAAGATACAAAGTTCAGTTATAGCGAAGAATGTGAGAAGAGTTTTCAAGAACTCAAGAGGAGACTCATTTCAGCACATGTTCTGACAATACCATCTGGCTCGGAGGGATTTGTCATCTACAGTGATGCTTCGGGCAAAGGGTTGGGATGTGTTCTCATGCAACATGGGAAAGTCATAGCCTATGCCTTAAGACAACTCAAAGAATATGAGAAGAATTATCCTACTAATGATCTAGAGTTAGCAGCTGTTGTCTTCGCACTTAAAATTTGGCGGCATTACTTGTATGGGGAGAAAGTGGAGATCTTTACGGATCATAAAAGCCTCAAATATTTCTTCACTCAAAAGGAACTCAACATGCGACAACGACGTTGGCTTGAACTGTTGAAAGATTATGATCATACAATCAAATACCATATTGGAAAAGCGAACGTGGTAGCTGACGCATTGAGTAGAAGATCATATGCAAGTACGAGTGCGATATTGTCAACGCAAAGGCCCATTTTGTATGACTTGCAAAGGATGAAGATAGAGTTAAAAACTCCAGGGACCCATGTGATGATGGCGAATATACGAGTAGAACCGACTTTAATTGATAAAGTTAAAGCTACTCAAGCTACAGACCCGGAGCTGATGCGTATGAGGAAGAAAGTGCAAGAAGGTGCTATGCCGGAAGCAAGAATTGATGAAGAAGGAATACTTCGAGTCAACTCCAGACTTTGTGTTCCTAACGACCCTGATTTAAAGTATATCATGATGGAGACACACAACACACCGTTTGCAATCCATCCTGGGAGTACCAAAATGTATCATGATCTTCGACATACATTTTGGTGGAGTAATATGAAGAGAGAGATAGCGGAGTTTATCCCAAGGTGTTTAACTTGTCAACGAGTCAAGGTGGAGCATCAAGTACCAAAAGGTCCATTGCAACCACTTGAAATTCCAGAATGGAAGTGGTAGCACATTACCATGGATTTCGTTACTAGTCTTCCCAAGGTTTCTTAAGGCATAGATGCAATTTGGGTCATTGTTGATAGATTGACCAAGTTTGCTCACTTCTTACCTATACGAGAAACTTATACACTTAAACGTCTTGCTCGTATGTACATAAATGAGATTGTAAGACTGCATGATATGCCAGTATCCATAGTTTCTGATCGAGACCCAAGATTCACTTCATGATTTTGGGTTAGTTTGCAGAAAGCTACGGGCACGGATTTACGATTTAGCTCGGCATATCATCCTCAGACGGATGGACAGTCGGAGAGGACTATTTAAACTCTTGAAGATCTATTAAGACTCTGTGTCCTTGATTTCAAGGGAAGTTGGGACAAGTTTTTACCATTGGTGGAGTTTTCCTATAACAACAGTTATCAAGCAAGTATTGGCATGTCTCCATTCGAAGCGTTGTATGGGAGAAAGTGTCGTTCTCCAGCATACTGGGATGAGGTGGGTGAAGCAACGTTGTTGGGACCAGAGTTGGTACATATGACTATAGAAAAGATTCAAACGATCCGACAACGTATAAAAACTTCGCAAGATCAACAAAAGAGTTATGCTGATCTTCATCGAAAGGACGTAGAATTCGATATTAGAGATCATGTGTTGTTACGTGTTGCTCCATGGAAAGGAGTTACATGATTTGGAAAGAGAGGAAAGCTCAATCCTCGATTCATTGGCCCATTTTTAATTCTTGAGCAAGTGGGAACTGTGGCCTATAGACTCGCCTTACCGCAAAGTATGTCTCGTGTTCATAATATTTTTCACATATCTATGTTACGTAAATACGTGAAAGACCCGAACCACATTATTGAGTTAGAACCAGACGAGATAGAGGAAGATTTAATGTATGAAGAGTTACCTGTTAAAATCTTGGATAAGAAGGATCATGTTCTATGCTCCAAGGTTATACCTCAAGTCAAAGTTTTGTGGAGGAAATGACTTGGGAGTTAGAATCTGAGATGAAGTCAAGGTATCCTCATCTCTTCGACATACCAGGTATGTACCCTAATTTTGAGGATGAAATTTCATAAGAAGAGAAGGTTATAAGACCCCAACTTTTATGAATAAAGAATAATTTTCTCGAATTATATTTTTGAATATAATGGTATTGATTTGATATAATGTTATAGTTGTGGGTAATATTTATAAATTTTGCAAAGTACGCAAGTTGTTATATAATATTCGATTAGTTGGGGAATATTCCTTTTAACAGGGAATATTCATACAACGGCACAATCATTGGTGGACCCAACAACGGAATTATTGTCGGATTGAGAAAACGACAAAAAAATACTTTATTAAAATAGCGGCGAAGGTGTTACCATTAAAATTGTTAAACTACTCGGTAGTAAAAGTACAGTAATACGCGTAGTTGCACAGTAGCACACGGTATTGATTATTGATGCTTACGTGAAAAGTCACTCAGTTATACTCAATTATTGCTACAGTAATTACTGCATCATATTTCTCATATTATTGATTCAATTATTGTTATAGTATCATTTGCATTATATGATATATTATTAAATCAATAATTGAGATGGCAATGTTATTCATATTATTATTTGCAATATTGACAATGTCTAGAAGTTCTGTCAAGGAGAGGTTTGGTCACCTAATTGCGCGCCAATAAGGAGAAATCCTTATCAGAAAGCCCCCTCTTTCTTGGGAACGACCTGGTTGTTAAATATTATGAATTATAATATTAATGATGAATAAGTTCGTGTTGATTAAAGATGAATTTTATAAATCCATTGTGTTGGACTTATTTGTGTTAGTATAATTGATGTCTGGAGGATATATTGTTCAATTGGGTATTCGGGACACTTTTCGTGTCAGAGTTACTATTCACGAGTTACTATTCACCCGGTTACTATTCACTCTAGTATTGTGCATTCGGGTTTTTGGGTACAATATTATTCCATGAGGAGATGTGCTAATTTTTCAAACCGTTGGTTGAAGATATAATAGTAAGTCAATATGGACCGCTGGTGGAGTTATAATAGTAAATCAATATGGATCATTTGGTTTAAAGTTTTAATAGTAAATCAAGTATAGTAATAGTTGTTTTAAGTTTTAATAGTAAACCAATCTGGATCGTCCGTTTAATAGTAAATCAATCTGGACCGTTCATGAATTAGATACTATTCATTCCATTTTCCTATAAATAGAAGCTCATTCCTTCATTATTTCTTACGAATTCACTGAAACTCTAGAGAGAGAATTATAAGAGAACCTATAGAAAAGTATTCAGCTACTTCCCTACTCTTATATTTAGTTTCTTTTACGGTAAGGGGTGTTATTCTTTCTTTCGTCTTAATGAAGTGAACTTATGTTATTCCATTATTTATTATTTTGTTGGAATAACCTGTATACGCGGGCTACCCTATACATGGTGACATTCTTCTAATATTCTGTTTCTTTATTATTCGCCGGAATATCCCATCTGTATGCGTTACGTGGGACTGGTTCCATTATTTATTATTCGCCGAATATCCACGTGTGTGCGTTCTTTTGGGACCGGTTCAATTATTTATTATTGCGTGGAAATATCATGTATCGTGCGTTTATATTTGGACTGGTTCCATCCTTTATTATTCATTTGAATATCACATGCATGCGTTTTACGCTTGGGACTGGTTTAGATTATTTATTATTACATTGAATAACTCGCTGCAATGCGATCTAACGATGCATGGTGATTTCTTTTGTTATTCCATTCTTTATTATACTCGGTTGGTTAAAACTTTGACTTCTATACCCATGAAATTAGTGGAATATCTTTGATATTTGCACTTCATCCGATATCTTTACATAGAAATATTCTTACGAGCATTCTTGAATTTTACTCTACAAAGATAAGATGTTGACAATTTGGGACGTTATCGGCCCTAGATAAATTAATTCTTGAACTTGTTTTATTGAATTCTTATATCATTGTCATCATCCTCATGTTTATATTTTATTGAAAGTCATTTGTGGCCTGTAGTGCATAGATGGACTTGGTATGATTATGACCAGGGATTATTCGGTGTAATCATGACCGTAATGTTACAAATGATGTGATAAAAGTCCTCATTGGCCCGTAGTGCATTGATGGACAGTTGTTAGCATGATCATGACCATTAATGAATACATAAATATTCTTGGCCCGTAGTGCATGGATAATTGTGGTCGTGATACTAAAGAATATCCTGGTCAGTGTAAGAGGGGTGATTCCATGATGTGGATTATTTATTAAGCTGAGTCCCAGCAATAAAAGTGATGAAAAACCTTTTAAATCATAAAGGATAGTAGATTTAATTCTCTACTTGACTCTTTTAATGGATTGCTTGTTCCGCTGCAGTTAAACTTGATATTTATTATATTTTATCAGTTTAACATTGTTGAAGGCTAACGATAAATTATTTTGCATAATCTTAGTCATAATATTTCTTACTGGGCTAGTTGAGCTCACCCTTTCTTTCCTGCTTACATTGGGAAATGAGAACGAAATGGAACTAGTCGGAGAACAGAGTGATGGTCCTAGATGGTGCATTAGTAGTCCTCACTATTTTGTGAAATAGTGTGATAATAATTGTAATGAGGACTCCTTTTGAATTTGTATAATCTCTAGTAGACAATATTTGTATTCAAACTCACGAGTTTATGTTTTTGTCGTATTGTACCTGACGGTTGTATTATTAAGTTGTATTTGAATTCTGTACCATGTATCTGGCGACTCAAGATGGGTGATGTATACCTAATTTTGGGGGCGTCACAATAAAGCTTAGCAACCCCACCACATATTATTTATACTGGTCTATTAACTAATGCATTGACTAAATTTAGTAAGCTTTTTAACAAATCCATCTTACTTTTCAAAGATAAAATATAAATCAAACATTACCCATATAAAAAAAGTCATTAGTGGTTGAAAAAGGGTGTTTTGTTCTTTAGAAACTAAAATTATGCAAATTGACAAAAAAGGGTAACACTTTTATAGACAACCAAACAAAACTATGCATCATGTGAAAAACTCTACAAGTGCAAGTCAGAACACTTGGAATTATTATGAACTCTTAGTGGGTGTGTTAGTTTCATTTCAAGACAAAATGCATCGGTATGATCATTTGACAAAATGCACTAGTTATATTGCAAAATTCTTCAAATTATAAAAAGGTGGGGGGGGGGGGGGAGGATTGTATAGCTTCTATCCTACATTCTTAAGAGTAATGGCAGACTTCTATTTTCAACTCAAAAAAAAAGAAGAAGAATGGAGAAAAATGGGCCAAAATTGCAGCATATATTTGTTACCTCATCTCAATTGGGCAGGAGAAAAACACTACAGCATGCTTATATACACCAACAAATGCATCCATGGATACAATTGCATCATTTAGAAAGTCCATTATCTATAAGGAAAGAAAATATAATTAATACAGAGACAAAAACATGAATTTATCATCGCATATCAAGAAGATGGGACAACAGAGAGAACTCAAAGCAGTCTTTTCATTGCACAATGGACTAAAATTTCTGACATTATCAACATTAAAGCTGATAAGTAATAATAAAAAGGAAACAAAAACTTCATTTACAACAATGTTTAATGATGTTGTATCTAAATTAAGTGATACATCTTGAAAATTAGGGTGCAAAACTCAACCCTTTGTATCCTAGATAAAGCAGAGAAGTCACTGCTTAAGGTAGTAAGGTACTATGATATATGATTTTTCCATTAAAATAATAATTGTTGCAAAAGAACAGGAGCAAAGACAAGACAAGAATAATCTATGTTAATTATGAAAAAAAAATTTGAAAGTAAATCACCTCTAGATAGTCAGCATGAAGGCGCCTAGAACCATAATCTTGGCCGTCACGAGAGGAAACTAGAACCTGTACAAAATCAGAAAGGGAGGGGGAAAGCTTGATATTGGTTACGAGGAGAACCATGCACTTCCTTGTAATGAAAAAGTTTAAATCTCAAGCACTGTAAAATATTATTATTCGTTATACAGTTTCCAAAACATCAATGCTCCATTTTAATTATAGTATCAATAGCACTATAAAGGAAAATCATCTTTAGGTGTAATAATAGGTAATTGTAAACCAAACAACAGTTTCCATCAGACCATTGGCTCTAAGGAAAAGTCTCTTTCTAATGACCATCACAGTACAAAAGATGCAATCTTATACATGAAATGCCATTCACTCTAAATTATGAATGCAGTTGATTACCAAATGTAACAAGTGCGATATGACATTTAAATTATTATCTTTTTATTTGTATCCAAGCCTCAACCAAGATTGTGTCATTGAGCAAGAAACCTTGTAAATTTCTCAGTAAAATGTGAAACCAATATACAATGAAAATGAACAAGAAGAATAATTGAGTATTGGCAGGAGTTTGCAAAAAGCACTTGTGCCCTTGACTCAAATATACTTTAATCTTATACTCCCTAAAAGAGTCCCATTTGGCTTTGATAGTTAATTTGAGAAATATTACATTTAGTGATACTTTTTTAAGTAGTTTAAAAAATATTAACTATTGCATTAATCAATATCAAATAAATTCACATCAATTTTGAATAGGAAAATAATCAAATAGGACTCCTTTTGTTGAAAGAAAGGAGCATATATTTGTAAGAGAATGAAAGTATTGTCAGGTGCAATCGAAATTGGGTTTACAAATAATAAAAACGCAGTATAATTAATGCATTGTAGAAGTACAACAAAATATATTGGAAGAATTAGAACCAATAAAATTCATAATAGCAAAATTTGTCTTCTGTAGCAAAAATAAAGAATAGACTGAGAAAAATAAGACACAGACTTACAATTGAACAAATCCAAAGCCACGGTGTTCAGTCGACCCTATATTCATTGAAAGACCAAAAAGTATTCAGTAAAAAGAATAACATTCCACTTCAAATAAGCTAGATAAGGCTCAGTTTGAGAACAGAGAAATTAAATTACATCAAAACTTCTCATTTTCCAAAGCAAACTAGTAAGTACTTTAAATTAAGCATAAAATCAAGCCACCTAATTTACGCACTCAAATACCTATTTTCCTGTTAATCTCAATAATACTATCATTAGCACTTCAGTGAGTGCAGAGTTTAGGAGCAATAACCATTTTCCTAAATAAAAAAAGGTGCATTGGAAGTTCAAACGAGCTGTAATCAAAACAAGTCAGAGCTAGAACTTAATGATTCAAATGCTTACCTCTCTGGATAACCATAAAGCATCGCCTAATTGGTCTGACATAAGTGTTAAAGTTTCTTCAAGCTGAAATATAGAGAAATTAACACACAAATTACAATATATTCGTGAATTTGTTCATGTATGGTAAATAAAGAGATTTAGAGAGAGAAAGAGAATCTGAACCTGGGAATTAGTGAAAGAATAAAGAAAGTTAGCGGACGAAGATAGTGGTAGGATTGTATTGTAAATACGATTCACTCTGGGAGGACCACTTGTCGGTGACACATACACTAATTAAATGAGAAGAATCGACCAGAGGGCCAATTTGAATGGGAAGGAACGATCGTCTGAGAAGGCGACCAGATGAGAATGATCGACTGAGAAAGGAGATAGAAAGGGTGAGAGAGGAAAGAGAGGGCTGATTTGACTAAGAACGGATGAGGAAGAGATGAGAGAAAGGGTGATTGAGAGCAGATTTTCTCCAAAAAATTGATTTGGGGGAAAAATGTTGGTACTAATTTGGGGAAAATTTAGGAGGGATTTCTGCGCGCCAACTAATTGCCATTATCTAAGGCTCATTACCCTCAGTATTTAGTCCCAAAAAGGCTCGACGGCCAGATTAGGACCCTCGGTATAGACTCTTCAAAGGCATATACCGACGATTAGCCTGTGACCGTCGCTATAAGTATCCTATTGTGACGGTTCCGTCCCAACCGTCACTATAGGTCGTCGCTATAGGTCAAATTTCGAGTAGTGTCATTAGACCCTCAGTATTATGTTTTAGAATGTTAATAGGACATATCATTCTGTTCTATTGAGCCTATTCTAGCAATTGTTGTAATGTTGTAAAGTTATTCATTCTTCTTCAACTGAGCTTTGTTTGCTCACTCTTGCATATTTATATAATTATTGCAGCTAAGGTTGAGAAGGTCAATGAACCTACCACTAGCAAAGGAAAGGGAAAAATGTACAAGTGATGAAGACTTGTAATTTTATTTTTAACGTTATGATAATAGACTTTTAAATATGATGTGATGTAATAAATTTTCAATTCTGCATTTGAATGATTGTAATTAAAGGTTAGATAACCTGGGAGATTTTTATTTAAATGTAATCCTGTATGGGCAGGTTTTTATTATTCAACTTTATTATTATTGGGTAGTTAGATATAACTGTTTGATTAAGTGAACACCAAATCTTTAGGAAATGAAGTACCAGGATTTGGGGGTGTCACGGGAGGCTCGTGTTAACACGTATAAGATTGTGTCAAAAGATGGGAATTTCTGGAGTTAAGCATGATAGGGCGAATTTCTTAAGCTACGCGCTAAAAATGATTTTTGAAAAATACCAAAGAGAATTGAATTTTTTTGGAAAAATAATTTCTATGTATGAAATGTATGTATATATGTTTGGACAAAGGATAGAAAAATAATAAGTTGATTTGGTATTTTCGTGAAAAAGATATGGAATCCAGCTTGCTGGATTGAATAATTTATGCAAAATAGTTTCTTGAATTGAAAAATCGATGAATCCGACTTCTTTGGATTGAAAAACGATTTACTAAATTGAAAATGTTAAATCCGACTTATTTGGATTGCAATCTAATTCTTGAATTTGAAATCCATTTCTTTGGATTACGGTTTGGTTTCTTTGGATTAGCCATCTAGATACTGGATTTAGAATCCGACTTCTTTGGATTCCAAATAAGGATTCTTTGGATTGGTATTTGACTTATATGTTCAAGAAAAACTTATATTATATGAGATTAAAGTATTTAAATCATATAAATATGAAGTAATGATTGAAAAATCATGATAAATGATAATAATTATCTAAAAATTATTACGAGCTTATGAAAAATATTCTGACTGATAATAAAATTATCAAAGCTAATGGTTAAGTGTTAGGTAGAGTTTAATTGAACTTAAACTCGATATATATCTGACTAGACAGTTGGGATGTTAAAATTGTATCGAATTCAATTCAAACTGAAATAGTTTGACTTGATGCTAGGTCTTATGTGTTGTATAGGCTGATAGAGTTATGTGTTAATGTGTTTAGGTTATTTTAAATATTGTGATGATATTATTCTAACTTAGAAATAAATATTATTTATGTATTAGGTATTCAGACAAAGTATATTAAAGTGTGTAACAATAATCAACGGAACATGCAAGTTTTTCTTAACTCAACCTCGAGTTGCATTATTCAATTATACTTGTGGTTAATCATTTATGATTGCCATGTCTAAGAATTATTAAATCGCACTCTGTGCATACTGCATGTATTCATCAGGTATGAAAGGCTGATCACCTTCATTACCATTCGGTCCAGATATATATATATATATATGTTCATGTTCAATGTTCGTTCAGCTATGTAAAATTTGTTCATGCTAGTTCGCAATTATATTGTAGAACTGTAGCTAGCTTTTGTTCAATTCTTTCAATCATGATATATCCTTAATTTATTAAACTTAAACTTGCTGGGAAAACTTATTGTTCACCCTTGCTATATCATGATAAACAATGCAGATAAAGACGAATACGTCGGATATAGGAAATGATAAAGCCAAGTTCATCTTGGGATTATATGTGCATCTAAATTGTAATAGTATAATATGATGATAAAGTTATATATTAAATAGGTTATAATTCGTGTATAAGTTAAGGTTATTCGACCTTGGGGAATAGTGTGTAAAGTTTATTGTATAAACAATTTATGTTTATATCTTCCGCAAATAGTAATAGTGATAGAATGATTATACCAGATCCGCGGTGATTTGGGACCCAAATTTGGGGCTCTCACAGTTGGTATCAAAGCTGTAGGTTATGAACCTTAGGTAGGGTTACCTTTGGCTAATAACCATAGTGATAAGGATAAGGACTAACTCAAATAGATTTAGTGCATCATTAAGATTCAAAGACGAATCTCGGCAAGTTATAAAAGATACGGAGTTACCTAACTCTGATAATAAATGTGAATGAATAGATAGCGTCTAAAAGACTAAAAGTATATGAGATCGTAAAATAAAATGATCATAATATAGAAATAAATCGTAATATATACATTCAGATCACCGTGATCTGATAAGGTCATAACAAAGAAGAGAATTTATCGAATGATATATTGAAAAGTTTACGGCAAAGTTGTTGTGTGTCAGTTGTACTATTAATTAGTACTATTTGAACTCAGAAAAGAGTGGTGAATGATAAGATATGGATTAAACAAGTTTCGTATTGAGTAAGGGAAAGCTAGGATTATGTGGGATTTCAATTGAGGACTCATTTAGCATATAAGTTGTAAGATTCCTTGTATGGGCGGGGAATTTGTACTTGGTTTTAGAACCACATAGCTTCCTATATCGATATAGTGGTTAAGTTGAACAATTCTTTATATGGGCGGGGAATTTTCCTTGGTTTAATGACCGCTTAACTTCCTATATTGATTAGTGGCTGAGTTTAGTTTGACAATCACTTAGCTTCTTACACTGATAATTATTGAAATGTTTGTGTCGCACTATTTGATATATGCGTGATGAGAAGGTGATTCTTTTTTCATGTGTATAACAGATGGGTAGAGAATATAAGGTTAAAACTCATACTTATGGTAAGTTTATGACTCATAATCATATAGTATGTTTTTGAACCCCTCAGCGGGTGGACGCCTATGTTCTGACTAGGATAAGTTCTTAAACTCATATTATTATGGCAAGTTTCTGAACTTCCAAAGTGTAGTAAGTTTGAATTACTGGGGTATAGATAAGTGTGAATGGAGTATTGAGGATGATAGGAATAGATAGACTGATTAAGTAATGGATTATTATAGAAAGTGGAGTTGATGGTGAAGACATAGGTTTTCCAAATCTTCTAGCTATGCTAGACTTCAAAATTTTTGACATCAAGCTAAATACGCACTATGTGCCTTTTAAAAAAAATTAATTTTTATACTCAACGCATGGTGACCATTGTGTATGAGTTGACTTCGGGCCACCTACACCTCGTTACTTGTTGAGATGATAAAATAGATTTGTAATGATTTTTGAACGGTTTAAAGAATAGTCTATGCTACATGTTTCGGCTAGACGGTAATGATTTGAAATATCAAAATATATTTCATTTATCACTTATATATCATGTAACCTGGTACAGAGATGATGAACTACCAGTCGAACTACCTGGGTTTTTAGAAAACCCACAAACGTTCTGACATGAATTTTGAAGGCTCAGATCTTCTTAGTGTGATGTTGTATGACCTATCTAGTTATGGGAATATATAATATTACAATAGTACTACGATCTATAAATATTAGTTAGCCTATAACATGTATGGATTGACAATTTGAAATGGTCAAACTTGGCATGTTGATAACCGGCCTGTCAGTGTTCTTGAGGCTTAAGAACACCAAAAGCGATTCTTGTCATTATAAAGATTCAAATGAGGGTTCTTGAATTTAGGAAAATACTTAAAAATAGAAAATAAATTCTAAAAATTACAAAAATGATTTTAAAAATTATTTTAAATTCTGAAAAATAACTGTTAATTATTTGGGACATTTTTCATTAATATTTATAATTATTTGAATATTAATGATATTTAATTTATTTAATTAGTGTATTAAATAAATTAGGGAAAATGATATTTATATTATAAAAATCATTTTAAATATGAATAAAGTGTTTAAAAATATTTTGAGTTATAAAATGTAACTTTAAATATTTTTGAGTAATTTTCATTAATAATTTAATATTAATGATAGTAGATTTATTTAATTAATATATTAAATAAATGAATTAAAAATTGTTTTATTGATTTAAAAATCATTTAAAATGAGAAAAATGATTTAAAATATATTTTATGTTATAATTAATAACTTTTAATATTTTGATAATAAATTCATTAATATTTAACTATTAATGGTGATGGTTTAAAAATGATTTTAATTATTTTAAAAATCATTTTAGTAGAATATTGATGATTTAAAAATATTTTAAGTTATTAATAATAACTTTAATATTTTGACAAGTATGTCATTAATATTTTAATATTATTAAATATTAATGATGATGTAATTAATTAGTATTTAAATCTTTTAAAAATGATTCCGGTGCTTGAAAAATTATTATAAATTATAATAATTATTTTTAAATTATTAAAAGCTTTCGAAAAATATTATAAATGATATATGACTTATCTAAAAGAATAGTGAAGTTTTGAGACCGAGTTTAATTGATAATAAATGTGTTAATTGTCGGATAGGGTGACCAAGACATCGAGATGAGACCTAAGTCCAACCAGACCGAACTAGTTAGACTTGATAAGTGTTTATATAGGTATAGAACACTAATGTGGCTATGTGGTAATGTGCCTAGGAGAAAAATTGATTGTAAATTACGGTGATACGTGTTATAAATGAGTGTGCTAATTGTGAGACCAATATTATGATTATAGGTCTTTCAAACGCAGATAACTATATTGTGTAGCAGTAATCCGCGGAGAAGGCAAGTTTCCTAACTTAACCTTGAGTTATATCTTTTTAAATACTATAGTGGTTAATTATTGTTGATTAGACCACGTCTAATAATTTATTGTTGATTGTTCGTAGTTAGTGCATGTTTATTAATTCAAATTGAATTAGTGATTCTGAGAATATACTTGTGGAATAACTGTTGTTGGATATTCACATCTGTAGAAGCTATTATTGATTTCAAATAGTATAGTTAAATTATGTCTATTGTTTAATCATATTAAAACATGTCTTAGCTAACTGTTTTGGCTAGACGAACATTTGTTTGAACTTGATAGGTTCGAGAAGAGAAGAGAAGAGAATTCAATTATTATTAATAGATCAATGCAAGTTGTTTCGGCTAAGATCAAAATAGAAGACTTGATAGGTTTGAGAAGAGAAGAGAAGAGAAGTGATTAGATATTGAAATCATTGTATTTCGTTGTTAAATCAAATTCTGATTCAAAGACTGAGAAGAACAACCTTTTATATAAAGGGAACATATATATTTGGTCGTATATTCGACTATTGCGCGCGTTTTGAGTATTATGCATAATATAGGGTACAAGGAGTTGGCCGCACTAAGTACTTGTAGAGGGGTATAATTTAATATTTATGGTTATCTGATACACCTGGGTATATCAAAGTCCAATCTTTAATAGTTACTCGAGAAGAGAAGTTCAAGATCCAATGGATCGCTCAGCATAAATCTGGAAAACATTCCACTTTGTTATTGCGTATAATTGATTCTTGATTATTCATTAGAATATCGTAGAAAGTTTGAAAGCGTTGCACTCTTTCATTATCAAATAATTGTGTGGCATAGATTGCAAGAAAACTTGTTATTAAGTAGAGATTTGTTCACCTAATTCAAAGTTCCCCAAACTTTGGTGTAATTCTATCATAATAGATAGTCTGTTATTCTTAATTCTTATACATCTATTGTATGTCTTAACTTGCGGGGAAAATTTGTTGATCACCCTTGCTAAATAAAATATTTCAGCTAGGAATGAAGAGGCCAGTGGGTCAAAGAAGAACAAAGGCAAAGGCAAAGGCAAAGTACTGGATTAGTTGTGATAAACATTATTATTAATATGTTTTATTTGTAAACCCTTTTTGTATATCTAAAGGGTATGTTTGTAATATGAAGGTTAGATAAGCTGGGACGGATGTATTAACTATATCAGTTAATGTGATGTAAATTTCTATTTATAATTAAATGGGTAGTTAGATGTTATTTATATTATGGATCGTGAACACCAAACTTGGGAGTCAGGTAACCCGGATTTGGGGGCATCACAGGTTGGTATCAAAGTTGTAGGTTATAAACCTTAAGTGGGGTGGGGAAAATGTGACGCCCTTAAATCCTGGTATCTTCCAACACGACAGATGGTGCTCCACGATATTACAATTCATACAGTCATTCCATTGAGATAACAATAAAATGATTGTATTTACTATCTCTGTTTTACAAAAATACCAAGTCTTATCCCAGGTTCATAAACCGAATACATTCTTTGTTCTTCATAAGTATATTACATAAAAATACACTAATCTATTACAGGACGATTAACTATCCATCTTAGCCTTGCCTTTATCTCTCTTAGAACTCTCAGTTCGCTCGACTTTAGTTGCAATCATATGGTTCAAGCATGAATGAGCATACTAGCTAAGCAAGTCTAACAAGGATCATATGAATATCACATTGAGAATTATATGCTTAACTTCCATAACTGAACAATTAACTACTAAGCACTATGAAACATTTGACCAGTACTTCTCATTTCATAATGATTCCAAAGTATATATAATAACGTAGGAATTCTTAACCGGTCAAAAGACCATGAACATACTCTTTTCATTTTCATACTTGAAAAGGACATCCGACACTAAGGCCATCCATCCGTCTTTACTTATGAGCACTTCTAGGTGATCAGCCTATTGTACTCTATGCTGATCAACAACTTTTCATTAAACTTATTTACGTTTAGCATTTGGCAACCTCGCGTGCCCATCGAATAATCGATGAAAAATACTTTTGTTTGTTCATAGACAAACTTACCTTTATATCCGTACCAATTACTTGGCATAGGATATCGTTAACAATTCTATATCGAAAGACTTGTAAACAAATCAATCAATTCTTCAAGACTTGTCTAGCCGAGTTAAAACAGACATCGACTCTTTCTTTAAAACCATTCATTCATCTTATAACATAAATCATAGAAAATTTGGCTAACACGAAGGTTAGACAACCGTTAAGAAAGACTTGCCTTCAAGCGTCTTCGAATATAATATTCAATCAATTCTCAGTCTTTACAGGATCTACATGATATATTCACATAGCACACTGTAATTAGTTTACAAACAACTAACTTTATTGTCTTAACCAACTTCTCTCTCTTTTAGGTCTTACTTGAATTTATTTCGTTTAAAAAAGTCAATTCGTCCTTCTTGAAAGTAGTATGCACACAAGCCAATCATGTTTGATGATAAAGCATATACTTTGTAACAATCTTATTCATTTATTAATAAAAAGTATTAATTTATTAAAGGCTTTTAATTATCTACATGATGCTATTTTATAATATGTGATAAACCCATAGTTTTAAGCAATGCTTTTAGAATAATGATGATGATCATTCTAATGAGATCTAAATTCTTAGAAAGCTTAAAACTAAAATAGTTCTCAATCATTGGATTACTAAATTGGGGATTAGTGAATCCGGATAGATTGGTACATACGTTGCTTGCTCATTGGATGAGGATGATTGATCTCATGATCATTTGTGTGGAGACACTAAAGCAAGTATGTAGGTGCTTATTAGAGAATAAGTTCACTGAACGTGGCTCGCTAAGGAATACCTAATGGAGTTTTACTTCTTCATCAATAGGAATTCTGTAGTGATAGTAGTACAAGTGATCCTTGGACTTGAGATCATCATAGTATCTTGTGTATGATGAGTTATACTTTGACTTATTCCTTAAGACCCTTAGGGTATATCAAAGGTATGCTTGGGTATAATAAGTTGTACATGGAGATAATGTATGATCAATAAAGAATCTACCACTTCTATTAAAAGAAGAGAAATGTCCTATGTGATTCGATAAATGACAACCCAAAGAGTCCTTGGTTAAGGTAGAATGAAATTAGAAAGGAGTTTCTAATTTGCATTATTTGGAGTTGTGCATTTAAGGATCGAAATAAATATAATTAAATAAAATAAGACTTGTGAAGAATTCCATGTCTTATATTTAATTGGGACATTGTATGGTGGAAGGATTGAATTGTACTGGTAACTATTTACTCAAAGTTTCTTTAATGATTAATGTTGAAATCTATGTTATCTGGAAAGTCGTTGATCGCTAGGAGGCTTATCCCTATTGTAGAATAAATATTATTTATTTAAATAAATTAATTGTTTAATTTATTTATTTAAATAAGATTAGAATTGTTCTAATTGATTTATTCACAAGGCTTAATATGGAGAACCTAAAGGGTCACACCATAAAAGGAAGAATAATTATTTAAGAAGTTAATGGCATAATCGTAATAATATGTTAAGTATATTTAATTTAATCTATGGTGATAGAATAAATTAAATAGCTTAATATTAATTATTTAATATTTTAGAAATATTAAATATAAATTAATAAGATGAGTCTTATTAATATTATTACAATTATTATTATTTTAATTTCTAAAAGAGTTTAGGAATTAATTTAATATAAGTACTCTCATTTATTCCTAATAGGATTAGGAGGGAAAATTAATTAAAGGAGTTTAATTAATTATCCCTAATAAGATTAGGGAGCCCATTTAATTAAAAGAGTTTAATTAAAAATACCTTATTTTAATTGGGTTACTTGATATCTTTATAAGAGGAGTCTTATATCAGATATCAGATATACGTTATTCCAAGAGTTGGAGAGTACGCTCCTTTTCTATAGAGATAGAAAAACTAGGGTTTAGCCAACCACCCATCTTCTTGGATCTTTCTTCTTCCTTGGTGAATCACCTCTAGAGGCCAAACATTTGGGTGGCTAACATTGATCAAAGGAAGGAACCAAACCCGGTGGATTCAAGTTGAACGCGAAAAGGATTAGAGGTGAACTTGTACCTGAGGAAGCTCGGATCTTCAAGGGTATGTTTCTTATTCATCTTTTTCGTTTAATTAATAATTGTGCATAAAGGGTGATCAAGGGTATATGGTTTGTAAAATTTTAAACTCGATTTTTACGCGTTCCGCTTATTTATGCAATTTGATTGCGTTCTTGAATATTACAAACCTAACAGTGGCATCAGAACCAAACCTTTATGCGAATTATTAATTATTTTAATTTGATATGTATATTGATATGTGTTTAGAATAATTTAATTGGGCATAATTTTATTGAATAAAATTTATTTAAAAAAAAAATCGCGAATACCGTATATTTTTTTTCTTTCCGATTCATAAATCATGCTTTTTGAAAGCGCTCTGTAAAAGGTTATGATGATTAGAGGATTGCTAAAAAAAAAAAAATAAATAAAGGAAATTATCCGCGTGGTACATTTGTTTTCAAAAGTTGAATCACGTGGCCATTACCTATTTAGAGAATTCTTTCAAAAGGAATAACAAGATCACTTGAATTATATTCTTGGGCATTTATGTATTACAAGATATTATTATTATTTTTTCAAAAGTAATCTATATATATATATATATATATTATATATAATATATATTTTAATAATTTTATAATTAAAATAAAAAGTTTATTTTAATTTTAAAATAAAAGGTTTATTTTAATATTAAAATAAGAGAGTTTATTTTAATTTTAAAATTTGAATTTCATGCTAACTAATTAGAGTTGGAATTGGATTCCATAATAACTAATTAGAGTTGAAATTGAATTTTATCTTTCCTTAAATAAAGGAGTTTATTTAGATATGAAATAAGATTTCATATTATTCAAAATAAAAGAGTTTATTTGTGAATAGGAAAAAGAATCCTAATTTCCTTAAATAAAGGAGTTTATTTAGATATGAAATAAGATTTCATATTATTCAAAATAAAAGAGTTTATTTGTGAATAGGAAAAAGAATCCTAATTTCCTTAAATAAAGGAGTTTATTTAGATATGAAATAAGATTTCATATTATTCAAAATAAAGGAGTTTATTTGTGAATAGGAAAGAAAATCCGTGGTTCCTTTAATAAAGAAGTTTTTTTTATATGGAATTGGATTCCATAATTAATTAAAATAAAGGAGTTTATTTTAATTAAAGATTTTGATTAAAATAAAATAGTTTATTTTATTCAAAATTGGATAAATTAAAATAAAATAGTTTTATTTTGATTTAAATTTGGATTAAAATAAAGGAGTTTATTTTGATTCAAAAATAGATTTTATACTAACTAAATTTGCCCATTAAATGATATCAATATATATATTGAATGTTTATTATTAATCGGATGAATGTTATATATTGATGCATATGGTGATATGTATGATAATAAATGAGATTGATTATGGACAATTGACCGATGTGATTGGATTTTATTTTAGTTGGATGCATGAATGTATGGGTTTTATTAAATGGAATTCACTGCGTGCCTCGTCTTCTCTAATTTTTTCGAATGTAAATTCTATCTCCCTCTATGTACTTCCCTCGATGCGATCAAGGTTTCTATTTATTTTAAATAAGTTTTGTAATAGGAATAGTTAGAAATAATTTTGAAAAATTGGAGATCAAAAGAAGGAAAAGGCGCTTGAAGACCCGTTTGTAATGGAGCAGGGGTTTAAATGTAATAGTTATATTTAAATATTATTTCTTGCACCCTAGAGTTTGACCTTTTGGTTCACTTGGTGGCTCTAGTGAACCAAACTAGAATAAAAGTCGTAATCAATCCGGGTAGAATATAGTATTCTATATGTGCATGCTTACACTATATATATTATATATTATGCAAACATGCTTCGCATGTTCATTAATATGATCATTATTATATATATATATATATATATATATATATATATATATATATATATATATATTTGTGTGTGTGTGTGTGTGTGTATGCTATTAAACAAGATGAGACAAATTAATAACAAACCCCTCAATTTTTTATATTAAGTCCTAAGCGTTCAAAGATATTTGGAATATCGAACGCGATAAGCCTTCTAGCATGATAAAATTAATAGAGTATTAAATATTTAATATGAGTTTGTTGTGTCACCACAAGGCAAGTATTAAGTATTTAAGATGTTAATTTATCACATTTGATGCTTATAAAGAAAATTGAACAATATTGTTTTGTTGTGTCACCACAAGGATGATATTTTTCTTTTTTGAATATATGGAGTGCTAGGTCGGACTTAACTTGGATAATTTTGATTCGGATGTGCCTCCACTTGATCAAAATAATCTAAAAGGCAAAAGAAAAGGAGTTGCATAGTTGATGTAATTGACAAAAGTTGTCTACCTATTTATTTATATATAGTTTGTTTTGTCACCACAAGGCTATATACATTTGAAATGGGATCCTTATTCTCACTAGCAAATCTTTAATTAGATTTTGCCGAACTATATAAGTGAGGGTAATATAGTTTGAAGAAAATAGTGGGAGATACCAATTTAAAACAAGACCTAATTTATTTTGGTAATTAATAAAAGAATATATGTTAAAATGTTGTTAATTACAAATTCATTTACAGAATTTTACAAAGTCAAAATTACTATCACTGCGAAACATATTAGATGTTATTTAACCAAACCGTATTAAACGGATTTGTTAAGGAATTTGAGAATAGTTCTCATGGCTGAAAAGTTATCTTATATCCTTAATATGCCTATCCCTGCAATGGTTGCAGACAATGCCTCTAAGGAAGAAATTGCTACTTTTAGAAAGTGACAAGATGATGCACAGTTGGCTCAATGCATCATGCTCGCATCTATGAGTAACGAGCTTCAGCGTCAACAAGAAACTATGGATGCTTCTACTATATTCCTGCACATCTAGTAGTTGATGGTGAGGAAAGTAGGACTGATAGATATCAGATATCTAAGGAGCTCTTCCGATCTAGAATGAATGATGACACTTCTGATGCAGCTTAAAAGTCCTTAACATTATCAATTTGATTGATCAATTAGGACAACGAGTTTTGTCATGGATGGAGAGTTGAGCCAAGATTTGATCTTGCACTCACTCCCGGACTCCTTTCACAATTGTTGTGAATTTTTCATATGAACAAGCTAGATATCACTTTTCTTTGATTTGCTTAACATGTTGAAAATGTTGAGAGTCACTTTCCAACCAAGAAAGATCAAGTCTTACTAGTAGGAGCCAAATGATCTTACGAAAGAAGAACGATTCAAAGAAGGTAAATAGAAAGGCATAAACAAAGGATAATAAGAACAAAAGCGATCACGGATAGCAAATGAGCTTGCTTCCACTACAATAAGCACTGGACCTTTGGAAAGAAAGCTGCGAGAAGCATCTTGCGAGGCTAACCAAAGAAGCTTAGTGAAGTTTTCGATTATAAATACAATTTTGTTCATAATTTAAAATAAATTTTCTTTAAGTCGAGGTTCTACTTGGGTATTGGATATCGACTTTGGTTATCATAAATATAGATTTATGAAGGACCAAATGTAGCAGTAGAAAGCTAAACAAATATAAGTAATCTATGTAATGTAGAAATGTAGCAAGGTTGCCATATTAGCCATAGAAAACTTATAGTTTAGCAATGCCTAAGGGCAAATCTATTAAGTCAATAAGTTGTTATTGTATTCCAGTTCTTGTTAAAAATATTATTTCCATTTTATTGTTGGACAATGAAATCTTTGGTATTAAAATTAAGAACAATTGTTGTTCTATTTATAATAATAATGTTTTGTATAGAATGGAATATTATTTAATAAATTTTGTATACTTGACTTACATGAAAATAATTTTGCATATTGAACAAATTAGTATAAGAAAAGGAGATGATCATTTAAAGAGTTGAATGTGTGTATTTCTTTGAAATACAAGTATGAATTATTTGAAAGGTTCAAAGAATTGAAGTGAAACAAATTGACAATGTATTAAGATTCTTTGATTAGATCAAGGAATAAATACTTGTGAAATAAGTTTCTAGATCATCTTAAATGGTTTTTTTTCATAATGGACGCCTCGATACATAATAATTGATTGATGTATTTGAATGGAAAAATTGTACCTTGTTGGACATGGTGCGGTCCATAATGATTTTACCGACATTCCAGTATCCTTCTAGGGTCATGTCCTATAAATGGTTGCATATCTACGAAAAAGGTAACCTCAAAATCCGGCCCCAAGACTCCATAAAAGTTATGGACAGGGAGGATTCCTAATCTTAAGTATGTTAAGATAAGGGGTTGTCCAACTTATGTGAAAAGGTTTCAAAGGATAAGCTTGGGACAAGATTTGACAAGTATAATTTGTGGGACATCCTAAAATAAGTTTAGGGTATATGTTCTATAATCCTACTTAGCAAAAGGTGTTTGTTGCGAAACACACTGCCTTCTAAGATAAATGTGTTTATTATTGAAGGGGCTAGTGGGAGGATAATAGATCTTGAAGAGTTCAAGAACCACAAAATACTTTAAGTTAAATAAGAGGAACCTGTAGATAGACCTATTATACCACAACTGAATCGTAAATCTGGAATAGTACCAAAGATACCTAGGAGGTATGGATTCATCATGGATGATGATGATGAGGTACACATCATAGAAGATGATGATCTAGAGTTACATTCGATGAGGTAAGACTTCTAGTGTGTACAAAATGGTCAGTAGGAACGTCGTGAAATTTCTAGTATTATATGTTGATATACTACGGATGAGGAATAACTTATCAATGCTACAATCATAAAAGATAAAGTTGTCTAAACATTTCTCCATGAATGGTTTGGGAAGAGTATCTTAATTGGGGATAAAATCTATATAGATAGATAAAAGAGGATGCTCGACTTAACCCAAGAAACGTATATTCATTTGATGCTAAAGTCGTTTAGCATGGCAAACTCCAAGAGATGTCTCATGTCGATGAGCTATGGAGTGTATCTCTCTTAATAGTCCCCACAGACTCCTGAAAAGAGAGGTCGCATGAGTGACAATCATGTATGCAATGAAATGTACGAGACCTGATGTTGATCAGTCATATTATAGAGAAGTGAAAAACATCTTAAAGTGCTTGACCGACACTAAGGATGTGATCATATTCATGGTGGGTCTTAATTAAAACTAGAGGGCTTAATGACTCAAGTTTTTCGGACATGACCAAGACGACGGAAAAATCCACTTTAAGGTAAAAGGGTTACCTTGAGCAATTGGTGCGATGAATTGGAAAGGTTCCAAACAAAGAAAGAGTTCTTTGGTTTAGTGATAAAGACAAAGTATATAGCTATAAATGAAGCTGCAAGTTGATTGTTTGGATTAAAAGTTCATTACAGAACTATGAATAGTTCCTAAGTCTCATCTTGGATCTAAACATGTGTTGTGACACTTTCATTTGATTATTAGAATCATTGAAAGATGGAAAATCACTATAGAGACAGTGGACTCTCAAGAACAACATTACATATCCATTAACTAAAGCTTATCCAACAGCAGGATAATCGTCACTTAGAGAAGAAGAGTATGAGATACCATGACGATTGGCTTTAGTGCAAGTGGGAGATTGAAAGTAGTATGCACACAAGCCAATCATGTTTGATGATAAAGCATATACTTTATAACAATCTTATTCATTTATTAATAAAAAGTATTAATTTATTAAAGGCTTTTAATTATCTACATGATGTTGTTTTATAATATGTGATAAACCCATAGTTTTAAGCAATGCTTTTAGAATAATAATGATGATCATTCTAATGAGATCTAAATTCTTAGAAATCTTAAAACTAAAATAGTTCCCAATCATTGGATTACTAAATTGGGGATTAGTGAATCCGGATAGATTGGTACATACGTTGCTTGCTCATTGGATGAGGATGATTGATCTCATGATCATTTGTGTGGAGACACTAAAGCAAGTATGTAGGTGCTTATTAGAGAATAAGTTCATTTGAGCATTTGGCTCGCTAAGGAATACCTAATGGAGTTTTACTTGCTGTCAATAGGAATTCAGTAGTGATAGTAGTACAAGTGATCCTTGGACTTGAGATCATCATAGTATCTTGTGTATGATGAGTTATACTTTGACTTATTCCTTAAGACCCTTAGGGTATATCAAAGGGTATGCTTGGGTATAATAAGTTGTACATGGAGACAATGTATGATCAATAAAGAATCTACCACTTCTATTAAAAGAAGAGAAATGTCTTATGTGATTCGATAAATGACAACCCAGATAGTCCTTGGTTAAGGCGAGAATGAAATTAGAAAGGAGTTTCTAATTTGCATTATTTGAGTTGTGCATTTAAGGATCGAAATACATATAATTAAATAAAATAAGACTTGTGATAATTCCATGTCTTATATTTAATTGGGACATTGTATGGTGGAAGGATTGAATTGTATGCGGTAACTATTTACTCAAAGGTTCTTTAATGATTAATGTTGAAATCTATATTATCCGGAAAGTCGTTGATCGCTAGGAGGCTTATCCCTATTGTAGAATAAATATTATTTATTTAAATAAATTAATTGTTTAATTTATTTATTTAAATAAGATTAGAATTGTTCTAATTGATTTATTCACAACCTAGGTTTAATATGGAGAACCTAAAGGGTCACACCATAAAAGGAAGAATAATTATTTAAGAAGTTAATGGCATAATCGTAATAATATATGTTAAGTATATTTAATTTAATCTATGGTGATAGAATAAATTAAATAGCTTAATATTTATTATTTAATATTTTAGAAATATTAAATATAAATTAATAAGAGGAGTCTTATTAATATTATTACAATTATTATTATTTTAATTTCTAAAAGAGTTTAGGAATTAATTTAATATAAGTACTCTCATTTATTCCTAATAGGATTAGGAGGAAAATTAATTAAAGGAGTTTAATTAATTATCCCTAATAAGATTAGGGAGTCCATTTAATTAAAAGAATTTAATTAAAAATACCTTATTTTAATAGGGTTACTTGATATCTTTATAAGAGGAGTCTTATATCAGATATCAGATATACATTATTCCAAGAGTTGGAGAGTACGCTCCTTTTCTATAGAGATGGAAAAACTAGGGTTTAGCCAACCACTCATCTTCTTGGATCTTTCTTCTTCCTTGGTGGATCACCTCTAGAGGCCAAACATTTGGGTGGCTAACGTGGATCAAAGGAAGGAACCAAACCCGGTGGATACAAACCTAACACTTCTATACTTTATCACATCTCGTTAACGTTCTTACGTTATTAATCGACATTCGATCATCATTGGTGAACTACCAACGTTGAATCATCGTTCATGGTTTACTTGTTTATGCATTTGCGTTCTCCGTTTAATTCTTATTAAACCATACTAAATCTTCTAACGTTATCACTTATAAGTGATTTAAAATCAGCCTTATCATGTACCTTAATTATATTCATGTCTTACTATTGGTTTCCATTTAATTTAGAAACAAAACCTAACTTGGTCAACCTTTTTATACTGTCGGTGCTGCGGCGCGACATCTCTTTTGTATAGTGGCGTTGCAACGTCACTCTCCAGGGGTTTTGCCCGGACTCGGCGCTGCGGCACGAGTCCATGCACTAATTCTCGCGCTGCAACGTAAGTCTCCAGACATTTTTTTTTCTGTCAGCCATACTTGGCGCCGTGGCGTGACACATTTACACTGGGTTGGCGCTGCGGCACCGCCCCTGTGCACCAGATAGACAGGACAGTTTATTTTTCTAACGAAACTCTCGGCTTCATAACTTATTCGTTTTACATCCGAATTGGCTCATTCGAAAGCCCACAACTCATAAATTACATAATCTAGGTGTTCATATAAGAATTTTACATTTTTGAATCCTTTAACTCAGAATTCACCTTTTAGTTCATTTTGAGCGCTCGTTTATCGTTTTCGAGCGTTCAATACTCGTTTTCTTCGTTATAAGTTGGAATTCGACGATTCTTGAGTCCACAACTCTTTAATACCTTATCTCACGTGTTGACATTGAAAACCAACATTTTCAAGTCACATGACAACTTTTGACCCTTAATCCGAGATTTTTACGTTTTTTACGTTTAACGTCTATTTTCGCAAAAATCGCCATAACTTCGTTACTCGTGTTCTATATGCCAAATCAAATGGAACACTTCATTGATTCATCATCTACACCCTTACCAAACAATATTCACATATCCTAGCCATGATGGTTTTCAAATCGTCCTATCATAACTAAGTTTACGTTCATGACTTTCTACAGTTTTTAACTTACGTAAACACTTACGATTTTCATTTGGTCATGATTTATCAATGTTTTCAATATTAATAGACATTCTTATTACTCCTTACTAAACACGCTCCACTAATTCACGATTCTCTACCAGAAAGAAATCGAAAGAGATGAAGACTAAGGTTTACGAGATATTACCTTTGTCGTTCTTCGCGTTTTTGATAAACGTCTAATGGTTTGCTTGGAAGTAGATTGATTAGAAGTTTCTAGCTCTTTCTCTCTCTCAACATAGGTTGGACAACCTTTGTAAAACACTAAATAGGCAACCTAAGCTTTGTATTTATAAGCAATCCAAATGGAGGGCAAAATGGTCAAGAGGCCACCTCCTTACTATTCCACATCCTCTACAACTTAGCCACCAAGTAATCACTTTACTTGGTGGCCAAGTGGCCGACCCACCTCCTTCATGGATCATCCCATGGGTTGCCCCATGGGTTTTACCCATCCTGTGACCCGCCGGTTCGACCCACGGTTAGGTTACTTGGATTGGGCTTGACTTAATTTAAAATTGGGCCTTGAATTGGGCTTGCTTATTTAATTCACTGGGCTTGCTATTAATCCAAGTCCAATTGAATTCTACCAAATCTTTAACTCATAATCCATTTGAACTAATCGTATTGTACGTGTATAACTCATGTATTCTCTTCGCCTAATACTCATACGATATTCGTATTATATGTCATACTATTCTTCCTACCATACTCGTATTCGAACAAGTATAATACTTGTATCTCATATGTATAATAACCTAAATGTTTATACGCATTACATTTCCCTTTCGGAAATCTCTTTCACTAACCCTTAGGTTTTACATTCGGAAGCGAAAACTTCATTTCCCATAACTGAAATATTATCGGATATTCCATTATATCTTCATATTCTATCATTACGCGTTTCTCAGAATTTCGAACCTAAGCTCTGAACAAAATCGGATGAATAGTGTTTTTACGGGAAAATTTTCGAAAAACATTCCTTTTCATCTTGATAATTAAGAACAATTAATCCTAGCACATAACCAGAATATTAACCACATCCACACATTCTAGGTCATAGAACGACCTTCAAACATCTTACTCAAATAATTAATCAATTAAATTCATTTAATCCACATAATCAAATGAAAATTTAATTCATTCAAAATCCGAAATTCTCGAGCGTTACAGAAAACCCTAGGATTATAACCATAAGCGAGATAGAGAAAACTCATTTAGAGTACTAAGTGGAGGATTAACGAAGCGCATCAATGGTGAGATATGTGGACACATAGTGTGAGAAGTTTGTACTAATGAAGTACTAATCAAGTTATTTAAACTGATTGTAAGATGTCTGGAGAAGATGAAATGATTGCAGAGATGTTAGCGGCTGTTGCACCAGTGCTAGTAGCCGAGGTGCCAGCGCAAAGAGAATCAGTTGAGAAGGTGAGAAAAGATGAACCTATGGTCAATCTGGGGAGTGATCATGATGATTATCCCGAGATGTATCTAGGTGGTGATGAGGAGGCGGAGTCCGAAGAAGCTAAGGTAAAGAAAGGGAATAAGACCAAAGTTGGAGAGAAAGATCACGAATATACAGAAGTTCAAGAACTACGGAGTAAAGTGTTTCTCTTGGAGGAGTTATGGAAGACGAAGCGAGCATTACGCGAAATGACTGAAGAACGGAACGAGTTGAAGGTGCAGATGGAAAGGATGAAGACTGAAGGTGGTGGATCATCTGAAGGAACAATCAAGCAGCAGAAAGACAAAAATAAGCGAAAGAGGGACAACGACAACCCTAATTCTAAAAAGTCAAACCCGAAGAAGAAGCAAGTCTGTAGCAAGTGTGGAAAGACTCACGTGGAAGAATGCATGATGCGGAAGAACGTGTGCTTCAACTATAAACAAGAAGGACATATTTCCCTACATTGTCCTAAGCCGAATATGAGGAGGTGTTATTCATGTGGGAGAACGGGTCACAGATTCAACAAGTGTCCCAGCAAGAAGAAGACTGGTGAAGGGAGTAGGCGATAAACAGCTTAGAGATAAGCGCTAGTAACTTTAAGTAGTAGGTTATGATATTAAAGGTTGTAATATCGAGAACGGTGTGTAAGTATATGTAAATATAAATATGTTTGTATGAATGAAATATTTATTTTCTATATGAATATAAGATTAAGATTAATTTGTGTGTTCTTAAAACTCATACTTATGGTAAGTTAATGACTCATAATTATATGAAATGTTTTGAACCCCTCAGTGAATGGATGCCAAAGGTCTGACTAGGATAAGTTCATACACTCATATAATTATGGCAAGTTCCTGAACTCATAAGTGTGTTAAGTTTGACGAACTGGGAATAGTTATGTGAAAATGGAAAATTGCAAATTTTTGGGTAAAGTTGGAGAATTGCAACCTTTTATGTAAAGTTCTGCTGATAATCTTGGTATTATTTAAAAAGGGATAGTAATATGTGTTAAGTACTAAATGTGCTATGAGCTATTTGAATAAATAAGCGATTATATGAGAATTATGTGTTGAATTCTTATTGTGATTAAGAATTTGTGTAGAGAAAAAGAATTAATGTAAGATTTTTATTTAAATCAGATCATGCCGCCTAGACGACAGAATCAAAACCAAAGAGAAGAGCAATCGGTGAATAATGAAGGAGGTCAAGCTGACCCGATGCAGAATTTTGAAAATATGATAGCCGAAGCTATGGGGAATAGAGCGCCAGCAGCAAGAGTAAGAAATTAGCCAACTGATAGATTGGCTAATTTTAAAGACGTTAAAGCGGTAGGACCGCCAGAATTCAAGGGAACCACGGATCCGATTGAAGCCCAAATTGGGGTAAAAGAAATGGAGAAAGCATTCATTATTTCATGAGTGACAGAAGAGCAGAAGACACCTTTTGCAACATATCTGATGAAGGGAGAAGCCAATTACTGGTGGGAAACTAATCAGGCGAGAGCTGGTACAACTAGGGTGACTTAGACAAGATTCAAGGAATTATTCTTTGAGAACTACTTTTCGTCGAGTATGCAATCTAGGATGGAAGTCAAATTTTTAGAACTGAAGCAGGAAAATATGTCGGTTTCGGAATATGTTGCCAAATTCAATGTGTTGGCGAGATTTGCACCTCATCAGGTGGACACAGAGGTGAGAAAAGCAAGAAGATTTGAGAATGGACAGAAGCCGGGGATATTCCACAAGGTAACAGTATTGCAGATCAATACGTTCGCGGCTTTGATGGAGAAAGCATTAATTGCTGAAGGAGGAAGTGAAGTTGCATCTCGATTTCATCAGGAGAAGAACAAGAAGACAAACGATGGAGGAAGCAGTAGTGGTAGTAATCCGAATAAGAGAAAATGGAGCGAGAATACCCAGTCGGGTAATAAGACAAAAGAAAATAGGAAAGAGAGGGAGCCATGTGTGACTTGTGGGAAGAACCATTCTGGAGTATGTTTGAAGAAGAAGGGAGTTTGTTACAACTGCGGACAAGAGGGGCACATGTCGCCTAATTGTCCCAAATCGAAGAAGATACAAGGTTGTTTTGCGTGTGGATCGACTGATCATCTAGTTCAGAACTGTGCGAAGAGAAATACGGAGAAGGAAAGTGGCAACAAGAGACCCGGTAGCGAAACCTTGGCGATTCGAGGACCTGCACAGCCAGGAAGACCATCGGCCCGTGCATTCAACATGACGGTGCAAGATGCAATGGTTTCCCAGGAGGTAGCGCCAGGTAACGATTTCGTTTAAAATTTTAATTACGCGAGTAATATTAGATAAATATCGTTGTCAATTGTTTTCTTTTATAGATTTAAGTCACAAGTTAGAATATGAAACACAAATGAATATTGTGTTAATAAAATGAATTGATGATACAACTTTAAAAGATTATAGAGAATAATAAAGCGGTGATTTTTAGGACGAAATCCTTTTAAGGAGGGGTGAATGTAATAACCCGAGATTTCGAATAATCCTAATTTTTACGAATAATTTTTTTTAATATTGATATTGACTATCAATACTGTGTTGTGTATCTGTGAAACGAGTTAAGAGAATTAGTCAATTTGTGTATTCACTAAGAAATAAGAGAAGAGTTGTGCTTAATTGAGAATTTAAAACCCTAACCCTAAATTCAGATAGGGATTCGATAGAAAATATAATTAAAATAATTATATTAATGAGTATGTTTTTGTACTGTTTAGAATAATTGATAAACGATTGATCGGGTAGGGTACAAAATTAGTAAACCCTAATAATGTATTAGAAACCCTAACGTATTGTTAGAAACCCTAATCGAAAGTCGGGAAACCCTAATTTTAAATTCGAGAATCCTAAACCCTAATCCTAATTAGAAAGCCTAAAGTGATTAGTAAACTTTAATGTGATTAGTAACCTTTAATATAATTAGGAAACACTAATTATATTTTAGAAATTTTAGTTTTCTATTTTAAAACCTTAATTTAGAAAATCCTGAAAGCTAAGATTGTAAAACCTAAGGGTTAGAACCTGAGGGTTAAACCCTAAGGGTTAAAGCCTAAGGGTTTGGACATTTGTCAAGTATGCCATTAAATTTAGAATGCAAATGATAAAAATGCCCTTCTTGGATTTTTTTATTAGGTAACTTGTAAAATTTGCTAAACCTTTAGTTGGTGACCTAATAACTTGGCTTGTTAACTTAAAATCTCCAGCAATATCAGCCAACACATCAGATCTAATGTATTATATCATCATATATATAGTTTTGAGAGAGAGAAAGTTCATTACTTGGCTCATTTTCCACCCAAGCTCTCACCAACTCCTTCTCCCTCTAAACCTCTGAATTTGCTAAGTATTTCAGTCCCATTAATAGCCCTTAGATCACTAAGACCATTTAAGGAGATCAAAGATCAAAGAGTTGAACTTGAAGGTATAAACCATAACTTATATTTTGATCATATATGCTAAGATAGAGTTTGTGTTTTTGTGTTTATATAAGTGTTATAGGATGTTTTATGATGATCTATCTTAGATCCATATCATCAAAGTGGATAAAAATTAAAGTTTTCAAAAACTGTTCTTGAGCCTTAAATGTGGTCTGACAACCGAATGTCAGTGGTCATAGATTCTTGTATGTTTATTATTTTTGTTGTTTTATGCTTTGGATCTGTAGTCTGACACGAGGACTGTAATCTGGAAGTGGAATCACAACCATTCCATGTCCAGATTGCAAGTTATTGTTGGTCAAAGTCGGTTGACCGACTATGACCGGCCGATTTCTGGGTAATCCAGAAATCCATGATTAGGGTCTGACAAGATTTTCAAACGTCTTGATCTGTCTGTTGTTATGTAATATGATGATGTTATAGTATTCAGTTTGTAGCCTATAATGTGGACTATAGATCCTGGCCTTTAGATCCCTTAAAACATCAACATATCGAACGTAGCAGGTGGTTAAAGTAGGCCACTCGCACTGATTTTAGCATTTCTGGAAAACCTAGAAAGAGTATGAACAATATTTTCGACAAGGTTTGACCGAGTCATAACTTGTGAATCTGTTGTTGTTGGACTGATCTATTGTTATAATAATGTTCATTGACACATGGACTATAGCTTTGAATCTTAATATCTACCATTTGATGACCAGAACCTAACTTAAAATGATCTAGAAAGTGACCAGTCGAACTACCTGGGTTTCTAGAAAACACAGAAACGTTCTGACATGAATTTTGAAGGCTCAGATCTTCTTAGTGTGATGTTGTATGACCTATCTAGTTATGGGAACATGTAATATTACACTAGTACTACGATCTATAAACATTAGTTAGCCCATAACATGTATGGATTGAAAATTTGAAACGGTCAAACTTGGCATGTTGATAACCGGCATGTCAGTGTTCTTGAGGCTCAAGAACACCAACAGCGACGGTTACTGTCGCTATAGCCTTTAGTGACGGTTTATTTAATTTCTATTTTCTAAATTTTCAGATAATACTTAAAAATAGAAAATAAATTCTAAAAATTACAAAAATTATTTTAAAAATTATTTTAAATTCTGAAAAATAACTTTTAATTATTTGGGACATTTTTCATTAATATTCATAATTATTTGAATATTAATGATATTTAATTTATTTAATTAGTGTATTAAATAAATTATAGAAAAATGATTTTTATATTATAAAAATCATTTTAAATATGAATAAAGTGTTTAAAAATATTTTGAGTTATAAAATGTAACTTTTAATATTTTTGAGTAATTTTCATTAATAATTTAATATTAATGATAATAGATTTATTTAACTAATATAATAAATAAATGAATTAAAAATTGTTTTATTGATTTAAAATCATTTAAAATGAGAAAATATTTTAAAAATATTTTAAGTTATAATTAATGCCTTTTAATATTTTGATAACAAATTCATTAATATTTAAATATTAATGGTGATGGTTTAAAAATGATTTTAATTATTTTAAAAATCATTTAAGTAGAATATTGATGATTTATAAATATTTTAAGTTATTAATAATAACTTTAATATTTTGACAAGTATGTCATTAATATTTTAATATTACTAAATATTAAAGATGATGGAATTAATTAGTATTTAAATCTTTAAAGAATGATTTCGGTGTTTGAAAAATTATTTTAAATTATAATAATTGTTTTTAAATTATTAATAGCTTTCAAAAAAATATTATAAATGATATATGACTTATCTAAAATAATAGTGATGTTTTGAGACCGAGTTTAATTGTCAATAAATATGTTAATTGTCGGATAGGGTGACCAAGACACCGAGATGAGACCTAAGTCCAACTTGACCGAACTAGTTAGACTTGATAAGTGTTTATATAGGTTATGAACACTAATGTGGCTATGTGGTAATGTGCCTAGGAGAAAGATTGACTGTAAATTATGGTGATACGTGTTATAAACGATTGTGCTAATTGTGAGACCGATATTGTGATTATAGGTCTTTCAAAAGCAGATAAGTATATTGTGTAGCAGTAATCCACAGAGAAGACAAGTTTCGTAACTCAACCTTGAGTTATATCTGTTTAAATACTATGGTGATTAATTATTGTTGATTAGACCACGTCCAATAATTTATTGTTGATTATTCGCAGTTAGTGTATGTTTATTAATTCATATTGAATTAGTGATTCTGATAACATACTTGTAGAATAACTATTGTTGGATATTCACATCTGTAGAAGCTATTATTGATTTCAAATAGTACAGTTAAATTATGTCTATCGTTTAATCTAATTAAAATATGTCTTAGCTAATTATTTTGGCTAGACGAATATTTATTAGAACTTGATAGGTTTGGGAAGAGAAGAGAATTCAATTATTATTAATAGATCAATGCCAGTTATTTCGGGGGTTAAATGCAAAGTCGACCACTGAACTGTTCTAATATTTAGGTATTGAGCCCATTTCTTCCGTTCAACGCAAACTAAGCCCCTTTCTATTCAAAAATTTGGACTTTGGACCCCCAGACGCCACATGTACATTGACCTGCTGACATGGCACACATGGCGCCTACGTGGCACATCTGACGCGACATTTTATATTTTAATTTGACACATGGCAGATGTGATGTGACTATTATTATTATTATTATTATTATTTCTCGTTCGTCTTTGTGTCACATCACATCTGCCATGTGTCAAATTAAAATATAAAATGTCACGTCAGATGCGCCACGTGTGCGACATCAGTAGGTCAACGCACATGTGGCGCCTAGGTGTTCAAAGTCCAAATTTTTGAATAGAAAGGGGCTCAGTTTGCGTTGACCCGAAGAAATGGGCTCAATACCCAAATATCAGAAAAGTTTAGTGGTCGACTTTGCATTTAACCCGTTGTTTCGGCTAAGATCAAAAAAGAAAACTTGATAGGTTTGAGAAGAGAACAGAAGAGAATAGAAGTGATTAGATATTGAAATAATTGTATTTCGTTGTTAAATCAAATTATGATTCAAAGACTGAGAAGAACAACCTTTTATATAAAGGGAACATATATATTTGGTCTTATATTCGGCTATTGCGCGTATTTTGAGTATTATGCATAATATAGGGTACAAGGAGTTGACCGCTCTAAGTACTTGTAGAGGGGTATAATTTAATCTTTATGGTTATCTGATACACCTGGGTATATCAAAATCCATTCTTTGATAGTTACTCGAGAAGAGAAGTTCAAGATCCAATGGATCGCTCAGCATAAATCTGGAAAACATTCCACTTCGTTATTGCGTAGAATTGATTCTTGATTATTCATTAGAATATCATAGAAAGTTTGAAAATGTTGCACTCTTTCATTATCAAATAATTGTGTGGCATAGATTGCGAGAAGACTTGTTATTAATTAGAGATTTGTTCAGCTATTTCAAAGTTCCCCGAACTTTGGTGTCATTCTATCAAAATAGATAGTCTGTTATTCTTAATTCTTATACATCTATTGTATGTCTTAACTTGTGGGGCAAATTTTTTTCTCACCCTTGATAAATAAAATATTTCAGCTAGGAACGAAGAGTCTAGCGGTTCAAAGAAGAACAAAGGCAAAAGCAAAGTACTGGATTAGTTGTGATGAACATTATTATTAATATATTGTAATTGTAAACCCTTTTTGTATATCTAAAAGGTATGTTTGTAATATAAAGGTTAGATAACCTAGGACGAATGTATTAACTATATCAGTTAATGTGATGTAAATTTCTATTTATAATTAAATGGGTAGTTAGATGTTATTTATATTGTGGACCATGAGCACCAAACTCGAGAGTTAGGTAACCCGAATTTGGGGGCGTCACACTAAGCATATGGATAGTCCTTGATTTGTTCTTGGATTACATATTACGAAGATAAGTTCTTAAACACATATGGTTGTGGAAAGTTCCTAAACACATAAAGTGTGGTAAGTTGATGGACTATACTAAGGTATATGAATGTTTAGAGTTAAAACGAGTTATTGTCAGTAGACTTAGCATTGAAAGTGCTAGAGAAGATTAAGTATTATCGCAAGTAATACAATGAAGGAAGATGGAGAAGAAGCATATTCCAAGTCATCCAGCTATGTCCGTTTTATTGAAATTGTGCTTTTATGTGCTTTTTATGTCCGAGGACGAAATTTTTATAAGGTGGGAAGTGTGACAACCTGGAAAATTGGATTGTCCAAAATTTAAGTTTAAAGAATTAGTTATTAATAAAATGAATTTTTATTAATAATATTATGTGCTATGTGTTTATTAATCGTTCTAAAACCTATGATGATTATAAGACGGGAGAATTCTGGCTACGAGATAGACTGAACGAGTAAGAATTTTCAAAACAAAAATATAATTTTTCCAGGAACAAAAATATTTCTGAGGAAAAAAATGAAATAGGCACTATTCACCTGACGAAATCATTAGGGTTAGGGTGGAATAACCTAAGCCTTTTCGAGAGTTCGGTATGACGAAATGACATTCCGTTGAAAGATTTGATGGTAATATATCGTGAAAAGTTAAGTAAGCCGATAAAAGTTTATCTCGAAAAACGTGTAGAAATTGGACAAAATAAAAATGACGAAAAGTACTGTTATGTACTTTTCATTCGTTTAACTATGTTAGGGGAAAACGTGAAGGAAAAAAATTATCATCAAAAAGTATTTTTTAGTTTTTTGGAGCTCTGAAGAATGCGTAAAAGTTAATCTGTAAAGGAAATATGAAATATTCAAAAATATTTGGATTCTGAGAATCGCAGTTTTTAATACTATCGGACAAATTCCGCAAGACGGAACCACGAAGCTTCCAAGAGAAGCTTCGTGAATAGTAAGGAGGTTTAGTAAAGAGGTGTGAATAGTAACTTTAGGGGCGAAATGACTATTTTTCCCCTAGCCTTAGTTTTCTATAAAAGGAGAGCCTTAGCTCATTTGTTGGTGATTTTGAAAATCACAAACACTTGAGAGAGAGAGAGAGAGAGAGAGAGAGTTCGGATGAAGAGGAAAAGCTAGCCCGAGTGCGAACTTTGTCCAACAGAAGAAGATTAAAGAAGAAAGGTATTGAAAACCTAACCTATAAGTTAATTGTGTTTAAGATTCATATGTTAAAAATATAGCTTAATGAGAATAGAAGTAAAGGATGTTAAGAATGATTTTATATGGTTGAAATCAGGAGGAAATGAAGAAATAAGAATTAGAAGTTTAGTTTATAAATATATTAAGGAAGTATGAATTTTTTAATGAATTTAAATGATCGAATGAATCATATGAATGATTAAGTGAAATAAGTAAGGAATGGTGTTTTATAACACCAAATTCCAAGAAAAGTGAAATCATAATCAAAGTATCGATTAAAAATGAAGAACAAACGAAGAACGCAAAAAACGTTGTTGATGGACAAATTTAAAACCATCGTATTTATAACTTGTTGTTGATGGACAAGTTTAAAACCATCGTGTATAAGTTAGTTGCTTATTGCATTGTTTGGAATGATAGAAACGTTCATGAAAAATGGATTGAATTTAGCTATAACGAAGTTATGGCGAAAATTTCATAAAAGACGAACGAGAAATAGAAAGTATTTAATGAACCCGAATGTGCAGGGTTTCATAAGAATTTAAGAGAACATAGAAAACGTGAACGTTAATAACATAAAACGAACGAAGGATGAAATTTAAGCCAGTTGAATGGCATGTTAACAGATGGCTTTGGAATGACCTCGTTCCGAGTTATAACGAAGAAGTTATGAGATTGTGAAGTAGCGTCTCAAACCAGTTCAAGACTTAGGAAAAAAAATTCAAGGTTTGATGCATGGCGCGCCGTTAACGCCGATTAAGCCTTGGGAGGCAAAGACCGCTTGACACCAACCCGGAAGTCCCTCTATCGCTTAGTCGCTACCGCAACGCGAAAGGAAAAGGAAGGCCGTGCCATGACGCAAAGACCGATGCATGGCAAGGCCTTGTGATGAGCTTTTAATTGCTCAACTTCTGGGGGAAGTGTAAGAAAAGATAATGAACATGTAGTTCACGTAATGTAACACTTAATCAAGTGATTTAAACCTTTAATGAAAGTTGAACAGAAAGATTGAACAGTATTAAAAGATAAAGAATATAAGCGCTAAATTACGTAACCGATATTCGGGGATCGTGGTCATGATAAAATGAACATGGGGGATTGCTATGATGGTGATTCCTTAGACGTTGAGTGACGAGGATGATGTATAACCTTTCGATGTTATGATGTTGTAATAAAAGATAAGTGTAAAGTGTATAAACGCTGTGAACGCAATGAAGTTACAATGTAAGATCAGTCTTACCATACAACAAACCGTATGGCATCGACATTAAGAAAGAATAATGACCGTGGGGTTCATGTAATGGATAACGAATGTGAGATTAAGAGACGAACAATGTGAGACTGAATACGTAAATGATCCTCGTAAATCGTATTTGTGTCAGACGAACGTTCTAAGTATAAAATGGTTGTATGACCTAGACGTTGACAAAGGTAGTAAGTAAGATATGAATTATCAAGAAAGTTATAACGAATGGTAACAAGATTAATGAAAGTCTGAATGTGAGTCGGATAGAGAATGTTAGAATGAATGTAAGCATTAAACACTTTAGCCAACGTAAGGGTTGAGTGTGCGTGAATATTAAAAGGGAAGAACCTACACGTCGTGTATGGTTTGACCGTAAGGTAATGAAGAATAATGATTAAACCTATGAACGGTGAAGAAACTGAATTAAAGACACTGACGTATAACGTTAAGAAGCCGAGTTAATAATTATAACTTGGATAACATTCCGAAACGAATGAACCGGGCTTTATAAGACATGAATAAGTTAATGTAAAATGCTTAACACTATAAATGTGTAGTATTAACATTGAATAATTATTCTAAATAAACAAAAGACTGTATGACTTAGATGATAAAGAATGAATCCTGAGGTATGGCATTTAGTTGTTAGTAAGAAATAAGGAATAAGAAATCGACTTAACAAATATTATAGCTTTAATAGTTCGAATAAGTTAAGTTAAGTTTAGGTGGTGGTACAATCGTAATCTTTAATGGTTGACATATGGGAGTTGGGCTAAACAATTCCTTTAGAGAGCGGAGGTATATACGAAACTGGCAACCGATCTAACTCACTGTTAAAGATAATGTAGATGAGACGGGAACTTGTTTGTTGGTTATTTGTGGGAAACCACTCAGAGTACCATATGGACTGCTAGTAGAGACGTTGTAACGCCCCCAAATTCAGGTACTTGAAACCCGAACCCGGTGCTTCACGATACCTATGAGCAAAATAATACTAATAATAATAACAATAATATAGATATCAAACTTAATTTACATATCAGAGTCTAATCCCAGGTACGTTACCTTTAAACATTTCTTACATGATAAAAAATAAATATCATTGTGTTAATAAACTCTAATTATTACATAGGATAGCGTAGAACTTATTCTGCAACCTTTCCTTTTCCTTTGTTCTTGGCAGAGCTTTCTGGTTGATCACACTTAGCTGAAAACATTTAAATTAAGTAAGAATGAGCATTTGATTGCCCAGCAAGTAATAGCAACAATAAACATTAGCTGAAAGGATTAAATGTTTTCTTCGAATGACACTTCTACAACGATCAATTGTTGTGAAGCAAGCTAAACCAATAATAACAACGTATCAAATCTATATCAAATTTTGAAACTACGTTTTGACTATAAATGGAGATCAGTCGATAGACTATGAACATTGTTTCCTATTTTCAAAAAGGTATACAGAAATTCATTTGCAGACCATCATAACTTACAAGCACGGGGGTGATCAGCCCGTTATGCCCTGTATTGATCAATACTACATGTAAGAACGATATTACCATTCATCTTATCCGCCTTTGGCGCACTAAAGTTTTCCCAATTCGGGATGTTTATACTTAGTCGGGAATCCGAACCAAAATAATTCGGTTGGATAACAATAGGGTTCTATCATGTTCAACACTATTTTTAAGTTTGTGTCTAGCCGAATCAAATAGCATAAACGGCTTTTAAGTCAACGTATATATATTGGAAACCAATAAGTATGTATCAACATGTGATTAAATACAATGAATATCCAAGTGAGGACACTTGTATAACCATATTTAGAAATTAACGAACAGAATAAATATCTGGATTATACAATAATATTGTGTTGATAACCAATGATTGGATAATTTAAGAACTGGTATGAATATAAAAGATTGGATACATAATCGATAACAATAAAGTTAATAATCTGGCACAATAATAATATAATTCTAGAATTTTCTTACTCATGTCCATTGCATAAAGTAAATGCAAAGGTAGGATACTTGCTTGAGCTGCTGCTTACAATAACGCAACTTAGTTTTATCTTTTATATCGAAACCTATCATTAATAAGATCATTCGTTCGATTAGAATAATATATCATATCACATATTACTGCTATTTGCAGTCATCACATAACCTAATCACGTTGTCACATATGTTTAGCAGTCATTGGATCACAGACAAACACTAATACAGTCAAATTATATAAGTCCATATTAAATTTTGAAACATTTCGGTGTACCGACGGCTTTATCAGGTAATTATCGAGTCTAAAACTCTAGTCTGTAATTTAATATTCATTTAGATAATTTAAATATTAGTCATATTATTTTCATAGCCCTATAATAATTTTTAAATAATTATTATAATTTATCATGATTTTTCAAACACTGAAATCATTTTTGAATGATTTAAATATTAAATAATTCTATTATCATTAATATTAAACTTTTAATGAACCCATTGCCAAAATATTAAAGTTATTTATAATAACTCAAAATATTTTTAAAACATTTTATTACCCTTAAATGATTTTTAAAACATTTAAACTCATTTTAAACAATTACTATTAATATTTAAATATTAATGTATTATTCGCCAAAAATATATAAAGTTATTTATTATTACTTAAAATATTTTTAAATCATTTATATCCTTTTAAATGATTTTAAATCAATTAAACCATTTTTATTCTATTTATTTAATATAATTATTAAATAACTCTAATATCAATTTATATTAAATTATTAATGAAATTTACCTTTAAATATTAAAAGTTATATTTTATAACTTAAAATATTTTTAAACTATTTATTTACATTTAAAATGATTTTTATAATATTAAAATCATTTTCAATTAATTTATTTAATATAATTGTTAAATAAAATTAATATGATTAATATTAAATAATTAATTAAATTTACCTTTAAATATTAAAAGTTATATTTTATAACTTAAAATATTTATAAATATATTTTAACATTTTAAATGATTTTTAATATAATAAAATAATTTTTAATTAATTTATTTAATGCATTTATTAAATAAATTAAATATTAATAATATCCAAATAAATATTAATATTTATGAAAAATATGTCAAATTATTTAAAGTTAATTTTTATATCTTAAAATAATTTTGAAAACTTTTTTGGAATTTTTAATAATTAATTTCTATTTTTAAATGTTTTTTCGAAAATAAATAATAAAAATTATTAAATCTGTCGCTATAGCCTTTAGCGACAGAAACCGTCGCCTATTGTGTTCTTGAGAAACCCAGAACTTCATAAGCCAGTTTCGAGGTAGCATGTTTGACCAAGTCCAATGATATGATCATGATGTTTTCTGGGCATGTTGTTGGTCAGATCTTGTAGTTCTAGTGTAAGACTACATGATCCGACAACAAAAATGGACAAACGACATAAAACTAACGAGATCTAAGCCTTCAAAGTGACTGTCAGAAATGTTCTTCGTTTTTGGGTTACCCAAAAATGAAGAACAATTCATGAGGCCTACTTTGGGCTTCCACAACTTGTTATTCATGTAACATTTGTGTGATATAATGAGTTCAGTGTGTATCCCTAAGACAACATATCTATTACATAAAAATAGTATAACATCAACAGATTAAGCAGATCTATACTGGTCAACCCATGTCAGACGACATGTTCAAGCGTTTTTTGGGTTACCCAAAAAAAAGCTTTCATGATCGTCCGGCTTGGTTTGACCGTCCACTACGATCCACCTGTTTGATTTCTAAGTGATCTTAAGGCAAAAAAATGTAGTATAAACAACATATTACAACTTAGATGCAAAGAAAAACACAAACAATCAACCCACTGTCAGAACCAAGCCTTCAAACTTCTTGTCAGGCCGATCTGGGCAAGTTCTGGGCTGCCCATAATTGCTTGGTCATGGTCGATCAATGAGGTTAGACCACCCATAACTTGCAATCTGATCATGCTTTGACTTTAACTCAAGTTCCAGAGTACAGATCTCATAGCGTAATACAAGTTCAAACATCTAAAACACCAAAAACATTAACATGTTGAGATCTATAAGGTCTAACATTCAGTTGTCAGACCACTTATGAAAGATGTGACGCCCCCAAAATAGGTATACATCACCCATCTTGAGTCGCCAGATACATGGTACAGAATTCAAATACAACTTAATAATACAAGGTATGGGTGTACAATACGACAAAAACATAAACTATGAGTTTGAATACAAATATTGTCTACTAGAGAGTATACAAACTCAAAAGGAGTCCTCATTACAATTATTATCACACTATTTCACAGAATAGTGAGAACTACTAATGCACCAACCAGGACCATCACTCTTTCCCCGACTAGTCCCGGCTCTACGTTCTCATTTCAAGAGAGCGGTGAAAGAAAAAGGTGAGCTCAACTAGCCAAGTAAAAATATTATGACTAAGATAATGCAGAATAATTTATCGTTAGCTTTCAACAGTGTTAAACTGATAAAATATAATAACTATCAAGTTTAACTGCAGCGGAACAAACAATCCATTAGAAGAGTCAAGTAGGGAATAAAATCTACTATATTCTATGATTTAAAAGGTTTTTCATCACTTATATCGCTGGGACTCAGCTTAATAAATAATCCACATCATCGAATCACCCCTGCACTACGGCCAAGGATATTCTTTAGTATCACGACCACAATTATCTAAGCACTACGGGCCAAGAATATTTGTGTATTCATTAATGGTCATGATCATGCCAACAACTATCCATCAATGCACTACGGGCCAGTGAGGACTTTTATCACATCATTTGTAACATTACGGTCATGATTACAAATAATAATCCTCAGTCATAATCATACCAAGTCCATCTATGCACTACAGGCTACAGATGACTTTCAACAAAATATAAACATGAGGATGATGACAATGATATAAGAATTCAATAAAACAAGTTCAAGAATTAATTTATCTAGGAACTGATATCGTTCAAATTGTCAACATGATACTGCTTTGTAGAGTAAAATTCAAGAATGCTTAGAAGAATATTTCCATGAAAAAGATACTGGATGAAGCGCAAATATCAAGGATATTCCACTAATTTAATGGAGTATAGAAGTCAAAACTTTAACCAACTGAGTATAATAAAGAATGGAATAACAAAAGAAATCACCATGCATGCGGTACTTGGCATGAGCGGAGTTATTCAAGCAGAATAATAATAACGAGAACTAGGTCGGCGAAATTGCATGCAAGCGGGATGTTCAACAGAATAATAAAGAATAGAATAATTATTACTTGACAAATTAGAAATAATTTTAGAATTATTAATTACTACAAATTATATTCTTATGGTAATTAATTTCTGTAAGCATAAATGTTTTTATTAATTATTTTCCATGAAAACATGATTGGATATTATTTAAATAATATTTGAAGAGACAACTAGAATTATGATAATAAATATTTTATTATATGAATCATTCGAGAATATTTAAGTTAATTATTTTAATTGGATTATTGATCTCGTATACGAAGGATAAGTGGATATGGAATCCAAACCCTAGATTTGGATTTTTATCCGAGAATGAGAATAATAATGTAATATTAATTATATTTTAAGTTTTGATCTTATAAATATATATCTTAGTATATCGTAGACTATTAATATTGGTCAAATGTGGTAAATTATGATCCTTATACCGTGTTGTTAAACCCTAATTATTAAACTCAGTTATGAGATAAGACTGAGTAGTAACTGTGTTATATGATTTTTACTGTGTATTAGAATGTTTGTAATTAGAAGAAACCCTAATTACAGTAAAATATACAGATAATTAGGAAACCCTAATTGTTAATATTAAGAAACCCTAATTTTCTATTAAAACCCCTAATTTTAATTTATTGTGTTTAATTAAAATGTTATTGTACAATTATTTTAAATTGTCAAACCCTAGGAATTATTTGGGTAATTGTAAGATTTACAATCTAGTGAATAAACCCTAGATTTAATTACCTTGTACAAGAATGCCCTTGAAACTTTAAGTAAAATTACCAAAATGCCCTTTTTGTCCCATTAGTGCATTATTGGTGAATTATTGTGCATTATTGCTACCAAATCTCCACAAAATCCGGCCATTCACCCTAGATTTAACCTATGAACTGTATCATTACCAGCCATGTTGATTGAATCCATTCATTATATAATTTAAGAGAGAAGAAATGCATTATTACATTAATTGTGCATCAAACACTTAGCCATATTCTCTCAAGACCCAACCTCCAAAATTTCTTTGCTAAGATAGTCTATAGTCAAGCCCCACAAACACAAATATCAAAACAGAAGCATAGAAATCAGAATCAAAGTTTGGAAAAGGTATAAAACCCTACTTGAATTTACATCCAATTTTTTGTGTTAGATGTTATGTTTAAGTGTTATAATATGTTTATTATAGTGTCTTATGATGATGCAGGTTGCTAGATGTTAGATCCATAACATTTAGAAGCTCGATTTGAAGATCTTCAAAATCTGGAAAATTTCATTTTTTGTTTCGACAACGAATGTCGAGGTCGTAGATCTCGACTGCTAAGTGTTTTTGATGTTTAAAGCTTTTTATGTGTAGTACATCATGTTTTCTTTAATCTACAAAAAGAATTAGAGTCAATTGATGTATAGATTGGTAGTTATTAACGGCCAAAGTCCGTTTCTTGGAATTAACCAAGGGCCATTTCAAGTTAACCCATAATGTCGTGAACAAGCGTCGACGATGTATTCCATCTAGATGCATCACATTATGTTGATTATTTGGTTTGGTTTATTGTGTCTAAGTTGTAGCTTGGTATTAGTACTACATGATTATGCCTTAAAATCTCCTTACGATTGAACTATTTGATCGTAGTGGTTGGTCAAAGTGGTGCGAAGTTCATAGTTTCGTTTTACGGAAATTCGAAAACTTCAAGAACATTGTTCGACAACCGTCAATTGAACATTATCTCGCTTTATTATTTGTTGTTATTGTTCTTTTATGTGATATATTTGTAGTCCTATATGTTATCTACGTACTGCAGCAATTATATCATAAAACAATTAAAAGGATAGCATGTAGTGAAGCCTCAAAATATGACCCTCGCCACTAATCGAGTTTCTGGGCAACCCAGAAACTCAAGATCATGTCTGACATCAACTTCTGTAGATTAGATCTTGCTATTATGTGATGATATGGCCATGAAATCTGTTTATAATTGTAGTACTACATGAGTACTATAATATTAGGTAAATTTATAGTCCAGAAACATCATTATTTGATCACAATTCTTGGTCAAAATGGGCCACTCGATAATCGACTTGATTTACGGGTTTTGATGAAGAACACCTATAGCGACGATTACGTCGCTATATAAAGCAAATTTAATGACAGTTTATTTATAAAATTAATTATTTTAATTAAATAATTACGAGAAAATTAGATTTAAATTATTAAAAATACATTATTAATTATTAAAAATTATTTTAATGTCCTAAAATTATATTTTAATTATTTTGAATATATTTCATAAATATTTAATATTTTTGGAATATTAAAATTATTTAATTTATTTAATTATAATATTAAATAAATTATTTAAAATTATTTTAATACATGAAAAATTATTTAAAATTATATTATGGTAATAGAAAATATTTTAAGTTATTTTCCATGACTTTTAATATTTTGTGATGAATTTTATTAATTAATTATTATTAATGATATTAAAGTTATTTAATGATTATATTAAATAATTTAGTTTAAATTTGATTTTATTATTTTAAAATCATTTTAAATGAAAATAAAGTATTTAAAAAATATTCTAAGTTATAAAATATAATTTTAAATATTTAAAGGATAATTTCATTAATAAATCAATATTAATGATAAAATGTAATATTAAGGATATTTTATTTATTTAATAATTACATTAAATAAATAGTTTAAAAATGGTTTTATTTACTTAAAAATCATTTTAAAAGGATATAAATAAATTAAAAATATTTTAAGTTATTATAAATAACTTTGATATTTTGGTAATGGTTTCATTAATAGTTTAATATTAATTGAATATTAATGATAATAGAATTGTTTGATATTTAAATCATTTAATTATGATTAGATATTCGAAAATTCAGCGATAAATTATTATAAATGTTTACTAAGTCATTTAAAATAATATATTGATACTTAAGGATGTTGAGATCTGAGAATAGAGTCTTAGACTTGATAATTACCCGATAAAGCTATCGATATACCAACAATTTTCAGAAATTAATATAGACTTAGATATTTTGAATGTGTTATTGTTTGTTTATGATGTAATGACTGTTAGATATGTGTGATAATGTGATTAGGTTTTGTGTTGACTGCAATAGGCGTTGATATGTGTGTTGTAATATTTTATTCTAATCAGTAAATGATCTTACTACTGATAGGTGATTATATAAAAGATAAAACTAAGTTGCATTCCGTAAGCAGCGTATCAGGCAAGTATCCTACCTTTGCATTTTCTTTATGCAATGGACATTAGTAAGAATGTTTTTAATTATATTATTCTGTCATGCATTATATCGTTCATTGATTATCAACATTTTATTTCGGATATATATTACATTCGTTAATTTTTATAAATGGTTATACAAGTGTCCCCACTTGGATAATCATAGTATTCATTCACATGTTGATACACCTTTGTCAATTACCCGTATCATATATATGTTGAATTATAGATTATTGTTGAACAAGATAAAACCTTTTGTATCCAATCAAATTTCTTTGGTTTGGACTCAAGACTAAGTATGAACATCCCGAATATGAGAAAACTTTTATGCGCTTCAAAGCGAATGAGTGAACGATAACATCATTCTTGTAATGTAGTGTTGATCAATCTGAGGGCTGTGAAGTGATCACCCCGTGTCCGTAAGTTATGAATTAGATGCGGATGATGTTCTGCTAAACCATTTCAAAAATGAAAACAATGTTCATAGTATGTCACTTAAACCCCATTTATAGCCAGTACTTAGTTTCAAAAATTTGAAAGAGGGTTGTTATGTTATTATTATTGGTTCAGATTACTTCACAACTTTTAATTCGTTGTAGAAGAGTTATATAAAAAAAATACTTAAATTCTTTCAGCTTATATACATATAATTGTTATTACTTGCTGGGCACTCTAATGCTCATCCTTGCTTAATTTAAATGTTTCAAGTTAAGTTTGAAGAACCAAAAAGCTCAAGCAGAAACAAAGGAAAAAGAAAACCTAATCGAATAAGATTTGTGGTAGTTGTTGTAATAGTTTTATATTATTAAGACAATGATATATATATATATATATATATATATATATAATATCATGTATTGTAAGGAATGTACTTTAAGGTCTCATACCTGGGGAGATAAACTTTGATGCATATGTAAATTAAGTTTGAAATTTATATTATTGTTATTATTAGTATTAGTCAGCTTATAGAATGGTATCGTGAAGCACCGAGTTCGGGTTTCAAGTACCCTTATTTGGGGGCGTCACAATTATCCATGCACTACGGGCCAAGAATATTTGTGTATTCATTAATGGTCATGATCATGCTATAAAACAATTCATCTTTGCACCCTTGCCTAAAGAGAATCCATAGCCATAATCATACCAAAAACTGTCCATCAATGCACTACGGGCCAATGAGGACTTTTTCCACATCATTTGTAACATTACGGTCATGATTATACCGAATAATCCCTGGTCATAATCATACCAAGTCCATCTATGCACTCTGACATGAGATGACTTTCAACATAATATAAACATGAGGATGATGACAATGATATAAAAATTCAATAAAACAAGTTCAAGAATTAATTTATCCAGGAACTAATAACTTTCAAATTGTCAACATGATACTGTTTTGTAGAGTAAAATTCAAGAATGCTCAGAAGAATATTTCCATGAAAAGTACTGGATGAAACAAAAATATCAAGGATATTCCACTAATTTCATGGAGTATAGAAGTCAAAACTTTAACCAACTGAGTATAATAAAGAATGGAATAACAAAAGAAATCACCATGCATGCGGTACTTTGCATAGACAGGTTATTCCAACAAAATAATAATAACGGAACTAGGTCAGGCGAAATTTGCACTGACAGGATGTTCCAACAGAATAATAAAGAATAGAATAACAACAAAAATCACCATGCATGCGATAGACTACACAGACAGGTTATTCCCAACAGAATAATAAATAATGGAACCAAGTCAGCGTAAGCCTTTCGAACGAGGATATTAAAACGAATAATAAATAATGGAACCAGTCCCACAGAACGCACGTACGAGAATATTCCGATAGAATAATAAATAATGGAACCTGTGCAGGCGTAAGCGCACGCACGAGGATATTAAAGCGAGAATAATAAAGAACGGAATATTCAAAGAATTTCACCATGTATGCGGTACTTCGCATAAACAGGTTATTCCAACAAAATAATAAGAATGGAATAATAGAAGAATTTCACCAAGTATAGGGTATCCTGCGTATATAGGTTATTCCAACAGAATAATAAAGAATGGAATAACAGAAGTTCTCTTCATGAATAAGAAAGAAAGAATACCCCTTACGAGTACAACAAATAATATCCCCATTTAGTACAACAAATAATATCCCTACCTTAGAAAGAAGAGTACTGGATATAGAAGTAGTGAAGTAGCAGAACACTTTTCTTCTTTTTCTCTATAGTTTCTCTCTCTAGAGTTTCAGTGAATTCGTAAGAAATAATGAATGAATGAGCTTCTATTTATAGAAAAATGGACTGCATAGTAACTAACTCATGAATGGTCCAGATTGATTTACTTTAATCTGACGGTCCATATTTAAACCAAAATCTTTAAAAAATATATATAATATATTCTATTTATAATCTAATAAAAGCGAATAACTTTATAAAAGATTTTACTATGCAAACACTATGCAAGCACTATGCAAAACACTATGCATAATAAAATATAATATATTCTAATTATTGTTTAATAAAGCAGATAACTTTATAAAAGTATTACTTTTATATATATAAAGATTTTACTATGTAAAAACACTATGCGAGACACTATGCAAACACTATACATAATAAAATTTAATATATTCTAATTATTGTCTAATAAAACAAATAAATTTATAAAAGTACTTTGTTTTATATAAAAAGGTTTTACTATGCAAAATACTATGCAGACACTATGCAACACTATGCATAATAGAATATAATATATTCTATTTATAGAATAACTTTATAAAAGTTTTCTGTATTATTACATTAATAATACAAACAAAACTGAGTGACTTATCACGTAAGCATCAATAATTAATACCGTGTGCTACTATGCAACCACGCGTATTACTGTACTTTTACTACCGAGTAGTTCAACAGTATTAACGGTAAAACTTTCGCCGTTATTTTCATAAAATATTTTTGTCGTTTTCTCAATCCGACAATAATTTCGTTGCGGAGTCCACCAATGATTGTGCCATTGCACGAATATTCCCTGATAAAACAAATATTCTCCGACCAATCTAATATTATATGAAAACTTGCGTACTTTGCAAAATTTATAAATACTACCTGTAACGCCCCCAAAATTAGGTATACATCACCCATCTTGAGTCGCCAGATACATGGTACAGAATTCAAATACAACTTAATAATACAACTGTCGTGTACAATACGACAAAACATAAAATGTGAGTTTGAATACAAATATTGTCTACTAGAGATTATACAAACTCAAAAGGAGTCCTCAGTATAATTATTATCACACTATTTCACAGAATAGTGAGGACTACTAATGCACCATCTAGGACCATCACTCTGTTCCCCGACTAGTCCCAATTCGTTCTCATTTCACAGAGCAAGCAAGTGAAAGAAAGGGTGAGCTCAACTAGCCCAGTAAGAAATATTATGACTAAGATAATGCAGAATAATTTATCGTTAGCCTTCAACAATGTTAAACTAATAAAATATAATAAATACCAAGTTTAACTGCAGCGGAACAAGCAATCCATTAAAGGAGTCAAGTAGAGAATGAAATCTACTATCTTTTATGATTTAAAAGGTTTTTCATCACTTTTATCACTAGGACTCAGCTTAATAAATAATCCACATCATCGAATCACCCTTGCACTACGGCCAAGGATATTCTTTAGTATCACGACCATAATTATCCATGCACTACGGGCCAAGAATATTTGTGTATTCATTAATGGTCATGATTATGCCAACAACTGTCCATCAATGCACTACGGGCCAATGAGAACTTTTATCACATCATTTGTAACATTACGGTCATGATTACACCGAATAATCCCTGGTCATAATCATACCAAGTCCATCTATGCACTACAAGCCACAAATGACTTTCAACAAAATATAAACATGAAGATGATGACAATGATATAAGAATTCAATGCAACAAGTTCAAGAATTAATTTATCTAGGAACTGATAACGTCCAAATTGTCAACATGATACTGCTTTGTAGAGTAAAACTCAAGAATGTTCAGAAGAATATTTCCATGAAAAGATACTGGATGAAGCGCAAATATCAAAGATATTCCACTAATTTCATGGGTATAGAAGTCAAAGTTTTAACCAACTGAGTATAATAAAGAATGGAATAGCAAAAGAAATCATCATGCATGCGATAGGCGCTTACAAGTGAGTTATTCCAATGTAATAATAAATAACGGAACCAGGTCCGGCGTAAAACTCACAGACAGGATATTCCAATAGAATAATAAAGGATGGAACCAGGTCCGTCATAAACGCATAGACATGATATTCCGACAGAATAATAAATAATGGAACCAGGTCCGGCCAGAACGTTAGACGCATGTGATATTAAAGCGAATAATAAAGAACGGAATATTAGAAGAATGTCACCATGTATAGGGTAGCCCGCGTATACAGGTTATTCCAACAAAATAATAAATAATGGAATAACATAAGTTCTCTTCATTAAGACGAAAGAAAGAATAACTTCCCTTACGAGTACAACAAATAATATCCCTTACGAGTACAACAAATAATATCTATTATGAGTACAACAAATAATATCCCTTACCGTAAAAGAAACTGAATATAAGAGTAGGGAAGTAGCAGAATACTTTTCTATAGGTTCTCTTATAATTCTCTCTCTAGAGTTTCAGTGAATTCGTAAGAAATAATGAGGGAATGAGCTTCTATTTAAAGGAAAATGGAATGAATAGTAACTAATTCATGAACGATCCAGATTGATTTACTATTAAACAGATGATCCAGATTGGTTTACTATTAAAACTTAAAACAACGGTCCATACTGTTTTACTATTAAAACTTTAAACCAGCGATCCATATTGATTTACTATTATAACTCCACCAGCGGTCCATATTGACTTACTATTATAACTTCAACCAACGGTCTGAAAAATTAGCACATCTCCTCATGGAATAATATTGTACCCAAATACCCGAATGCACAATACTAGAGTGAATAGTAACTGGATGAATAGTAACTCGTGAATAGTAACTCGTGAATAGTAACTCCGACATAAAAAGTGTCGCGAATACCCAATTGAACAATATATCCTCCAGACATCAATTATACTAACACAAATAAGTCCAACAAAATGGAACTATAAAATTCATCTTTAATCGACACGAACTTATTCATCATTAATATTATAATTCACAATATTTAACAAATAGGTTGTTCCCAGGAAAGAGGGGACTTTCCGATAAGGTTTTCTCCTTATTGGCGCGCAATTAGGTGACCAAACCTCTCCTTGACAGAACTTCTAGACATTGTCAATATTGCAAATAATAATATGAATAACATTGCCATCTCAATTATTGATTTAATAATATATCATATAATGCAGATGATACTGTAACAATAATTGAATCAATAATATGAGAAATATGATGCAGCAATTACTGTAGCAATAATTGAGTATAACTGAGTGACTTCTCACGTAAGCATCAATAATCAATATCACGTGTGCTACTCTTGTGCAACTACGCCAGACATCGTATTTTTTACTAAGGGTAGTTCAGCGCTTTTTAACGGTAACACCTCCGCCGTTATTTTCATAAAAAAGTATTTTTGTCGTTTTCTCAATCAGGACAATAATTCCGTTATGAGGTCCACCAATGATTGTCTTGGTTATGCGAATATTCCTTGTTAAAATGAATATTCCCCGACCAATCAAATATTATATAACACCTTGCGTACTTTGTAAAATTTATAAATATTACCCACAACTATAACATTATATCAAATCAATATCATTATATTCAAAAATATGATTCGAGGAAATTATTCTTTATTCATAAAAGTTGGGGTCTTACAACCTCCCCTTCTTATGAAATTTCGTCCTTGAAATTAGGGTACGTACCTGGTATGTCGAAGAGATGAGGATAAGTTGACTTCATCTCAGATTCTAACTCCCAAGTCATTTCCTCCACATCGTGGTTTCTCCACAAAACTTTGACTTGAGGTATAACCTTGGAGTGTAGAACATGATCCTTCTTATCCAAGATTTTAACAAGTAACTCTTCATACGTTAAATCTTCCTCTATCTCGTCTGGTTCTAACTCAATAATGTGGTTCGGGTCTTTCACGTATTTACGTAACATAGATATGTGAAAAACATTATGAACACGAGACATACTTGGCGGTAAAGAAAGCGAGTCTATAGAGCCACAGTTCCCACTCTCGCCAAGAAGAATTAAAAATGGGCCAATGAATTGAGGATTGAGCTTTTCTCTCTTTCCAAATCTTGTAACTCCTTTCCATGGAGCAACAAGTAACAACACATGATCTCCAATATTGAATTCTACGTCCTTTCGATGAAGATCAGCATAACTCTTTTGTCGATCTTGTGAAGTTTTTATATGTTGTCGTATCGTTTGAATCTTTTCTGTAGTCATACGTACCAACTCCGGTCCCAACAACGTTGCTTCAGCCACCTCATCCCAAAGATATCTTTGAAACGACACTTTCTCCCATACTGGCGCTCAAATGGAGCCATGCCAAAACTTGCTTGATAACTGTTGTTGTAGGAAAACTCCACCAATGGTAAAAACTTGTCCCAACTTCCCTTGAAATCAAGGACACAGTCTTAATAGATCTTCAAGAGTTTGAATAGTCCTCTTCGACTGTCCAATCCGTCTGAGGATGATATGCCGAGCTAAATCGTAAATCCATGCCCATAGCTTTCTGCAAACTAACCCAAAATCGTGAAGTGAATCTTGGGTCTCGATCAGAAACTATGGATACTGGCATACCATGCAGTATTACAATCTTATTTACGTACATACAAGCAAGACGTTCAAGTGTATAAGTTTCTCGTATAGGTAAGAAGTGAGCAGACTTGATCAATCTATCAATAATGACCCAAATTGCATCTATGCCTTGAGAAACCTTGGGAAGACCAGTAACAAAATCCATGGTAATGTGCTCCCACTTCCATTCTGGAATTGTAAGTGGTTGCAATGGACCTTTTGGTACTTGATGCTCTGCCTTGACTCATTGACAAGTTAAACACCTTGAGATAAACTCCGCTATCTCTCTCTTCATATTACTCCACCAAAATGTATGTCGAAGAGCGTGATACATTTTGGTACTCCCAAGATGGATTGCAAACGGTGTGTTGTGTGTCTTCATCATGATTTTATACTTTAAATCAAGGTCGTTAGGAACACAAAGTCTGGAGTTGACTCGAAGTATTCCTTCTTCATCGATTCTTGCTTCCGGCATAGCACCTTCTTGCACTTTCTTCCTCATACGCATCAGCTCCGGGTCTGTAGCTTGAGTAGCTTTAACTTTATCAATTAAAGTCGGTTCTACTCGTATATTCTCCATCATCACATGGGTCCCTCGAGTTTTTAACTCTATCTCCATCCTTTGTAAGTCACACAAAATGGGCCTTTGCGATGATAATATCGTACTCGTACTTGCATATGATCTTCTACTCAATGTATCAGCTACCACGTTCACTTTTCCAGGATGGTATTGGATGGTATGATCATAATCTTTCAATAGTTCAAGCCAACGTCGTTGTTGCATGTTGAGTTCCTTTTGAGTGAAGAAATATTTGTGGCTTTTATGATCCGTAAAGATCTCCACTTTCTCCCCGTACAAGTAATGCCTCCAAATTTTAAGTGCGAAGACAACAACTGCTAACTCTAGATCATGAGTAGGATAATTCCTCTCATATTCTTTGAGTTGTCTTGAGGCATAGGCTATGACTTTCCCATGTTGCATGAGAACACATCCCAACCCTTTGCCCGAAGCGTCACTGTAGATGAGTCTCCTCTTGAGTTCTTGAAAACTCTTCTCACATTCTTCGCTCCAACCGAACTTTGTATCTTTCTGAGTCAGTTGAGTTAATGGAGTAGCGATTCGAGAAAATCCTTCCACGAATCTCCGATAATAATCAGCTAAACCGAGAAAGCTACGTACTTCGGTAACTGATTTAGGTTGCTCCCAGCTTTGAATAGCTTCAATCTTTGCCGGGTCAACAGATATTCCACGACTTGATACTACGTGCCCAAGGAATGCTATTTCCTCAACCAGAACTCGCATTTCTTCAACTTAGCATAAATCTTGTATTCATGAAGCTTTTGGAGTGTCAGCCTCAAGTGTTGCTCATGATCTTCACGGCTTTTGGAATAAATAAGGATGTCATCAATAAAGACGACCACAAAGTGATCCAAATATTCCTTGAATACTCGGTTCATCATATCCATGAAGGCAGCAGGAGCATTAGTCAATCCGAAGGACATGACTAGGAATTCATAATGCCCGTACCGAGTTCTGAAAGCTGTCTTTGGAATGTCATCGGTTCTAATCTTCAATTAGTGTTATCCGGAACGAAGATCAATCTTTGAAAAGAATTTGGCTCCTTGCAACTGGTCAAACAGGTCATCAATACGTGGCAATGGGTACCTATTTTTGATGGTGACATGATTCAACTCCCGATAATCAATACAAAGTCGCATACTCCCATCTTTCTTCTTTATGAATAGAACAGGAGCACCCCAAGGAGACGTACTAGGACGAATGAAACCAATGTCTAACAATTCCTGCAATTGGGTCTTTAACTCCTGAAGTTCAATAGTAGCCATTCGATATGGGGCTTTGGAAATGGGTTTTGTACCAGGTTCAAGGTTGATACAAAATTCAATTTCACGCTCTGGGGGTAGGCCAGGAAGTTCTTCAGGGAATACGTCAGGAAATTTATTAACAATAGAAATTTCGTTCAAAACTGACGTATTTTTGTTTAAATCTGTGACATAAGCTAAGAAAGCTTGACTCCCGTTTTTTAATAAACGAATAGCTTTATGGCTTGAAATGACCATGATTGATTTTTATGGTTTGGTCGCTTGAATTCACATAATAGGTTGATTAGGAATATGAAAACTAACAACCTTACGAAAACAATCAATTTTTGCATAATGAGTAGTTAACCAATCAATTCCTAGAATTATGTCAAACGCAAGTATTTTTAAAGAAATAAGATTGACAGGTAATGTGCGGTTATCGATTTGAACGCACAAGACTTATAACCGAGTGGATGTAATGAAGGTTTCTCTAACGGAGTTTCCACAGATAAGTCAAAGTCTAATTTCTCCGGAGTCAAATTTAATCGTTGAGCGCAAGTAGGAGAAATAAAAGAATGGGTAGAACCGGTATCAAATAAAGTATAGACTTCGCTAAAGTTTATGATAAGCTTACTCGTGATAACCTCATTCGGGTTCCTTGCTTTCTAGGAGGTCAAAACCAACGCTCTCCCTTGCACTAGCGACTTTGACTTTTCTGGGACGGCCTTTGGTGCCTCCATCCTAGCTGAACTTGTCTTCGGTGAACGACAAAATCGGGCTAAGTGACCTTCTCTTCCACAATTATAACATGTTTTGGATGGCATCGCGCAGTTTGGACTGATGTGTCCCTCCCCTCCGCATTTCAAGCATATGATAGGTGGTCGTTCTCCTTCCTTAACAACGGGTGCTGGTGCTGACGTCCTTCCATCATTGTTGAATCTCCTCTTCTTGAAATGTTCATGCTTATTGGTTTGGCCTTGATTACCACCGAAGTGGTAACCATTTTTGGCCTGTTGATTCCCTCCACGCTTGTTGTCTCCGCTTCGATGACTGCTCTCCTTTGTTTGCGTTGACTCATTATCGCGCTCCACTAACTGAGCCCTATTTACAACATCTGAATACAAACACAGTTTATGAGAAATAAGATGTTGACGTATCTCAGGTTTCAAACCTCGCAAAAACATTCGCGTAATTCGCTCCTTATTATCCATCAAATGGGATGCAAATCGGGACAACTCTCCAAATTTGGCTTCATACTGTGACACGGTCATATTATTTTGCTCCAATTTGATGAATTCTACTTCTTTTATATGACGAATACTTTCGGGAAAGTCCTTGTCGTTTAATAGTTCTTGGAACTTTTCCCAAGACATCTTTAGTGCGGTAGGTTGAGTACGTTTTACCGATTCCCACCAGTAATCTGCCCCTCCTCGCAACATAAAGGTGGCAAAGGGAACCTTTTGCTCATCGAGGCATCCCAAGACATCAAATATCTTGTTGATCTGCTTTATCCATGCTTCCGCCTTTAGTGGTTTTGGCTCTCTAATAAACTCTGGTGGTCCCAGCTCCTTTAACTGTTTAGCGGTGACCGTCCGAGAGTTTCTAGTATTCCCACCTACATTATGGACAGGAGACGCTTTCGCCTGCAGTTGCATGAATTGCATAAAGCCTCTGAACACTCCATCATTCATCATTTGGTCAGTGTTGTTGTTTGCATGAGGATTGTCGCCTTCCTGATGCACATTATCCTGATTATGTGGTGAGTCAACGGTCGCATGTGCTCCATTGTTATTCTCAACATTCTGGGATGTCATTTTCAGATACTTCCACAAAACAAAAGGTTAATTGACATGTAACATATTATCCCTATATTCTGACCGACCAATTAAATACCAAAAAAAACTTAGGTAGGTCATACAAGCGAAGGAATTCCCCGTCTCTCCCCACCTAGTTCTATTCTCACATCTTAGCCAGGGATCATATCCCTAAGCTTTGATACCAACTGTGATGCCCCCAAAATTAGGTATACATCACCAATCTTGAGTCGCCAGATACATGGTACAGAATTCAAATACAACTTAATAATACAATTGTCGTGTACAATACGACAAAACATAAATTGTGAGTTTGAATACAAATATTGTATACTAGAGATTATACAAACTCAAAAGGAGTCCTCATTACAATTATTATCACACTATTTCACAGAATAGTGAGGACTACTAATGCACCATCTAGGACCATCACTCTGTTCCCCCGACTAGTCCCGCCTACGTTCTCATATCACCAAATGAGAGCAATGAAAGAAAAAGGGTGAGCTCAACTAGCCCAGTAAGAAATATTATGACTAAGATAATGCAGAATAATTTATCGTTAGCCTTCAACAATGTTAAAATATAATAAATATCAAGTTTAACTGCAGCGAAACAAGCAATCCATTAAAAGAGTCAAGTAGATAATGAAATCTACTATCTTTTATGATTTAAAAGGTTTTTCATCACTTTTATCGTTGGGACTCAGCTTAATAAATAATCCACATCATCGAATCACCCCTGCACTATGGCCAAGGATATTCTTTAGTATCACGACCACAATTATCCATGCACTACGGGCCAAGAATATTCTTGTATTCATTAATGGTCATGATCATGCCAACAACTGTCCATCAATGCACTACGGGCCAATGAAGACTTTTATCACATCATTTGTAACATTACGGTCATGATTCAAATAATCCCTGGTCATAATCATACCAAGTCCATCTATTTACTACAAGCCACAGATGACTTTCAACAAAATATAAACATGAGGATGATGACAATGAAATAAGAATTCAATAAAACAAGTTCAAGAATTAATTTATCTAGGAACTGATAACGTCCAAATCGTCAACATGATACTACTTTGTAGAGTAAAATTCAATAATGCTCAGAAGAATATTTCCATGAAAAGATACTGGATGAAGTGCAAATATCAAAGATATTCCAATAATTTCATGGGTATAGAAGTCAAAGTTTTAACCAACTGAGTATAATAAAGAATGGAATAACAAAAGAAATCACCATGCATGCGATAGCCCTTGCAGCGGAGTTATTCCTCTGAGAATAATAAATAACGGAACCCGTCCGGCGTAAAAGCATGCAGACAAGATATTCAATGAGAATAATAGAGGATGGAACGGTCCGGCGAAACGCACGCAGATGGGATATTAAGCGGAATAATAAATAATGGAACCAGGTCAAGCACAAACACACGATGCAGGATATTATTCCGGAGAATAATAAAGAACGGAATATTAGAAGAATGTCACCATGTATAGGGTAGCCCGCGTATATAGGTTATTCCAATAGAATAATAAATAATGGAATAACGTAAGTTCTCCTCATTAAGACGAAAGAAAGAATAACCCCCTTTACGAGTACAACAAATAATATCCCTTACGAGTACAACAAATAATATCCCTTACCGTAAAAGAAACTGAATATAAGAGTAGGGAAGTAGCAGAATACTTTTCTATAGGTTCTTTTATAATTCTCTCTCTAGAGTTTCAGTGAATTCGAAAGAAATAATGAAGGAATGAGCTTCTATTTATAGGAAAATGGAATGAATAGTAACTAATTCATGAACGGTCCAGATTGATTTACTATTAAGCAGACGATCCAGTTGGTTTACTATTAAAACTTAAAATAACGGTCCATACTGTTTTACTATTAAAACTTTAAACCAGCGATCCATATTGATTTACTATTATAACTCCACCAGCGGTCCATATTGACTTACTATTATATCTTCAACCAACGGTCTGAAAAATTAGCACATCTCCTCATGGAATAATATTGTACCCAAATACCCGAATGCACAATACTAGAGTGAATAGTAACCGGGTGAATAGTAACTCATGAATAGTAACTCGTGAATAGTAACTCGTTAATAGTTACTCCGACACAAAAAGTGTCCTGAATACCCAATTGAACAATATATCCTCCAGACATCAATTATACTAACACAAATAAGTCCAATACAATGGAACTATAAAATTCATCTTTAATCGACACGAACGTATTCATCATTAATATTATAATTCACAATATTTAACAACCAGGTCGTTCCCAGGAAAGAGGGGGCTTTCCGATAAGGATTTCTCTTTATTGGCGCACAATTAGGTGACCAAACCTCTCCTTGACAGAACTTCTAGACATTGTCAATATTGCAAATAATAATATGAATAACTTTGTCGTCTCAATTATTGATTTAATAATATATCATATAATGCAGATGTTACTGTAACAATAATTGAATCAATAATATGAGAAATATGATGCAGCAATTACTGTAGCAATAATTGAGTATAACTAAGTGACTTCTCACGTAAACATCAATAATCAATACCGTGTGCTACTGTGCAACTACGCGTATTACTGTACTTTTACTACCGGGTAGTTCAAAAGTTTTAACGGTAACACCTCCGCCGTTATTTTCTTAATTCCATTGTGGGGTCCACCAATGATTGTGCCGTTGTACGAATATTCCCTGTTAAAATGAATATTCCTCGACCAATCGAATATTATATACCAACTTGCGTACTTTGCAAAATTTATAAATATTACCCACAACTATAATATAATATCAAATCAATACCATTATATTCAAAAATATAATTCGAGAAAATTATTCTTTATTCATAAAAGTTGGGGTCTTTCACTACCCACAACTATAACATTATATCAAATCCACACCATAATATTTAAAAAATTATTTTGAGAAAATTAAATATTTATTCATAAAAATCTGGGGTCTCACAAAAGATTTCCAGTATTGAAAAACACTAGATCTGAGCCTATAGATGTTATGGATCTAACATCGATCTATCAACCCAGATCACTTATATAGACTACAAACAACATGTTTTAACACTCAAACATAACATTTAACAAAGGATCAAGGATCAGATTTTTGGTTTAGGTTTTATACCTCACTTTGATTAAGGCTTGATTCTGGCTTCTGATTTGCTATAGGTGAGAGTGGGGCTTTGTTTTGGGACTGAGACACCTTAGGATTTCGTGGGTTTTAGAGAGAGAATGTCTAGGTTGAGTATAAGTGTACAAATGAAGCAATTTATCATGAGCTTTTGTAACGAATGATTTATTTGAATTGTGATTCTGAGGACAGAATCCTTGTAAGGAGGGAATGATGTAACATTCCATAATTTTAAAGTATAATATTAAATATTTATTGATTTATATAAGTATTTAATGGATATGTTTATTGTTGAATAAATAATTGTTCAATTTGAGTTGATGTGGTTTAGTTAATTATTTGTTGAATAAATAATTAAGGAGCTAAGAAAATTAATTATTATGAGATTATATACCAATTTAATTTAATAAGTAAGCTAGAGAGCTTATAGTGATTTAAATAAATTATAATATTTTAAATGGGAAATTGTAATTTAAAATATTAGTTGGTTTAATGAAATTATAATTATAAAAGAAATTATAGTTATGTGATATTAAATTATGTGCTAAAGTAATTTAATAGATTAATTTTTAATTGATTAATTAATTAAATAAAAGTGTGACTAATAACCTTGCTATAAAAGAGTTATTAAAATAAATTAAAGGACTTTAATTTAGTTTTTGCCAAACATGTCTTATTGCATAATAAGTCTTTAATCTAATGATGTTTTAGCAAACAAGGTATAAGGATTAATTCATTTGTTTTAGTTAGACTTACCAAACAAGGTGTAAGGATTAAAGAGTTATTTTATTAGCTTAACCAAACAAGCCTTATGGCTTTTGATTTTCAAAATTTTATAACTGATGTCAGTTAAAATCCTATACTTAATATCTATATTATTATTATTATACGTTATATGATAATACGTAAACTAGAGTTGGGAGAAGAGAGAAGAAGAAGAACATAGAGAAAAATTGAGAAAACTCTAGAGAGAAAGTGAGTGATTCTAACAGGTTTTTGAGAAAGGAATTGGAGAGAAGAAGCTTGAGAATAACCATCATCTTCTTAATCAAAGGTAGGAGCTTAATCTTTTCTTTAAAAAGTTAGTTTTCTTCTTCTTCCAAAAGTTCTCTGTGAAATTTTATAAAAGATAAATTGATGGTGTTTATGGTTATATGATAAATTATTGATTATAAAATGATTACATGAGTTTATATATATGATTATAGAGAAACTAGTTCATGTATGTATGTGTTTTGTAAAGAAAATCATATTACAGTGTTTACATGAAAATATATATGAATATGACTTAATTTAAAATAGAAATTAAGGTTTAATTAGTTGTTAAATTGATAAATTGATTATGGAAATTAATAGAGTATGTATAATCATAACTATGATGTTTTGAAATTTCTGTTTTGATTGAAAAACAAAATCACAGTGTTGATTTTTATTAAAAATGTCAACAATGGAGTTTTTGCCAAAAACATTGAAATTGGGTGTTGTAAATTTGATGTTTATGTTATTTTATGAGTAGAAACATGTTAGAAGTCTTCACAATATGTTTATATGAAGTCTATATGTGTATTACATGTTAATCAGTCTATTAGATTCGAGCTTTTAGGCCAATTTGGCTTTTGTTCATGTTGTTGCCGAGCTTGGTCGCCGAGTTCTGGACTCTGGCGCCGCAGCGCGGCCCAGCAGTACAAATCTCGCGCCATAGCGTCGCAGCGCCAACCAATGGCCTGTGACTGAGCCATAGAATGTTAACTTACGCGCCATCGCGAACCACGATGTAAAGCGTAAGCAGCCATGAAGTTAGCGAGAATGTTACAGCAGTTTTGTTTAAGTGTGCAAAGCTTGAAAATAAAGGTTATGTGTTAATAATATGAATGCTAAATGATGATTTCAGTAGTATTAAACTATGAATGAGCATGTATCAAGTGTTAACTAATATTAACATAGTTTGATTATGTGAATGGGTAATTCAACCTACATGATGTATGTATTGTTTATATAGATATACAATGTTGGTAATGACTAACTATGTCAACATGGCATATGTGTAGGGTATTGATTCAAGTTGTAAGGTTTAGCTTGTGCTAAAGGCAAGTTTTCTAACTCTATTTTTATAATTGAGCAAGTTCTCTAACTCAAAACTTCATTGTGCGAGTTTAATTTCATTTGGTACATTATTGTTTTCAAATTCAATTACAATTGTTGTAAGTTGCTACCTCTACACTTTCATAGAGCTAGATTGCCTATTATTGAGTAAGTCATTGTATCTAGTTGCTCATGATGATACAAGTATCCCAAATCTTATAGTTTAATCTTGAGCAAGTTTTCTAATCTATTATCTTGTTAATTCAATTACTGTTTTCAATTCGATTACAATATAATGATGTAAGTTATTTGGAGCAAGTTATTCTTGTATTTAACTTGTGGTTTAGAATGCACAACTATATATGCTATGCATGATTATTATTCAATTCTAATTAACCTTGGCTTAGTGTTGTTCAAGTAAGGTATGTTATAGTTATTCAAATTGTATGCTATTAGATTATTCCTAATGCATGACTTTAGTTTACTATGATTGATTCAATCACAATTATTTTATAGTATAGTGTTATTGGTCTTATTCAACTACTCCTTAGTTGATGTTCGTTGAATTCCAAATTACCTTAAAAGCTTATCCAAACCAAACTTACTTTGGTGCAGACTTGTATTCTAAATACTGAGATGAACAACTCTTTTAATAGAGGTTTACACTTAGCGTTGAAATGGTTGTGCACAATACATTGTATGAAGGGTTGATCCCCCTAAGTACGTGGAGTCCTTATAGTCTTATGACTGTTAAAGTTAAAGTTGTAAGATTACTTATAACTGTGGACATGATTCGTGGTCATTAGACCCTCTGTGAATGTTATAATTTTTAGAAAGTTAACAGAATATATTATTCAGTTCTATTGAGCCTAATATTGGCAATTGATGTAAAAGTTTAAAGATTTACTTATTGTTATTTCAAGTGGGCCTTGTTTGCTCACTCTTGCCTGTAAAATTTCTTACAGCTAAAGTTGAAACTGGTGACATACCTAGCACCAGTAAGGGAAAAGGAAAGATGAACAAGTACTGAAGACTTGTAATAGATTTGATAGTTTTATTATCAGACTTTGATTTAAAGATTGTAATGAAGTTTATTTTATTTCCGTATTTGAATGATTGTTGTTAAAGGTTAGATAACCTGGGAGATTTTTATTTAAGTTTAATCTTGTATGGGCAGGTTTGTATTATTCAATTTTATTATAATTGGGTAGTTAAAAATGAATGTTTGGATTAAGTGAACACCAAATCTTGAGGAAATGAAGTACCAAGATTTGGGGGTGTCACGGGTTGGTATCAAAGCTTTAGGTTATGAACCTTAGGTGGGGGAAAAAGACTTAGGAAGTAAGCTTTGAAAAGATAGTGGAGATAACTCTTATCGAGTTTTAAGAAAGAAGTAATAAAACACTTATGTGCTTATGTGTTTATAGTTTATGTACTCGTGAGTGTCGAGTAGTAATGATTAATAATTAATACTTTAAAACTTTGTTTTCAGGATGACTAATGTCAGAGAATTCAGTCAGGCTAGGGAGGAGGGACCTCAAATGCTTATAGAAGAGGAGCCTCACGACATTCGGGGAAGTTGGGGAACAACTCTCGCCCACGTGAGTCGGCCAGATTGGTCATGATAGTTGAAGATGAGGATGATGACGTGGAAACAGATGAGGATGATCCCATTGAGTTACCACAGGAGGATAAGGATAATGAGGACGATGAGAAAAGGATTCCACATAACTCGATAGCAGGCCGTATATACAATGAGGTGCATGACCGTAACGTGGAACTTTAGGATACAGTTGAGGAGTTGCAGGAGATAGTAGCTGAATGTTGGGTAAAATCAATACGCTTAAAAACACGCAAGTGTACGTGGTCAACAAGTAATATAGTAGTGAATAGAATATCGTTCCCACGAGGATAAAATATCAAGAATTTTAACTTCACAATTATCAATTTTGTATTAACCCTAATTTTATTAAACTAATCAATTCAATGCTTTTAAATTGTATATAAAAAAAACTTAATTAATAAAGAAATAAACTATCGCAAAACAGTCACCAATAACGAAATCAGGAATTTCAAACAATTAATGGAGAATTAGACTTATGATTTCACCCTGAGCTTCCCTCTGATTTTCAAACCTTTATTCCAACTCAATTTAATATCCCAATTTATTAATCAAGAACACGAACGTAGTAAGAGCCACCTCTCGATGCACTAATACCGTATTAACATCAATCCACAATTAAGATAGAAATTCGTTAAACACCTAACTTAACCAACTCACTATATCTCTATGTGAACTGCAATTAAAGAAGGTTTAAGTTTAAGCTCCCTATACGATTACATGCGATGTCAAGCGTATCTCTACCTTAAAAATAATCACAAATCTGTTATCGACAAAATTCATGACACATGCTATATTAACTAGGTCTAGATTCGAATATCCTCTCTCGATTCCTTTCAAATCCACAAAGAACTGTTGATCAGGCAATTCATAAATTCATGCTCAAATTAACATAGATAAACTGGAAATATCTTATTGAATTGGAATACAAAGTTATAGAATCATCGTTTCACCCAATGATCCATCACAAGTCTAATAAGTAAATTAGTTCATAACGAATGAATTAAAAACTGAATAATTTGTTGAAAACATCATTCCAATTACAAACAAGACTAAAGAGAAGAAGAATAATGAAAACCCCTTCACATAGCCTTAATTCGCAATCGTCGTGACAACCTCTGAAAATTACTCCTCCAACGTTGCTCTTGAATATTTCAAATCGCTCTTGAATTAATGCCTTTTGTGTTGTATGATTGTTGTTCTTCTACGTAATAACAAGCTCTCCTTCTCTTCTCGCCGAGATCCCCTTTTGTAGAGTCCACGCGCATCATTAAACTCTAAGAAATCGAGCACCACCAGAAGTCAAAAAGCAAAACAGACAGGTTCAGAAATGGGACCCCGCCCAACGTGGTGTGTAAAGTTAAAAAAGTTCATTTTACGCTGGCATAATTTACTAACTTCATATTTTTCTTTCTTCAACTTTTTTCCACTTTTGCTCCAAAAAGACCGCCTTTCCTCACCACTTGCATCCATGACCACCCTACACATAAAATAACATGAAACGAGTAAAAACGAACACAAAACATGAAGATAACTACGAATTTAAACTTGAAATGAATATCGATTCGTGTATATAAAATCCACTTATCAAAATCCCCCAAACTTAAATCATGCTAGTCCTCGTGCACAAAACAAACTACATGCTATGCAATGCAATTAAATACAATAACATTCTAAATATCTAAAAAAAATCCAACAACATCGCATAAACTAACTTATCCCATCGGCCTCAGAGAAAACAAGCAACTCTACATTACGAATTATCAAAACCAATCCACACTTACATATTAATTCTCAATTCTTAAACAACTATCACTGGTATAGCGTGCGTGTGTGATCAACATCTAAGATAACTGATACAGACTCAAATTCAATACATAAACAACTTCTTAGAAGGAATCATACAGTACAAACTTAAAAATCTCAAAGATAGGCACGACTCAACTAAAATTAAACTCAACCAAATTCAAGGGTACATGCAGGATACTTATACTTTCTTTTCTTTTTTTTTTTTTTTTTTCACACGGGGCTTTTTTGCACTTTTATACATTTTATTCTTTTCTTTTTTTTTTCTAAATATATAAATGATCGTGCAATGTCTCATCCCATTAGGCTAATAACAGTGTTACCCTTAGCGAAGCTTTCACCAACGACTCCTGCACCATAAAAGACCTTTAGGCGCTAGGTGTAAAGACAATCCCCCTGCTTACTTGCTCAAGTAACAAAGGCCCCAAACAAGACTAGTCACCATGTATACCCTATATTTTTTATTTTTATTTTTCTTATTACAAAGTTTATATACCCACATATATTCCCCAAACTTAGGTTCTTGCCTAATTTTAAGCCTTCACTGCCTATCCTTGTCATTTTCTGGTTCACCCTAGCATTATCCTTTAGAAACTTTTTATGTGTCAATTTGAACTGACCAATCAACAAAGATGTTATTAGTGCTACCCTTTTTATAACAGTTTCAAACAAGTCCAAGAATCGATTCATAACAGAAATTATATCACAATTCTAATAATCCATACTATATTGGTTAACTTGTTCACAGTCTCATCATTGGCCCACAAATAACATGAAAAATGCGACACCGTTGGACATATGCAAACACACTATTTAACAAAAAAAATTTAGATATATGAAAACAACGCAAAATCCTAACTACTATGAAAATACATATTCTATAATGTAAAACTAGATATGACAACAAAAATTTTAAAATGCATGTATGCAAGTAAACAAATAACTCTCCCAAACTTAAATAAGACAATGCCCTCATTGGATAACAATAAAGCGCAATAGGACTTCCCTGGAATCGTCTAAGTCTGGGGCGGTGGTTGGTGCTCTTCTTCATCGAAATCACTAGGAGGAAATCGAGGTAATGGACAGGGTTATTGATATGGAAATTGAGCCACCGGGTTGAAACTTTGGAGTGTTGTGTTGAATGAGGCGAAAAATGCGTTCATGGCATCAAACATGTGATCTTGGCGCATCGCCAATCGCCGTATTTCTTGGCGTGCTGCCCTATTATGCGCATTCATCTGATTTTGAAACCCAAGGAACAGAGTACTAGAAATTGCCTCAGTCTGCGGTACTTGCTCGGTTCCTTGATCTCCCAACGTTTCATCCTTGTCTCCCGAGGTTTCTGCGGCATCGACTTCGTCGTCCGACGCCGATGGAAAAATAAAACACAAACCCCGTGGATGTAACTCTCCTAAAGTCCAAACAGAATACCGCGCAATCATTCTCGAATCAAGAAAAGCAAGTGGCAGTTGAGTGGGCTCATCATCAGAATAGCGCACCCCGGCGTTGCGACACAACGCACATATAAGTGAAGGGTGTGGCAAACCGCCCGAAAAATTTCCCCGTAAGCACCGGCGGATGGAGAAATTGATGATGGCCCCGACGTCAATAATGAAATCTTGCACAATGGCGTATAACAGTAACGCCTTCTCTTTGGTGACGTCCGAAGTGTGTTGGGATGGAAGCAATTTCGCACATAAAAATGCGTATCATATCTTTCTATACCGGCTTAGGTCCTTGCTATTGAACATTGTTCCTCCCTTTCTACCTTTGGTCCAAGATGTGCCCGACTTTGTCATATTTGTAATAACCTCCTCATAGTTCGGGTCAAAATCCCTCAGTTGGGGAAACTGACAGTGTCATGGCACTCGCATCTGATAGTAAGCATTAATGGCATCATCACTGAACGGAACCATTCGACCCCGCACAAACGCTTTGAAAGGAGCTTTATCTTCTACGCTTCAGATAGAATTCTCGACAATATTAACCACGGCGGGTGTCGGATGTTCGGTGAATTTGAGCCATCCCTTTTGGTAAATTTGGGACATCATCTCCCCGCCATTCCCCTCGTGGGCCAATCCGTGCTCTGGCGTAAGTACTTTTCTTTGCATGTACTCATAACGGTCGGCGGCGGCGGCACTCACAAATTTTTAGCGGTCATAGGTTGGTGGCGGTGGAGCGACGCTTGAACCCTCCTCCCGTTGGCGTTTGGATGTCGGTCAAGACGCTATTGACTTTCAGATGTTGATTGCTAGCAAACACTACCTTTTCCAAAATTTGGTACAAGCACTTTATCAAACACTTGGTGTGCGGTTGGGGTAAGTTACACAATTTTGAAATCTGAACTTGAAATTGGTGTATGTGGTAGAGATGAGATGGAGCCCCAAGTACGCACTAGAATTTGCTCTCAAAAACAACCTCTCCAAATGCCCTAATTCAAAAATTTAAATGTGGGAAGAAGATGGAGTGATATATATAGAAGTGGCGTGGTTGGGAGTAATACGTTATTGCGAAGTTTAGGTAGTGGAGATCGTGGGAAGTAGTAGTGGGGAGGAGGTTTGTGATGTGGGTAATGGGTAGTAGTGGTTTGGTAGGAGATGGCAATGTGGGTTGTTGAGGGAGAGTGAGAGCAAAAGGAGTTGGCGTGTGTGTGGGGAAAGAAGGAAGGGTCGTGCTTTAAAACAAAGCGTGTTCCGCTTGTGTTTCAGGACCCCACCGCCTTGGGGGGTGTTAGGCTAAAGAAGTCCCTTTTATGGCATGCCCACTGTCTAAATTTTTTGGCCAAAAATTTTGAGATGCAAAATTCTCCGATTTTCCTCGATTTCTTAGTCATTGCTCTTACTCACGTTGGACCTCTCCTGAAACCAAAAACATGCAATATTTAGATTAATGATGACTTGGAGTTTCATTGAGATTTTTAATACTTTTCAGAGATTTTTAGCAAAACTTATACTTAAAAAGACCTAACTACTGCTTAATAAACTACATCCTAACAAATTAAACATGAACTATGAAAAATAAAGAAAAGTTGGGTTACCTCCCAATTAGCGCTTGATTTTAAGTCGTTCAAATTTCGACTACTATTCTTGTTTTTATGCAGTATCTGCGAGGGTAATGTCGTCGACGTCCCAGTTCGACTCGCCGCCACAGTAATGCTTTATCCATTGACCGTTGACCTTGAATGTCTCTAATGGATTACGACTGTAGAGTTCAACGGCGCCGTGAGGAAATACTCATTTTATAGTAAATGGTCCCGACCATCTCGGCTTAAGCTTTCCGAGGAACAATCGCAACCGTGAGTTGAACAAGAGGACTGATTGGCCTGGCTCGAATGTTCGTTGCACAATTTTCTGGTCATGCCATCTTTTAACCTTTTCTTTGTATAGCTTGGCGTTCTCGTAGGCTTGGAGTCGGAATTTGTCAAGATCATTTAGTTGAAGTAGCCTATTTTCTCCTACCGCGGCTTGATCAAAATTTAATTTCTGTATTGCCCAATAGGCCTTGTGCTGTAGCTCCACCGGTAAGTGACATGATTTTTCGTACAAGAGTTCATACGGTGACATCCCGATTGGTGTTTTGTATGCAGTCCGGTACGCCCATAATGCGTCATCCAACTGAAGTGACCAATCTTTCCGACTCAGATTTACGACTTTTTCCAATATCCTCTTAACTTCTCTATTCGATACCTCGGCTTGCCCGTTAGTTTGAGGGCAATACGATGTAGCCACCTTGTGGTTTACCCCATACTTAGTCAAAAGAGCTGTAAACGACTTATTGCAGAAGTGACTACCTTCATCACTAATTATTGCTCTTGGCGTGCCAAACCTCGTGAAAATGTTTTTCTGAAGGAATTTGAGGACCACCTTGGCATCGTTCGATGGTAATGTTGCAGCTTCAACCAATTTTGAGACGTAGTCCACCGCGAGTAGAATATACTGATTATTTAAAGATGAAGGGAAGGGTCCCATGAAATCAATTCCCTATACATCAAAGATTTCCACTTCAAGAATTGTTTGTAGGGGCATCTCATTCCGTTTCGATATGTTTCCCACCCTTTGGAATCTATCACACGTTTTCACAAATTGGTGGGCGTCTTTGAACACTGTAGGCCAATAAAACTCAGATTGAAGCACTTTTGCCGCGGTGCGCTCACTCCCGTAATGTAAACCGTATGTCGATGAGTGGCATTCTTATAATATGTTGTGGACTTCATTGTAGGGGATACATCGTCGAATCATCTTATCAGTGCATTGTTTGAATAGGTACGGTTCATCCCCCATGTACCACTTGACGTCATGCAGAAACTTCTTTTTCTGTTGTTGTGTAAGATCTGGGGGAAGCATTTTGTTCACCACATAATTCGCGAAGTCTGCATACCATGGAAATTCTGCATTCAACCCAAATAGTTGCTCATCCGGGAATGACTCGTTGATCGTGCATCTATCTTCATCCTTTTTCTCTGGATTTTCCAGCCTTGATAAATGGTCGGCAACTTGATTCTCTGTCCCCTTTCTATCTTTAATTTCTAAATCAAACTCTTGAAGTAGGAGAATCCATCGGATAAGGCGTGGCTTAGCAACTTTTTTCGCTATTAAGTACCGAATCGCCGAAAGGTCCGTGTAGACTATTACCTTAGTCCCGATCAAGTATGCCCGGAATTTTTCGAACGCGTACACCACTGCAAGCAATTCCTTTTTCGTAGTAATGTAGTTCATTTGAGTCTCTGTGAGTGTTTTGCTTGCATAGTATATGGCGTGAAACACCTTATCTCATCTTTGGCCTAAAACAGCCCCAACCGCATAGTCGCTCGCATCACACATAAGTTTGAAAGGCATTTTCTAGTCCGATGCGACTATCACGGGGGCTGTAGTTAATTTCTTCTTCAATAGGTCAAACGCGGACTTATATTCCGCAATAAAGCTGAAAGTGGCATCCTTCTCTAAAAGACTGCATAGAGGTTTTGCAATCTTAGAGAAGTCTTTTATGAACCTCCTATAGAACCCAGCATGCCCCAGAAAACTTCGAATACCCTTAACTGAGCTCGGTGGAGGTAGTTTCTCGATAATATCCAACTTTGCTTTGTCCACCTCCAATCCTTGAGCCGACACCTTATGGCCCAAAATTATGCCCTCTTCAACCATGAAGTGGCATTTTTTCCAATTTAGTATGAGGTTTGTATCCTTACATCGCTGCAATACCATGACCAGATTCTCTAGGCAAGTGTCAAAATTGTCTCCATAGACTGAGAAATCGTCCATAAAGACTTCAACACTCTTCTCCAGCATATCTGAAAAAATACCCATCATACACCATTGGAAAGTTGTGGGTGCGTTGCATAGCCCGAATGACATCCTCTGAAACGCAAATGTGTCGTAAGGGCATGCAAATGTTTTCTTCTCTTGATCCTCAGGAGCGATGGCGATCTGATTATATCCCGAGTATCCATCCAATAAATAGTAAAACTCATGTCCCGCTAACCTGTCTAACATTTGATCAATAAAAGGTAGCGGGAAATAATCCTTTCGGGTTGCCTTATTCAATCTCCTATAATCGATGCACACCCTCCACCCTGTTACTGTCCTTATTGGAATTAACTCGTTGTCCTCATTCTGTATCATCGTCATTCCCCCTTTTTTAGGCACACAATGAATCGGACTTACCTATTTACTGTTGAAAATTGGATATATGACACCGGCATCCAATAATTTCAGAATTTCCTTCTTGACTACTTCCTTCATGATTTGGTTAAGTCGACGTTGATGCTCTATCGATGGACATGCATCATCCTCCATCAGAATCTTGTGCATGCAAAATGATGGGCTAATGCCTTTTATATCCGCAATCGTCCATCCAATTGTTGATTTATGATCCCTAAGCACCCTCAGCAACTTTTCTTCCTACAATTCGTTAAATGCAGCAGAAATAATTACAAGTAAAGAATTTGAATTGCCTAAATACGCATACCTGAAATGTTTAGGGAGTGGCTTAAGTTCCAATGTTGGTGGCTCCTCCAATGATGGTTTTAATTTTTCTACAACTGTCTCCTCGGTGTGCAGAGGTTCAACCGGTGCTCTGAATCGGCTAACTCGTGGCAACGAGTCTAGCATCTGTAATAAGTCCACAAATTTCGGGTCGTCTTTTTCTTCATCCCCCAATAAAGTTTTTTCTAACGGATCATTGATCAAACTCTTGCTCATATCTTCGTTGGTAATTTGCTCAATTAAATCCATTTGAAAACACTCTTCCTCGTCCGTAGGATATTTCATGGCCTTGAATACATTGAATTTTATTTCTTGGTCTTGGACTCTCATAGTAAGTTCTCCTTTTTGCACGTCTATGAGTGTCCTTCCCGTGGCCAAGAAAGGTCTCCCTAGGATGATCGGGATGTTCTTATCTTCATCAAAATCCAAAATGATAAAGTCCGCAGGGAATATAAACTTATCTACTTTGACCAGAATGTCCTCTACAATGCCTCTCGGATATGTGACTGACCTATCCGCCAACTGCAATGAAATATTTGTAGGCTTTGGCGCGGGCAAACCCAATTCTGAATATACTGATAATGGCATCAGGTTTATACTCGCCCCAAATCACATAAACATTTGTTAAATGACATTTTACCCGATCGTGCACACGGATAGTAAAGCTCCCGGGTCTTTGAAGTTTTGGTGGAAGCTTCTTACCGTAATAATCGCACTACTCCTCTCGTTAGTGCCACCGCTTTTGAATTCTTCCCATTTCTTCTTCCTCGATGTAATTCCTTTCATAAACTTCGCATAACTCTCGGCATTTGCTCTGTGGCCTCTCGCGAATGGGATGTTAATCTGGAGTTTCTTGAACACGCCTAAAAACTTTTATGAATCGCTTATTTGATTTCTATTTTTGGACCCTCTGCTGAAACGGCGGTGGAGGAAAAACAATCAGGTCACTGTTTAACTTTATTTCCTCGTTTTTGTTACCCTTCACTGCATTACTGTCATCAACCTTTTCCTCCGGTGTTGCTGAATTTTCTGCATTATTCCCACCGAGATGTTTTCCACTTCTCAACGTAACTACTTGACATTGCTCCTGATTACCCTTAGGATTTCTCTCGGTGTCGCTAGGTAATGTTCCTTGTGGTCTATTACTCAATGCCAACGCAATTTGACCTATTTGATTCTCTATATTTTTGATAGAAATAGCTTGATTCTTCATAGCCAAATCGTTGTTAGTCATGTACCTTGCCCATATTTCCTCCCCATCGGATTTCCTGTCCTACTGTTGAATCTGTTGTGGATGACTATGAAAACTAGGGGATATCATGGTCGTGGAGCTTGAGTTTACTGATTATTACTCCATTAAAGGTTTGGGTGGTTCCTATTCCCCTGGTTGTAGGTGTTTTGGTAAGTATTTTGCGGAATTCTATTGTAGTTGCCTATGAACTGAACGGATGCTGGATTTATTTCACACTGATCTGTCGGATGATCACCCGCACACAATTCATATACTACCATAACCTGCTGAACTTGTTGAACTTGATCCCCTGTCATCGTATTTACCCTCTCATTCATCGTATCAAACTTCATGGATAGTGCAGAAAGCTGCGCTTGTATAGCTGTTACTCCATCTAATTCCAAGATCCCAGCCGCCTTTGCTTGTGTCATTCTTGTTGTAGGCCACTGGTAGTTATTTGCCGCCATTGTTTCTATCAAATTATATGCGTCCTCGTAACTCTTAGCCATGAATGAACCGCCGGATGCCGCATCAATGCTGGTTCTGACATTTCCATGTAGCCCGTTATAGAAGGTGTTCATTTGTAACCACTTAGGCAATCCATGATGTGGGCACTTTCTGAGTAATTCCTTGTATCCCTCCTATTCCTCATATAGTGACTCCCCATTCTGCTGCTCAAATATTGTGATGTCATTCCTCATTTTCGCAGTCTTCGCCGGTGGGAAAAATTTGGCAAGAAATTTTTGAGCTAAATCCTCCCACATAGTGATCGAACCCGGCGGTAAAGAATGTAACCAACTCTTTGCCTTGTCCCGTAAAGTGAATGGGAACAAGCGAAGTCTTACTGCCTCATCTGACACTCCATTGTACTTGAACGTGTCGCACTTTTCCAGAAAACTGATTAAATGCTCATTCGGATCATCATTTGTCATTCCCCCAAACTGACATAAGTTCTACATCATCTGAATGATCCCAGGCTTTATTTCAAAAGTGTTCGCAGCTATTGCAGGCCTAGTAATGCTCGACTGCAGATCAGTCACCCTAGGTGTGGCAAAATTCCTTTAACGCTTTTACGGTCTTCTTACAGACCATCGTTCCTTCCTTATCGAAATTTTCGAATTGTTCCTCGCTTCTCAATCCACTTACTCAACTTTTGAAATAAATTCATCAATGTTGTCCTCAAAAGGAAGCAAGTCTGGATGTTTAGATCGTGTTTGCATAAACCAATGTCGAAAACCTGAAATAGAGAAAACAAAATAAAAATGTTTAAGTAAAACTGGACTAATTAAACTGATATCGTAAAAAAAATATTAAAATCTCGGCAAAATTATCCCCGGCAACGGCACCAAAAACTTGTTGGGTAAAATCAATACGCTTAAAAACACTCAAGTGTACTTGGTCAACAAGTAATATAGTAGTGAATAGAATATCGTTCCCACGAGGACAAAATATGAAGAATTTTAACTTCACAATTATCAATTTTGTATTAACCCTAATTTTATTAAACTAATCAATTCAATGGTTTTAAATTGTATATAAAAAAAATTAAATTAATAAAGAAATAAACTATCACAAAACAGTCACCAATAACGAAATCCGGAATTTTAAACAATTAATGGAGAATTAGACTTATGATTTCACCCTGAGCTTCCCTCTGATTTTCTAACCTTTATTCCAACTCAATTTAATATCCCAGTTTATTAATCAAGAACACGAACATAGTAAGAGCCACCTCACGATGCACTAGTACCGTATTAACATCAATCCACAATTAAGATAGAAATCTATTAAACACCTAACTTAACTAACTCACTATATCTCTATGTGAACTACAATTAAAGAAGGTTTAAGTTTAAGCTCCCTATACAATTACATACGATGTCAAGCGTATCTCTACCTTAACAATAATCACAAATCTGCTATCGACAAAATTCATGACACATGCTATATTAACTAGGTCTAGATTCGAATATCCTCTCTCGATTCCTTTCAAATCCACAAAGAACTGTTGATCAGACAATTCATAAATTCACGCTCAAATTAACATAGATAAACTGAAAATATCTTATTGAATTGGAATTCAAAGTTATAGAATCATCGTTTCACCCAAAGATCCATCACAAGTCTAATAAGTAAATTAGTTCATAACGAATGAATTAAAAACTGAATAATTTGTTGAAAACATCATTCCAATTACAAACAAGACTAAAGAGAAGAAGAATAATGAAAACCCCTTCACGTAGCCTTGATTCGCAATCATCGTGACAACCTCTGAAAATTACTCCTCCAACGTTGCTCTTGAATCCTTCAAATCGCTCTTGAATTAATGCCTTTTGTGTTGTATGATTGTTGTTCTTCTACGTAATAACAAGCTCTACTTCTCTTCTGGCCGAGATCCCCTTTTGTAGAGTCCATGCACATCATTAAAGTCCAAGAAACCGAGCACCAACAGAAGTCAAAACAGTAACAGATGACAGTTCAGAACAGGACCCCGCCCTACATGAGGTGTGTAAGTTTAAAGCCTTCCCGCTTGACGGGCATAGCCATTGACTTCATATTTTTCTTTCTTCAACTTTTTTCTACTTTTGCTCCAAAAAGACTGCCTTTCCTCACCACTTGCATCCATGACCACCCTACACATAAAATACCATGAAACGAGTAAAAACGAACATAAAACATGAAGATAACTACGAATTTAAACTTGAAATGAATATCGATTCGTGTATATAAAATCCACTTATCACTGAACAACAGACTGCAATGACATAAAAAGATGGCGAGATCTAGGATCGTGAAGAACAACTGACAAATGTCGATGATAAACTAGTATAGACTGAAGGAGAGAAAGAGCAACTGATCGAAGTGGTCACTGAACTGAAGAACAAGCTGAGAGAAGAAGCTGCTAAAAGGGCAAGAGCTGAAGATGCGTACGAGGAAGATTTTCAACGAACCAGATTAGCAGCAAGAGACATGCAAGCAAAGAGGATGAAGATGGAAGAGATGGATAAAGTATTTAACACCGCAATTAATCGAGCTCAAGATCGGGTCATGGGATATCTGATTCAGTTCGAGACGCTACCATCATTCGTGTTAGATCGCAGAACAATGTTTTGAGTCATGGAGGAAGAACGTGATAGGGCTAAGAAGTATCTTAATAGAACATCATCGTAGTCATTGTTATACGATGAGTGAAAGGTTAAATAAATTGTAAATCCCAAGTGTTATGCAACCTATGGGATATGACTACGATGTTGTCTGAAACTTTTGTAGTTCAAGAAAGTAATGTAGAGAGCAAGCGGTGATGCTATTGTTTTATGTTTTCAAAAGGTTTTGAATAAATAAAAGTTGTTACTTTATTCAAAGTGTTATGTGTTATGTGGTTATTTCTTTTATGGAGGCAAGTTAATTAGAAAATACTTAAAAAAGCTGAGTAATAGTCTAATAGATGTTTTATTTCAACAGAAAATGCCTCCCAGACGTGAACCACCCCGACAGAGAAATAATGAGAGAACTACCAATAGCGACAATGTTGACGGTAACCCCGTTCAACAACTAGTGACACTACTGACATGAGCATTGCAGAATCAACCACAAAACCATGGTACAACGTTTAAGGATTTCAAGGCGGTTGGACCACCTGAATTCCATGGGTCTATGAATCCAGTCGAAGCACAGACCTGGATTATGGAGATAGAAAAGGTGTTCGATGTCGCTAGGGTAGGGGATGATCAGAAGACTGCTTTCACAACATTCATATTGAAAGCAGAAGCTAGTTATTGGTGGCAGGCCAATAAAACTCGTGAAGGGCCAGGAGTTATGACCTGGGATAGGTTCAAGGAGTTGTTCTTCGAGACCTATTTCCCAGAGAGTTCGAAGAGTCAGCTGGAAGTATAGTTTCTAGAACTAAAGCAAGGAACGATGACGGTATCTGAGTATGCCGCGAAGTTCAACGAATTGGCGAGGTTTGCACCATATCAGGTCAGCACAGACGAGCGTAAGGCGAAGAGATTTGAACAGGGACTGAAGCCCTGGCTGTATAGTAGGGTCTCCCTGTTCTAGTTGAAGACATTTGCAGTGGTGATAGAGAAAGCAGTACTCGCTGAAGGTGGAGGGGAGGCAGTGACAAAGTTCAACCAGGAACAAAAGAAGAAGAGGAATGAGAATGAGACTAAGAATGGGAGTGGTAGCGGTGGAAATAACAATAACAACAACAACAGCAGCAGCAACGGCTTGAAGAGGAAGTGGAATGGGAGCATGGGTGCTAGACACCAGCAGGGTAACTAGCAAAACAAAAAGTTTAAAGCATGTGCGATATGCGGGAAATTTCACAAGGGTACGTGCTTAATGGGAAAATGGGTATGCTTCAATTGTGGCCAGGAGGGTCACATCGCCCCAAGTTGTACTCAACCAAAGAAGAATGTGTGCTTCACGTACGGATCCAAGGATCACTTTGCTCATGAATATCCTAAGAAGAAGGATGGAGTGACAACCAGAAGCAATGGAGGTAACAATGGAGGTGCATGGGCCATTGCAGGACCTGCAACATCAAACAAACCCACAGCCAGAACCTTCAACATGACTGTGCAAGATGTTGTGCAATCAAAAGATGTAGTGTCAGGTATTATCCTAATCAATGATATAACTGCTTATGTATTATTCGATTTGGGTGCTACTTGTTCATTTATATCTGATGAATTTGCTAAGAGGTTAGAATTACCTAGAGAAGAACTGAATTTTCCTTTGAACATAGAAATTGCGAATAAGGAAGTAATCCATGTTAGATTCGTATACAAGAATTGTAGGGTGAACATTAAGGAAAATATCTTGTTGGTAGATTTGATTCCGATTAGACTCGCCGAATTTGATGTAATTTTGGGGATGGATTGGTTGTTCAAATATAGAGCAGTAATCGATTGTCACAAGAAGTGTGTAAACCTAATGACTCCATCAAAGGTAGTATTTTATGGTAGCAAGTCGCCTAGACAAATGAAATGTCCGACGACTATGTAGGCCAAGAAATTATTGAGTCAAGGTTGTGTGGGCTATTTAGCTTACATAGTCGATACTCAGAAGAAGGGTGTGAAAACTAGAAGAAATACCGGTAGTGAGAGAATTTGAAGACGTGTTTCCAGATGATTTGCCAGGACTTCCGCCTGACAGAGAAATTGAGTTCGTGATCGACTTAGCGGAATGAACAAACACCGATATCAAAGGCCCCATCTGAGAATGGTCTCAGATAGAAATGAAGGAACTAATGGTACGATTGCAAGAGTTCTTTGGACAAGAAATATATTCAACCAAGCGTATCTTAGTGGGGAGCGCCAAGATTATTCGTGAAGAAGAAGGACGGATCAATGCGTCTTTGCATTGATTATAGAGAGTTAAACAAAGTCACTATTAAGAATAGGTATCCGTTGCCTAGAATAGATGACTTATTTGATCAGTTGAAGGGTGCTAAATATTTCTCAAAAATTGATTTGAGAAGTGGGTATCACCAATTGAAGGTAAGAAAGGAGGATATACCTAGAATGGCATTCAGAACTCGGTACGGACATTACGAGTTTCTGGTGATGTCTTTTGGTTTAACTAATTCCCCTGTTGCATTCATGGATTTGATGAATAGGGTGTTTAAACCATTCTTAGACACGTTTGTAGTGGTATTTATTGATGACATTCTGGTGTATTCCAAAACTCAAAAAGAACACGTGGGACATTTACGTTTGACATTGGAAACACTAAGAAAAGAAAAATTGTACGCAAAATTCTCTAAGTACGAATTTTGGCTCGACCGTGTATAATTTTTGGGTCATGTTATTGACAAGGATGGGATTTCAGTAGATCCATCAAAAGGTGAAGTTGTAATCAATTGGGAACAACCAAGAACACCATCAGAGGTGAGGAGTTTCTTGGGACTGGCTGGTTATTATAGAAGATTTATTCAAGATTTTTCTAAGATAGCCACTCCGCTAACAAATTTGACAAGGAAAGCTGTAAAATTCGTTTGGACAGAGAAATATGAAGAGAGTTTCCAAGATTTGAAGAAGAAGTTAAGTGTGGCACCTGTGTTGACATTACCAGATAATACAGGAAATTTTGTGGTGTATAGTGATGCCTCACACAAAGGGTTGGGTTGTGTTCTTATGCAGAACGGCAAAGTTATTGCGTATGCATCAAGACAACTGAAGGATTATGAGAAAGGGTATCCGACTCATGATTTGGAATTGGCTGCAGTTGTATTTGCTCTGAAGATATGGAGACACTATCTTTATGGAGAGAAATGTGAGATCTACACAGACCACAAAAGTCTGAAGTATATTTTCACTCAGAAGGATTTGAACATGCGTCAAAGAAGGTGGATGGAATTGATAAAAGACTATGATTGTGAAATCTTTTACCATCCGGGCAAAGCAAATGTGGTGGCAGATGCTTTAAGCAGGGAAGGTCGGGAGAAGATGATACTGATAACAACTCAGGAGGAGCTCATTTCAGCAATGACAAAACTGGAATTGGAAATCAAATTTCCAAAAGAATCTGACGAACAACTATTCCAGATAGAAGCTGGTCCAACTTTAGTGGACAAAGTGAAGAATGCTCAACTACAAGATGAAGAGTGTGGGAAAATCAAAGAGAATCTGATTGAGGGTAGTGATGTAAAATACAAGATCAACACCGAAGGACTACTACGGTTTGAGGGAAGAATCTGGGTTCCAGCAACACCAGAGCTGAAAGAAGAAATTTTGACCGAAGCTCATAGCTCAAAATATTCAATTCATTCAGGAAGCACGAAAATGTATCAAGATTTGCGCCGACATTTTTGGTGGCCGAATATGAAAAGGGACGTTGCAGAATGCGTAGCGAAATGCTTGACATGTCAAAGAGTAAAAGCCGAACATCAAAGACCCAGCGAGTTACTTCAACCGTTGGAAATACCGGAATGGAAGTGGGAACACATCACGATGGATTTTGTGGTGGGTCTTCCAACTACTCAGAGAGGATGTGATGCGATTTGGGTGATAGTGGACAGACTGACGAAGTCAGCGCACTTTTTACCAATAAAGATTAGATTCAATCTTGATCAGTTGGCAAGATTATACATTAAAGAGATCGTTTCGAGGCATGGAGTGCCAATATCAATTGTGTCCGATAGAGATCCGCGATTCACGTCAAATTTCTAGAAGAGACTACAAGAATGCATGGGGACACAGTTGTAAATGAGTACGGCTTATCATCCATAAACAGATGGCCAAAGCGAATGAACAATTCAGACATTGGAAGATATGCTGAGAGCATGTGTCATGGACTTTAAAGGAAGCTGGGAAGAACAATTACCATTGGTGGAATTTGCTTACAACAATAGTTATCACGTGAGCATCGGCATGCCACCTTACGAGGCACTGTACGGCAGAAAGTGCAGAACTCCACTTATCTTTGGGATGAAGTCGATTGAACGCATAAATTATTAGGACGAGAATCGGTACAACAAACTGCTGACGTTGTTAAACTCATCAGGACAAGATTAGTAGTAGCCCAAGACAGACAGAAAAAGTATGCTGATCAACATAGACAAGATTGTGCATTCGACGTAGGAACTTTTGTATTTTTAAAAGTTTCTCCCTGGAAGGGGAAAATTCGTTTCGATAAAAAGGGAAAGCTAAGCCCGAGGTTTATTAGACCCTTTGAAGTGCTGCGAAGAGTGGGAGAAGTGGCTTACGAGGTAGCTCTACCTCCAGAGTTAGAAAACATTCATAATGTTTTTCATATTTTGGTGTTACGACCATATAAACCCGACTACAAACATGTGATCGAGTATGAACCATTACAGTTCGAGAAAGATTTGTCTTCTGAAGAGGTTCCTATCCAGATAGTCGAAAGGAAAGAACAAGTGCTCAGAAATAAAGTGATACCTTCTGTGAAGGTAATATGTAGGAACCACAACGCCGAAGAAGCTACGTGGGAACTCGAAGAGAAAATGTTCAAAGAGTACCCTGAGTTATTTGTTTAATCTGTGTCTTCGATTCTGGGGACAGAATCTTTGTAAGTAAGGAATAATGTAATGAATGATTTGTTTGAATTGTGATTCTGAGGACAGAATCCTTGTAAGGAGGGAATGATGTAACATTCCAGAATTTTAAAGTGTAATATTAAATATTTATTGATTTATATAAGTATTTAATGGATATGTTTATTGTTGAATAAATAATTGTTCAATTTGAGTTGATGTGGTTTAGTTAATTATTTATTGAATAAATAATTAAGGAGCTAAGAAAATTAATTGTTATGAGATTATATACCAATTTAATTTAATAAGTAGGCTAGAGAGCTTATAGTGATTCAAATAAATTATAATATTTTACATGGGAAATTGTAATTTAAAATATTAGTTGGTCGAATGAAATTACAATTATAAAAGAAATTATAGTTATGTGATATTAAATTATGTGCTAAAGTAATTTAATAGATTAATGTTTTAATTGATTAATTAATTAAATAAAAGTGTGACTAATAACCTTGCTATAAAAGAGTTATTAAAATAAATTAAAGGACTTTAATTTAGTTTTTTCCAAACATGTCTTATTGCATAATAAGTTGTTAATCTAATGATGTTTTAGCAAACAAGGTATAAGGATTAATCCATTTGTTTTAGTTAGACTTACCAAACAAGGTGTAAGGATTAAAGAGTTATTTTTTTAGCTTAACCAAACAAGCCTTATGGCTTTTGATTTTCAAAATTTTATAACTGATGTCAGTTAAAATCCTATACTTAATATCTATATTATTATTATTATATGTTATATGATAATATGTAAACTAGAGTTGGGAGAAGAGAGAAAAAGAAGAAGAACACAAAGAAAAAATGAGAAAACTCTAGAGAGAAAGTGAGTGATTCTAACAGGTTTTTGAGAAAGGAATTGGAGAGAAGAAGCTTGAGAATAACCATCATCTTCTTAATCAAAGGTAGGAGCTTAATCTTTTCTTTAAAAAGTTAGTTTTCTTCTTCTTCCAAAAGTTCTCTGTGAAATTTTATAAAAGATAAATTGATGGTGTTTATGGTTATATGATAAATTATTGATTATAAAATGATTACATGAGTTTATATATATGATTATAGAGAAACTAGTTCATGTATGTATGTGTTTTGTGAAGAAAATCATATTACAATGTTTACATGAAAATATATATGAATATGACTTAATTTAAAATAGAAATTAACGTTTAATTAGTTGTTAAATTGATAAATTGATTATGGAAATTGATAGAGTATGTATAATCATAACTATGATGTTTTGAAATTTCTGTTTTGATTGAAAAACAAAATCACAGTGTTGATTTTTATTAAAAATGTCAACAATGGAGTTTTTGCCAAAAACATTGAAATTGGGTGTTGTAAATTTGATGTTTATGTTATTTTATGAGTAGAAACATGTTAGAAGTCTTCACAATATGTTTATATGAAGTCTATATGTGTATTACATGTTAATCAATCTATTAGATTCGAGCTTGTAGGCTAATTTGGCTTTTGTTCATGTTGTTGCCGAGCTTGGTCACCGAAGTTCGGACTCAGCGGCTGCATGCTTGCCAAAGAGTACAAATCTCGCGCCTTGCAAATACGCGCCACGCCACAACGCCAACCAATGGCTCGTGTGACCGAGTCATGACACTAACTTCGGTCAATGTGCAATGAACCACTGATGTAAAGCTGTGGGTAGCCATGGCGTGAGTTAGTTAGCGTAATGTTCGACAGATTTTGTTTAAGTGTGCAAAGCTTTAAAATAAAGGTTATATGTTAATAATATGAATGCTAAATGATGATTTCAGTAGTATTAAACTATGAATGAGCATGTATCATGTGTTAACTAGTATTAACATAGTTTGATTATGTGAATGGGTAATTCAACCTACATGATGTATGTATTGTTTATATAGATATACAATGTTGGTAATGACTAACTATGTCAATATGGCATATGTATAGGGTATTGATTCAAGTTGTAAGGTTTAGCTTGTACTAAAGGCAAATTTTCTAACTCTATTTTTATAATTGAGCAAGTTCTCTAACTTAAAACTTCATTGTACGAGTTTAATTTCATTTGGTACATTATTGTTTTCAAATTCAATTACAATTGTTGTAAGTTGCTACCTCTACACTTTCGTAGAGCTAGATTGCCTATTATTGAGTAAGTCGTTGTATCTAGTTGCTCATAACGATACAAGTATCCCAAATCTTATAGTTTAATCTTGAGCAAGTTTTCTAATCTATTATCTTGTTAATTCAATTACTGTTTTCAATTCGATTACAATATAATGATGTAAGTTATTTGGAGCAAGTTATTCTTGTATTTAACTTGTGGTTTAGCATGCACAACTATATATGCTATGCATGCTTATTATTCAATTCTAATTAACATTGGCTTAGTGTTGTTCAAGCAAGGTATGCTATAGTTATTCAAATTGTATGCTATTAGATTATTCCTAATGCATGACTTTAGTTTACTATGATTGATTCAATCACGATTATTTTATAGTATAGTGTTATTGGTCTTATTCAACTACTCCTTAGTTGATGTTCGTTGAATTCCAAATTACCTTGAAAGCTTATCCAAACCAAACTTACTTTGGTGCGGACTTGTATTCTAAATACTGAGATGAACAACTCTTTTAATAGAGGTTTACGCTTAGCATTGAAATGGTTGTGCACAATACATTGTACGAAGGGTTGATCCCCTTAAGTACGTGGAGTCCATATAGTCTTATGACTGTTAAAGTTAAAGTTGAAAGATTACTTATAACTGTGGACATGATACGTGGTCATTAGACCCTCAGTGAATGTTATAATTTTCAGAAAGTTAATAGAATATATTGTTCAGTTCTATTGAGCCTAATATTGGCAATTGATGTAAAAGTTTAAAGATTTACTTATTATTATTTCAAGTGGGCCTTGTTTGCTCACTCTTGCCTGTAAAATTTCTTACAACAAGTACTGAAGACTTGTAATAGATTTGATAGTTTTATTATCAGACTTTGATTTAAAGATTGTAATGAAGTTTATTTCATTTTCGCATTTGAATGATTGTTGTTAAAGGTTAGATAACCTGGGAGAATTTTATTTAAGTTTAATCCTGTATGGGCAGGTTTTTATTATTCAATTTTATTATAATTGGGTAGTTAAAAATGAATGTTTTGATTAAGTGAACACCAAATCTTGAGGAAATGAAGTACCAGGATTTGGGGGTGTCACAGCTTTTCTCTCTCTTGATCTATACATATATTGATGCAATGGACAAGGCTGAGATAAATGGCTGATATATGTTATATTTCAGTCAAATGTGCAATCTTGGCTAGTCACCAACTACATATAAGGCAAGATACACAAGTCAACTTTAATTATGCAAGAGGGGTGATTTGGTCATTGGCCTCATGATTTTAATGGCAAACATGTAACTTAGCAAACCCTTGGGGTTTAACCTTAAGGTTTAGCACAAAAATTTTGTAGGATTTCTAAAAATAAAAATTAAAGTTTCTAAGAAAATAAAATTTAGGGTTTCTTAAACATGATTAGGTTTCTTAATTACTTAGAATTTAAAAATTAAGTTTAAAGATTCACTAATTAGCATTAAGATAACTAAATTAGCGATTAGGGTTTCCAAATAGCAAATTGGGGTTGCTAATTTAATAATTAAGGTTCTAATCATTAGGGTTTTCTAAGTAATAATCAGGGTTTCCCTAATTATCAACAAATTCTATAATACTTGACCTTAATCATAATAACACAATAACATAACAGTCTTTAACTCATATTTGAGTTTTAAATAAGGGTTTAACAATTAAAATTAGGGTTTTCTACAATTCTTGTAACAACCCGATATTTTCTATAAAAATAAATCAGAAATTTTGCGTATCAATTTTTTTTATTTATTTAATTTAAAGGTGAGGATTTGTACAAGATAAAGCGTAAGCAAGTATTTATGTGATAAATAAAAATATATTTATTACATGAATAATTATAAATAATTTTATTTTATAATTATTAATTATTATAAAGTATATTCTTATAATAATTAATATAGTAGAAATATTTTTATTAATTATTTTCCATGAAAATATAGTTATATATTATTTAAATAATATATGAAATGATTTTCTTTGAATAATTATAATAATTATTTTATTATATGAATTTTAGTACAGATTATTAAGTTAATTATTTCACTACAAAAAAATGGGCCTTTAGCAACGACTTTATAAGTCGTTGCTAAAAGTATATGTTTAGCAACAAAATTTGTCATTCGTTGCAGATTGTGTCAGGCTTTCACTTTTTGCAACAAAATTCATAAGTCGTTGCAAAATTTCGTTGCTAATTCATTGGCGGGAAAAAATTTCGTTAGAAATTCGTTGCAAAATTTTCAGCCACTTGTTTTCCCGTCATCGTGGGCAACGAAAGTTTATTTATTACTAAAAATGGGTTTTAGCAACGATTTTTCAGGCAACGACATTATAAGTTGTTGCTGAAAGTGTATGTTTAGCAATGAAACTTGTCTTTCGTTACAGTTTGTGTCGGGCTTTCACTTTTTGCAACGAAATTCATAAGTAGTTGCAAAATTTGGAAACAAAATTCTTTAGAAATTCGTTGCAAAATTTCTAACCACTTGATTTCTCCTCATCGTGGGCAAACGAAAGTTTTTTGTTGTTATATTTATTTTGCCTAATATGGTATGAATGAATTGAATTTATTGAGTCGTGATTTCGGGGGACGAGAATCCTTTTAAGGGGAAAGATGTGATGAACGAGAATTTTGTAATTTATTTTAATATTTATTGAATTAACAAAATATTTTTTGATGAGTTAATTATTAGATTAAATAATTAATTGATGTAATTGTGGTAGATTAATTTAATTATATGTGTTACATTTATTAAATTAATGTAGAAATTTTATTATCAAAGTATGTGATTATATGAGCTTATTGTATTAAAAGAAATATTTAATAAGCATATTGGTATTTTAATTAATTTAATTATTAATTAGAGATTTAATCATTGACATTATCTATTAATGAGAAATTAATTATATACTATGTGAATTTATGAGAAATTATTATATTTTATTTAAAATATATTAAATAAAATATTGGAGTTATTTTATAAGGAGTGTGACATTAATGAAACTATAGTATAAGAAGTTTATCAAATTAAATGAGAATGAATTATATTGAATAGCCAAACAAGGCCTTAGTAGTGGTTGAGGCGTTAACCACGAATTAATTAGTTGACCACAACTACGTCAGTTTAATTATTATATGCGACGTCTTCTTCTTCATTCATTCCATTATTGCTAAGTCTAGAGAATTATCACACAGAGAGAGAGAGAATTAAGAAATTGAGAGAATTGTGAGTTTTTTGATTAATTGAGAAAGTTTAATCCCTCATATCTACACTAATCTGTGAGTAATTCTCTCCAACCCAAATTCTACTTTTACGTCATTTAGTTTTTTTTATGAAAATGGCTTTCAATCAAGTTCTGTGGAATTTCTGTAAATTTGAGAAATTGAGTTAGGAATATATGTAATAATTCGAGTAGCATAACATGTTTTATATATATTTTATATGTTTTCATATCATAAGTTTCAGTAAATGATGACTTGTTATTTCAAAAATTTACAGAGTTTGGGTTTTGGGCATTTGGCCTTATACGTGATATTCCATGTATTAATCGTATATTATCTCTAAATTTTACATTCGTATGTTGTTATTCATGTTGATACGAAGAGACCAAAGTTTAAATAAACGGATTCGGTTTTATAAGGAATCTGTAGTGACAATTTTCATGTTTTATTTTCAAAACCTTCAAGAACATCAAAGTCAGTGAAATTGCATGCTTAAACTCTGTGATTATATGTTTTAATGGGTTAAAATCAGTCTTTAGATGTTGAGTAATGTTTGTATACGAATTATATCACGTGGGTATGTCTAATTTTGAGTAGGAAATAAGAAATTGGCATGTTCTGCGATTTTCATGAATCGCCATTTCACGTGTCTAATCTGCCTCAGCGCGCAATGGCCACTCTGAGCATAAGAGTCGAGCTAGTAGTGCTGAGCCATGCCGCATAGCGCCATTGACCAGGCCTTGTGCGCAAGTAAAAGCAGCTGCGATCTTAGAGAATCGATCTAAAAAAGTCGAGCCATGACGCCACTCTCCAGAAAGTTCAGAAATGTAATTTTTTAAAATGTTTAAGTCTAACAATGTGTTAGTAAATTAATGTAATGAACATAAAAATATGTTATAAGTATAATGTGATGTTAAAATAGATGTTTAACATGTAAATAACATAATGGCATGTGGATCGAATTATTAATACATAATTAGCTTGATAATTCATGAAGTACAAATTATGTGACAAAGTGGTAATTTGACTAAGTATAGTCAATAATCAAAGTAAACAAAGAGAATGAATTTATGATGATTAGTTAAGTTATAATTAACTGGTATTGTGAATGTGAATGGTATGTAGGATTAAATTCAAAGAACGTGCTTAGTTAAAGTATAATCTACGCACGAGGTAAGTTTCCTAACCCTACTCGTCATTATTGTTCAAGTTTATTATTTACCTCGAGTAAATTATCATTTCTATTATTCAAGTTCAAATGTTATATTAAATATTAATTATCTTTTCAAAGCATGATTCAGTTATACAATAATTGTCCTATTGTATACTTCCTGAGATTATTATTCAATTTGAATATCATTATTATTGAACCTTATTAGACTAGCGAACCCGTATTGATTCGACTAGTCCATAGTTGATGAGCGTTCTAAATTTCAGAATACTTGATGAATTATCTAAACCAAACTTCCTTTGGTGCGGACTCGAATGTCAAACTGAGATGAACAACCCTGCAAAGGGATTTACTTATGCGTTAGCGTTAAGATATTGTGCACAGTATGGTACTAATCACGATCCCCAAAATGCAGTAGAAAGGTCCATAGTCTTATGACTGTTAAAGGTTTCAAGTATAACCCTTGATAACGTATGACATAGTTCAAGGTCTTATGACCCTCAGAATTCTTTTGATACTTGTTATTCATTCTTGATTCAAAAGTTGAATTTTATTCAGATGTCTTTGATTTACTCGCATGTTATTATACTGTTATTTCATTATTATACTTGTGGGCAATAGTGCTCACTCTTGCTTAATAATAACATTGCGATTAAGAACTAAAAAAGAAGCAGATGAACCTTCCACTAGTAAAGGCAAGGGCAAAGTTAGCAAATGAGGAAGACTTGTTATTTTATTTGATGATGTATTTATGTTAGACTTGAGTTAATGATGTTGTTTAAGACTTATTTGTTCATGATTTCGCACAGATGTTTAAGGTTGGTTTAACCTGGGATTGTATTTTATTATTCGGATGACGTAACCCTTAAGGGAAAGATTTTTATTCTATCTATTGCATGGCTTGCATTTATTATGCGTAGATAGATAGATGATATTTATACAGTGAACACCAAATCCCGTGGAATTGAAGTACCCGGATTTGGGGGTGTCACATGGACCACATTCATTGGCAACATTTTTTATTTTCTTTGCATATTTTATACAACGTTTTGCAACGATTATTAAAATGTTGCCTTAAATTAAGATAATAATATTAATAATAATAATAATAATAATAATAATAATAACAATAATAATAACAGTAATAATAATAATAATAATAATAATAATAGTACTAATAATAATAATAATAATAATAATAACAATAACAGTCATAATAATAATAATAGTACTAATAATAACAATAATAATAATAATAACAGTCAAAATATTAATGGTACTAATAATAACAATAACAATAATAATAATAGGGATAAATAACGTTTTGGTCACTGTATTAGGGTTCGTTTTTCATTGTGGTTACCGAAATTTTTTTTGTTACAATCGAATAACTGTACTCTCAAAAAATTACAAAAATAATTCATTCAGATTCGATTTTAGTTCAAAAATTTGACGAAAATGTTATTGTGCATATTGATTTAGATTATTTTTTGCCGACGCGTATTTAGTTATTTAGCGACATGGAGGGTAGAAGGTTTGCCTTAAAAAATTTCTTAAAGAAAATGTTGGTAACAAGAGTTGAATTCTAGACCTCCCCAAACTAGAACTTTATATTCTAACAAAAACCAATAGACCAACTACCTATTATGTTAAAATTTATGTAACACTAATATTTATACCACCTAGCATCATTTATATGCATGTGAAGATGAGATAATAATAACTGTAATAATAATAATAATTGTAATAATTATTATTGTAATAATAATACTAAATTTTAAAATAATTAAAATTTTAAATAATAAAAATATTGTAATAATTAAAATAATAATAATAATAATTAGTTCCAATATAATAATAATAATAATAATTATTACAATGACGCTGAGCCCAATGAAATTTTGACTGCCCATTTATTTCAGTGAAATACTCCCTCGGTTAAAATAATAATAATAATAATACTACTATAAATCAAAAAAAAAATTCGTTAATTTTGAGCATTGTTTTTCTTTCATATTTATCCTTACATATTAATATTTATTTGTTGAGTGTTATTTTTCTAACGCAAGTATTATATTATAGGCAGTTGCTTTTGTGAAAATAAATACCAACACTGGAACTAGTAGTACTCTTATTTAAAATTTTACACATTTCTTTCAAATATATAAAATCATTTGCCTATTTCATTATAAGATATTTAACATAATTTTATTATTATTTAATATTTTATGTTGATAAATTAAATTTGTATTAAAAGAAAAGTATGCTTAATTTTTTCCGGCATAAAGTTTAATGTTTAAAATCTGAATAAAAATAAGAATTTTATATTTAGATATAATAATATAGCATTAAAATTAAGATAATTTGAACTCAAAATGACAATTTGTATTACTTGTGAAAATGACTACAACCTTTTCTTTTCTGGTACAACTTTTTTCTGAGTTGTAGGACAGTAATTAACCTTGTAAATTTATAATGTGATTTTCTCAGAGAATACCTTAAATGTGACTCCAACATTTCTTTTATAAATATTTTCAACAAAGGTAATCATTTTTCATAACTCAGTGAGAGAATTAAGAAAATTCTCTCACTGATAATAATAATTATTATTATTATTATTATTATTATTATTATTATTATTTTAATTATTACAATAATTATTATTATTTAAAATTTTAATTATTTAAAATTTAGTATTATTATTACAATAATAATTATTACAATTATTACAATTATTATTATTATTACAGTTATTATTATCTCATCTTCACATGCATATAAACGATGCTAGGTGGTTTAAATATTAGTGTTACATAAATTTTAGCCTATTAAGTAGTTGGTCCAGTGGTTTTTGTTAGAATATAAGGTTCAAATTAGGTAATGTCTAGAGTTCAACACTTGTTAGCAACATTTTTTTTAAGAAAATTTCTACCCTCACGTTAGCAAATAACTGTGAGTCGCGTCGATAAAAATAACGGTCAATATATACGATCGACATTTTTTGGCCAAATTTTGGACTGAAATCGAACAGAATAAACCATTTTATAATTTTTTGAGAGTACAGTTATTCGATTGTAACAAAAAAAATTCGGTAACCACAATGAAAACCGGACCCTAGTACAGTGACCAAAATATTATTTATCCCAATAATAATAGTACTAATAATAATAATAATAATAGTAGTTGTAGTGGTGGTGGTGGTGGTGGTAATAATAATAATAATAATAATAATACTTATAATAATAAAAATAATAATAATAATAAAAATAAAAATTATAATAATAATAATAGTAATAGTAATAATAATAATTATAAAAATAATAATAATTATTATATTTTTATTATTAATGTTGGAACTTCACTCATGGCTGTTTTTAGAGGGAGAAAGGAAGAACGAAAATGGAGTGTAACAGGTCTTTGTTTTGGAATATGATGAATCTTGGGAGGGAGGAAGAGAGGGTAGATGTTGAGCTCAATTGAGGTTTTGAAATAAAGATTAAACTTTGCAAAATATTTAATATCTAACTAGTGGTGCTCTAGTGGTTAGATACTTAAAATTCCACACACAAGGTTGCAAGTTCAAACCTTGGGAGAGATAATTTTTTGGAAAAAATTCTAAAGAAGCTATATCACATCTGCCACGTGTCAAATTAAAATATAAAATATCGCGTCAGATGTGCCACGTGTCATTTTTCAACCCATATTCCATTCAATCACACTCCTTTTATGGACTACATAACCAGTAACTGCATAACCATGATTTTTGAAAAGCCATAGTAATAAAAATATTCATCTGTTGTCAAATTAAGTGAATAAATATATATCAATGATAATTTTTTAAACAAATATTATATATTATGTAATATTGTTGATTAATTTCTTCTCTCGTTCAAATTATAATTTAATACAAAAGTTTTCGTACACAAAAATTTTTGTATTTCACTTATAATTTGGTACAAAACTTTCATAATTTGGTAAAATCGTAAAATATTTATATTTAATTTTCATGTCTCAAATTTATTTGTAAGAAAAGGTCAAACAAGCAGTTTCCTAATGTTAGGCAAAGTGATATTGAGTTATTAAGCTACCACTGAGCCATTCTAATTTATTAGTTAATAATAACAATCATAATAATAATATTACTAATAATAATAATAATAATAATAATAATAACAGTCATAATAATAATAGTACAAATAAAAATAATAACAATATAATAATAATAATAATAATAATAATAATAATAATAATAATAATAATAATAATAATAACAATCATAATAATAATAATAGTAGTAAATACTAATCCTTGCAAAATAATATTAATTAGGCTCAGGTGCTCGGGTGGTCATTAGATCAATATTCTAAACTAGAGGTATTAGGTAAGGGTGTAAACGAACCGAGTCGAAGCGAGTATTGATTTGCTCAGATTTGGTTCACAAAATTTATCGAGTATTAAATAAGGTTTGATTAAGGCTCATTTTATTTATCGAGTCGAAACGCGATTAGAATCGAGCGAAGCGGTTTGAACTTTTCGAACGAATATGATCCGAGTATCAATAGAAAATTATAATTTGAGAAGGTTCGAGTAATTTATCGAACTTTAAAATTTGCTCATATTTGACTCATTTATATTTCGAGTCGAGCTCGAATCGAACTTTTAGTCGAGCGAGTACGAATCGAGCCCGAACAGTTTACTCATTTTACAGCCTTAGTATTGGGTACGAATATGTGCATTAACATATTTTTTGGGATAAAGTTCAATATTCGCCAAGTCAGCCCATCCACATATTCAATATTCACCACGTCAGCCCATCCACATATGATATGTACGTATATATATATATATATATATATATATATATATATATACGTATGTAAACAAATATTCATATCTAAATTTTAGATGAAAATTTATAAATTTATAAATAAATATTTATTTATAAATTTTAAAGATAAATTTATATGAATATTTGTTTATAAATATTTAGAGATAAATTTATAAATATATATATATATATATATTTAAATATTCATGATTATGTTATATAAATATTCATAGTTACTTTATATATATTTAGTTTCATTGTTAAACTTCAACAACCTTACTAAATAAACCCAAATTCATATAATAAATAAATTAAAAGAAGAACAAAACAATTCAGAATTAAACAGATGATATAAACAAATTTTTTTAATGTTAGGCAAGATGAGGATCTGTGTAGTATTTTAATTTTTTTGGGGAAATAAAATGTTTTGATATAAAGATTAATCCTTGCAAAATATTAACAGTTGATCTAGTTGTTCCAGCGGTCATGTGACCAAAGTTTCAAATGTGAGGTTGCGAGTTCAAATGAATAAAATATAACATAAGAAGCAAAAATATCACAACTATGTTTGGTGTAAGAACCCGAATTTTTAGAGATTATTAAAATAAGAATTGGAACTTGTTACATATATATAAATTAAAATAACAATGAATATATAAATTTTTAGAGATTATTAAAATAAGAATTGGAACCCGAATTAAAATAAGTCACATATATATAAATTAATTATATATATATATATATAAGTATTAGCTTGTTACAAATTTTGTACTTTCAAAATTTACTTAAGATAACAGGAGGCAATAATAATAGATAATATAATTTTATTACTAAAATGTGTTAGTTTCAAATTAATTTAGAAATAATGAACTATACTTTTAAAATTTATTATTTTTTTCTTATTCTATTTATAATTGTAATTAGAGAATTCATTTTAAAATTAAAATTTAGAATTTCAAAAATGATGAAAAGTTATTTGAATTGTAATTTAGATTATTGATTATTGTATTTATTCAAAAGAAATAAATTAATATTCATTCATTAGTACTTATACTTTAAAACTCATTTTTTTTTTTTTCTTATTCTACTTATAGTTATAATTAAAGTATTCATTTTAAAATTTAATATTTCAAAAATGATAAAAACTTACTCAAATTATAATTTAAAACATTAATTATTATATTTAGGAAAGCGAAGGCAGGTTTGAGCAGAATTCGGTTCGGTGCTGAAAGATGAACCAGGTTGACATAAATTTTACATAATCGGTACATATCGGGTTTTCGGGATCGATTTCGGAAGGCTATTTGGCTTGATTGGTATATGTCGAACCGAACCGATTGTACCGATTTATTTAATAATATTAAAAAAAAGATATCTCATGACTTCACTTCAGTCTTCCCTTTGTTTATTCCTAAACACGCGAAACCTTTCTCTCCCAGACCCATCTCGAACAGACCAGTCGAACGCGAAGTCGCGAACCCAAACCCAATCCTCTCCTTCTCGAACAGTCGAACGAACCCAGTCCATCCATCTCGATTCTCGAAGTCTCCACCTTGACGATCCATCAATTCTTCTCCCACCAGCCAACCTCCGACTCGTCAGTCGCCGTATTGCAATCGCCTCTCCAACTCTAGTCTCTAGATTCTAGAATCTTCTTTTTTCTTAGGTAATTTTGAGTTTATTTTGAGATTTAGGTAATTGATTTATCCCTATTTATGTCGATTTGTCTATATATGGCATATGAGTGTTACACTGTTACTTGTTACTTTGTTAGGGCTTTTTTTTTCTGGTGGTTTTTGTTTATTTTGGTGGTTATGGCTCATGGGATATAACTAATGGAACTAATCTTGGGCCTCTTGGCCATTCGGTAGAGTTTTAGTTTCATCTTCCTCTGGTATTGTGCATATGGTATTATGTAATGGAAGGATTTCTAAAATCAAATTTGAGCATGTTTAATGGTCACTTTTTTAAGATTCTTGCTTTGTGTTAATGACCTTGCTTTGCCTATTGAGTATTATGGGATGAGTCTAATGACCGCACCGCCTTCATGCCTTGTGTTAATGACTTCACCGCCTATCGAGTATTATGTAATGAGTCTAATGACCTTTGCCTTGTGTTAATGATTTACCGACTTGCCTATTCCTCACGGTATTGTGCATAATGACTCTACCGCTTTGTGCATTATGTAATATCCTTGTCTAGCTTTAAGGTTATTGCTTTGTGTTAATGACCGTACCGCCTATTGAGTGATATTTTGAACTCTCTGTCATGTTATTGCATCTAAAATGATTAGCTTGCTTGAATCTTGTTAATGATCGTACCTTTGTGCACTAACGCTATTGAGTGATTATATTACTTGAAGATGGATCAGTAGTTTAACATAATCTTTTGTTCTCATCATAATTCAGTGTTTTGATTGCATTAAATTCCATTGTACATTTGAATCTTTATTGTGAAATGATTGGAAATATTTTATTGTGGATTGATTGGAACTGAATGGAACTAATTTTAACCTAGTCATTCCCTATTAAAGCTAGCTTAGCATGTCCAGTCTGTGTTTCATTTTTCTTTGTTGATGAGATAAAATTGCACTTTAAGATAGCTTAACATGTCCAATTTATGCACTATCACTATTATTAATCTTTAGGAAGCAAAATTTTTGTTATCCGATCAAATTAGATTGGCAGAACAAATAAAGGCAGCGAGTAATACACAAATGATGGTAAAGGTTGTATGCTGGGAATTTTTTTTAAATTGGCATAAATCAATGCTCAGTAATGCGTTTGACCATTATGAGTAGTCATTTTCATAGTTCTTTTCGATATCTTGAAGATGAAATAGTTAAAAAGGATGTCATGAAAATGGCTATATAAGAAAAAAGCGTTTTGAAATTGTGTCATAAAGGGCCTATTTTCTAAACATTTTTAGATTATATGAATAAGGTGTAGTGTGGACACTACTTTGACTACAATTTTCTCAATCATGGGGTGGACAACTTTAATTATATTTATAAGGTCTTGTGGCTCAGATGAATTTTTTTTCCCTATCAAAGTTGTATTACATTTTTGGTTGTATTGCATTTACTTTTTTGGCAGAGTCCAACTATATTTACTATTTAATTATTTATAAGTATTTGGAATTTATAGCCGTGCTAGACTTGTACACTATTCGATAATATCGTTGTCTTGATACTTGGATAATATTGTTGTCTTGATACTTGGATTCTTCGCAAATATGGATTAAGCACATGTGTATACCTTTATTTGACCCATTTTTGTGATTTGATTTATAATATTTACCTATAAGAGATTTGGATTTAGAATCTCTCCTCTTTATTTTGAAAATACATCATGATGTGCTTTTTTTAATTTGCAGCTTTCATGTGCTTTTTTTTGCAATTCCTGTGGGGATTAACTGTTCTTCCTCTTCTAAAATAAGTACCTTCTTAGTCCTCATAGCCATCAATGTCAAGTAAGAATTCTCATCTTTTGTTCGTTTTCATGCATGTCTTTATAGATCTTTTGTGTATATATTTGCTAAATTCTGAATTTTTTAAAATTATCTAATGATATTTTTAGAACAAATTAATTTAAAATAGTCTGAGTTTGCATGTATTAGCGATATAATTTGTTTTCATATGCTGCAGTCTAATTGTTTGATATATTACCCAAATGAACCCAAAAACTCAATGAAAAAATTTATAGGAATTATGGGAATTGACATTTTGATGTTTAATAATAGATGTGTAAAATGTGGCGCCTAGTCACCAATTTCCTCTACTTCCGAAAAATGGGTAAAATGTCTTCCCTTTTTTCCATGATCTTAGGAGGATATCTTTCTTGATTGATTGAAATACCTTTTATGAGAGAACTTGTTTTTATAATATTTCAGCTTACGGTTCAGTGGTTTATTAGGGTAATATTGAAAGTAGTATGCACACAAGCCAATCATGTTTGATGATAAAGCATATACTTTGTAACAATCTTATTCATTTATTAATAAAAAGTATTAATTTATTAAAGGCTTTTAATTATCTACATGATGCTGTTTTATAATATGTGATAAACCCATAGTTTTAAGCAATGCTTTTAGAATAATGATGATGATCATTCTAATGAGATCTAAATTCTTAGAAAGCTTAAAACTAAAGTCCCAATCATTGGATTACTAAATTGGGGATTAGTGAATCCGGATAGATTGGTACATACGTTGCTTGCTCATTGGATGAGGATGATTGATCTCATGATCATTTGTGTGGAGACACTAAAGCAAGTATGTAGGTGCTTATTAGAGAATAAGTTCACTGAACGTGGCTCGCTAAGGAATACCTAATGGAGTTTTACTTGCTTCGTCGATAGGAATTCTGTAGTGATAGTAAGACAAGTGATCCTTGGACTTGAGATCATCATAGTATCTTGTGTATGATGAGTTATACTTTGACTTATTCCTTAAGACCCTTAGGGTATATCAAAGGTATGCTTGGGTATAATAAGTTGTACATGGAGATAATGTATGATCAATAAAGAATCTACCACTTCTATTAAAAAAGAGAAATGTCCTATGTGATTCGATAAATGACAACCTAGTAGTCCTTGGGTTAAGGCGAATGAAATTAGAAAGGAGTTTCTAATTTGCATTATTTGAGTTGTGCATTTAAGAGTCGAAATATATATAATTAAATAAAATAAGACTTGTGATAATTCCATGTCTTATATTTAATTGGGACATTGTATGGTGAAAGGATTGAATTATGCGGTAACTATTTACTCAAAGGTTCTTTTTATGATTAATGTTGAAATCTATATTATTTGGAAAGTCGTTGATCATTAGGGAGGCTTATCCTATTGTAGAATAAATATTATTTATTTAAATAAATTAATTGTTTAATTTATTTATTTAAATAAGATTAGAATTGTTCTAATTGATTTATTCACAACCTAGGTTTAATATGGAGAACCTAAAGGGTCACACCATAAAAGGAAGAATAATTATTTAAGAAGTTAATGGCATAATTGTAATAATATGTTAAGTATATTTAATTTAATCTATGGTGATAGAATAAATTAAATAGCTTAATATTAATTATTTAATATTTTAGAAATATTAAATATAAATTAATAAGAGGAGTCTTATTAATATTATTACAATTATTATTATTATTTTAATTTCTAAAAGAGTTTAGGAATTAATTTAATATAAGTACTCTCATTTATTCCTAATAGGATTAGGAGGAAAATTAATTAAAGGAGTTTAATTAATTATCCCTAATAAGATTAGGGAGCCCATTTAATTAAAAAGAGTTTAATTAAATAATACCTTATTTTTAATAGGTTACTTGATATCTTTATAAGAGGAGTCTTATATCGGATATCAAAAATACGCAATTCAATTGTTGGAGAGTACGCTCCTTTTCTATGAGATAGAAAAACTAGGGTTTAGCCAACCACCCATCTTCTTGAATCCTTCTTCTTCCTTGGTGGATCACCTCAGAGGCCAAACACTTGGGTGGCTAACGTTGATCAAAGGAAGGAACCAAACCCGGTGGATTCAAGTTGAAGCTAAAAGGATTGGAGGTGTAGTTGTCTTAGGAAGCTCGGATCTTCAAGGTATGTTTCTTATTCATCTTTTTCGTTTAATTAATAATTGTGCATAAAGGGTGATCCGGGTATATGGTTTGTAAAATTTTAAACTCTGATTTTTACACGTTTCCGCTAATTTTTGCAATTTGATTGCGCACATGAATATTACAAACCTAACAGTGGCATCAGAGCCAAACCTTTATGCGAATTATTAATTATTTTAATTTGATATGTATATTGATATGTGTTTAGAATAATTTAATTGGGCATAATTTTGTTGTATAAAATTAAAAAAAAAAAAAAGAAATCGCGAAATCTGTTTTGATTTTTCGGTGATTCACGTGATTCAATTTATTATTATATATATATGTATATAACGTGACACATCCTGTTAACTTTAAAACCAAATGAGTAAGCTATATGTGTGATATGGGCCACGTGAATCACCAAGGTACTAGGATTCAAGGTAATACTTATATATTATATATATATAAATATATATATATATATAAGTAATCATAAAAAAAAAAGGTACTGCATACCACGTTTTTTTAAATGTAATACTTATATATTATATATATATAATATATATATATATATATATTACCATAATATATATTATGTATATGTAATATATATTTTAATAATTTTATAATTAAAATAAAAGTTTATTTTAATTTTAAAATAAAATATTTATTTTAATCTTAAAATAAAAGATTTATTTTAATATTAAAATTGAATTTCATGCTAACTAATTAGAGTTAGAATTGGATTCTATGATAACTAATTGGAGTTGAAATTGGATTATATGTTTCCTTAAATAAAGGAGTTTATTTAGATATGAAATAAGATTTCATATTATTCAAAAAAAAAAGAGTTTATTTGTGAATAGGAAAGAGAATCCTAATTTCCTTAAATAAAGGAGTTTATTTAGATATGAAATAAGATTTTATATTATTCAAAATAAATGAGTTTATTTGTGAATAGGAAAGAGAATCCGTGTTTCCTTTAATAAAGGAGTTATTTTTTTTTTATATGGAATTGGATTCCATAATTAATTAAAATAAAGGAGTTTATTTTGATTAAAAATTTTGATTAAAATAAAATAGTTTATTTTATTCAAAATTGGATAAATTAAAATAAAATAGTTTTATTTTGATTTAAATTTGGATTAAAATAAAGGAGTTTATTTTGATTCAAAATTTGATTTTATACTAATTAAATTTGCCCATTAAATGATATCAATATATATATTAAATGTTTATTATTCATAAGATGAATGTTATTTATTGATGCATATGATGATGTGTATGATAATAAATGGGATTGATTATGGACTATTGACCAATATGATTGGATTTTATTTTAGTTGGATGCATGAATGTATGAGTTTTATTAAATGGGGCATGCGTACCTCGTCTTCTCTAATTTTTCTGAATGTAAATTCTATCTCCCTCCTATGTACTTCCCCTTGACTGCTGATCAAGGTTTCTATTTATTTTAAATAGTTATGTAATAGGAATAGTTATAATTAATTTTTGAAGAATTAGAGATCAAGGAGCAAGGAGCGCTTGAAGACCCGTTTGTAATGGAGCTCGGGTTTAAATGTAATAGTTATATTTAAATATTAATTCTTGCACCCCTAGGGTTTGACCTTTTGGTTCACTTGGTGGCTCTAGTGAACCAAACTAGAATAAAAGTCCATAATCAATCCAGGAAGAATATAGTATTCTATATGTGCATGCTTATACTATATATATTATATATTATGCAAACATGCTTCGCTTGTTCATTAATATGACGCGTATTTTATATATATGTGCATGCGCGCTAAACAAGATGAGACAAATTAATAACAAACCCCTCATTTTTATATATTAAGTCCTAAGCGTTCAAAGATATTTGGAATATCGAACGTCGCCTTCTAGCATGATAAAATTAATAAAGTATTAAATATTTAATATGAGTTTGTTGTGTCACCACAAGGCAAGTGTTAAGTATTTAAGATGTTAATTTATCACATTTGATGCTTATAAAGAAAATTAAACAATATTATTTTGTTGTGTCACCACAAGGATGATATTTTTCTTTTTTGAATATATGGAGTGCTAGGTCAGACTTAACTTGGATAATTTTGATTCGGATGTGCCACCACTTGATCAAAATAATCTACGAGACAAAAGAAATGGAGTTGCATAGTTGATGTAATTGACAAAAGTTGTCTACCTATTTATTTATATATAGTTTGTTGTGTCACCACAAGGCTATATACATTTGAAATGGGATCCTTATTCTCACTAGCAGATCTTTAATTAGATTTTGCCGAACTATATATATTGAGGGTAATATAGTTTGAAGAAAATAGTGGGAGATACCAATTTAAAATAAGACCTAATTTATTTTAGTAATTAATAAAAGAATGTATGTTAAAATGTTGTTAATTACAAATTCATTTACAGAATTTTACAATGTCTAAAATTACTATCACTGCGAAACATATTAGATGCTAAATTAATCGAATCGAAGTACTCGGATTGGTTAAGGAATTTGAGAATAGTTCTTATGGCTGAAAAGTTATCTTATGTCCTTAATACGTCTATCCCTGCCATGGTTGCAGACAATGCCTCTGAGGAAGACATTGCTACTTTTAGAAAGTGGCAAGATGATGCACTGATTGGCTCGATGCATCATGCTCGCATCTATGAAAGTAACGAGCTTCAGCCACAAGATGAAACTATGGATGCTTCTACTATATTCCCGCACATCAAGTAGTTGATGGTGAGGAAAGTAGGACTGATAGATATCGAGATATCTAAGGAGCTCTTAGATCTAGAATGACCGATGACACTACAAAGATGATAAAAGTCCTTAACATTATCAATTTGATTGATCAATTAGGACAACGAGTTTTGTTATGGATGGAGAGTTGAGCCAAGATTTGATCTTGCACTCACTCCCGAACTCCTTTCACAATTGTTGTGAATTTTTCATATGAATAAGCTAGATATCAGCTTTGCTGATTTGCTTAACATGTTAAAAATGTTGAGAGTCACTTTCCAACCAAGAAAGACCATGTCTTCTTGGTAGGGGCCAAAGGATCTTCCAAAAGAAGAACGATTCAAAGAAGGTAAAAATGGAAAGGCGTAAACAAAGGATAATAAGAACAAAACTGATACGGATAGCAAAGGAGTTTGCTTCCACTGCAATAAGCCTGGACACTGGAAAGAAACTGCGAGAAGCATCTTGCAGAGGCTAACCAAAGAAGCTTAATGAAGTTTCGGTTACAAATACAAATTTGTTCATGATTTAAAATAATTTTTTCTTTAAATCAAGGTTCTACTTGGGTATTGGATACCGACTTTGGTTATCATAAATATAGATTTATGAAGGGACCAAACAGAAGTAGAAAGTTAAACAAATATAAGTAATCCTATGTGCGGGAAATGTAGCAAAGGTTGCCACATTAGTCATAAAAAACTTATAGTTTAGCAATGCCTACAGGCAAATCTATTAAGTCAATAAGTTGTTATTGTATTCCAGTTCTTGTTAAAAATATTATTTCCATTTTATTGTTGGACAATGAAATCTTTGGTATTATAATTAAGAACAATTGTTGTTCTATTTATAATAATAATGTTTTGTATAGAACTGGAATATTACTTAATAAATTTTGTATACTTGACTTACATGAAAAAAAAAAATTTGCATATTGAACAAATTAGTATAAGAAAAGGAGATGATCATTCAAAGAGTTGAATGTGTGTATTTGCTAAAATACAAGTGTGAATTATTTGAAAGGTTCAAAGAATTCAGAAGTGAAACAAATTGGCAATGTATTAAGATTCTTTGATTAGATCAAGGAATAAATACTTGTGCAATAAGTTTCTAGATTATCTCAAATGGTTTTCTCATAATGGACACATCCTGATACGCAATAATTGATTGATGTATTTGAATGGAAAAAATCGTACCTTGTTGGACATGGTGCGGTCCATAATGATTTTACCGACATTCCAGTATCCTTCTAGGGTCATGTCCTAGAAATGGCTGCATATCTACGAAAAATGTAAACTCAAAATCCGGCCCCAAGACTCCATAAAAGTTATGGACAGGGAGGATTCCCAATCTTAAGTATGTTAAGATAAGGGGTTATCCAACTTATGTGAAAAGGTTTCAAAGGATAAGCTTGGGACAAGATTTTATAAGTGTCCATTTGTGGGACATCCTAAAGTAAGTTTAGGGTATATGTTCTATAATCCTACTTAGCAAAAGGTGTTTGTTCGAAAACACGCCTTCTAAGATAAAGGTGTTTATCATTGAAAGGGCTAGTGGGAGGATAATAGATCTTGAAGAGTTCAAGAACCACAAAAACACTATAAATAAAATAAGAGGAACTGTAGATGAACCTATTATACCACAACTGAATCGTGAATCGGAATAATCATAAGAAGATACCTAGGAGGTATGGATTCATCATAGATGATGATGATGAGGTACACATCATAGAAGATGATGATCCAGAGTGACATACGATGAGGTAAGAGTTCTAGTGTGTACAAAAGGGTCAGTGGGAGCGTCGTGAAATTTCTAGTATTATATGTTGATATACTACGGATGAGGAATTACATACCAATGCTACAATCAGTAAAGATAAATTTGTCTAAAAATTCCTTCATGAATGATTTGGAAGAGTATCTTAATTGGGGATAAAATCTATATAGATAGATTTAAAAGGATGCTCAACTTAACCCAAGGAACGTATATTCATTTGATGCTAAAGTCGTTTAGCATGGCAAACTCCAAGAGATGTCTCATGTCGATGAGCTATGGAGTGTATCTCTCTTAATAGTCCCCACAGACTCCTGAAAAGAGAGGTCGCATGAGTGACAATCATGTATGCGATGAAATGTACGAGACCTGATGTTGATCAGTCATATTATGGAGAAGTTCACTATGAGTCAGTGAAAAATATCTTAAAGTGCTTAACCCAAGCACTAAGGATGTGATCATATTCATGGTGGGTCTAAATTAAAACTAGAGGGCTTAATGACTCATGTTTTCGCATGCACAAAGACGACAAAAAATTCAATTTAAGGTAAAGGGTTACCTTGAGCGGTAGTGCGATAAGAATGGAAAGGTTCCAAACAAAGAAAGAGTTCTTTGGTTTAGTGATAAAGACAAAGTATATAGCTATAAATGAAGCTGCAAGTTGATTGTTTGGATTGAAAGTTCATTACAGAACTTGGAATAGTTCCTAAGTCTTATCTTGGATCTAAACATGTGTTGTGGCACTTTTATTTGATTATTAGAATCATTGAAAGATGGTAAATCACTATAGAGATGGTGGACTCTCAAGAACAACATTACATATCGATTAACTAAAGCTTATCCAACAGCAGGATAATCGTCACTTAGAGAAGAAGAGTATAAGATACAATGGCGATTGGCTTTAGTGCAAGTGGGAGATTGAAAGTAGTATGCACACAAGTCAATCATGTTTGATGATAAAGCATATACTTTGTAACAATCTAATTCATTTATTAATAAAAAGTATTAATTTATTAAAGGCTTTTAATTATCTACATGATGCTGTTTTATAATATGTGATAAACCCATAGTTTTAAGCAATGCTTTTAGAATAATGATGATGATCATTCTAATGAGATCTAAATTCTTAGAAAGCTTAAAACTAAAGTCCCAATCATTGGATTACTAAATTGGGGATTAGTGAATCCGGATAGATTGGTACATACGTTGCTTGCTCATTGGATGAGGATGATTGATCTCATGATCATTTGTGTGGAGACACTAAAGCAAGTATGTAGGTGCTTATTAGAGAATAAGTTCCTTTGAGCGTGGCTCGCTAAGGAATACCTAATGGAGTTTTACTTTTTCGTCGATAGGAATTCTGTAGTGATAGTAGTACAAGTGATCCTTGGACTTGAGATCATCATAGTATCTTGTGTATGATGAGTTATACTTTGACTTATTCTTATGACCCTTAGGGTATATCAAAGGGTATGCTTGGGTATAATAAGTTGTACATGGAGATAATGTATGATCAATAAAGAATCTACCACTTCTATTAAAAGAAGAGAAATGTCCTATGTGATTCGATAAATGACAACCCAAAGTAGTCCTTGGGCAATGAGAATGAAATTAGAAAGGAGTTTCTAATTTGCATTATTTAGAGTTGTGCATTTAAGAGTCAAAATACATATAATTAAATAAAATAAGACTTGTACGGTAATTCCATGTCTTATATTTAATTGGGACATTGTATGGTGGAAGGATTGAATTGTCTGGTAACTATTTACTCAAAGGTTCTTTTTTGATTAATGTTGAAATCTATATTATCGGAAAGTCGTTGATCGCTAGGGAGGCTTATCCTATTGTAGAATAAATATTATTTATTTAAATAAATTAATTATTTAATTTATTTATTTAAATAAGATTAGAATTGTTCTAATTGATTTATTCACAACCGGTTTAATATGGAGAACCTAAAGGGTCACACCATAAAAGGAAGAATAATTATTTAAGAAGTTAATGGCATAATCGTAATAATATGTTATGTATATTTAATTTAATCTATGGTGATAGAATAAAATTAAAAGCGACTTAATATTTATTATTTAATATTTTAGAAATATTAAATATAAATTAATAAGAGGAGTCTTATTAATATTATTACAATTATTATTATTATTTTAATTTCTAAAAGAGTTTAGGAATTAATTTAATATAAGTACTCTCATTTATTCCTAATAGGATTAGGAGGGAAAATTAATTAAAGGAGTTTAATTAATTATCCCTAATAAGATTAGGGAGCCCATTTAATTAAAAAAGAGTTTAATTAAATAATACCTTATTTTTAATAGGGTTACTTGATATCTTTATAAGAGGAGTCTTATATCAGATATCAAAAAATATGCAATTCCAATTGTTGGAGAGTACGCTCCTTTTCTATAGAGATAGAAAAACTAGGGTTTAGCCAACCACCCATCTTCTTGAATCCTTCTTCTTCCTTGGTGGATCACCTCTACAGGCCAAACACTTGGGTGGCTAACGTTGATCAAAGGAAGGAACCAAACCTGGTGGATTCAAGTTGAACGCGAAAAGGATTGGAGGTGTAGTTGTACCTGAGGAAGCTCGGATCTTCAAGGGTATATTTCTTATTCATCTTTTTCGTTTAATTAATAATTGTGCATAAAGGGTGATCCGGGTATATGGTTTGTAAAATTTTAAACTCTGATTTTTACACGTTTCCGCTAATTTTTGCAATTTGATTGCGCACATGAATATTACAAACCTAACAAATATATTATAGACTGTAGACATTAGTTATTTCACGCATCTCAATATAATGGCATCTAACTTTGTCGTGATCTTGACAGTAGACTTTAGTTATTTCCGGCATTGCAGTATAACGACATCTAAACTTGTTGTGATCTTGATGATGAGACAATAGTTATGGACAGTATCAATAATGGAGATCTTTGGAATCCAAAGTCATGTATTATGTAACATATGGTGGTACATGAACATCCAGAGAGTCGGTTAATACCAATATACCATTGGTTTGCATGCAGTTTAGCTCTAACCAATACTTATTTGATTGTGTTATATGAGAGTGGTTGTTTTGTTATGTGCATTATAAGCTTTTAGGAGATCTGTGTCTTGTGCCCATAATTTATCTTCTATGCCATTTGATGGATATTTCCACTTGATCACTTTCAATTTCAACTAGTGTTTCCTTTCCAACATTCAAACAAACTATCATTTTCTCTGTTTCCAGTTTCCACTAAGTGAATATTTTCCCCAATTAAAAGTTGCTACTTCTCACTGATATTAAAATTGTTCTTACAATGTCTTTCTGTCTTCCTTGTCAGTTCTCATTATAAATTATGGCTCTTTCATGCGGCTTCTATGAGTTCCCCCCCCTACGGTGGTATCTTTTGAGTAGTAAATTAATTTATAAGATTCTAATACTACTAAATCCATGATCTTCCTTCCTGGATTTTGTCTGCCAGTAATGTCCTATATCTACTTCATTTTTGATTTTGTAATTACTATCTCTCTCATCCATGAAAAGAAAGAAAGAAAAAAGGCATTATAGAACGACCCAACAACATATGGAACTAAATACATTTAGGAATATAATTTTCGATTGCTCGTGAAAATGTATCTTTCTATTCTTGTTATCAAGCATTCAATTCTGCAGTTTACTTATTACAACATTCTTATTTATGAAAGCAAGTATTTGTACATTTGTCGATCCGGTGTTAATTGGTATCCAATAATTGTATGATTTATTATCACCACCAACTTATCCTAACATGTTGGATATACTATTGTCGGACTTGGAATTTCATTCCACATGTTCTTTCTTGCTCGATCTGCGCAAGCTTTCGAGCAGAACTCTTTCAGGGAAGGACGACATATTTCTTTTACATGCTCTTATTTGGTGCTCTTTGTTTTAATCTGGGATTGTTCTTATCGAGGCATGATATCTTATGTGTCGAGAATCTTTTGCAAAGGTTATATTTCTTAGCAATTCAACGACATTCATGATGGTTAGTTTCCCTCTCTTACATATAAAAATGTTTCTTAGTCGTGTAAATCTGTTACTCATAAATGGTTTCTGAAATTTTTATTTTCTTCACTATATAGGTTTATGTGAGGAGCAAGAAAAATCCAATTCCAACGTTGAGGCTCAGGTATTTTTATTATTGTTTGCATGTATTTGTTGGTAATTGTCATTTTAAAGCTGAAACTGCAATGTGAAATTATGTGGTATGATTGAGGAACATAACCAAGAAGTTTTGATTATGAAACTGATGCTTTTATATTATGGTGCAACGTGTACCAGAAAACTCAGTTTTTGTGATGGGTGATAATCGCAACAACGGCTATGATTCGCTTGTATGGTATGTACTCTCAATCTTTAGCTTATAAATGCTTTTCACAAGATATCATTTTTCAAGTATTTTTGCATTCTTTTTAAAGATAACCGATCCCCTTATTAAATTGAATGCAATGATGGGAAATATTTTTGGCAATGGAAAGTGGAGTACTTGTTCTAACTTGTGCTATAACCAGGTTGAAGAGTGATTATGTATTGATGTGCCAACCATATTTATTGTTTAGTCACTCAAATTGAACAAGAAATTGGTGGTATTCTAAAGTATTAAGAAATAGGAGCCAAGCCTTGACATTGTACCACGTAGTAACTGTATTGTCTTTGTGTATTGATTTTGGCGCTAAGTGCCTCTGGTGACCTATTTGCTTCATTTTTTTGACTTGCTATTATTTTTAAATGTGTAGGAAGACTGCTTCTACGACTTGCCTAACAATACCGGGTATCAAATTTTCGTGCTATGTTTACGGAAGATAAGGGACGAAATTATGAAGTGTACTCTCTCTCTATATGTAGATATATACTTTGATTGAAGAACTGTAGTAGCTTTAGATTGTTAATTGTAAAGATAATGAATGATTATGTAGTGAATGATTTTATTAAGTTAATAATATTTTAGTTTTTTGTATTTTTGTCATTATTTGATATGGGGACATTGAGCCAGCCAGGTACACAAAAAAAATGTCAAATTTTGATTTGGCAACAATATAATTCGTTACCAAAGCATTGAACAAGTTTTAATATAGTAACAATTTTTTATAAATTTAGTAACAAATTTTCGTTGCTAATGGCATTAAAAATATAATATTTGGCAACGAAAATTAACCTAATAACAACGGAGAGGATATTTTTGCTAATACTAATATAAAAGGCAACATTTTTTATCGTTGCAAATCATGTCAACTTTCGTTGCACATATAAAGAAACGACAACATATAATGTCATTGCTAATCGACGACTTTCGTTGCTATTGAAAAATAACCAGTAACAAACATTTTCGTTGCTGATTCAGCATAATGTCGTTGTCAAATAATATAATCAGCAACGAAAATCGTTGCTAAAAAGTTTACATTCCGCAACGAAAGCAAGCTTAGGCAACCATTTTCATAATTTACTTCAACGAAAAATGTCGTTGCAAAATTGTGTCAATTGCAACGAAAATGCATGGTCATTGCAAAAAAAAAAAGAGTTCATTTTGTTGCCAATTAGCAGGCTTTTGCAAAGAAATTAGGTTTTTAGCAACAAAATTTTAATTATTCTGCAACAATACATTTTGTTTCTAAATGATCGATGTCTCTGTACGAAATCCAAATTTCGTTGCAAAATGTAGTACTTTTGGCAATGAAAAAAAAGCGTTTATTGCAGAACAATTAGCAACGCTCATTGTGCAACGAAAGACGCAACGACAGTAAAGTCGTTGCCAAAACCCTTTTGCAATGAAATTTGGCACCTTTAGAAACGAAAATTGGTTGTTGTTGAAGTCCCATTTTTTGTAGTGTTTTACCTTAATTATTAAGGTTAATTATGGAAGAATAAATCAGATATAGAATCCAAACCCTAATTTTGGATTTTTATCAAGGAATGAAAATAATAATATTATATTATTATTTGTCAGTGTTATAGATGTGTACTGTATGTGTGTAATGTTAATGTGTGGAACAGTTTTAATGTATTATGACTAAACCCTAATATTAATTTGTTTAACCCTATTTTGAAATTTAAAGGTGAAATTCAAGATTTTTATATAATTGTGATATATGATTTATGTTATATATAATGTTATGATTAATTAGGTAAACCCTAATTAATAGTTAGAAATCCTAGTTAGTAAATCAAGAAAACCCTAGTAATATTTTTTTATAAACCCTAGTTCGTAAGTCAGTTAAAACTTTACAATCTGTAAGCCATCGTGTAATGTTGTATATGATATGTATTGTAGAATTTAATGCTAATTATGGGAAAACCCTAATTAGTAATTACAGACCCTAATTTTGAAAACCCTAAATAATATTTATATAAACCCAAATTTTCTATATTAACCCTAATTGTCAAGAGGGAAAAACCCTAATTGTAAAATTAGAATGTTTAATGTTAATTAGTGGACCTAAACCTAATTAGCAAGTTTTTATTAATTGAAAACCTAAACTAGTTCAAGAAACCCTAATTATAATTTTAGAAACTAAAATTTATTTATTTATTTGTGCAAACCCTAATTAGACATTCTACAAATTATTTGCTCTAAACCTTAGGGTTAAACCCTCAGGGTTAAACCCTAGGGGTTAAACCTTAAGGGACAAACCCTAAGGGTTTGTCAAATGACCATAATGACATTAATTTTTCAAAGGAAAAGACCATTTTGCCCTTAATTGCATAATTGAGCTTACTTGCAAATCTAGGCAAATTTGGAGTGGTTGGCTAACTCTTGACCAACCATGTGACACATATCCATTAAAATCTCAGCAAAATCAGCAGCCATAGCTCAGCCTTCATTACAAGTCATTATATAAATAGAATTAGAGAGAGAAAATGTTACATTATTGCTCATTTATGCACAACTCTCTTCCAAGACCCCCTTTCTCTAACCTACGAAATCATAAGACAAATCAGTCCCAAAACAAAGCCCCACGAAATCCACTAACAAATCAGAAGCCAGAATCTAGGATTTGATCAAAAGAGGTAGAACCCTAACTTGAAAATCTGTCCATCGATCTGATGTTAGATGTTAGTTTTTTGTGTGTAATATATGTTATATGTAGTGTAAATAAATTATCTGGGTTGGTATTTAGTGGATCCATAACATCTAGATTCACGAAATAAGAATTTTCAAAAATCTGGAAAATTTTTAAAATGTCTTTGACAGTCAAATGTCAGATCGTGTAGATCTCTTTCTGTTTATGTTTTTGTATGTTTAAAGATTTGTATGTGAAATATGTTATGTGGTCTGTGATCTGGAAGTGGAATCATGGCTATTCCATGTCCAGATTTCATTTTATTGTTGGTCAAACCTAGTTAACCGAGCTTGACCAAACGATTTCTGGGTAACCCAGAAATCCGTAGGCAGCGTCTGACATGATTTTGTAACGCCCAGATCTTTCTATTATTAGTTGTTCGGTTTTTGATGTTGTAACAATGTTGTAGTATGTTATATGGAATTCAGGTTAAGACTTTTAGATCCTTGAAATCATCAACAGATTTAACACTATTTGGTTTTCTGGAAATCCCAGAAAATCAAGAACACGATTTCTGACAGTTGTTTGACCGGACCAGATCTAATGATTGTAATATTTTTAGAGTGATTTTGTGTAATGCATCTGTTTTCGTACATGTTGTCTACAATCTAGAACTTTTAAATCACAAAAACATCATACTAATAGAAAGTTGTGGAAGCCCAAAAGTGCGATATTGACTGTTCTTCATTTGAGGCAACCTGAAATGAAGAATGTTTAATGTTTACTGAACGATTATATCTTATTGGTTATGTGATGAATGATCATGTTTGTTATTGGATCCGGTAGTAGTGCATCATCACTACACTACGATCTCGGTCAACAACATGTCCGTAAACATTTTGTGTTAAGAATTAAGTATGGTCGAACCCAAGCACCCTCGACTTTGGCGACATGGTGATCGGGTTTCATGAAGAACCTCTAAGAACACCTATAGCGATAGTTTCATCGCTATAGGCATGATATTCAGAAATTTAATTATTTTTATTAAATAAATAGAAAAAATAGTTTATAATTATTAAAAATACCAAATAAATTATTAAAAATTATTTTAAATTTTGAAAATTAGTTTTATTTATTTTGAATATATTTCATAAATATTTAATATTTTTGGAATATTTAAAGTATTTAATTTTTTAATTATAATATTAAATAAATTATTTAAAATGATTTTAATATTTGAAAAATCATTTAAAATTATATTATGATATAAGAAAATATTTTAAGTTATTTTTAATGACTTTTAATATTTTGTGATAAATTTCATTAATAAATTAATATTAATGATAATTAAGTTATTTACTAAATGAATTAAATAAATAAATTAAAATGATTTTATTATATTAAAAATCATTTTAAATAATAATAAGGTATTTAAAAATATTTGAAGTTATAAAATATAACTTTCAATATTTAAAGGTAAATTTTATTTATTAATTATTATTAATGATATTAAGGTTGTAATAATAATATATTAAATAAATTAATTAAAAATGATTTTATTAATATAAAAATCATTTTAAATAAAAATAAAGTATTTAAAGATATTTTAAGTTATGAAATATAACTCTTAATATTTAAAGGATAATTTCATTAATAATTTAATATTAATAATTATTAATTTATTATTAATGATATTAAATTTATTTAATAATTATATTAAATAAATAGTTTAGAAATGGTTTTATTACTTTAAAAATCATTTAAAAAGGATATAAATAAATTAAAAATATTTTAAGTTATACTTAATAACTTTTAATATTTTGATAAATAAAACATTAATACTTTAATATTAATGATAATTATTTAAAAATGATTTTAATTCTTTTAAAAATCATTTAAGGGTAATATTAATACTTTAAGAATATTTAAAGTTATAATTAATGACTTTTAATATTTTGATAAATAAGACATTAATAATTAAATATTAATTGTAATTAGTTAAAAATTATTTTAATTATTTTAAGAAAATCATTTAAGGATAATACTGAATACTTTAAAAATATTTTGAGTTATTATAAATAACTTTGATATTTTGGCAATGGTTTCATTAATAGTTTAATTTTAATTAAATATTAATGATAATAGAATTATTTAATATTTAAATCATTTAATAATGATTAGATGTTTGAAAATTCATGATAAATTATAATAAATGTTTTAAAATTATATTAAGTCATTTAAAAAAATAATATGGTGATACTAAGTTATAGGATATAGTCTTAGACTCGATAATACCCGATAATAGTTTACAACCAAGCATATTTTAGAAATTAATCTGGACTTAGATAATTTGATTAGATATGTGTTTATTTGTGATTCAATGGTTGTTAAACATATGTGACAATGTGATTAGGATATGTGCTGACTGCAATAAGTAGTATTATGTGTTACGAAATGTTATTCTAATCGATCAAATGATCTTATTACTGATTGGTGTTATATAAAGATAGAACTAAGTTAGGAACTGTAAGCAGCGCATCAGGCAAGTATCTTACCTTTGCATTTCCTTTATGCAATAGACATGAGTAAGAAGTTTCAGAATTATATTATTATTATGCTATATTATTAACCCTATTGTGATATATTCTATATCCGATTATTGTTTATCAACATGTTAGTATATAGTAATTAATATATATATTCTGTTCGTTAATTTCGAAATATGGTTATACAAGTGTCCCCACTTGAATAATCATTATATTTAAACACACGTTGATATATATATATATATATATATATATATATATATATATAAAGTCGTTTAAGCTACTTGATCACCTGACAATCGGATTCGTAAATATCGTTGAATATGATAAAACCTTTTTGTATCCAATCAAATTATTTTGGTTCGGATTCCAGACCAAGTATGAACATCCCGATCACGGGAAAACTTTTATGCGTCCAAGGCGAACAGAGTGAACGATAATATCGTTCTTGTAATGTAGTATTGATCAATACAGGGCACATTGGACAGATCACCCTCGTGCCAGTAAGTTATAACGGTTTGCAGATGAAGTTATGTTAAACCTTAGCGAAAACTAAAAACAATGTTCATAGCCTGTCAACTAATACCTATATATAAAGTCAATACGTAGTTTCAAAATTTTGAGATAGAATTGTTATGTTATTATTATCGGTTCAGTTTACTTTACAGCTATAAAATCATTGTAGAAGTGATGTACAAAGAAAACATTTATTTCTTTCAGCTAATTATATTTCTAATTGTTATTATTACTTGCTGGGCACTCAAATGCTCATCCTTGCTTAATTTAAATGTTTTCAGCTAAGCGTGATCAACCTGAAGGTTCAGACAAGGGCAAGTGAAAAGGAAAGGAAACAGAATATGTTTAATGGTATCTTTTTTAATAGTTAGACTGTACAAAAGCAATGATAAATATTATCTATCATGTAAAGAATTATAGTAAAGGTTGCGTACTTGGGATTAGACTCTGATATATGTAAATTCAGTTTGATTTTTATATTATTGTTATTATTATTAGTATCATTCTGCTCATATAAATGGTATCGTGAAGCACTGAGTTCGGGTTTCAAGTACCTGAATTTGGGGGCGTCACAATTCTACTATAATTGACCAATTATCAGTCTACACACAAATAATACACACTTATAGCACTGAAATAAAAAAATAATATTATATTATTATTCTCATTCATTGATCAAAATTCAAATTAGGGTTTGGATTCCATATCTGATATATCTTGCATATACTATTATTAATTAAAATTAAATAATTAACTTAATTAATTTAAAATAAATTCATATAATAAAATAATTATTATAATAATTCTATAATCATTTCATATATTATTTAAATAATATATAAATCTATTTTCATGGAAAATAAATACTAAAAATCATTTCTACTATAAAATTAATTACTATAAAAATATAGTTTATAATGATTAATAATTATTAAAAATTTTATTTGTAATTATTAGGAGGTAATAAATAAATTTTATTTATCACAATTATACATACACATTACGGCACATAATCCCACCATTAAAATAAAAAAAAATTATGCAAAATTTCTTATTTATTTATATAGAAAATATCAAAGTTATTACTGAATAGCGATGTAACATTCCGTAATTTTAAATTATAATATTTATTGATTTATATAAGTATTTAATGGATATGTTTATTGTTGAATAAATAATTGTTCAATTTGAGTTGATGTGGTTTAGTTAATTATTTGTTGAATAAATAATTAAGGAGCTAAGAAAAATAATTGTTATGAGATTATATACTAATTTAATTTAATAATTAAGTTAGAGAGCTAATAATGATTAAATGAATTATAATATTTTAATTAGATTTTGTAATTAAAATAAGGTGTTAGTTAGTTAAACAAATTTATAAATATAAAGAAAATTATAATTATGTGGGAATGATTCATGTGTTAAAGTAATTTAATAGATTAGTATTTGAATTGATTAAATTGATTATTTAATTTATTAGAAGTGTGACAAATAACCTTGCTATAAAGGAGTTATTAAAATAAATTAAATGAGCTTAATTTAGTTTTGGCCAAACAAGTCTTAATGCATATTAAGTCTTTAATCTAATAGTGTTTTATCAAACAAGGTATAAGGATTAATCCATTTGTTTTAATTAGGTTTACCAAACAAGGTGTAAGGGTTAATAGGTTATTTTTAGTTAGCTAGCCAAACAAGCCTTATGGCTTTTGATTTTCAAAATTTTATAACTGATATCAGTTAAAATCCTATACTTAATATCTATATTATTATTATTATACGTTATATGATAATATGTAAACTAGAGTTAGGAGAAGAGAAACTCAAAAGAAGAAGAAGAAAGAAAAGAAGAAAAGATAGAGAACTTGAGGGATTCTAGAGAGGATTGAGAAAGAAATTGGGAAAAGAAGTTTGAGAATCCAAGATAACTATCATCTTCTAAATCAAAGGTAGGAGCTCAATCTTTTTATTGTTATAGTTTAGTTTTCCTCTTCTAAAAGTTCTTTGTAAAAAAATCTTCATGAATGATAAATTGTTTATTATATATGGCTTTATATGATAAATTAGTGTTGTGAAACTATTTTCATTAGTTTATATATGAGCATAGTCAATGAATTGATGTATGTATACAATTTGTGAAGGAAAATATATTACAGAGTGTTCATATGAAAAATATATGAGTATGGCTTAGTTTAAAATGAAATTAAGGTTTGATTAATTATTAATATATAAAATTAACTATTAAATTTGATAGAGTAAGTATAATCATAACCATGGTATTTTAAATTAATTGTTTTGGTTGAAAAACAAAATCACAGTGTTGATTGTCATTGAAAACATCAAAAATGGAGTATTTGCCAAAAACATTGAAATTGGGTGTTGTAAATTTGATGTTTATGTTATTTTATGGGTAGAATCATGTTAGAAGTCATCACAATATGTTTATATGAAAGTCTATATGTGTATTACATGTTAATTAGTTTATTAGATTGGAGCTTTTAGGTCAATTTGGCTTATGTTCATACTGTTGCCGAGCTTGGTCGCCAGATTCTGGAGTTTGGCGTGCATTGCATACGCCCATCGATATAATCTCGCGGTGCATGGCCGGCGCCACATCATGCGCGCCAATCTTTACTGTTGTGTCTCTGGACATGGCCTTAACTTCGGTAGCAAATACCAACCACAATGTAAGCGTAGGCAAGTAACGCGAAGTTAATAGAATGTTCTGACAGTTTTAGTTTATTACACAAATTTTGAAAATAAATGTTCGGTGTTAATAATAGGAATGTTAAATGATGATTTCAGTAGTATTAAACTATGAATGAGCATGTTATCAAGGGTCAACTAGTATTAACATAGTTTGATTATGTGAATTGGTAATTTAACCTACATGATGTATATATTTGTTTATATAGATATAAAATATTGGTAATGACTAATTATGTCATGATGACATATATATAGGGTATTGAGATTCAAGTTGTAAGGGTTAGCTTGTGCTAAAGGCAAGTTCTCTAACTCTACTATTATAATTGTGCGAATATTTAAACTCTTTTGAGCAAGTTCTCTAACTCTAAAACATCATTATGCGAGTTTGATTTTGTTGAGTACATTATTATTTTGAATGCAATTTCAATTACACAAATGGCTAACTCTGCACTTTTGTAGAGCTAGATGGTTTATTATTGAGAAAGCTCTTGTATCTAATTGTTCATAGGGATGCAAGTATTCTAAATCGTAAATTTAGTATTGAGCAAGTTTCTTTAATATGTAACTTGTTATTTAGCATGCAATCACTATATTTTCATATTCTAGTGTTGAATAACTTTATCATTCAAATTACTATTCATTATGCATGCTTAGTATCCAATTCTCAATAACTTTGAATTAATATTGTTCAAAGCAAATTATGATATGATTATTCAATGCTTGTGCTATTAGATTATTCCTAAAACATGATGTTAATTTACAAATATCAATTTCAGTTATGATTATTCCATAGCTTACAGTTATTTCTTTTGTAATCAACTAATTCTTAGTTGATGAACGTTGAATTCTAAATTACCCTGTAATGTATCCAAACCAAACTTACTTTGGTGCGGACTTGTAATCTAAATACTAAGATAAACAACTCTTTTATTAGAGGTTTACGCTTAGCATTGAAATGGTTGTGCACAATACATTGTACGAAGGGTTGATCCCCCTAAGTACGTGGAGTCCTTATAGTATTATGACTGTTAGAGTTAAAGTTGAAAGATTACTTATAACTGTGGACATGATTGTGGTCATTAGACCCTCAGTAGTATGTTTTTAAAATGTTAATAGAACCTATCATTCAGTTCTAATGAGCCTATTTCTTGTAAATGTTGTATTGTTATAAAGTTATTCATTCTTATTTCAATTGAGCCTTGTTTGCTCACTCTTGCATATTATATACTTATTGCAGCTAAGGTTGAGAATGTCAATGAACCTACTACTAGCAAGGGAAAGGGAAAAATGTACAAGTGACGAAGACTTGTAATTTTAATTTATTGTTATAAACTTTTAAATGATGATGTAATAATTTAATTTTCGCATTTGAATGATTGTAATTAAAGGTTAGAGAACCTGAGAGATTTTTATTTAAGTTTAATCCTATATGGGCTGGTTTTATTATTCAATTTTATTATGATTGGGTAGTTAGAAATGAATGTTTTGATTAAGTGAACACCAAATCTTGAGGAAATGAAGTACCAGGATTTGGGGGTGTCACACGCGATGTGTGCTGAGTCGTAGAAAAGTTATAAGAAGAAGATAACAATGTAAATCATCAAAGATGATGATCGTATGAGTAAGACATCTATGTATGTCATGAAGCCGTAAAACGGTAAAGAAAGTAGGTCGCGTAAACTTAGAGTGCGAGAACGCGAACCCTAAGAAGTAAAGTTAAGTAACTAATGTGTAAGCCAAGTATATGACTAATTGGTGTATGTGCTATTTCTTTATGTATTATATAGGGTTTGCAATGAACAGTTCAGTATAAATTATAAGTTATAGATATGTGTAAGGCAAGTTTCCTAACTTCATTCATATTTTAAAGGAATGTTAGTTTCTTAAACTTTCTCAGATGTTGAACTTGAGAAGTTTTGTCTATGTGCACATGTGTGATATTTGTACAAGGTGGTAGAATATATAAGGCCTTGTGCCACAATTTTAACACTTCGGTGTTTCTATTAAATGAACTGTTTTGTGATTGAACTGTTTAATATGAGAATGTTTTGTTATACATGAATCGTTATTGATAAGTATGTGCTAATGATTCTAGCTAGACAGAATGTGTATGAAAAAGGTAGAAGAATGAAAGTATTTCAATGTGAATGTGACTAATGTTTTAAAATGATAGGAATCAAAGTTTATTCCTATTATTCAAGCTACTTCATAACCTTTATTTGGTTATTTAAGTCTTAAAAGAATGTTTAAGTTCTTGAAGTTGTTTATTCAACTACTATGACTTGCTGAAAAATTGAATGCTCACACTTGCTTTAAATAAAAACATTTTCAGTGAACGATGTTAGAAAGAACTTAAGGATCCCATAAAGATCAAGCTGATCGATATCCAGAAGAAGTGTCATTCTGTATATGAATGAGCATTAAGATCAAGCCAAAACTTGTAATGTGGAATAGTTTAATTAAACTATAGACTAATTTAATGAACGATTATGTATCCTTTGTGGCGGATAAAAGTCACTCTTATAAGATGTAAAGAATAATGTAATTATCATTATTTGTAATGAACGAGGTTATAAGGTATTAGAACCTGAGATTTGAGAATGTATGTTGTTATATTTAGCTATATAATGATGTATGTTTGGAAGGAGATGGAATCGTGATGTACGGAATTCGGGTGTGAAAATAAACCAGATTTTCGGGGCGTTACATTATGGTATCAAAGCTTATATGTTATAAACCTTAGGTATGAGTACCTAAGACTATAATCATAGAGAGAAGGATAAGAAGATCATTGAGTTAAACGATAAGGAAGAAGATCACCACGTGATCATATTGAATTGTAATAACAACTATTCTTTTAAACAATGGATGATTTATAGCCAATGCTATAAATGGGGAAGAAGAACTCAGATTGAGTTGTAAAGGATAGCATACGAATTAAAGAAAATTCGTATTAAGTAAAGAAAAAGTAAGAAGTTCAAAGATTTCGATTGAGGACTCATGTGATAGCTGAGTTGTATGAACCTTTGTTACGGGTAGAGGTTTGTGCTTTGGTATAACAATTACTTAGCTTATTACAATGATAATCATTGGAATAGTATGTCACGCTATCAATATGTATATGGAGAGAAGGTGAATCTTTTCATATGTATATACTTGATAGGTATATAATGATAAGATAGGTGCGAGTTCTTGAAACTCATACTTATGAAAAGTTTGTGTTCATAGTTATAAGCCATGTTTCTGAGCCCTAAGCATATGGATAGTCCTTAATTTTTTTCTTGGATTACATATTGCAAAAATAAGTTCTTAAACACATATGGTTGTTGAAAGTTCTTAAACACATAAAGTGTGGTAAGTTGATGGAGTATACTAAGGTATAGGAATGTTTAGACTGAAAACGAGTTATTTTCATTAGACTTAGCATTGAAGGTGCTAGAGAAGATAAGTATTGTCACAAGTAAGACAATGAAAGAAGATGGAGAAGAAGCATATTCCAAGTCATCTAGCTATGCTAGATTTCAAAGTTTATTTAAATCGTGCTTTTATGTGTGTTTTAAGAAAAGGAAAAAATTGGTTCAACTTTTGGAACCAATGGATTTTAAAAGAACTATTCTTGGTATGTCTATGCTAATTTTTTCGTCTAGACAGAAATTGATTTGAAATATAAAAATAAATTTTATATCATCAATGCATTTGATGCAAAGATGGTAAAAGGATGGAGTTATTAATGCAATTGAGCCTGATGTTCGACGTGATCTTAGGATCAACAACCCGCTATGGTATGATGTATAATGATGAAGTCATAAATTGACGAAGTCCTCAACGTACTGTGAAAAGTACGGTATCATGACGTCATAAAACATTTTGATGTATTGTGAAAGAATTTAAAGAAGTAATCGATGTCAATTGATTTCACTAGACGAATGTTTCAAGTTGATGTCCAATTTATTGTTATGGTCTAAGATATTTGATTTGACTAGATATATGGTATGTCATGTTTAAAAGAAAGTCGAGCTTTCTTTGAAGAAGTTATGCCATGCCAATTTTGGTGCGGAATCTAATGATTAAGTCTAAGGTGAATATACCCCAAAATGGTGTTGTACGATGGGTTGATCACCTACGTATGAAACATGTAGTTTATTTTCTTGGTGATTGTAAACTGATTGTGATAGAAGAGTTTACTGTGAAATGCTGTTAAATCTAGTAAGAGTTCATGGTCGATTTGACCCCTCAGCAAAAGTATAAAATATTTTAAAGGAATTCATATATTCCTCGTTATTTATTCTACTTCATAATTCTTGATAAGTTATGAAGGTTAGGGAATGTTTGAAAGATAAGAACTTCTTTGAGGAAAAGTTGAGAAGAAGAGTAAGCTAAAATTTTGAGGACGAAATTCTGTGAAGAACGGGTGGATGTGATGACCCGAGTATAGGTGTGGTTTTAAAAATTCTGAGGACGTAATTTTTATAAGGGGGGGGGGGGAGTTTGACAACCCGGAAAATCGGATTGTCCAAAATTTAAGTTTAAAGAATTAGTTATTAATAAAATGAATTTTTATTAATAATATTATGTGTTATGTATTTATTAATCATTCTAGAACCTAGGATGATTATAAGACGGGAGGATTCTCGCTACGAGCTAGACTAAACGAGTAAGAATTTTCAAGATGAAAATAAAAAAATTTCTAGAACAAAATTATTTCTGAGGTAAAATACAAAATAGGCAATATTCATCCGACGAAACCATAAGGGTTAGGGTTGAATAACCTAAGCCTTTTTCGAGAGTTTGGTATCTCAAAATGACATTCCATCGAAAGATTTGACGATAATATATCGTGAAAAGTTATGTAAGCCGATAAAAGTTTTTCTCAAAAAACGTGCATGAATTAGACGAAATAAAAACGATGAAAAGTATTATTATGTACTTTTTATTCGTTTAACTACGTTAGGGGAAAACATGAAGTAAAACAATTATCATCAAGAAGTGTTTTTCAGTTTTTCGGAGTTCCGAAGAATGCATAAAAGTTAATCTGTAAAGGAAAGATGAAATATCCAAAAATATTTGGATTCTGAGAATCGCAAATTTTAAAAATGTAGAATGAATTCCGCAAGACGGAACCACGAAGCTTCCAAGAGAAGCTTCGTGAATATTAAGGAGGTTTAGTAAGGAGGTGTGAATAATAACTTTGGGGGCAAAATGACTATTTGACCCCTAGCCTTAGTTTTTTATAAAAGGAGAGCCTTAGCTCATTTGTTGGTGATTTTGAAAATCACCAACACTTGAGAGAGAGAGAATTCGGATGAAGAGGAAAAGCTAGCCCGAGTATAAACTTTGTCCAACGGAAGAAGATTAAAGAAGAAAGGTATTGAAAACCTAACCTATAAGTTAATTTTCTTTAAGTTTCATATGTTAAAAACATAGCTTAATGAGAATAGAAGTAATAGATGTTAAGAATGATTTCATATGGTTGAAATCAGGAGAAAACTAAGAAATAAGAATTAGAAGTTTAGTTTATAAATTTCTTAAGGAAGTATGAATTTCGTAATGAATTTGAATGATCCGAATGAATCATATGAACGATTCAGTGAAATAAGTAAGGAATGGTGTTTTATAACACCAAATTCCAAAAAAAAGTGAAATCATAATCAAAGTATTGATTAAAAATGAAGAACGAACGAAGAACGCAAAGAATGTTATTGATGGACAAATTTAAAACCATCGTAGTTATAATTTGTTGTTGATGGACAAGTTTAAAACCATCGTGTATAAGTTAGTTACTTATTGCTTGGTTAGAAATGATAGAAACGTTCATGATGAACGGATTGAATTTAGCTATAACGAAGTTATGGTGAAATTTCATAAAAGACAAATGAGAAATAGAAAGTATGTAATGAACCCGAATGTGCAGGGTTTCATAAGAATGTAAGAGAAAGTAGAAAACGTGAGTCATGGACTTAAGAATGAACAAGTTCCAAGTTCGGATGACCGAATTACGGATGAACAGACGAAGAACGTTAATAACGTAAAATGAACAAAGGATGAAATTTAAGCCAATTGAATGACATGTTAACGGATTCAGAATGAATTTCTATCCAAGGGAAGTTGAAGTATGTAAGATAAGGAAGAGGATAACTTTGGAACGACCTCGTTCCGAGTTATAACGAAGAAGCTATGAGACTGTGAAGTAGCGTCTCAAACCAGTTCAAGACTTAGGAATTTTTTTTTCAAAGTTTGATGCCTGGCGCTGTAACGACCGAGAAATTTGGATTTATTGTAAAATAATTTTATTTATTTAAATAATGAATAAAATTATATTATATGTTATTATTATGTGTTAACAAGATGAGTGTCATTCTATAACCTAGATATGTCAGAACGTCGTAGTATTTTGGCTACGTGAAGGAATTAAAGTGTTTGAATTTCCAAGATGAAAATAAAATCTTTTTGAGATATTTTTCAAAAAACACTATTCACAGTTTTCTTCTAGGGAATTATTTTTGAACTTCCGAGAAATACATAACGATAGAATAATAAGGGAGGATGGATTATGTAATAATAATTCAAGTATGGCAAACGCTGTTTTTCGCATGCGGACTTAATTCGAGAATGTTAGGGAAAATAAAGCGTTAATGAGTAAACGATGATCGTATGATACGTAAGTATTGTACAAGGTATTGAATACGAGTATAATACGAGGTATTATACGAGTATGTATGAATGATGGTATATTTTATATGTTGAGTAAGTATACGATCAAGATTATATTAAGATTTCCAAATCATAAATTAAATCTTGCTAATTAGGATTATTATTCCCTAATTGAATTTCCTAATTTAGCAATTTCGGTCAAAATTGTACATTAGGGTTTATAACCCAAGAATTAGGGTTTTAAATAGAAAAATAATCTTTCTAATTTAGAAATTAGGTTATCTAATTAGATTAGGGTTTTCTAATTACTTATAACTTGAAAATTAGGATTAATGTTTCCCAATTAACATTAAAATTATTAAATTAACAATTAGGTTTTTCCCTAATTATAAATTAGGGTTTCTAATCCAGAAATTAGGGTATTCTAAATCAATTAGGGTTATCCCTAATTAGCTTATCATTAATAACATTTAAACCTTATACTAACATTTACATTCCCAAAATAGGGTTTTCAACTTCCGAATTAGTGTTTCAGATTCTCGGAACTGAAATTAGAGTTTCCAGAACAAGTTTTAGGGTTTCTTGTTAATCGTAAGAATTTTCTAACTGAACGTTGACATTCTTAATATAATATTAGGGTTGGCCACTGATATAGGTTATCTGGTCAACCCTTTACCCTTAACCACATACTGTACACATATAATACAAAACATATTCACATATATACTTAATCCTGAATAATTCACCACAAAAAATTTAAATTCATAGAATTCCTTCTTGGAAATTTCAAATCCATTCACTTATTTTCTGTCTAGGTTTATTATTTAACCTTAATCCAATTTTTTAAAATTTAATAAATATTCAAATTCTCGGGTTGTCACATTCACCCCTTCTTCTAAAAATTTTGTCCCCGAAATTTACCTTACACCTTGAACCATTCACTGTTAATTCTCATCATCTGATGCTACCCAATACAAATGTATGTAACTCTCATGGTGCCTCGACCACAATATTACAATAGTACTTTACATAAAAGTATAGTCAAAAACTGTTTTAGAAATTAAAATCTATGGGAAGTGCTCAAGGAAACCTTCGTACATGGGAGGCCATGCGTCTAGGTTATAATAGGTATCATATGGCCACAGAATTATCCTTGGTTGAACTAATAGACCCCAAAGAAAAACGAGAAGATTACTATCATCTTTTTCCCAATGGTGAGTCTTCTCTTGACATATAAATATCTCCGTTGTCTCCAAGTGAAAATTATGTCTCAAATAAACTCCAAGATCATACAGGTAGTGCTCGTAGATATATTCAGCTAGTGGATGTGCACAACCATGTCTTATGAGAACACGAGGTTGTATGTCATTAGACATCTTGTATGATAGTGGCAAAATACTCTTCCAAAGTTGGGTTCACCTCACCCTATTTGATTCACCAAATATAACTACTAAATGTTGTATAGAATACAACACACTTTTCTACCGCTTAGGAGAACCTCCACGCCTAGAGACCACCGCTTCTATTCCCTGTTATCCCCACTTGACCCTGAGAACACTTTACGACAACACTCTTATTACCGTAAAGGAATTTCAAGCGAGAAAGGGTGAGCACAACTAGCCCAAAGAAAGAATATAATGACTAAAGATAATTAAATTATCAATAGCTTTCATCAATAATTAATCAGAGATTTAGAACATATGGTAGATGATAAAACGTTTCAACCATAGTTGCAACGGAACGAGCAATCCATTAGAAGAGTCAAATAGACCATAAGGTCTATTATCTTCTCTATGTTAAAAGTCCACCAATAATGTTTTATCCATGTAAAATAAATCAGCAGGTTCCCTCATCCACAATCATATGAATAACTCATAATCATAATTGTGGTTCTAAATTCCTCTTCGCAACCAGGACGAAGATAATTTTCATCACCTATCTTCACCTAAAACATCAAAAATCATGGTTATATATACCACATCAGAATTCCTGCTCATAATCATACTAATAAATTCATCTTTGCACTAAGGCCAAAGATATTCATTAACAATTCATCTTTGCACTACATGCCAAAGACATACAACTGTATTTTAGAAGAGTCAAGTAGAGCATGATATCTACTATCTTCTACTTAATTAAAAGTGTATAATAAATATTTTATCGCCGAGACTCAAACAATAAATAATCCACATCATCGAATCACCCATGCACTCACGGCTAAGGATATTCGTTAATATCACATCCATGAATTTATATTTCATTCATTGAGACTCTCATTTCGATAATCAATCCATATCCTTTGAATTATCCATGCACTACTACATTAAGGATATTCGTTAATATCACGACCATGAATTATCCATGCACTCACGAGCTAAAGATAATCGTGTTTTCATCAACGGTCATGATCATGCCATAAAATAATTCATCTTTGCACCCATGGCCGAAGAGAATCCATAGCCATAATCATACCAAAAACTGTCCATCAATGCACTACGGGCCAATGAGGACTTTTTCCACATCATTTGTAACATTACGATCATGATTATACCGAATAATCTCTGGTCATAATCATACCAAGTCCATCTATGCACTACGGCTAAAGATGACTTTCAACACAATATAAGCATGAGGATGATGACAATGATATTAGAATTAATCAAATGAGATAAATGATAAATATTAAATATTTATAATACAATTTATCCAGCGTTCAATAATAACCAAATGTTATCAATCACTTAATAATCTCATAATCTAATATCATTAATATTATAACAATATTTTAATCATTTCTTAAACTTATAAACAATTTATTTCAATTGTTTACACTTTATCAAATAATGCATTTAATCATTAAAAAATGCCATACTCATAAGATTTCATAATCAATGATCAAATCCCTCATCAAAAATCTGCATATACCCTATATAGGATTCTCAAGCCATAAAATCCTATTTTCTAATTTTATTACTTCACATAACATATTTAATTTATTTACTCATAACTAGTTCATTTTCATGAAAAATACCAAATCAGTCCCAAAAATATTTCTTTTCTGCGATTTAGCAGAATATAGTCCCATCTTGAATATATATTTTTCTCAAAATTTTTAAAATTCATTTACTATTTTTTATATGGCTAAAACTGCCGAATATTTAGACATTTATCATAAATTGTACTTTTGTCCAAAATTTCTGAAATTTACAAGGTATACTCCTGTTATATACATGTACTCCCAATAAAAAGTTCACCAATTTTGGAGTTAACCAAAAGATGTTATAAGGGTTCATTTTTAAAATAGTCTTTTTCCATAAAATCCATAACTCTTAATCTATACATCCAAAATTGCCATTTTAGGACACAATCTAGAAAACTCATCAAATTATCATTTCAAATTTTTCCAGAATTTTTGAGGGTCAGAAAAATTATGAAACTGCCCCTGGCAGAAACCCCTTTTTAATGAAAATACTATTTGTATGAATACGAAGGATCATTTACAATGTATGTGGCAATCCACATAGATAGGTTATTTTAAAAGAATAATAAAGAATGGAACCAGGTCATGCGTAACGCACGCATGAGAATATTCCAAATGTAATAATAAATAATGAAATAATGAAGAATTCACGTGCATGCGATAGATCGCATGCAGAAAAGTTATTCCAATGTAATAATAAATAATGGAACCAGGTCATGCGTAAAGCATATACAGGATGTTCCAACATAATAATAAAGAATGGAATAACATAAGAATTTTACCATGTATGCGGTAGTTCGCATAAACAGGTTATTCCAACATAATAATAAATAATGGAACCAGGTCCGACATAAACGCACAGACAGGATATTCCGACAGAATAATAAAGAATAAAATAACAGAAGTTCTCTTCATGAATACAAAAGAAATAATACCCCTTACGAGTATAACAAATAATATCCCTTACCGTAAAATAAACTGAATATAAGAGTAGGGAAGTAGCAGAATACTTTTCTATAGTTTCTCTATAATTTCTCTCTCTAAAGTTTCAGTGAATTCGTAAGAAATTATGAAGGAATGAGCTTCTATTTATAGAAAAATGGACATATAAGTAACTAACTCATGAGCGGTCAGATTGATTTACTTTTAATCTGACAAATTCCATATTTAAAGCAAAATCTTTTAAATAAAATATAATATATTCTATTTATAATCTAATAAAATGAATAACTTTATAAAAGATTTTACTATGCAAACACTATACAGGCACTATGCAACACTATGCAGGCACTATGCAAACACTATGCATAATAAAATATAATATATTCTAATTATTGTGTAATAAAACAGATAACTTTATAAAAGTATTCTGTTTTGTATAAAAAGATTTTACTATTAGCCTAATAAAAGGAATAACTTTATAAAAGTATTCTATTTTATATAAAAAGCTTTTCTTATTTATTACATTAATAATACTAATAAAAAAAAAGCGAGTGACTTATTACGTAAGTATCAATAATCAATAGTGTGTACTACTATACAACCACACGACATGTACTTTTAACACCGGTGTTTCAAATAGAGTTATTCAGTAAAACTTTCGCCGTTATTTTTATAAAAATATTTTTGTCGTTTTCTCAATCCGACAATAATTCTGTTATGGGGTCCACCAATGATTGTACCGTCGTACGGATATTCCCCGACAAAAAGAATATTCCTCGACTAATCGAATATTCTCCGACACAACGAATATTTTATATCAACTTGCTTATTGTGCAAAAAAAAAAATTCACATATTACCCTTAACTTTAAACTTTTATCAATTTAACTATTTACCAAAATAAAAAAATTGAATACTTTTATTTCATAAAATTCGGGGTCACACAAGTATTCCTGCATTTACAACTCCATCAACTTTTATCATCTCTGCACCAGGTTACATGGTACATAAGTGATAAATAAAAATATATTTTGGTATTTCAAATCATTATCGTCTAGCTGAAATAAGTAGCGTAGACTATTCTTTAAACCGTTCAAAAATTCATTTCAAATTTGTTTTATCATCTCAACAGGCAACGATCGTGTCGGTAGCCCGAAGTACACGCATACACAATGGTCACCAAGAGCTGAATAAAATAAAAAAAAATCATTTTCAAAAAGGCACATAGTGCGTATTTAACTTGAAGTCAAAAATTTTGAAATCTAACATAGCTAGGAGATTTGGAAAACTTATGTCTCCACTAATGATCAATTACTTAGAAATATATCTATTCCTATTATCCTCAATACACATAACTATTCCCAGTTTGTCAAACCACACTCATGAGTTCGAGAACTTTCCACAATCATATGAGTTTAAGAACGTGTCCTAGTCAGACCTTTGGCGCCCATTCGCTGAGGGGTTCATAAACATTTCATATAATCATGAGTCACGAACGTACCATAAGTATGAGTTTTAAGAACTCGTACTTAACCTGGTATTCTCTACTTATAACTTATATATATGACATACACATGAGTAAGGAATCACCCTCTCAACATGCATATAACAAATAGTGGGAAACAGACCTTTCAATGATTATCAGTGTAAGAAACTAAGTGGTTGTTACACCAAGTACAATTCAGTTCCCATACGAAGAATCATACGACTTAGCTGCTGACATGAGTCCTCAATTGAAATCCCACCTAATCTTAACTCCCTTCTCAATACGAATTTCATTTAATTCGTATTCATAATCCTTTCCTGAATTCGTACTCATTCATAGACACACAACAATCTTGCTGTAAACTTTTATATCATTCATTTGATCCTTCACCATTCTATAACCTTATCTGATCATGGGGTGATCTCATCGTATATATTACGATTCATTTCTATAGGTCTTGATCGTTTTGTTTTACGATCTCCTATCACTGTACTTTTAGTCTTTTAGACTCTATCTATTCACCACTACTGTTCAACTTTATTATCAGAGTAAAGGAACTTTGGATCTCTTATAACCCGCCGAGATTCGTCTTTGAATCTTACCAACACACTAACTCTATTTGAGTTAGTACTTATCCTAATCACTGTGGTTATTAGTCTCAGTAATTCCTACCTAAGGTTCATAACCTACAGCTTTGATACCAACTTTGACAGCCCCAAATCCAGGTCCTAAATCACCACGGATCTGGTACAATCTATTCTATACTATTGCGGAAGATATAAACATAGATTGTTTATACAATAAACTTTACACACTATTCCCCAATGTCGATCAACCTTCACTTATACATAAATCATAACTATCTAACATATAAAGTCATTATCATATATAACTATTACAAATAAGCTGTACATAATATCCCAAGCTGAACTTGGCTTTGTCCTTTCCTGTATCCGACGTATTTGTCTTAATGTGCAATGTTTGTCATGATATAGCAAGGGTGATCATATGTTTTCCCATCAAGTATAAGTTCATTTAAGGATATATCATGATTGAAATAATAACCTGGCTATAATTCAACAATATAGTTGTGAATTAGCATGAACAAATTTTTATGACTGAACAAACATTTAATATGAACAAATATATCTAGACCGAATAGTAATGAAGGTGATCAGCCTTTCATACCTAATGAACACATGCAATACGCACAGAGTGCAATTTAATAATTCTTAGACATGGCAATCAGAAATGATTAACCACAAATATAATTGAATAATACAACTCGAGGTCGAGTTAATAAAAACTTGCCTGAATCGTTGATTACCGTTACGCAATTTAATAAGCTTTATCTGAAGACCTAATAGTAATAATATCGATCTATAAGTTAGAATAATATTATCACAGTATTTAAAATAGCCTAAACACATTATCACATAATCCTATCCGTCTATAACACATATAAAACCTAGTATCAAGTCAAACTATTTCAGTCTAAGTTGAATTCGATACAATTCTGACATCCCGACGGTCTAATCGGAGAATTATCGAGTTTAAGTTCAATTAAACTCTGTCTAAACACTTAGCCATTATCTAAGATAATGTATTAACAGTCAAAATAATTGTCATAAGCTCGTGATAATTTTCAGATAATTATTATCATTTATCATGAATTTGTTAATCATTAATATCGTATTTATACGAATTAAATACCACATAATTCCTTTATCATTAATAGTTATTTAATACTAAATATTAATGAAAATCATAACGTAATATTTTAATATACTTATAATATATCAAAGTATTTTAATATCTTAAAATCACATTTATATGATTTTTAAAGAATTAAATTCATTATCCAAGAATTGCTTTTAATATTAAAATATTAATATTTTCATGACTAAATATCAAAAGTTATATTTTTAACTTAAAATATTTTTATAACACTTAAATCATTTTATATGATTTTTAAATCATTAATTCTATTTTTCCATAATTTATTTAATATATTTATTAAATTAATTAATTATCATTAATATTAATTAATTAATGAAATTCATCAAAAAAATATTAAAAGTCATTAAAAATAATTAAAATATTTTCTTATACCATAATATTAGTTTTCATAATTTTTCATGTATTAAAATCATTTTTAAATAATTTATTTAATATTATAATTAAATACCATTTATATTCCAAAATATTAAATATTCATGAAATATATTAGAATAATTAAAAACTATTTTTCAGACTTTAAAATAATTTTTAGGAATTTATTTTGTAATTTTAATAATAAAAAACCATTTTTATCTATTTAATAAATAAAATAATTATTTTTCTAATTAAACTGTCGCTAAAGGGGCATTGGGCGACAAAACCGTCGATGTTGGTGTTCTTGAGCCTCAAGAACACTAACTGGCAGGTTCCAAGGGTCATGGTTTGACCGTGTTTAATTCTCTGTACATTCATGTTCTGGGCTTGCTTGAGCATCGATCTTGTAGTAGGTATGTAGTAATACAAGTATAATTCATCAACTCGGTTAAATAGCAAAACAACAAAGAGATCTGGGCTCTCAAAGTTCCTGACAGGTAGTTCCTGAGTTTTCTTGGTAACCTAAAAATCTAGGCAGTGTCTTAGTGCCACATTCAAGCTCACAATATCAGGTGTTCTGGTCATGTATTAAGTGTTATTAGGGTTCACATCTATAGTCCACATGTCATAGAACATAACTATAATCACATATCAGACCAACTACATCACATGTTCCAGATTCAGCTTGGTTAAAGGATGTCAGAAAGCTAGTTCATCCAGTTTCTGGGTTTTCTAGAAACGCTAAGTCAGGCTCGGATGGCTACTTTGACCTTCTATTACTTACAATATGTTGATCATTAATCTAAAGACATAAATATAAAGCACATATGTCAGGCACACATTTGTTACAATAACATCCACGAACAACATCATACCTGACAGATCAATCTGAACGTTACAAGATCTTGTCAGACCCGGCTAAAGGATTTATGAGTTACCCAGAAATCGCCCAGTCAAGCTTGGTCAACGGGTTTTGACCGTTTATAACTTACGATCTAGATATGTATTGGCTCTTATTTCACTTCCACATCAAAGACCACATGACAAGTGTGACGCCCCCAAAATTAGGTATACATCACCCATCTTGAGTCGCCAGATACATGGTACAGAATTCAAATACAACTTAATAATACAATTGTCATGTACAATACGACAAAACATAAGCTGTGAGTTTGAGTACAAATATTGTCTACTAGAGAGTATACAAACTCAAAAGGAGTCCTCATTACAATTATTATCACAATATTTCACAGAATAGTGAGGACTACTAATGCACCATCTAGGACCATCACTCCGTTCCCCGACTCGTTCCAGCTATATTCTCATTTCCTGAAGAGAACAGTGAAAGAAAGGGTGAGCTCAACTAGCCTAATAAGAAATATTATGACTAAGATAATGCAGAATAAATTATCATTAGCCTTAAACAGTGTTAAACTGATACAATATAACAAACATCAAGTTTAACTGCAGCGGAACAAGCAATCCAATAAAAGAGTCAAGTAGAGAATAAAATCTACTATCTTTTATGATTTAAAAGGTTTTTCATCACTTTTATCGTTGGGACTCAGCTTAATAAATAATCCACATCATCGAATCACCCCTGCACTACAGCTAAGGATATTCTTTGGTATCACGACCACAATTATCCACGCACTACGTGCCAAGAATATTTGTGTATTCATTAATGGTCATGATCATGCCAACAACTCGTCCATCAATGCACTACGCCACGATGAGGACTTTTACCACATCATTTGTAACATTACGGTCATGATAATAATCGAATAATCCTCGGTCATAATCATACCAAGTCCATCTATGCACTCTGAGCCACATATGACTTTCAAAAATATAAATATGAGGATGATGACAATGATATAAGAATTCAATAAAACAAGTTCAAGAATTAATTTGTCCAAGAACCAATAAACGTCCAAATTGTCAACATGACCATCGCTTTGTAGAGTAAAATTCAAGAATGCTCGGAAGAATATTTCCATGAAAAGATCTTTGGATGAAGCACAATTATCAAGGATATTCCACTAATTTCATGGAGTATAGAAGTCAAAACTTTAACCAACCGAGTATAATAAAGAATGGAATAACAAAAGAAATCACCATGAATACAGATTGCAGATGACAAGTTATTCCAATGAATACTAAATAACGGAACCAAGTCAAAAGTAAATTAAGACCGGATGGGATGTTCCAATGTAATAATAAAGAATTGAATAACAACAGAAATCACCATGCATGCGGATTGCAGATGACAAAGTTATTCTAATGAATACTAATAACGATTTTAATCAAAGTCCGACGAAAGCTAATGTATACATGATATTCCAACGAGAATAGTAAAGAGGCGGAATCAGTCGGCGTAAAATGCATGCATGACGAGGATATTCCAATGAATAGTGAAGGCGGAATCAGTCCCACAGTAAAATGCATGCATGTGATATTCCAAATGAATAGTAAAGACAAATATTAGAAGAATATCACCAAGTATAGGGTAGTCGCATGATATTGGTTATTCAATGAGAATAATAAAGAATGGAATAATGAAGTTTTCTTCATGAATACAAAAGAAATAATACCCTTACGAGTACAACAAATAATATTCCATACCTTAAGAAGAAGAATCTTGGATATATAAGTAGTGAAGTAGCGTAATACTTTCTTCTTTCTCTCTATAGTTTATCTCTAGAGTTTGGTGAATTGTAAGAAAATAATGAAGGAATGAGCTTTATTTATAGAAGAATGGATGTGATAGTAACTAGTCCATGAACGGTCCAGATCGATTTACTTTTAAGCAGACGGTCCAGATTGATTTAATAAAATATTCTAATAAAATAAAATCTTTTAAATAAATATATATATATATATATATATATATATATATATATATATATATATATTTTCCAAACCATATACAACTTTGAGAGAATCTCAACAATTTTGTTTTCATATAACATCAAATTTAGTTTGTGAGCAACTTTCAAAAAAAAAACAAGTAAGATGGCCATTATATCATTTATATATATATATATATATATATATATATATATATATATATATATATATATATATAACACATCCAAGTGACACTTTGTCACCCCCACCAAAAATGACATTTACAAGCATATATATATATATATATATATATTTATACCCATTGAATGCTTTATATAAATATATATATATATATATTATATAATCAGACTTGCACACACCTACACGGCACATACATATAATATATATCTACTTTATAACTTCCTACCGATTATTTTGAAAAATGGGTAAATGGGGTTCATAAAATAAGCATCAAATACTGTGGCAATAATTAAACAAAACTGAATGACTTCTCACGAAAGCATCAATAATCAATACCGTGTGCTACTTAGCATTCACGTGTATTACTGTTCTTTTAACACCGGGTGTTTCAACAGTTAACGGTAAAACTTCCGCCGTTATTTTCATAAAGTATTTTTGTCATTTTCTCAATCCAACAATAATTCCGTTGTGGGGTCCACCAATGATTGTGCCGTTGTACGAATATTCCTTGTTAAAACGAATATTCCCCGACCAATTGAATATTATATAACAACTTGCGTACTTTGCAAAATTTATAAATATTACGTACAACTATAACATTATATCAATTTCACTCCATAATATTCAAAAATAATATTTATAGAAAATTAATCTTTATTCAAAAAGTTGGGGTTTTACAATCTCCCCTTCTTATGAAATTTAAGCCCTCAAAATTAGGGTGCGATACGGTATATTGAAGAGGTAAGGATACCTTGATTTTATTTCAGATTCTAACTCCCAAGTCATTTCCTCAACATCGTGGTTTCTCTACAAAACTTTGACTTGAGGTATAACCTTGGAGCGTAGAATATGTTCCTTCTTATCCAAGATTTGAACAGGAACATCATCATATGTCAAATCTTTCGCTATTTCGTCCGGTTCTAACTCAATAATGTGGTTTGGGTCTTCCACATATTTACGTAACATGGATATGTGAAAAACGTTATGAACACGAGACATACTTGGCGGTAAAACGAGTCTATAGGCCACAGTTCCTACTCTATCAAGGATTAAAAATGGGCCGATGAATCGAGGATTGAGCTTTTTCCAAATCTCGTGACTCCTTTCCATGGAGCAACACGTAACAACACATGATCTCCTATATCGAATTCCACGTCCTTTCGATGAAGATCAGCATAACTCTTTTGTCGATCTTGTGAGGTTTTTATACGTTGTCGGATCGTTTGAATCTTTTCCGTAGTCATACGTACCAACTCTGGTCCTAACAACGTTGCTTCACCCACCTCATCCCAGCATACTGAAGAATGACACTTTCTTCCATACAACGCTTCGAATGGAGCCATGCTAATACTTGCGTGATAACTGTTGTTGTAAGAAAACTACACCAATGGTAAGAACTTGTCCCAACTTCCCTTGAATTCAAGGACATAGAGTTTTAATAGATCTTCAAGAGTTTGAATCGTCCTCTCCGACTGCCCGTCTGTCTGAGGATGATATGCCGAGCTAAATCGTAAATTCGTGCCCATAGCTTTTTGCAAACTAACCCAAAATCTTGAAGTGAATCTTGGGTCTCGATCAGAAACTATGGATACCGGCATACCATGCAATCTTACAACCTCGTTTATGTACAGACGAGCAAGACGTTCAAGTGTATAAGTTTCTCATATCGGTAAGAAATGAGCAGACTTAGTCATTCTATCAACAATGACCCAAATCGCATCTATGCCTTGAGAAACTTTGGGAAGACCGGTAACGAAATCTATGGTAATGTGCTCCCACTTCCATTCTGGAATTTCAAATGGTTTATAGTGGACCTTTTGTTACTTGATGCTCCGCCTTGACTCGTTGACACGTTAGACACCTTGAGATAAACAGCGCTATCTCTCTCTTCATATTGCTCCACCAAAATGGATGACGAATATCATGATACATTTTGGTACTCCCAGGATGGATTGCAAATGGTGTGTTATGCGCCTCCATCATGATTTTATACTTTAAATCAGGGTCGTTAGGAACACAAAGTCTGGAGTTGACTCGAAGTATTCCTTCTTCATCGATTCTTGCTTTTGGCATAGCACCTTCTTGCACTTTCTTCCTCACACGCATCAGCTCCAGGTCTGTAGCTTGAGCAGCTTTAACTTTATCAATTAACGTCGGTTCTACTCGTATATTCGCCATCATCACATGGGTCCCTAGAGTCTTTAACTCTATCTCCATCCTTTGCAAGTCACACAAAATGGTCCTTTGTGTTGACAATATCGCATTCGCACTTGCATATGATCTTCTACTCAATGCGTCAGCTACCACGTTCGCTTTTCCAGGATGGTATTGGATGGTATGATCATAATCTTTCAACAGTTCAAGCCAACGTCGTTGTCGCATGTTTAGTTCCTTTTGAGTGAAGAAATATTTGAGGCTTTTATGATCCGTAAAGATCTCCACTTTCTCCCCATACAAGTAATGCCTCCAAATCTTTAGTGGGAAGACAACAACTGCCAACTCTAGATCATGAGTAGGATAATTACTCTCATATTATTTGAGTTGTCGTGAGGCATAGGCTATGACTTTCCCATGTTGCATGAGAACACATCCTAACCCTTTGCCCGAAGAATCACTATAGATGACAAATCCCTCCGAACCAGATGGTATTGTCAGAACAGGTGCTGAAATGAGTCTCCTCTTGAGTTCTTTAAAACTCTTCTCACATTCATCGCTCCAACCGAACTTTGTATCTTTCCGAGTCAGCTGAGTTAGTGGAGTAGCGATTCGTGAAAACCCTTCTACGAAGATATTCCAGAAAGCTACGTACTTCGGTCACTGATTTAGGTTGCTCCCAGCTTTGAATAGCTTCAATCTTTGCTGGGTCAACAGATATTCCATGACTTGATACCACGTGCCCAAGGAATGCTACTTTCCTCGCCGTAACTCGCATTTCTTCAACTTGGCATAAAGCTTATATTCACGAATCTTTTGGAGTATCAGCCTCAAGTGTTGCTCATGATCTTCATGGGTTTTGGAATATATGAGGATGTCATCAATAAAGACAACCACAAAGTGATCCAAATATTCCTTGAATACTCGGTTCATCATATCCATGAAGGCAGCATGAGCATTAGTCAATCCAAAGGACATGACTAGGAATCATAATGCCCGTACCATGTTCTGAAAGCCGTCTTTGGAATGTCATCGGTTCTAATCTTCAATTGGTGATATCCAGAACGAAGATCAATCTTTGAAAAGAATTTGGCTCCTTGCAACTGGTCAAAAATGGTCATCAATACGTGGCAATGGGTACCTATTTTTGATGGTGACGTGATTTAACTCCCGATAATCAATACAAAGTCGCATACTCCCATCTTTCTTTTTCACGAATAGAACAGGAGCACCCCAAGGAGAAGTACTAGGACGAATGAAACCGATGTCTAACAATTCTTGTAGTTGGGTCTTTAACTCCTGAAGTTCAATAGGAGCCATTCGATATGGGGCTTTGGAAATAGGTTTTGTACCAGGTTCGAGGTCGATACAAAATTTAATTTCACGTTCTGGGGGTAGGCCAGGAAGTTCTTCAGGGAATACGTCAGGAAATTCATTAACAATAGAAATATCATTCAAAACTGACGTATTTTTGTTTAGATCCGTGACATGAGCTAAGAAAGCTTGACATTCGTTTTTCAATAAATGAATTTCTTTATGGCTTGAGATGATAGTGATTGATTTTAATGGTTTGGTGGCTTGAATTTGCATAATAGGTTGATTAGGAATATGAAAGCTAACAACCTTACGAAAACAATCAATTTTTGCATGATGAGTAGTTAACCAATCAATCGCTAGAATTACATCAAACTTATGATGTATAAATATTACCCACAACTATAACATTATATCAATTGAATATTATATAACAACTTGCGTACTTTGCAAAATTTATAAATATTACCCACAACTATAACATTATATCAATTGTGTAAGACCCCGAATTTTATGAAATAAAAGTATTCAATTATTCTTATAATTACTATTCAGTAAATGGTTAAATTGATAAAAGTTTAAAGTTAAGGGTGATATAAGTAAATTTTTCAAAATAAGCAAGTAATTATTTCTATCGAGGAATATTCGTTTGGTCGTGGAATATTTCTTTTTTTGTCGAGAAATATTAAATGCCACAGTAGCATGACCATTTGTGGGCACCATAACAGAATAACTGTCGGATGAAGAAAATGACTAATTAAAGTTTTTATAAATAATTGGCGTAAGTTATTACCAGATTAATCTTGTTGGAATACCCGATGGTTAAAATACGATGTCTGGCGTTTATTGCGATATTTTTAATTATTGATTCTTACATAAGAAGGCACTACTCAATAATTGTTACATTAATTACTGTTCATTATTTTATTTTATTGATTTGATAATTGCTGCGTTGATATTTTATATTACTGTTGTTTCAATAATTGTCACTACACAGTATTTTCCATTATCGAAGCAATAATTTATATTATCTTAATAATATTATTAGATAACATTATTGGCAATGTCTAGAAAGTTCTGTCTAAGGAGATGTTTGGTCACCTAATTGCGCGCCAGTAAGGAGAAATTCTTATTGGAAAGCCCCTCTTTCGGGAACCGCCCATAAGTTGTCATTATTGTGATTCGTAATATTATTTGTGAATAATTAATTATTGATTTATATGATATGGAAAATATTCATTTTATGTGGATATAGATGGAGAAAATTTTTAAAATGACAATTCTTGAAAATTGATATTTTATCTTTTCTGATAAAATAATATTTTATTATATTATTATAATATAATAATGATGATATTTTTACAATGAATGTGGGATATATGAGTAAATGAGGAGGAGGAGTATTTTTGTTGCAATAAATATTTAAAACATGTTAAACATGTTGGTGGACACAAATTTTGACTGAAATTTGATTATAGCCTGTAAAATCGTCCGAATGTGGATTTCGGCTAATTTTTGTTTGGAATTTGGAAAAACATTCTTCTGCAAAGTTGTAGAGAATTGAATTTCTTATAAAAACTTACAAGATTCGAATTTTTTGATAAAAGGGCTATTTATTATGAATTATTGAAGTTCCGAAGTTCCGAAATAATTGATTTTTGGAAGTTTTAAATATTTTTTTAAAGAAAAACATGTTTTGTGTGATTGATGAGCCCCACATGTGTTGAAAAATATGATGAATTCAGAAGTCTAAGTGGGCGTTGGAAAATTTATTATATATTAATATTTTATTAAATTTTCTGGTTTGGTGTTCTAAGCAATTTCCTATAAATAGGTGCTTAGGTTAGAATTGAAAATCACACCAGAAACTGAAGTTTTCTCTCTCTATATTATCGAGTGTATTCTTGTGAGTATTTTGATATCTTGAGTGTTGCTATACGGTGCAAGTTCGTTTAGCGTTATTCCAGTCAGAAGTACTGCTCTTTTGAGGTAAGGGATTGAAAGGGATGTTATTTTCTTCGTAAGTGATATTATTTCTTCAATATCATTATGTTGAAATATTGGTTTGAACTTTTTATCAAATTTGGAACTTTTTCTTGTCGGGGTTACTATTCATGAGTTACTATTCACGAGTTACTATTCACGATTTACTATTCATGATGGGTTACTATTCATGAGTTACTATTCACGAGTTACTATTCACGGGTACTATTCACTACAAAATTGGTTTCTTTTTCTAACCAAATTATAGTTGATTTATGAATATTCTCTGGAGATTAAAACTATGTATTGATTATATTGATTTTATTATCATATATAACATTTTTATAACCCTGATGTTGAAATTTTCTTTCACTAGAGTGTAAAGATGGGTAGATTATTGGTATGATCATGACTAGGGTTCTCTTTGGCCAGTAGTGAATAGTTGAATTGTGACTGGTATGATCATGACCATTGAATTTATAATTGAATATCTTTAGCTTAAGTGAAAAGGTGAATTGATCAACATGGTTATAATTATGGTTTATATAAATTCTGAAATGATTATATATTTCTTTGAGATATTAATATATTTGGCCTGTAGTGCAAATATGAACTTTTGATGAATATATTTGGTCTGTAGTGCAAATATGAACTGTTGAGGAATATCTTTGGCCTGTAGTGCAAAGATGAATTGTTGATGAATATCTTTGGCCGTAGTGCAAAGATGACCTGTTGTTGAATATCTTTGGCCTGTAGTGCAAAGATGACCTGTTGTTGAATATCTTTGGCCTGTAGTGCAAAGATGACATGTTGTTGAATATCTTTGGCCTGTAATGCAAAGATGACTTATTGATGAATATCTTTGGCCCGTAGTGCAAAGATGAATTATTGATGAATATCTTTGGCATGTAGTGCAAAAATGGTCAGTTGATGAATATCTTTGGCCCGTAGTGCAAAGATGAATTTATTAGTATGATTATGAACATGAATTATGATTTGGTATAACCATGATCTTTGATGTTTCAGGTGATGAAAATTATCTTTGTCCTAGATGGGAAAAGGAATTTAGAACAACAATTACGATTATGAGTTATACATGTGATTGTGGACAGGAATTGTTGATTGATGTTACAGGGATAAAACATTGTTGGTGGACTTTTAACATAGAGAAGATAATAGACTTTATAGTCTATTTGACTCTTCTAATGGATTGATCGTTCCGCTGCAACTATGGTTGAAAAGTTTTATTATCTACCATATGTTCTAAATCTCTGATTTATTACTGATGAAGTCTATTGATAATGTAATTATCTTTAGTCGTAATATTCTTTACTGAGCTAGTTGTGCTCACCCTTTTGCTTCACAATTCGTTTCAGGTAATACGAGTGTAGCTGGGTCGAGTGGGGGTAACAGGGGAATAGAACGGTGGTCATCACTTAGTAGTTATATTTGGTGAATCAAATAGGGTGAGGCGAACCCAACGTTGGAAGGGTGTTTTGCCACTATCATATAAGATGTCAAATAACATACAACCTCGTGTCATCATAAGACAAGGATGTGCTCATCCACTTGCTGAGTATATTTACAAGCACTACCTATATAATCTTGGTGTTTGTTTGGAGTATAATTCCCAATTAGAGACAGTGGAGATAATGATATGTCAAGAGAAGACTCACCATTGGGAAGAATATGATAGTAATCTTCTCGTTTTTCTTTGGGGTCTATTGGGTCAAACAAGGATAATTTTGTGGGCATATGATATGTATCATAACCTAGGCTCCTAGCCTCCCATGTACGAAGGTTTCCTTGAGCACTTCCCAAAGATTCTAATTTCTAAAACAGTTTTCGACTATACCTTTATGTAAGGTGTCATTATGAGGTGCTGTCCATGGTTCGGACATGAGTCACAGTTGGTATATATTTGTATCAAAACTCATAGCATTTATGTTATTGTATTTTGCATGACAATTGTTGTAATAAAGTTGTATTTGTTTTCTGTACCATGTATTTGGCGACTCGGAATGGGTTGGATGGAATGGACCTGTTTTGGGGTTGTCACAAATTGCACTCCATAATATTCAAACATAATATTTATAGAAAATTCATCTTTATTCAAAAAGTTGGGGTTTTACAACAAGCTACCGATTACAACTTTAAACAACAAAAATCAAAAATAGAAAATAATCTAAGGCCACTGAAATTCGGTTGTCAGACCACTTTTGTGTTCTTGGACAGATTTTGAAAAACTTCATTTTAAGGCCTTTGATGCTATGGATCTATGATAGATCATCATATATCATCTAACAACATCATATTACACAAGATTAAACACTCAAACACAAAATTTTTCTTGCTATATAAGATCAAATAGGGTTAGGGTTTTTATACCTTTTAGTTCCAAGTTTTGATCTTTGATCTCTAATCTGTTCTTGGGTGATCTAGGAGCTGTTTAGGGGACTGAGACACTTGTATAATTCAGATGATTAGAGAGAGAGAGAGAGTTGTTTGAGAGTTGGTAAGAACATAAGCCAAGTTTTGTGACTTTCTTTCTCTCAAATCTATTTATAAGATGATATTATACATATAGCTGATCATTTGAATTGATTTGCTGGAGTTTTTGGGTCATACAAGTCAAATTAGTGGGTCACCAACTAAAGGTATTGGCTAATTCTATAAGTTACCAATTAAAGAAATGCAAAAGGGTATTTTGGTCATTTGCATTATATTTTTAATGGCTTTCTTGTCTTTTGTCTAACCCTTAAGGTTTAACCCTTAGGGTTTAACCCTAAGGTTCTACCCCTTTAGGTTTTATAACTTCAATTTTCTAGAATTTTCTATTTAGGTTTTAAAAATAGAAAATTAATATTTCTAAATTATAATTAGGATTTTCAAATTATATTAAGATTTCCTAATCATAAATTCAATCTTGCTAATTGGGATTATTATTCCCTAATTAAATTTGCTAATTTAGCAATTTGGGTTAAAATTATACGTTAGGGTTTATAACCTAAGAATTAAGGTTTTAAATAGAAAAATAATCTTTCTAATTTAGAAATTAGGTTTCCTAATTAGATTAGGGTTTTCTAATTACTTAAAACTTGAAAATTAGGATTAATGTTTCCTAATTAACATTAAAATTATTAAATTAACAATTAGGTTTTTCCATAATTATAAATTAGGGTTTCTAATCTAGAAATTAGGATTTTCTAAATCAATTAGGGTTATCCCTAATTAGGTTATCATTAATAACATTTAAACCTTATACTAACATTTACATTCCCAAAATAGGGTTTTCAACTTCCGAATTAGGGTTTCAGATTCTCGGAACTAAAATTAGGATTTCTAGAACCGGTTTTAGGGTTTCTTGTTAATAGTAAGAATTTTCTAACTGAACGTTGACGTTCTTAATATAATATTAGGATTGGCCACTGATATAAGTTATCTGGTGAACCCTTGACCCTTAACCACATACTGTATACATATAATATAGAACATATTCACCTATATACTTAATCCTGATTAATTCACCACAAAAATTTTAAATTCATAGAATTCCTTCTCGGAAATCTCAAATCCATTCACTTATTTTATGTCTAGGTTTATTATTTAACCTTAACTCAATATTTTAAAATTTAATAAATATTCAAATTCTCGGGTTGTCACAATAATCATACCAATCAATAGTACATCTATGCACGTAAGTCACAGATGACCTTTATCACAATATAAGCATGAGAATGATGACAATGATATAAGAATTCAATTACAAGAAAGCAAAGGATAAATTTTTAAAGATTTATAACTTAATTTATCCAGAATTTAATAATGTCCAAATTGTCAACATGATACTGCTTTGTGGAGTAAAATTCAAGAATAATAGTGTATCAAAAATGATTTGGACATCAAAAAAATCAATTTTTGTCATGAATAATTCCCCGGGTGAATAGTACCCGAGTGAATAGTACCCCGTGAATAGTACTTTGTGAATAGTACGCTGTGAATAGTACTTTGTGAATAGTACCCCATGAATAGTACTTTGTGAATAGTACCGTAAAATGAATACTACTCATGGACAGTACTCCGGCATGAAAAGCTTAAAATTTAATAAGAATGTGTAGAAAATATCATTGTGAAATGATACTAGATGAAGCGCAAAGTTCAAGGATATTCTACTAATTTCACGGAGTATAGAAGCAATAATTTAACAAAATAAGGGTATAATCAGGAATACGAGACGAAATAATATTACTCACATACTACAGAGTATGGAAGAAAATATTATTCCTATGAATACTGAACAAAATAATATCCCTTACATTTGAAGAAGACTGGATACTGAAATTGTGAGGTAGCAGACTTCTCTTCTTCTTTCTCTCTATAGCTTCTCTCTCTATAATTGCTCTTGTGAGTCTTAGTGAATTGGTGAGAATGAAAGAAGAATGAGCTTCTATTTATAGGAAAATATAGTTTCGATAATTGCACGTTTTTAATACCTTCGTGTTTTCCTTCTTTTTTAATTTAGTCCTGCAAGTATTATCAAACTTGCACCACCTCCCCTAACAGTACATCATGTGAATCAATAGTACATTCATGTGAATCAATAGTACACACATGTGAAAAAAATTTGTTATGGGATAATACCTTCATCTATACCTCTATTTTTAATTTAGTCATGTAAGTATTATCAATCTTGCACCACCTCCCCTAATATTACATATATGTGAACAAATAGTTATAAGCATTTGAATTAATAGCAATTAATTGCTCATTTATCCGAATAATTACTCGATTGGTCAATATAACCTCCAAACATCAATTATTATTGAAATAGATGTCCATTTCCATTAACACTAATAATCCCAACACAATGAAAATATCAATTTCATCTGTAATCAATACGAACTTATTCATCATTAATATTATAACTCACAATATTTAACAACCAGATCATTCCCAGGAAAGAGGGGGCTTTCCGATAATGATTTCTCCCTATTGGCGTGCAATTAGGTGACCAAACCTCTCCTCGACAGAACTTTCTAGACATTGTCAATATTTCAAATAATAATATGAATAACTTTGTCGTCTCAATTATTGATTTAATAATAATAAATATTATGCAGATGATACTGTGACAATAATTGAATCAATAATATGAGAGATATTATGCAGCAATTACTGTAGCAATAATTGAGTGACTTCTCACGTAAGCATCAATAATCAATATCGTGTGCTACTATACAACCACGCGTATAACTATACTTTTACCACCGGGTAGTTCAATAGTTTAACGGTAACACTTTCGTTGTTATTTTTATAAAAAGATAATACTGTCGTTCTCTAACTACGACAATACTTCCGTTGTGGGTCCACCAATGATTGTGCCGTCGTACGAATATTCCCTGTTAAAACGAATATTCCCTGACCAATTGAATATTATATAACCACTTGCTTACTTTGCAAAATTTGTAAATAATACCCACAACTATAATATTATATTAAATCCACACCATAATATTCAAAAATATATTTTGAGAAAAATTAATCTTTATTTATAAAAGTTAGGGTCTTACAACCTCCCCTTCTTATGAAATTTTGTCCTCGAAATTAGGGTGCGTACCTGGTATGTCGAAGAGGTGAGGATACCTTGACTTCATTTCAGATTCAAACTCCCAGGTCATTTCCTTAACATCGTGGTTTCTCCACAAAACTTTGACTTGAGGTATAACCTCGGAGCGTAGAATATGATCTTTCTTATCCATGATTTTAACAGGTACCTCCTCATACGTTAAATCTTCCGCTATCTCATCCAGTTCTAATTTAATAATGTGGTTTGGGTCTTTCACATATTTACGTAACATAGATATGTGAAAAACGTTATAAACACGAGACATACTAGGCGGTAAGGCGAGTCTATAGGCCACAATTTCTACTCGATCGAGGATTAAGAAAGGGCCAATGAATCGATGATTGAGCTTTCCTCTCTTTCCAAATCTCGTAACTCATTTCCATGGAGCAACACGCAACAACACATGATCTCCAATATTGAATTCCACGTCCTTTCGATGAAGATCAACATAACTCTTTTCTCGATCTTGTGAGGTTTTTATACGTTGTCGGATTGTTTGAATCTTTTTAGTAGTCATACGTACCAACTCCGGTCCCAACAACGTTGCTTCACCCACCTTGTCCCAAAATACTAGAGAATGACATTGTCTACCATACAATGCCTCAAATAGAGCCATGCCAATACTTGCTTGATAACTGTTGTTGTAGGAAAACTCCACCAATGGTAAAAACTTGTCCCAACTTCATTTGAAGTCAAGGACACGGAGTCTTAATAAATCTTCAAGAGTTTGAATAGTCCTCTCTGATTGCCCGTCCGTTTGAGGATGATATGCCGAACTTAATCGTAAATCCGTGCCCATAGCTTTTTGCAAACTAACCCAAAATCGTGAAGTGAATCTTGTGTCTCGATCAGAAACTATGGATACTAGCATACCATGCAATCTTACAATCTCTTTTATGTACATACGAGCAAGACGTTCAAGTGTATAATTTTCTCATATCGGTAAGAAATGAGAAGACTTGGTCAATCTATCAACAATGACCCAAATCGCATCTATGCCTTGAGAAACCTTGGGAAGACCAGTAACGAAATCCATAGTAATGTGCGCCAACTTCCACTCTAGAATTTCAAGTGGTTGCAATGGACCTTTTGGCACTTGATGCTCCGCCTTGACTCGTTGACAAGTTAGACACCTTGAGATAAATCTCGCTATCTCTCTCTTCATATTGCTCCACCAAAATGTATGTTGAAGATCACGATACATTTTGGTACTCCCAAGATGGATTGCAAATGGTGTGTTGTGCGTCTCCATCATGATTTTATACTTCAAGTCAGAATCGTTAGGAACACAAAGTCTGGAGTTGACTCGAAGTATTCCTTCTTCATCGATTTTTGCTTCCGGAATAGCGCCTTCTTGCACTTTCTTCCTCATACGCATCAGCTCCAGGTCTGTAGCTTGAGCATTTTTAACTTTATCGATTAAAGTTAGTTCTACTCGTATATTCGCCATCATCACATGGGTCCCTGGAGTCTTTAACTCTATCTACATCCTTTGTAAGTCATACAAAATGGGTCTTTGTGTTGACAATATTGCACTCGTGCCCGCATATAATCCTTTACTCAATGCGTCAGCTACTACGTTCGTTTTTCCAAGAAGGTATTGAATGGTATGATTGTAATCTTTCAATAGCTCAAGCCATCGCCGTTGCCGCATGTTGAGTTCCTTTTGAGTGGAGAAATATTTGAGGCTTATATGATCTGTATAGATCTCCACCTTCTCTCCATACAGGTAATGCCTCCAAATCTTAAGCGCAAAAACGACACCTGCCAACTCTAGATCATGAGTAGGGTAATTTCTCTCATATTCTTTGAGTTGTCGTGAGGCATAGGCTATGACTTTCCCATGTACCATGAGACACACCCTAAACCTTTGCCTGAAGCATCGATGTAAATGACAAATCCCTTCGAACCAGTTGGTATTGTCAGAACAGGTGCTGAAATGAGCCTCCTCTTGAGTTCTTAAAAACTCTTCTCACATTCCTCTCTCCAACCGAATTTTGTATCTTTTAGAGTTAGCTGAGTTAATGGAGTAGCAATTTGAGAAAATCCTTCCACAAACCTCCGATAATAACCAACTAAGCCCAAAAAGCTACGTACTTCGGTCACTGACTTAGGTTGCTCCCAGCTTTGAATTGCTTCAATTTTCTTTGGGTCAACAGATATTCCGTTATTTGATATCACGTGCCCAAGGAATGCTACTTCCTCGAGCCAGAACTCGCATTTCTTCAACTTAGCATATAACTTGTTTTCACGAAGCTTTTGGAGTATCAGCCTCAAGTGTTTTTCATGATCTTCACGACTTTTTAAGTAAATGAGGATGTCATCAATAAAGATGACCACAAAGTGATCCAAATATTCCTTGAATACTCGTTTCATCATATCCATGAAGGTAACAGGAGCATTAGTCAATCCAAAAGACATGACTAGGAATTCGTAATGCTCGTACCGAGTTCTGAAAGCAGTCTTTGGAATGTCATCAGTTTTAAAATTTAATTGATGATATCCAGAATGAAGATCGATCTTTGAAAAGAATTTGGTGCCTTGCAACTGGTCAAATAGATCTTCAATACGAGGTAACGGGTACCTATTTCTACTCCCGATAATCAATACAAAGTCGCACATTTCCATCTTTCTTCTTTACGAATATAACAGGATCACCCCAAGAAGATGTACTCGGACGAATGAAACCTATGTCTAACAATTCTTGTAGTTGAGTTTTTAACTCCTGAAGTTCAATAGGAGCCATTTGATATTGGGCTTTGGAAATGGGTTTTGTACTAGATTTAAGGTCGATACAAAATTAAATTTCACACTCTAGGGGTAGGGCAGGAAGTTCTTCAGGGAATACGTCATGAAATTTATTAACAATAGAAATATCATTCAAATCTGACGTATTTCTATTTAAATCCGTGACATGTGCTAAGAAAGCTTAACATCCGTTTTTCAATAAACGAATAGCTTTATGGCTTGATATGACAGTGATTGACTTTAGTGGTTTGGTTTCTTGAATTCGTATAATAGGTTGGTTAGGAATATGAAAGCTAACAACCTTAGGAAAAAAATTGATTTTAGCATGATGAGTAGTTAACCAATCAATTCCTAAAATCATATCAAATGCAAGTATTTTCAAAGAGATAAGATCGACAAGTAACGTGCGGTTACCGATTTGAATCAAACAAGACTTATAAACAGTGGATGTAATGAAGGTTTCTCCTAACGGAGTTTCAACAGATAAATCAAAGTCTAATATCTCCAGAGTTAAATTTAAACGTTGAACGCAAGTAGGAGAAATAAAAGAATGGGTAGAACCGGTATCAAATAAGTATAGACACTCGAAATTTTCTATATTACTGTCACTAACATTGTAGGAGGACAGATTTGTCTTTTAAGAGGGAACCCTGAAAGACAATCCATATCCATTCCGGATACTACCGGAAGTTCAGCATCAACCCCGGAACACACACTGGGAGTAACAATTCCAACCTCGGATCCAATACCAGAACACAAATCAGAGTAGACCGATTAATCTTGGAGATAACCCCGGGGTATTCAGTCTCAGTCCCAATCATGGGAATAGCCACCAACCTTGGTAATTACCCCAAGGAATGCAGTTTCGGCAATAACCCCAGAAATGCTTGTTTCAAATGCAACCAACTTCAATCTCGGCTCTCACAACGAAATACTCCGTACCAACCCGGAGATAACACCAGGAGGACAAGCACACCTCAGAGATGACACTGAGGACCTTCAACAATTGCAGCAGTCCAATCTCAGCGAAGCCCTGAGCAACGTTTGCTTTATCAACCCAAACCAGCAATAACACTGGTGAGGGGCAACATCGTCATCTCGCCAATGCGATACCACGCCACGTCGTCTCCACATTTCATACACATCTCTACACAACGATGTCCCACAAGAATCAAGGAGAACCAATCCCGAGTGACTATTGTTTGGGGTATCAGATAGAATTTGAAGCTTGAAGATTGGAGGGCTTCGTCCCATCTTCAATGACTTCGTACAAACTCTAATCCCATGCCATTGTATAACTCTCGACAATGGCGGTCCGAAATAGGTCCTGTATGCCTCAATCGGATGCCCGGATTGCACTTTTGAAAGTTCGAGTGGACATTACAATGCCCGAGTGCACGTACTACGAGACGACTCGACCCGATAAACCCGGGCCAACCCGGGTTGCCTCTGGTACACCTGCGGCCCAGCCGCAGGTATACCTGCGGCTCCACCCTCTATAAATAGAGGGCTTGGGGTGGCCATTTTGCAAGAGAAAACGGTGAGGAAGCCCTGCCCAATTTGCTCTGTTCTCACCTCATACAGAGTACTTTCCCATTTTAAACACCTGTGAGCTCATATATAGCTTCTTTTGCACCTACAAAAGCCAGTGTTTACCCACTTTAAAGATATAGAAGTCTTCTTTGGCAGCCCACTGTAAGCCTTCTCACACACTTTAGAGTCTTTCTCTTCATCTTTGCACACACCTTTCTTCACGTTGAGAGTAGTGTTGCGTGCGTTTGCCCGGACTTCGGTCCGTGATTTTATTTTCGTTTGTATATACATATATATTTATATATATGGACTAACATTATCGAGTTATGCCTTGATTGCGCCTAGACTTCGGTCTGGAGCGTTTATTTGCTTATATATATATATATATAAACCTTGTGTCGAACTTTGTTCGATGAGCCTAAGCTTCGGTATGGGCGTTCTTTCGCTTTTTATATATATATATATATATATATATATATATATATATATATATATATATATACTTACATATATATGAATCAATTATCGAACTCGCTCGATGAGCCCTGATTTTACATCCGGTAAGTTTATTCGCTATATATATATATATATATATATATGAATTGTTGTCGAACTCATTCGATGAGCACAGATTTTCCATCCATCCATGCGTTTATTACTTATATATTAATATATATATATATATATATATATATATTTTAAATCCCACACAGAGTTCACATCGTGGTGGTTGATCGCTTTTCTGACTTTCTTTACGTTTTGTCCTCGCACTGGAGTTTACTTCGTGGCGATTGATCGCTTTATACGACCTTTTCTTTACATTTTTTCCTTTACCGAGTTTCCTTCGTGGCGGTTGATAGCTTTACAGCTTTATTTACGTGTTGTCCCGCCTGGAGTTTCCTCCGTTGCGGTTGATAGCTTTTACAGCTATATTTATATTTCGGATCCCCCATGGAGGTGCTTCGTGGTTGGTGATCATGTCTGTATATATATATTTACAGCTGTTATATATATACCTGCTTATTGCTTTCATACAAATTGCGGTATTATGTGGGCTTAGGAATCATGTGATCACAGATCCAACTTATTGGATCTAGATTTGGTTCCCGTGATGAACGTTTTCAGCTGTAAACAACTTGTAAATTATTCTGCGGTGTCTGAATTTCCTCAGATGGTTCTCATACCCACGAGGAAGTCGGCATTATTTTGTATATTATTTTCGTACGAATGCCTCGCATCTGTTAAATAAAATCAATCCAGCCAAACACTTAATAAAATGGAAAAAGGTCTCAATTACTATTGAGCATCAGGGTTTGAAAAACCTCTTTTATAAAACATCATTGCTATATCTTGCTAAAAACTGAATTTTTACATAAATTCAAACCATGTGTATATAGGTGCGAACGAGGCCTCACACTACTTCCAAATAAACAGCACATTGACCCACACACACACATTTAGATAATAGTTTCTTGTAAAGAGGCGGTCACCGTGGTAACACGGATGTCGGGGGTGCCTAACACCTTCCCTCCGCATAACCAAGTCCCCGGACGCTAATTAATCTCGGTTTCACTGACCCGTTTAGCAGTGTCACATCACTGGGTTAATGTGCAAACCTATTCTCGGTTGTGTTGGTACAACCATTTAAAAAACAAACTGGCGACTCTTAACAGTCCATCGTAGATATTATACATTTCAGACCTTTTTCACTTGTTTTTTCAAACAAATCTCACCTAAAATGAGAACACCAAAGAACAAGTAACGAAAAGGGACATCCAAAAATCCCGACAACGACAGGTGGCGACTCTGCTGGGGATTCCAGTAAGAGGACTTAAGCCGCTATTATAATCTTTTCAAAACTGTTATCTGCTTGTATGTGGATGTTGCGTTTATATTTATGATGAATGTGTATGAATGCATTTTCTTATTGCACTTAGTGCCTCTCAACATATCTGCTTGTGATATTAGTGCTTCACACATGTCATCATTTTCATACGGTGAGACGTGATGTATATGAATGTATGTTGTGTGGTCCCTCCACCAGGAGGCTATCCCGTCGGTGTTTGATTACTGGACTCGTGGGAAAACTGATTCCCTGAGGCTCAGGAAAGGCACCACCCAAATTCGCTCCATTTGAAAGACCGGATTAATTTCCCGTTGAGTAAATTGTGATGATTTGGGAACCTTCATGCCAAAAAGCCGCGAGAGTAACCTAAGATAGGTTAGCCTCTAATAAACCCAAAATGGACGAAAGTCTCTTCATGCTCTCTCATTTTAATTACTTGTAAACACAATTACTTGTAATTTCATTCCATATCTATCTCCATGTAATGAGAAATATGAAGAAATATGTACACATACATATTTTAATTAACATGCTACAAGCAGCTGACATCCATTTTGCAGGATAAAAATCCTAAAATGGACACATTACATAGCATGTTATTATACACATTCCCTAAAGACTAAACTATGCAAGTCTTTCGTAGGGAACCAATCGGACCTACTACCCAGTCAAAATCCAAAAAGGCTACAGGCCTACAGTCAATTATGTCGTCATCCAACCAAACTAAACTTAATCCAGTTTCTTGCAAAGAATTAGACGGATTAAGAAAATAAATTACAGACTTGGCTGTTCTACTCAAAGAACTACACCAGTCTACTCAAGGTCCAAAAATATCCGTGCATGCTCAATCCTCCACACAAGGGGGAACCCAGGTCATTACAATACATGAACTGCAGTTGGATACGACCAACAAAACTCATGATGCTGCCCATTCCACTGGAGATCCAGACACTGGTGACATCAAATAGAAAGTCCTCCAAATGGAAGAGACCCTTCGTGCTATAAAAGGAATTGGAACAAACGGGAGTGTTTTATATGCTGATCTTTGCATTTTCCCTGGTGTTCATTATCTAGAAAAGTTTAAAACTCCTGACCTCGAAAAATATGACGGGTTAGGAGATCCTTACACACATTTAAAGGTGTTTATTGGAGAACTTGGATCTTATGCAGAGGACGAAAAGCTCAGAATGCAATTATTCCAAAAAAGTCTAACTGGAGAAGCCCGTTCGTGGTACACAAGATTAGACAACTCTAAGATCTAAAGATAGGAAGAGCTAGCACATGCTTTCCTCACTTAATACAACTTTCAATCTCAGATGGCTCCTGATCGGTATCAAATTACCAAGATCAAGAAATAGTCTAACAAGTCTTTCAGATAGTATGCTAAATGGTGGAGACGCCTGGTCGCCCAAGTTAGTCCTTCCATGACAGAATCAGAGATGGTCATAACTTTTATAGACATACAAGAAGCTCCTTTCTATGAAAGAGTTTTAGCCGACATCGGTAAACCATTTTCTGAAATGATCAATCATGGGGAGATGGCTGAGATGGGTTTGATGTCTGGAAAGATTCAAGACCTAGCTGCACTCAAAGCTGTTGCTGATCACATCCAATCCGTAAATTATGGAAACAACCCCCGGAGGGTCCATAAAAAGAAAGAGGAAGATATTTCCCTGATACTACAGGGTCAAAAAGGCAGTCAGAACATGCCTATTTAAAGGAGAAACTACTCTCCCTTTCAAGCACAGTCTACGAACCCTCCAATACCAAAAAGTGGAGAAGTCAAACGCCCTTGAGTGTTCACACCCTTAGGGGATACCCTTGAGAACATTCTCAATCTTTTGACAACACAAAAGAAAATTACGCATCTTCTTCCACCAGCCAACCCTAAAGGACGGGGTTTCATGGTCACCAAACCAGATCATCCTCACAATCAAGACAACCCTCTTCCTCAACATAAAGAAGAAGAGGTCAACATGATCAATTGGAGCAACAAACAAAATTCCAATTTCAACTGTGAATCCTCCCAGACCCTCAAAGACGGTGTTTACAAATGGGATTATGCCAAGTTCCAGTTCACAATGGAACGAAAAATGAAGGCTCTATGCAAACAAATTGAACAATTGGCAGAATTGGTGACTTATCTGAAAGTAGTATGCACACAAGCCAATCATGTTTGATGATAAAGCATATACTTTGTAACAATCTTATTCATTTATTAATAAAAAGTATTAATTTATTAAAGGCTTTTAATTATCTACATGATCTTTGTTTTTATAATATGTGATAAACCCATAGTTTTAAGCAATGCTTTTAGAATAATGATGATGATCATTCTAATGAGATCTAAATTCTTAGAAAGCTTAAAACTAAAATAGTTCCCAATCGTTGGATTACTAAATTGGTGATTAGTGAATCCAGGATAGATTGGTACATATGTTAACTTGCTCATTGGATGAGGATGATTGATCTCATGATCATTTGTGTGGAGACACTAAAGCAAGTATGTAGGTGCTTATTAAAGAATAAGTTCTTTGAGCGTGGCTCGCTAAGGAATACCTAATGGAGTTTTATTTGCCTGTCAATAGGAATTCCTGTAGTGATAGTAGTATAAGTAATCCTTGGACTTGAGATCATCATAGTATCTTGTGTATGATGAGTTATACTTTGACTTATTCCTTAAGACCCTTAGGGTATATCAAAGAGTATGCTTGGGTATAATAAGTTGTACATGGAGATAATGTATGATTAATAAAGAATCTACCACTTCTAATAAAAGAAGAGAAATGTCTATGTGATTCGATAAATGACAACCCGGTAGTCCTTGGCAAGCGAGAATGAAATTAGAAAGGAGTTTCTAATTTGCATTATTTGAGTTGTGCATTTAAGAGTCGAAATACATATAATTAAATAAAATAAGACTTGTGAGTAATTCCATGTCTTATATTTAATTGGGACATTGTATGGTGGAAGGATTGAATTATGCAGTAACTATTTACTCAAAGGTTCTTTTATGATTAATGTTGAAATCTATATTATCCGGAAAGTCGTTGATGATTGCTAGGGAGGCTTATCCCTATTGTAGAATAAATATTATTTATTTAAATAAATTAATTATTTAATTTATTTATTTAAATAAGATTAGAATTATTCTAATTGATTTATTCACAACCTAGGTTTAATATGGAGAACCTAAAGGGTCACACCATAAAAGGAAGAATAATTATTTAAGAAGTTAATGGCATAATCGTAATAATATGTTAAGTATATTTAATTTAATCTATGGTGATAGAATAAATTAAATAGCTTAATATTTATTATTTAATATTTTAGAAATATTAAATATAAATTAATAAGAGGAGTCTTATTAATATTATTACAATTATTATTATTTTAATTTCTAAAAGAGTTTAGGAATTAATTTAATATAAGTACTCTCATTTATTCCTAATTGGATTAGGAAGGAAAATTAGTTAAAGGAGTTTAATTAATTATCCCTAATTAGATTAGGGAGCTTAATTAATTAAAAGAATTTAATTAATTAAAACCCAATTCCTTAATTGTTAAGGTGGGTTGCCCACATCTATAAATAAGAGGAGTCTTATTATGGGTGGTAAGGGTTGTTGACTTTAACAACTACGTAATAATTCCAAGTTGTTGGGAGTACACCTTTTCTATAGAGATAGAAAAACTAGGGTTTAGCCAACCACCCTTCTTCTTGAATTTTCTTCTTCCTTGGTGGATCACCTCCAGAGCCCAAACATTTGGGTGGCTAACGTTGATCAAAAGAAGGAACCAAACCGGTGGATTCAAGTTGAGCGAAAAGGTTGGAGGTGAACTTGTACTGAGGAAGCTTCGGATCTTCAAGGGTATGTTTGTTCTTCATATCTTTTCGTTTAATTAATAATTGTGCATAAAGGGTGATCCGGGTATATGGTTTGTAAAATTTTAAACTCGATTTTCCACGCTTCAGCACTTTTTATGCAATTTGATTGCTTCATGAATATTACAAACCTAACGGTGGCATCGAGCCAAACCTTTATCACGAATTATTAATTGTTTTAATTTGATATGTATATTGATATGTGTTTAGAACAATTTAATTGGGCATAATTTTATTGTATAAAATTTATTAAATAAAAAAAAAGGATTAACAGTTTTTTTTTTTTTTTAGCTGGTAACATGTTGTACGGAAATCAATAATAAAAAAAAAAAAAATTTGGCAAGATTTCCGTGAATTTCCGTGAGGAACAGGATGTTTATATGGAAAAGTATCTCATGTGGCTTGTTTTTCAAAAGTAATAAATATCTTGTTTTGTTTTTTCAAGAAAGGAATAGTAGGAATGTACGGGTTTATATATATATATATATATATATATATATATATATATATATATATATATAGGTTATTTTATAATATATTATATATTATATATATATATATATAATATATTATTTTCAATAATTTTATAATTAAAATAAAAGTTTATTTTAATCTTAAAATAAAAAGTTTATTTTAATATTGAAAGAAAAGAGTTTATTTTAATTTTAAAATTGAATATTATATATATATATAATTATTTTAATCTTAAAATAAAAGTTTATTTTAATCTTAAAATAAAAGTTTATTTTAATTTTAAAATAAAAGGTTTATTTTAATCTTAAAATAAAAAGGTTTATTTTAATTTTAAAATTAGAATTTCATGCTAACTAATTAGAGTTGGAATTTGATTCCATGATAACTAATTGGAGTTGAAATTGGATTCTATTGTTTCCTTAAATAAAGGAGTTTATTTAGATATGAAATAGGATTTCATATTATTCAAAATAAAAGAGTTTATTTGTGAATAGGAAAGAGAATCCATGTTTCCTTAAATAAAGGAGTTTATTTAGATATGAAATAGGATTTCATATTATTCAAAATAAAAGGAGTTTATTTGTGAATAGGAAAGATAATCCGTGTTTCCTTTAATTTTTTTTTTTATATGGAATTGGATTCCATAATTAATTAAAATAAAAGAGTTTATTTTAATTAAAGATTTTTTTATATATATATATATGGAATTGGATTCCATAATTAATTAAAATAAAGGAGTTTATTTTAATTAAAGATTTTGATTAAAATAAAATAGTTTATTTTATTCAAAATAGGATAAATTTAAATAAAATAGTTTTATTTTGATTTAAATTTGGATTAAAATAAAGGAGTTTATTTTGATTCAAAAAAATAGATTTTATACTAACTAAATTTGCCCATTAAATGATATCAATATATATATTAAATGTTTATTATTCATAAGATGAATATTATTTATTGATGCATATGGTGATGTGTATGATAATAAATGGGATTGATTAAGGACTATTGACCAATGTGATTGGATTTTATTTTAGTTGGATACATGAATGTATGGGTTTTATTAAATGGAATTACGTGTACCTCGTCTTCTCTAATTTTTTACGAATGTAAATTCTATCTCCTCTATGTACTTCCCGATTTAGCGATCAAGGTTTCTATTTATTTTAAAATAGTTATGTAATAGGAATAGTTAGAATTAATTTTGAAGAATTAGAGATCAAGGAGCAAGGAGCGCTTGAAGACCCATTTGTAATGGAGCCCGGGTTTAAATGTAATAGTTATATTTAAATATTATTTCCTGCACCCCTAGGGTTTGACCTTTTGGTTCACTTGGCGGCTCTAGTGAACCAAACTAGAATAAAAGTCCATAATCATCAAGGGTAGAATATAGTATTCTATATGTGCATGCTTATACTATATATATTATATATTATGCAAACATGCTTGGCATGTTCATTAATATGACGCGTATTTTTATATATATATGCATGCAATGCGCTAAACAAGATGAGACAAATTAATAACAAACTCCTCAATTTTTTATATAAAGTCCTAGCGTTCAAAGATATTTGGAATATCGAGCGTAAGCCTTCTAGCATGATAAAATTAATAGAGTATTAAATATTTAATATGAGTTTGTTGTGTCACCACAAGGCAAGTATTAAGTATTTAAGATGTTAATTTATCACATTTGATGCTTATAAAGAAAATTGAACAATATTGTTTTGTTGTGTCACCACAAGGATGATATTTTTCTTTTTTAAATATATGGAGTGCTAGGTCGGACTTAACTTGGATAATTTTGATTCGGATGTGCCACCACTTGATCAAAATAATCTAAGAGGCAAAATACAAGGAGTTGCATAGTTGATGTAATTGACAAGAGTTGTCTACCTATTTATTTATATATAGTTTGTTGTGTCACCACAAGGCTATATACATTTGAAATGGGATCCTTATTCTCACTAGCAAATCTTTAATTAGATTTTGCCGAACTATATAAGTGAGGGTAATATAGTTTGAAGAAAATAGTGGGAGATACCAATTTAAAACAAGACCTAATTTATTTTGGTAATTAATAAAGAATGTATGTTAAAATGTTGTTAATTACAAATTCATTTACGTAATTTTTACAATGTCTAAAATTACTATCTTTGCAAAGCATATTAGATGCTAAATTAACTGGAATAGAATTAAAAGGATTGGTTAAGGAAATTGAGAAAAGTTCTCATGGTGAAAAGCTATCTTATGTCATGTCGCCTATCCTCGCAATGGTTGCGAGATAATGCCTCCGAGGAAGACATTGCTACTTTTAGAAAGTGGCAAGATGATGACGACAGATTGGCTCAATGCATCATGCTCGTATCCATGAGTAACAAGCTTGACGTCGACTGAAACTATGGATACTTCTACTATACTCCGCACGCCAAGTAGTTGATGGTGAGGAAAGTAGGGGATGATAGATATCGGATATCTAAGGAGCTCTTAGATCTAGAATGACCAATGGCACTATAATGCAGATAAAAAGTTCTAAACATGATCAATTTGATTGAACTATTAGGACAACCGGGTTTTGTCATGGATGGAGAGTTGAGCCAAGATTTGATCTTTGCACTCACTCCGGACTCCTTTCACAATTGTTGTGAATTTTTTATATGAACAAGCTAGATATCGACCTCATTGATTTGCTTAACATATTGAAAAATGTTGAGAGTCACTTTCAACCAAGAAAGATCAAGTCTTACTGGTAGGGGCCAAAGGATCTTCTAAAAAGAAGAACGATTCAAAGAAGGTAAATAAAAAGGCATAAATAAAGGATAATAAGAACAAAACTGATACGGATAGCAAAGGAGTTTGCTTCCACTGCTATAAGCCTGGACACTGGAAAGAAACTACGAGAAGCATCTTGCAGAGGCTAACCAAAAGAAGCTTAGTGAAGTTTCGGTTACAAATACAAATTTGTTCATGATTTAAAATAAATTTTTCTTTAAGTCAAGGTTCTACTTGGGTATTGGATACCGACTTTGGTTATCATAAATATAGATTTATGAAGGGACAGCAGTAGAAAGCTAAACAAATATAAGTAATCCTATGTGTGGAAAATGAAGCAAAGGTTGCCATATTAGCCATAGAAACTTATAGTTTAGCGATGCTACGACGGCAAATCTATTAAGTCGATAAGTTGTTATTGTATTCCAGTTCTTGTTAAAATATTATTTCCATTTTATTGTTGGACAATGAAATCTTTGGTATTATAATTAAGAACAATTGTTGTTCTATTTATAATAATAATGTTTTGTATAGAAGCTGGAATATTACTTAATAAATTTTGTATACTTGACTTACATGAAAATAATTTTGCATATTGAACAAATTAGTATAAGAAAAGGAGATGATCATTCAAAGAGTTGAATGTGTGTATTTCTTCGAATACAAGTATGAATTATTTGAAAGGTTCAAAGAATTGAAGTGAAACAAATTGACAATGTATTAAGATTCTTTGATTAGATCAAGGAATAAATACTTGTGAAATAAGTTTCTAGATCATCTTAAATGGTTTTCTCATAATGGACGCCTCTCGATACATAATAATTGATTAATGTATCTGAAAGGAAAAATCGTACCTTGTTGGACATGGTGTTGTCCATAATGATTTTACCGACATTCCAGTATCCTTCTAGGATCATGTCCTAGAAATGGCTGCATATCTACGAAAAAGGTAACCTCAAAATCCGGCCCCAAGACTCCATAAAAGTTATGGACAGGGAGGATTCCTAATCTTAAGTTTGTTAAGATAAAGGGTTCCAACTTATGTGAAAAGGTTTCAAAAGGATAAGCTTGGGACAAGATTTGACAAGTGTCGATTTGTGGGACATCCTAAAGTAAGTTTAGGGTATATGTTCTATAATTCTACTTAGCAAAAGGTGTTTGTTACGAAACACGGCGCCTTCTAAGATAAAGGCGTTTATCATTGAAGGGGCTAGTGGGGAGTATAATAGATCTTGAAGAGTTCAAGAACCACAAAACACTATAAGTCAAATAAGAGGAACTTTGTAGATAGACCTATTGTACCACAATAAGAATCGTAAATCGGAATAGTCACAGAAGATACACAGGAGGTATGGATTCATCATAGATGATGATGATGATGATGCACGCATCATAGAAGATGATGATCCGAGTTACATACGATGAGGTAAGAGTTCTAGTGTGTACAAAAAAGGGTCGATGGGGGCGTCGTGAAATTTCTAGTATTATATGTTGATATAATACGAATGAGGAATTACATACCAATGCTACAATCAGTAAAGATAAAGTTGTCTAAAAATTCCTCCACGAATGATTTGGGAAGAGTATCTTAATTGGGGATGCAAATCTATATAGATAGATTTAAAAGGATGCTCGACTTAACCCAAGGAACGTATATTCATTTGATGCTAAAGTCGTTTAGCATGGCAAACTCCAAGAGATGTCTCATGTTGATGAGCCATGGGGTATCTCTCTTAATAGTCCCCATAGACTCCAAAGAAGAGAGATCGCATGAGTGACAATCATGTATGCAATGAAATATACGAGACACGATGTTGATCGGTCATATTTCGGAGAAGATCAACGTAAGACGGTGAAAAACATCTTAAAGTTCTTACTTAGGCACTAAGGATGTGATCATATTCATGGTGGGTCTTAATTAAAACTAGAGGGCTTAATGAGACTCAAGTTTTTCGAGACGGACCAAGATGATGAAAATCCACTTTAAGGTAAAGCGTTATCTTGAGCAAAGGGTGCAGTGAATTGGAAAGGTTCCAAACAATGAAAGAGTTCTTTGGTTTAGTAATAAAGACAAAGTATATAGCTATAAATGAAGCTACAAGTTGATTGTTTGGATTAAAAGTTCATTCTACGAACTAGGAATAGTTCCTAAGTCTCATCTTGGATCTAAACATGTGTTGTGGCACTTTCATTTGATTATTAGAATCATTGAAAGATGGGAAATCACTATAGAGATAGTGGACTCTCATGAACAACATTACATATCCATTAACTAAAGCTTATCCAATGCCAGGATAATCGTCACTTAGAGAAGAAGAGTATAAGATACCGTGACGATTGGCTTTAGTGCAAGTGGGAGATTGAAAGTAGTATGCACACAAGCCAATCATGTTTGATGATAAAGCATATACTTTGTAACAATCTTATTCATTTATTAATAAAAAGTATTAATTTATTAAAGGCTTTTAATTATCTACATGATCTTTGTTTTATAATATGTGATAAACCCATAGTTTTAAGCAATGCTTTTAGAATAATGATGATGATCATTCTAATGAGATCTAAATTCTTAGAAAGCTTAAAACTAAAATAGTTCCCAATCGTTGGATTACTAAATTGGGGATTAGTGAATCCAGGATAGATTGGTACATATGTTGCTTGCTCATTGGATGAGGATGATTGATCTCATGATCATTTGTGTGGAGACACTAAAGCAAGTATGTAGGTGCTTATTAGAGAATAAGTTCTTTGAGCATTGGCTCGCTAAGGAATACCTAATGGAGTTTTATTTGCTGTCGATAGGAATTCTGTAGTGATAGTAGTATAAGTAATCCTTGGACTTGAGATCATCATAGTATCTTGTGTATGATGAGTTATACTTTGACTTATTCCTTAAGACCCTTAGGGTATATCAAAGGGTATGCTTGGGTATAATAAGTTGTACATGGAGATAATGTATGATTAATAAAGAATCTACCACTTCTAATAAAAAGAAGAGAAATGTCTATGTGATTCGATAAATGACAACCTTGATGAGTCCTTGGTTAAAGGCGAGAATGAAATTAGAAAGGAGTTTCTAATTTGCATTATTTGAGTTGTGCATTTAAGAGTCGAAATACATATAATTAAATAAAATAAGACTTCGACAAATAATTCCATGTCTTATATTTAATTGGGACATTGTATGGTGGAAGGATTGAATTGTCACGGTAACTATTTACTCAAAGGTTCTTTTATGATTAATGTTGAAATCTATATTATACGGAAAGTCGTTGATCGCTAGGGAGGCTTATCCCAATTGTAGAATAAATATTATTTATTTAAATAAATTAATTATTTAATTTATTTATTTAAATAAGATTAGAATTATTCTAATTGATTTATTCACAAGGTTTAATATGGAGAACCTAAAGGGTCACACCATAAAAGGAAGAATAATTATTTAAGAAGTTAATGGCATAATCGTAATAATATGTTAAGTATATTTAATTTAATCTATGGTGATAGAATAAATTAAATAGCTTAATATTTATTATTTAATATTTTAGAAATATTAAATATAAATTAATAAGAGGAGTCTTATTAATATTATTACAATTATTATTATTTTAATTTCTAAAAGAGTTTAGGAATTAATTTAATATAAGTACTCTCATTTATTCCTAATTGGATTAGGAAGGAAAATTAGTTAAAGGAGTTTAATTAATTATTCCTAATTAGATTAGGGAGTTTAATTAATTAAAAGAATTTAATTAATTAAAACCCAATTCCTTAATTGTTAAGGTGGGTTGCCCACATCTATAAATAAGAGGAGTCTTATTATGGGTGGTAAGGGTTGTTGACTTTAACAACTACGTAATAATTCCAAGTTGTTGGGAGTACACCTTTTCTATAGAGATAGAAAAACTAGGGTTTAGCCAACCACCCTTCTTCTTGAATTTTCTTCTTCCTTGGTGGATCACCTCTAGAGGCCAAACATTTGGGTGGCTAACGTTGATCAAAAGAAGGAACCAAACCCGGTGGATTCAAGTTGAACGCGAAAAGGATTGGAGGTGAACTTGTACTTGAGGAAGCTCGGATCTTCAAGGGTATGTTTGTTCTTCATATCTTTTCGTTTAATTAATAATTGTGCATAAAGGGTGATCCGGGTATATGGTTTGTAAAATTTTAAACTCTGATTTTTCCACGCTTCCGCACTTTTATGCAATTTGATTGCTTCATGAATATTACAAACCTAACATTATCAGCATCAAGTGACACGTCAATTAATCAGCCAGGAGCATTCCTATCTCCTACCTCTTGTCATGAATATTCCCTCGTCATTTTTAGAAAATGAAATGCTAGAAGACAAAGTGACAAAGAGAGAAAATGCCAAAGCCCGTCGGGATTTTGCCAACAAAAGAGAATTCACCTATTTAGGCCTACCTATGGAGGAAATCCTACAGATGTTAATCAATGAAGGAAGGATCAGTTCCCTTCTACCTCCAATCAACCCCCGTTCAGGACGGTACAACTCTGATGGAGTATGTCAATATCACTCCCATTCTCGTGGTCACAGCACAGAAGAATGCTGGGCACTCCGCCACCTTATCCAAAATCTAATTGACAGTGGTGTCCTGCACCTAGCAGACGATGATAATGTGTTATGTGCAAATGAAAAAAAGGTCCTACTAAGTGTAAGAGATTGCTCACAATGCCAACAATTTAACTCAGGGGAAGCAACAATCCTTTGAAAGTGGCCGCTCCCGAGCCAATCAACTTGTCGTGCAGACCACAATATCCTATTGTTAGCTTGTACAAAGTTCTGTGGAATTATAGAGAAGGTGAAGGATCCACCTCATATACAACTGCTACAGTGTCGAAGGAAAATCCACTGTATCTTCCCCAACGGGTGATGAAGTTGTCGACGTCGGGATTTTTGGATGTCCCTTTCCGTTACTTGTTCTTTGGTGTTCTCATTTTAGGTGAGATTTATTTGAAAAAATAAGTGAAAAAAGTCCGACATTTATATTATCGACGATGGGACTGTTAAGAGTCACCAGTTGGTTTTTTAAATGGTTGTACCAACAAACCCGAGAAAAGGTTTGCACATTGACCTAGTGATGTGACACTGCTATACGGGTCGGTGAAACCGAGATTCGTTTAGGGTCCGGGGACTTGGTTATGTGGGGGAAGATTTTAGGAACCCCCCGACATCCGTGTTACCCCGGCGACCGCCTCTTTTCAAGAAACTATTATCTGAATGTTTTTGTTTGTGGGTCAATGTGTTGTTTATTTGGAAGTAATGCGAGGCCTCATTCGAACCTATATACACAGGGTTTAAATTTATGTAAAAATTTAGTTTTTAGCAAGATAAAGTAATGATATTTTATAAAAGAGGTTTTTTCAAATCCTGATGCTCAATAGTAATTAAGACCTTTTACACATCCATTTTATTAAGTGCTCGGCTTGATTGATTTTATTTGACGAATGCGAGGCATCCGTATGAAAATAATGTACATAATAATGTCGATTTCCCCATGGGTATGAACACCATCTGAGGAAATTCAGACACCGCAAAATAATTTACAAGTTGCTCACAACTGAAAATGTCCATCACGGGAACCGAATCTAGATCCAATGGGCTGAATCTGTGATCACATGTTTTCTAAAGCATACGAGAATCTCGCAATTTGTATGGAAGCAGTAAACATGTATATATATAAAAGCTGTAAATATATATATATATATATATATATATATAGAGGATCACTAACCACGAAGCACCTCCATGGGGGATCAGAAATGTAAATAAAACTGTTAAAAGCTATCAACCGCCATGGAGGAAACTCCAGGCAAGATAAAACGTAAATAAAGCTGTAAATACGGTCAATCGCCATGAAGGAAACTCCAGACGGGACAAAATGTAAATAAAGTCAGAAAGCGATCAATCGCCATGAAGAAAACTCCATGCGGGATGAATATATATATATATATATATATATATATATATATATATATATATATATATATATATATATATACGATGAGATCAAGAACATTCTCCTTAAATAGCATTCTTTTATCAAAATGGCGTAGTTTTGGAGGGACGCGGTGGCATTTTTGTAAATATAATGCCACCGCGTCCCTCAAAAACTACGTCCTTTTGATAAAAGAATGCTATTTAAAGCGAGAATGATATTTAAGGAAAATGCTCTTGATCCGATCAGATATATATATATATATATATATATATATATATATATATATAAAAGCAATAAACACACCGGATGTAAAATCCAGGCTCATCGAACAAAGTTCGACCACAGTTCATATATATAAGTATATATATATATATTAAAAGCGAATAAACGCATCGGATGTAAAATCTAGGCTCATCGAACAGAGTTTGACCACAGTTCATATATATAAGTATATATATATATATTAAAGCAATAAATGCACCAAACCGAAGTCTAGGCTCATCGAACAAAGTTCGACACATAGTTAATATATATAAATGTAAATATATATATATTAAAGCAATAAATGCTCCAGACCGAAGTATAGGCTCATCGAACAAAGTTCGACACACAGTTAATATATATAAATGTAAATATATATATATACTAAAGCAATAAACGCTCCATACCAAAGTATAGGCTCATCGAACAAAGTTTGACACACAGTTAATTTATATACATGTAAATATATATATATTAAAGCAATAAACGCTCTAGACCGAAGTCTAGGCTCAATCGAGGCATAACTCGATAATGTTAGTCAATATATATGTATATATATATATATAATATATATATATACAAACTGAAATGAAACCACGGACTGAAGTCCAGGCAAAAGCAAGCAACACAACTCTCAACGTGTAGAAGGGTGTGTGCAAAGATGAAGAGAAAGACTCTAAAGTGTGTAAGAAGGCTTACAGCTGACTGCTAAAGAAGACTTCTATATCTTTAGAGTGGGTAAACACTGACTTTTGTAGGTACAAAAGGGCTATATATGAGCTCACATGTGTTTAAAAAGGGGAAAGTACACTTCATGGGGTGAGTGCAAAGCAAATTGGGCAGGGCTTCCTCGCCTTTTTCTCTTTGAAAATCAGCACCCCAAGCCCTCTATTCATAGGCATTTTAGTCAGTTAGGTGTACTTATGGCTAAGCCATGAGATGTCTGAGAGGCAACCGGGTGGGCCCGAGTTTTTAGGTCGATTCGTCTCAAAATGCGTGCGATCGAAAGCAATCGTAATGTCCACTCAAACTTTCAGAAGTGCAATTCGGGCATCCGTTTGAGGTATACAGGACCGATTTTGGACCATCAATGTACTTGCATGCTAACGAGTTATGGCGTTAGACTTTGATCTTCATTCTTTCCTATTGATAAGGACTAAAGGGTTTTGGTGTTGATCTGCATTTCATGCAGGTTCCTGGTTTTACACAGCATCGAGGGAACTGGTTCAACATTCACTCCATGTATCAGGCGCTTCATCCTGACTATAGAGCAGTAGTTCATGAGTGGGGATTCGGGGCATTCTTCTCCATCCTCTCCCGTCGTTGTCCCTGGGGTTACCTCAGGGCATTGTCTCGAGCGATGGTTTCATCGAGACTTCGATCACTCCACCTCTTTGGATTGCGAGGTGATGATGACGCCTATGGATTGGCGATTTATCACAGGTATAGAGTTTGGAGGGGAGCTAGTGCCTTGCATGGCGAATATTACCCCTACTGCCGTCAGATCCTTATTAGGAGTTCCGGTGGAGGCGCTCAAAGGCAAGACTGTCCGTTCAGGTCCTTTGAGCGTAGATGCTATGAGTGTGCTTTTGAGTGAGCCCATGCCTGATGATGTCAGGATCAGGGATCGCGTTCTGCGGCGATTGTTCCAGATGATCATTCGAGGCTGCTTCATAGCAGATAACTCTTCCATGGTATCTTTTGCTTTGGTGAGCGCCACACGCGATGTGGATCGTATTGGAGAGTACGATTAGGGCTCTTACACCTTTACCTATTTCCTCCGGGGCATGCGCATGCGCTCACAGGGCTTGACCGAGGCTTGGCTAGGATTTTATCCATTTCTGCTGGTGAGTATTTCTCTTGTCTTTTCCCATTCATAGGTTAAGAGTGTTTACTGATAGCAGATGTTTTGCCATTGTGTTGGCAGTTTTGGGCCTATGAGAGGCTCCCATGTTTGCGTCCTGTGAGTATGTTAGGTTTAGATACCTATCCACGAGGATGAAGATGGCACCATTCTATTTTACCGGAGGTCCCTATAGCTGAGGGATTCACTCACTGCCGTATGAAGCTGGAGTTGCTGACAGCTGACACCATCACATGGATTCCCTACTCAGGGGAACATTTGACCATCGACTTTGAGGATGGACACCTGACTGGAGTTGAGTATTTGATTTCCACCAGGAGATTTCCTTTCTTCACAGATGGAGGCTGGGAGCTCTATTTAGGAGAGCGTGCTATTAGGAGCACCACAGGGGAGATCCGCATATCGATCTTGCCTCCTGCTAGGCATCATTGGCTCGTATCACAGTCACCCGTCATTGATATCCCATTGTTGGGGGTTGATGGTTTTCCATTATCAAAGGGTCCATGTACTCAGGAGACGCTCCAGCGTTGGTGGTTCCCTCGCACTATTGGAGCCCAGTCCCGCGCCACACAGTTTATGGGGGATATGGTTCCAGGATCCTTGATGATGACGGATTGGGTAGCTTGTGTTTGAGCTCCTACTCATATGACCCAGATTGATAGTTTGACCCGGCAGTTGGACCAGACACATGTATTTATTCGGCATTTGGGCAGAGATCCAGCAGAGGCAGAGTCATTTGTTCCTTCCAGCTCAGGCGCTGGCCCCTCAGACGACCCATTTGGTTTTACCGGCGCAGATCCTCCTCTTTATAGGCCTGACATCCTTATTGATAGAGATCCAGTGACTCAGGAGGAGTTACATCAGGTGGACATGATTGAGGATGTGGACATCGAGACCATGGTCTTCTTTGGATGTATATTCTCGTTATATCTTTTGATAGGCCTCTGTTAGATATTGGGTGGCTGTTCCCCATTCTCGCTATATCTTTTGACAGGCCTCTGTTAGTAGTAGGGCGTTTGTGCCCCATTTCCTTGTATTTGTAGCTGTACAGAGATGATGTATTAGATGATGATATACTTACGAATATATGCACCATTTTTTCATTCCCTATATCATATTGCCATCCATTATCTGTTATGCATGTATCATGTTATGCATATGTATGTATGTCCAGAGATATTCAGCATTAACCCCTGGATGGTCTTATGACACGGCCCGTACAGATGTCTTCTTCGACATTTAGCCGTATAAATCATACCCCACCGTCAGTGGTGGTATTGGGTATGCGATCGTGGTATGATAGCATGTCACCACCAGATAGGGTGACTGTAGATCAACTGTTGTAGCATACCATGACTTTATTGATGTTTCAGGTTCCCGCAGGGTTTGTAGACAGGATGCTAGAGCATTGGCTACCGGATAGGCAGGTATTCCGATTTGGTACCCATGAGTTGACTCCTACTTTGGAGGAGTACGTATGTTTGACGATGATCTTTGCCTTTAGACGGACCTTGCGTGCATCGGCTTTGGGAGACATGAGTAGGCGATTCAGCGACTCTCACGGGATTCTTGTGCAGAGTAGTGCAAGACGAGCTGACATCTAGCCACGTGATATCCCCGCATTTTCTGTATGACAGATTTGGCTCGGAGGATAGCTATTCATGACATTCTGGGGATTTCACCGCACCGGAGGACCATTGGCGTTTGGCCAGAGTCGATGTACTGATGCTATGCGTATTGTCATATTTCTATATGCCACGATATATGGACGAGATAGACATTGGTGTTATCATGGCCGTGAGAGCTCTTAGAGAGGGTCGCACCATTGTACCTATGATTGTAGTAGAGACCCGCCACAACATCCCATCTTCTTTTACTTACCCGTCAGGGGTGTTCACTGGGAGTTCGGTCATGCTGTATGTGTGGTTTATGTCACACTTGAGATCGGTTCGTACCCTTAGACGGCATGAGTATTGGTTCACCCATGATGTAGCCATGTCATACTCCTTTCAGCCGTCGAAGTGTACAGATGCTCTGTCTTGGTCCGCATTTTTGGCAGATATCAGAGATCCATTTAGCATATTGTTGTGCTCGAGGCTTTGCTCACCATACACCTTTATTACGCATGCTCCGGGCATGGACTTCCTCCCTCTGGCTGGCTTGAGGGGCGTGACCACTTATCACCCATTGGCCGTGATGTCGCAGTTCGACCAGTTCTAGGATTTTCATCCTTTCGAGAGGGCGATAGGTCAGCGTTCAACTTCTCGATATCTCTCAACAGAGGACGGATTCCGTGTGTATGCTTGTTGGGATTAGCACGAGATAGTTTCTTTTTCTGTGAGCCGTCCTGGTTGTTCTACAGAGATTTTGTCGGCTGCAGCAGTATCTGCATTACCGGATAGCATTCATTCGATGTGGAGCCCATGGAGGACATCGATACCTATATCGAGGAGGAGCATTTCTTTGGGTTGCCTTTCTTACGGATTCTCCTAGTACCCGATCTTGTTGTGATTCAAAGATTGACCTGATGATTTAGAGCAGCGAGTCTTCATCTGATGACCTTTGAGAGAGATCAGGCTCGATCTATGATGTTGACTGCCCTTGATGGGAGAGATGCAGTTCTATTAGAGAGAGACGCGACATTAGATCACAGAGATGCTGCTGTTGTTGAGCGGGATGAGGCCATATTAGCCAGAAATGCAGTGATAGTTGAGCGGGATAGTGCTATATCTGCCCGGGATGTAGCTGTCACAGATAGTACGACAGTGAGGTTCCTTACCACTGGTATGATCGCAGAGATGAGCGCATATATTGATGATCATATGGTCACCATGCAGATGGCTACAGATCTGTTGGGTCGTGTGGATATTCTCATACAAGAGACCACAGCTTCGCCTCCATCTTCTGAGAGGGACGCCATGTTGGGCTTGTTAGCTCGCATATACCCTGACTTGTAGATGAGCTTGCATTTATCTGCACAGACTAGCTTAGCCATTTTGTCATGTACAGTTTTCATTGTATATATTAAACAGCATTATATATATGGCAGGGAAATATATTTTTGGATCACTTCCCTTTTAGATATGCCTTGCTATTTGCTTGATATTTTGCCTGCTGCGTCAGGGCTTGTGATCTTGATGTATTCTGAATTCCTCCTGGATGGATGGACATTGAGTTGTCTCTGGATAGTTCAGAATGGATCATCGATCTATATGTATCCCTACCATCTTTGGTGTCTTGGGACTGGTTTCTGGATGTAAATGTGGAGAGGAGTGTGGCTTTCCTCTCTGAGATTGACCGCACCACAGATGGTCGCCAGTACTTCTATTTAGGAGAAGCCTAGTTAATTCCACCTCTTATGGTTTGGTGATGCTCTTCAAGGTATGACCCATGAGCTTAGATGGTCGTTGAATCTCTATTTGGGAGGAGTTGAGGGTAATTCCATCCCTTTAGTCCGGGTCGAATGAAATGTAGTGGATTGAAAGAGAATCCTAATACCAGTTGACAATGGTTTGTGTTTTGGTAGGGGGTGAGACCACACCATGAATGGCTGCCTACGTACTCCTATTGAAGAGGAGATCAGGTCTGCGTAGTTCGAACCTGGTGTAAGAGGTTCAACGCTATATATGGCTAGAATGGTGTAGGAATGTTTTTGGTTGTTTTTTTTTGTTTTTGTAAGGGAAGAAGTGTTTTTGTTGTTTATTGTTTTATTGCGACCGGGCCATATGAAATGGTTGCCTACGTACTCCTATTGAATAGGAGATCAGGTCGACGTAGTTCGCCCCTCAGGGCGAGTGGAAAAGCGTGATCCCATGTGCAGGTCAGAGTGCGGGGAAGAGAAAGTTTAATCTTAGGTTGAGGATAAACTGCAGGTGAAAAGTTTGATCCCAGGAATGGGTAGCCAAACTGTAAATGCAAGAGGTTCAATCCATGGTGGGATGACCTAAGTCATAGGAACGTAGAGAAGAGCCAGGCTGCTGGCTTGAAAAGTATGTTTTCCCTGAGGGGCAAAGTGTGGAAGTGTTGTATGGGGTAAAGGGTTAAGGAACCGGAATGACTGGTGATCTGATGGTCCAACACCAGGATGTTTGCTTGATGGCAACCTCAGACATAGTACCGTTTCACGGTGTCAGAGTTGATGAGTTATGGAAATTCATCGTCGTCCATTTCTTGCAACCTGAGAGCGCCTCCTGTCAATACTTCCTTAACAATAAATGGGCCTTCCCAGTTAGGAGCGAATTTTCCCTTAGCATGATCCTGGTTGTCAATAACCTTCTTCAAAACCAAGTCATGTTGTTTAAACAGCCGTAGCCGGACTCTTTTGTTGTAGGATTTGGCTATCCTTTGCTGATATAACTGACCATGGAAGATAGCCGCGGTTCGCCTTTCGTCTATTAGAGACAATTGGTGATACCTGTCTTGTACCCATTGGTCTTCATCCAGCTGAGCGTCTATCAACCCTCTAAGGGATTCCATTTCAACTTCTATGGGGAGTACTTTCCATAGGTTAAAGCGTAGGGGGTTGTGATAAGTAATATTTTTACTCACTTATTATATATTAATCCATGCGAATTGTGCCCACCTCGAGTACATTTCATTTTTTTAGTTGTATTTCATGTTATTTTGCATTGCATATACTTAAAACTCCTTTTGGTGAACAAGTGCAGGAATCGGCTTCATTTTGGTGGAATTCGAGGTATCGGTGAGCGGATACGTGAAGGCCAGTTGAAAGGCGAGGATGTGCATGGCATGGAGGTACAATGAGGCATGGAATTCAAGCTAGCATGTGGATTAAAGCAAGTAGCAGCAGCAGCAAGCAGGAAACTAGACTCAGAATTGTAGGACACGGTCATGACGAATGAGATAAAAGCGGACTCGCACGCGCCAAGACTGCAGTCTGAGCTTTACTTGGGAACCTTCTGCAAGGTAAGCACCCGCCAGAGACTCATTTCATATACATGTAGGCATGATGAGTGCATGACCGCGCGAGAGGACGTCTGGTTTGGTGCGAACTTATTACAAGTCTTCGCGGCCATGAGCCGTAAACACTAGGGACTTGCATGCCACATGCCTGCGATCTTTGATCTTTGTAATTTGTTTTATTTTTATTTCTCAACTTAATGATGTGTAATGTGGTATAAAACGATTTTGACGTGTGTCAGAGGCAGACCAGACTTTTATTATGTAACTTTCATAGTAGAAACTAGGGTTTACACCTTGGGAGAGATTCCAACGTAGGAGAAAGCCATAACGTCTATTTTTCTCTACTTCTTCTTGGAGATCTCTGTCATCGTGGATATTGATTATTGTTTATGGGAATTCTTTATGGATTCAATAGTTAATCATTGGTTTTTATTCAATGATTGGGTTTGATCATTCTAACTTTCTTCCATTTGTTTGTTTATTGATCATGTTTAGCCTTGATCCCATAATGGCTTTTGGTTCCACCATGAACTAAATTCCATTATGGGATCCTAATTTTTTTTTAATATATAAATTGGTTGCACATCTAAGTGTTTGATTTGTTTTACATATCATTTCGGTTATCTATCATGGTTGGTTTGTATGTATGAATGACTGATAATCTTCATGTTAGTATTTGTATGGAATTGGAAATGAACATATGAATATGGATGAAATCATGATAGCATGCGAATATGGGGATTGCATATTTTGTCAAACAGATAGGAATATACTGTTTTGCCGTATGAGCTAGAATAAGGGTTGTGCTTAAAATCAATAGGATTACAATTGCGCATAGGAATATGGTAATTGTGATGGTATTGGTGATTACATAGATTCTAACATCTATAGATGATATGTGAGTTGGTTATAATGCATTGGAAAATGGTTATAACTCGCTTTTATGCTTTTGGCTATTATCCTGTGATATGTGAACACTTCTTGCATGACATATGGAGATTGAATGAAATATTGAATGAAGTTAGGATCCCATTGTTTCCACATTATAATTAGTCCATTTATACTCTTATTTTTAGTTGGTAATCATAATTAGTTTAAATCAACAATCAAGTACATAGTCTTAGCATATAAATATAGTGAGTTAATTACTGCATAGTAGTCTAAAGTTAACACTTTCTCCGTGGGATCGATACTTTACTTAATTTGTATTACTTGTTGACCCGTGTATACTTGCATGAGTTAGAGCTCTTTTATAAGAACTATAAAAGAGGCAACAAGTTTTTGGCGCCGTTGCCGGGGAAAGGCATTAATTTAGATAATTATCATTAGTTTAAAGCTATATTATATGACTTAGACAATTCTGTTCATTTCTCATTTCTATTTTTATTTTGTTTTTGGTTACAGGTGCTTATAGAATTTTATGCACACGCGATCCTCCAACTCAGAGTTAACACCAGCACAAGCGAATATAAACGGAAAAGGTTGGAAAACGAGTGTGCGGGTAAATCTGCAAGAGCAGTTAGAAAGCATTACAGTCAATATGGCAGAGGAACAAAGGATTGATCCAAGAGAAGAGCATTGGGCTCTAAGGGAATATTCTATGCCGAACATAAATGAATTATAGTCTAGCATAGTCAAACCGGCGATAGCAGCAAACACCTTCGAAATAAAAACGGGCACTATTCAGGATGGTGCGTAATTCAAGACATTTGGGGTGTGCACACAGATGATCCGAATGAACACTTATTAAGCTTCATCGAGATTTGTGACACATTCAGATATAATGGTGTGACGGAAGATTCCATCAGACTACGGTTATTCCCATTTTCATTGAGGGATAAAGCAAGGAGTTGGTTACATTCTTTGCCAGCTGGATCGATTACCACATGGGAGGATTTAGCACAGAAATATTTAGCCAAGTTTTTCCCAATGGCTAAGACTGCAAAGATGAGGACAGCCATATCTCAGTTTGAACAACGACAGGGTGAATCCTTATATGAAGCATGGGAAAGGTATAAGGAGATGCTTAGGAAGTGTCCACATCATGGTTTACCAGACTGGCTGGTAATTAATTCATTTTACAGTGGCTTGGGATGGCAGTCCAGACCGATTATAGATGCAGCCGCATGAGGGGCATTATGGATAAAAAGCTATGATGAGGCCTATTCGCTTATCGAGACAATGGCCGCGAATGACTATCAGAATCCTACAACTCGGATGTCTCAACCCAAAGTTGCAGGTATGTTGGAGGTGGATGCGATTACACAGCTATCGGCACAAATGGCAGCCATGGCGAAGAAAATAGAGACGTTGGCAGAGAGTAAAGTGAAGACGGTTGCTTTTGTTTGTGAGATTTGTGCGGGGTCACACTCCACAGACCAATGTGCTATCAACTCAGAAGCAGTTCAGTATGTAAACTCCTACAGAAAGGACCAAGGCCAATTCCAGAACACATACCACCCCAACAACCGCAATCATCAAAACTTTAGTTGGTCTAACAACCAAGGACAACAACAAAATCAGTTCCAGCCGAATCAACAGTTTCAACAACAGTCAGCACAGCCACAGTTTATACCGAAACCACCATTTCCACCGGGATTTACTCAACAACAACAACACCACACTCCAGCTGCATCACATCCAGAGAAGAAATCAGAAGTGGAGGAGATGATGTTGAAATAAATGGCAAACACCGAGGTCATGATCAAAAGCCAAGAAGTTGCTATCAAGAATTTAGAGACGCAAATGGGGCAAATGGCGACCATGCTTACTAATAGGCCCCAAGGTGTTCTGCCAAGTAACACAGAGGCAAATCCTAGAAGAGACGGGAAGGAGCAGTTTTAAGCAATAACATTGTGATCTGGGAAAGACTTAACAGTACCTGCAAGTCGCGCGCCCGCGCATGATACCACGAAGGAGGCCATGCGACCGCTCGATGCAGAGAAAGAAATGAGGATAAAAATCTGGAAAATTATGAGGTTCAGCAAAATGAAACGAATAAAGCAGGTTCAGAAGAGAAGGTCCAGAGTCCACTACAACCACTGCACCCTCGAATACCATATCCGCAAAGGTTAGCAAAGCAGAAAGAGGACAAACAGTTCAACAAGTTTTTAGAGGTCTTCAAAAAGCTGCAAATCAATATACCTTTTGCTGAAGCATTGGAACAAATGCCAAGCTACGCAAAGTTCATGAAGGGTATACTGTTAAGGAAGAGGAGATTAGATGAGTTTGAAATGGTAGATTTGATGAGAAGAATGCAGCAAAGGTTTCAACGTAAGTTACCTCCAAAGTCGAAAGATCCGGGTAGCTTCACAATTCCGTGCACTATTGGGAAGATGGAGTTTAACAAATGTTTATGTGATTTGGGAGCAAGTATAAATTTGATGCCACTGTCTGTATTCAACCAGTTGGGATTACCGGCTCCAAGACCAACGAATATATCATTACAGTTAGCCGACCGGTCTGTCTCATATCTGCGGGGAATTGTTGAAAATGTATTGGTTAAAGTGAAAATGTATTGGTTAAAGTGGATAAGTGGACAAGAATATTTCGATCATACTGGGAAGACCATTCTTGGCCACGGGCAGAGCTTTGATAGATGTACAAAAAGGGGAACTCACGATGCGAGTTCAGGATCAAGAGTTTATTTTTAATGCATTCAAAGCTATGAAATTCCCAACGGATGAGGAGGATTATTTCTTCTTTAATTGGGTGAGTTAGATTCTAGATGATGACATACAGAGTTTAGCAGACTATGAACCTATGAGGAATATCACTGATGAGAATTCAGATGCAGAGGATAAAGAATTTGACGAATTTGTTCACTATCTGGATACCAACCCCCAATTCAGGAAATTTAGACCCCCTGCAGAGCCATTGACGATAGCTGGAGATACCTCAATAAAGCTAAAACCTTCTCTTGAGACACCTCCCGAATTGGGGTTGAAGCCACTACCGGAACATCTCAAGTATGCATTTTTAAGTTCAGATTCCAAATTACCTATGATTATTGCTTCTGCACTAACATCTTGTCAGGAAGAAAAACTGCTCCGAGTGCTTACAGAGTTCAAATCAGCTATTGGATGGACCATAGCAGATATCAAAGGAATCAGCCCTTCGTATTGCATGCACAAGATCCTAATGGAAGATGGTAGCAAGCCAACAGTTGAACAACAAAGGAGGCTTAATCCAATAATGAAGGAGGTGGTTAAGAAAGAGGTACTAAAATGGCTAGATGCAGGAATAATTTATCCAATCTCAGACAGCGCATGGGTGAGTCCCGTACAGTGTGTTCCGAAGAAGGGTGGCATGACCGTTGTGACTAATGAGAATAATGAGCTAATCCCAACACGAACAGTGACGAGGGTGGAGAGTTTGTATGGATTACTGCAAGCTAAACAAGGTTACAAGGAAAGATCATTTCCCGCTCCCATTTATCGAAAAGATGTTGGACAGACTAGCAGGGCATGAATACTATTGCCTCCTAGATGGTTATTCGGGATACAATCAAATTATGATAGCTCCAGAAGATCAGGAAAAGACTACTTTCACATGTCCATATGACACTTTTGCTTTTAGAAGAATGTCTTTTGGGTTATGTAATGCTCCAGCCACGTTTCAAAGATGTATGATGGCTATATTCTCTGATATGGTGGAACATAATGTTGAAGTATTTATGGATGACTTCTCAGTCTTCAGTGATTCATTTGACTTATGTCTTGAGAATCTAGTTATGGTGTTAAAGAGATGCATTGAAACAAATTTAGTGCTAAACTGGGAAAAATGCCACTTCATGGTACAAGAAGGAATCATTTTGGGACACAAAGTTTCAAAGATGGGACTTGAGGTGGATAATGCAAAACTGGAGACTATTGAGCACCTGCCACCACCCACATCAGTAAAAGGAGTTCGCAGTTTTCTGGGACATGCAGGGTTTTACCGCAGGTTCATTAAGGATTTCTCCAAAATCACTAAACCATTATGCAGCCTATTGGAGAAAGATGCAAAATTCAATTTCGATGACACTTGCGTATCCGCATTTGAACACTTAAAGAGAAAATCGATTTCAAAGACAAGAATTATCGCATCCGATAGGACTTTACCGTTTGAATTGATGTGTGACGCCAGTGATTACGCCGTAGGGGCTGTGTTGGGCCAGTGGAAAGAAAAGATATTTCATGTGATTTATTATGCCAGCAAGACCCTAACGGATGCACAATTGAACTATACCACCACAGAAAAAGAGTTATTGGCAGTGGTATATGCTTTTGATAAATTTCGAGCATATCTGATTGGAACAAGAGTGATTGTGTAGACAGATCACGCAATAATTCGACATTTAATGGCCAAGAAGGACGCTAAACCGCGGCTGATTAGATGGATCTTACTACTGCAGGAATTTGACTTGGAAATCAAGGACATAAAGGGAACTGAAAACCAAGTGGCAGACCACTTATCTCGACTTGAGAATCCAGAAAGAGAAGTACATGATAACGTTATGATCAATGAGTCCTTTCCAGATGAGCAATTGTTTGTGGTGAAGGGGGAAGTGTCATGGTTTGCAGACTTCGCAAATTATCTAGTAAGTAAGACGGTATCTCTTGACTTGGTGGGATATCGGAAAAAGAAATTTCTGCATGACGTCAAATGGTATATATGGGATGAGCCTTACCTGTTTAAACAGTGTTCGGATCAAGTGATAAGAAGGTGTATTCCATATAGCGAGACCGAAGGGATTCTGCACAAGTGTCACTCATCAGTGTAAGTAGGTCACTATGGCGGGGAATGGACTGCAACGAGAGTCCTTCAAGCAGGGTTTTACTGGCCAACTATCTTCAAGGACGCTTACCGTTTCGTCCAGCAATCTGACAGATGTCAGCGAGTGGGTAATATCTCTAAAAGAAACGAGATGCCATTGAATACCATCCTAGAAGTAGAAATTATTGATGTATGGGGCATTGATTTCATGGGACCTTTCGTTTCTTTTTGCGGCAATCTCTATATATTGCTCACAGTGGATTACGTTTCAAAATGGGTGGAGGTTGTAGCTTTACCGACCAACGATGCCAAGGTAGTCCTCAAGTTTCTGCACAAGAGCATTTTTACGAGGTTTGGAACTCCAAGGGCTATCATTAGTGACGAAGGCAATCATTTCGCAATGTGCAATTCACCACCTTACTAGCTAAAAATGGGGGTGAAACATCGATCGCCACAAAGATATCACCCACAAACAAATGGCCAAGTCAAGTATCAAACCGAGAAGTCAAAAGAATCTCGGAAAAGTTGTGAATCCAACACGTAAGGATTGGTCGTTAAAATTAGATGATGATGTCAGATGGGCCTATCGCATCAAGATACAAAACCCCGTTGGGGATGTCACCTTTTCAAATTATGTATGGCAAAGCCTGTCACCTCCCTATGGAGCTAGAGCATAAGGCTTATTGGGCAATACGGAAGCTCAACCTTGACTTAACATCTACAGGAGAGAAAAGGCTACTTCAGCTAAATGAGCTAGATGAGTTTAGATTACAGGCTTATGAGAATGCAAAATTATACAAGGAAAAAGTGGAAAGGTGGCATGATCGTAGGATAATGGATAGAACATTCGAGCGGGGGCAAAGGGTGTTGCTCTATAATTCCAGACTTAAACTCTTCCCTGGAAAACTGAAATCACGTTGGTCGGGGCCGTTCACAGTGAAAACTGTCTTTCCGCACGGTGCAATTGAAATATACAACCAACTCCCAGACAACCCTTTCAAAGTAAACGGACAGCGGTTGAAGCATTACTTTGGTGACGAAGTGGAAAGACACAATGTCACTATGATTCTCTCGTCGACATGATCCCCCGGGACAGTTAAGCTAAAGTGACTATAACTTAGCGCTGGTTGGGAGGCAACCCATCAATTTCATCTTGAAACTCTTTTCAATTCTTTAGTAAAATAGAAGTTAGAGTCACTCTATGTTGCTTGATACCTACTCTGTGTTGCACTCATCTTGTTGTAGGTGATTTGGGTTACACGCATCACAACCTCTACTTGGAAGTTCAGTACTACTGCTCAGGGAAACTAGCTCGTGGCCACGCATGCCCCAACAGGTGTTACCTCGCGCCCGCACAACTTGCAGATAGTTTTCACATCCTCGCGCGCCCGCGATAGATCAACCATACCATGTCGCGCGACCGCGCGCTACGCCCAGTAGAGATATTATTATTTACGTGCTTTATTATGAGTCTACTCTCCCCTAATAAAAGGCCAATCCCTACCAATACATACGTATATCACCACCATCCTCATTGGAGTCAACCTAGGGTTTATCTTATGGGATTGGGTGAAAGTAAGTTTGGGGATAGTATCATCTGCTGCAAAACACTCGCATTCTATCCATAGAAGTTGGTCATGGGTCCAACACGAAGCCGTGTAATCTCAATCTCTTCAACCTCTGATTCCTCATCTAGTGATCCCGATGACGATGTCACGGAACGAAGAAACTTCTTAAGCCGGGATGCTCATCACATCTGTTATCACCTTCTGAGTAAATCGTTTATGCCAGAAAGAGGCTTTAGACCCACCAAGACGGATGGATAGGTATGGAGCATGCTCCGAGAAAGGAACCGGGTTAGCCTGGCCGCCACACCTGTACCTATTCTAATGGAATTCGTTCGGGAATTCTACACAAACGCAAATGAGATGGAGCAACACGGCATAACGCTCGTTCGACAGGTGCAAGTGGATTTCCTCCCCTCAGCTATTAGAGCAGTGTATGGAATAACTGATACCCCACCTACTGCGTTGGCCAATTGGGTCCAAGGTGACCATCTAACGACTGACTTGGATGTTCTGATTTCAGAATTGTGCATCCCGGGCACTAAGTGGACCTGTAAGGTCGGCACAACCGAGCCTCTCTCATTTCCAGCTTATACTTTGAATCCCTACGCCCAAGCATGGCATCTGTTTATCTACGCCAAAATAATTCTGTCCACTCAAAAGCATGTCGTCACGAATGAGCAAGCCATCATTCTATGGGGTATTATTGAAGGGAAGTACATAGACATCGGCCACCTCATTCATCAAAACATGCAGCATTATTGGTGAGGCAACATGACTGGGAGCATTCCGCATGCAGCGACAGCATCATTATTTTGTATGCAGCAGGGAGTTCCATGGACGGACAGGACACGGCAGAAGCCGAGTCATGACATTACATCAGCTATAATAGCTAAGCTCCAAGATTGATTGACGGGTGGTGAACCACACCCGCGCGGACGTGGTTTCATTAGCCGATTCACCTCGCAAATACTAACCAAGCAGCCCCCATGTACCGATGCAAAGCAGTCCATCCACCGTAATTTTACTATCTTCAGCGATCGACACCTCTCGAAGGTCGGCGCAAAGTCGACGATTATATGAGAATATTGGGACTTTTGCCCGGAATCACTGTGGCTTTGGTTGAAGCATTCGCACAAAGAAGGAACCATGCTTGAATGGCCCGATTCGGAACCGCCGTGGTCAGTATCCACCACTGATTCACCACCCGAGGAGGGTGGTCATGCCGATAATTAGGGAGTTTTTCTTGTACCTTTACCTTCATTCAATGCGACATTGAACATTTTAAGTTTGGGGGTATTGGTGTACTTGTATAGTAGTTTAGTTGCATTTTATTTTAGCATGTTTAGTTTAATTTTGCATGAATATGTGTTAGTTAAATTTTAGCATAATTTTTTTTTATTCATTGATAGTATGTTTAGTTTAATGTCTCACATAAATTCTTGCGTATAAATAGAAATTTTTGCCTAAGCCAATGATGATAGTGAATTGTGAATGATTTCAGAATATGTTGCATAACACAACTTGGATATAATGTTTTACACAATGCGATTCATGTTGCTGTTTATATGCTTTCGGTTTTCACAATTGTGTTCACATTCACTTGTAAGTCTAAGATGTGTGTCTTGCATTGATCAATAGAATATGTAGTTTTAAAAAGAGAAACATGAGGAAAATGGTGTAGACTGTAAGTCATTGAACTGCAAAATTTGGGGAAACATGGGCATGTTGTGTATAAAAAAAAAGAATAGCAATAACGTGACTAGTCTTAATTCGGGGTCCTAGCTACTTGAGAAAGTACGCCTGAGGGGATTGTCTCTACACCTAGCGCCCTAAGGTCTTTCATGGTCTGGGAGTCGTTAGTTGAAAGCTCGCTAAGGGGTAGCAGTGTGCCTAATGGATTAAGACATTGCACAGTCATGTAAAAAAAATATAATAGCAATAAACACCGCGGGAAAGTGCAAAATCGCCCTCGTGAGTAGTAATAAAGCAATAAACCCATTGTTGAGCCTTAGTTTGCGGTGATATATTTAAACAGTCTATGTTGCATGAATATATATGAATCTTGATTTAGACTATAATTTTCTGTTTGGAGCAGTGTAGGATATATAATCTTTGCTTGGATCAAGTTTCTGTGAACAACACACACACACACAACATCTCTATGGCAGTCATGAATTATCTAAGTGTATAATGTTATGTCTATGGTTTGGTTTGAAACTATGTTCTGGAATCTGGATAGTTCACTGAGGTAATTTGGGCTGAAATTCTGTTATGGCTAAGATTATGTGAGACTAGTTTGCATCATAGAGTAGTTGCATAGTTTAGTAGTTACATTTTCAGTGTTCATTTATATGCATTGCTTGAGGGCAAGCAACAGTTCAAGTTTGGGGGTATTTGATAAGTGATATTTTTACTCACTTATTGTATATTAATCCACGCGAATTGTGCCCACCTGAAGTACATTTCATTTTGTTTTAGTTGTATTTCACATTTTTTTGCATTGCATATACTTAAAACTCCTTTTGGTGAACAAGTGCAGGAATCGGCTTCATTTTGGAGGAATTCGATTATCGGTGAGCGGATGCGTGAAGGCCAGTTGAAAGGCGAGGATGTGCATGGCATGGAGGTACAATGAGGCATGGAAATCAAGCTAGCATGAGGATTAAAGCAAGTAGCAGCAGCAGCAAGCAGGAAACCAGACTCGTAATTGCAGATATAAATTGCTGTGTGCAGCCTTGGCAAGATAAAGGCGATCACGCTCGCGCTACCGCCATGCCGTAAGTACAGAGCTTTACATGGGAACCTTCTACAAGTCAAGCGCCCGCGAGGCAAGGGACGCGCGACCGTGAGAGACTTAGCTCGCGCCCGTGAGGCATGAGTGCGCGACCGCGCGAGAGGACGTCTGGTTTGGTCTCGAACTCATCGCAAGTCTCGCTACCGCATGATTAAAACACTAGGGCACGCGCTTTCGCCGCTGGCGTCGATCTCCGTAATTTGTTTTATTTTTATTTCTCAACTTAATGATGTGTAATGTGGTATAAAACGATTCTGACGTGTGTCAGAGGCAGGCCAGACTTTTATTACGTAACTTTCATAGTAAAAACTAGGGTTTACACATTTGGAGAGATTCCAACGTAGGAGAAAGCCATAACATCTATTTTTCTCTACTTCTTCTTGGAGATCTCTGTCATCATGGATATTGATTATTGTTTATGGGAATTCTTTGTGGATTCAATAGTTAATCATTGGTTTCTATTCAATGATTGGGTTTGATCATTCTAACTTTCTTCCATTCGTTTGTTTATTGATCATGTTTAGCCTTGATCCCATAATGGCTTTTGGTTCCGCCATGAACTAAATTCCATTATGGGATCCTAACAGATTTTAATATGTAAATTGGTTGCACATCTAAGTGTTAGATTTGTTTTGCATATCATTTGGGTTATCTATCATGGTTTGTTTGTATGTATGAATGACTGATAATCTTTATGTTAGTATTTGTATGGAATTGGAAATGAACATATGAATATGGATGAAATCATGATAGAATGCGAATATGGGGATTGCATATTTTGTGAAACAAATAGGAATATACTGTTTTTCCGTATGAGCTAGAATAAGGGTTGTGCTTAAAATCAATAGGATTACAATTGTGCATAGGAATATGGTAATTGTGATTGTATTGGTGATTACATAGATTCTAACATCTGTAGATGATATGTGAGTTGGTTATAGTGCATTGGAAAATGGTTATAACTCGCTTTTATGCTCTTGGCTATTATCCTGTAATATGTGAACACTTCTTGCATGACATATGGTGATTGAATGAAATATTGAATGAAGTTAGGATCCCATTGTTTCCACATTATAATTAGTCCATTTATACTCTTATTTTTAGTTGGTAATCATAATTAGTTTAAATCAACAATCAAGTCCATAGTCTTAGCATATAAATATAGTGATTTAATTAATGCATAGTAGTCTAAAGTTAACACTTTCTCTGTGGGATCGATACTTTACTTACTCTGTATTACTTGTTGACCCGTGTATACTTGTATGAGTTAGAGCTCTTTTATAAGAACTATAAAAGAGGCAACAAGTTGCCCCAGTGGAAGTACGCATTAAGGTTCTATAGGCTAAAAGAGTCAGAGGCAATAGGTCAGGCCAATCTTTGTGGTTGGCGGACATCTTTTGCATAATCTTCTTAATGTTTTTGTTAGCCGCTTCAACAACACCGTTCATCTTTGGACGATAGATGACAGAGTTAAGATGTTTGATGTGGAATTTACTGTATAATTCCTCCATCATTTTGTTGTTGAGGTTTTTGGCATTTTCTGACACAATCACCTCTGGTTGTCCATATCGACAAACGACATTGTTTCTGATGAAAGCAATGATGACATCTTTAGTAACCCTGGGGAAGGAGGCTGCTTCTACCCACTTGGTGAAGTAGTTGATCATGGTGAAGATAAATCGGTGACCATTACTGGCTTTAGGCTCGATGGGCCCGATAACGTCCATTCCCCACATTGAGAAGGGCAAATGCAAACTCATATTGTGGAGTTCCCGTGGAGGGGCGTGTATAGCATTCCCATGAATCTGGCACTGATAGCATCTTTTGACGTGGTCGTTGCAATCAGCTTTGAGAGATAGCCAATAATGTCCCGTCTTGAGGACTTTTTTGACAATGAGGGAGCCACTCATGTGGGGGCCACAGACTCCACCATGGATTTCATCCATAAGCCTTTGGGCTTGATCTTTGTCCAAACATCTGAGGAGACCTAGTCCTGTATCTCTTTTGTAGAGCTCATCTCCACTCAGGTAGAATTTCATAGCAAGTCCATGGATCCGCCTTTTCTCAGTCGGGCTCGCCTCAGCGGGTGTAGATCTATCTCGTAGATATTCCTTGATATGCTGATACCAAGGATATTGGATGGGAGGTAGCTCATCTGATACTTCTCCAACGTAATTCCCATAGGCTGGGGCCTTGTGCAGGGAAATTGTGACGCTCGACAAGTGTTCATTGTCTGATATGCGAATCAAGGAGGCCAAAGTTGCTAATGTGTCCGCAAAGTCATTCTTATTACGAGGAATGTGTAGAAATGAGATTTCTTCGAACTCCAAAGCCATCTTCAAAACCTGCTGATGGTAAGGCAGCAAATGTAGTTCCTTGGTTTGATAGATTCCAGTGGATTGTCTGATTACCAACTCCGAATCTCCAAAGACAGTTAATCGCCTGATGCCCATTGAACGGACAACTTTTAGCCCCATGAGATAGCCTTCATATTTAGCCGTATTGTTGGTGCTGACAAACTGTAATTTGACAGCAACGGGATACTGCTCCCCCATATCAGATACTTGAATTGCTCCAGCTCCGGAACCTTCCATATTAACAGCTCCATCAAAATACATCTTCTATGATTGGCGCGTATCGTACTGATGGTGTTGCTGCATTGTCATTACTCCTTCATCAAAGAAATATGTTTCCAAGGGTTTGAAATCCTCTGAAGGTGCGGCGGCCAGTTGATCCGCGATTCCTTGACTTATGATGGACTTTTGAGTCACATATACGATGTCAAATTGTTGTAGGATCAACTGCCATATGGACAGCCGGTAATTTTACATAGGTTTGTTGAACACGTACTTGAGAGGATCCACGCGGGATATGAGATGGGTTGTGTGACCATGGAGGTAATGCTGTAACCTCATGGAAGCCCATGCTAAAGAACAACACGTCTTTTCGATCAGAGTGTACTTGTGTTCTTCTTCTTTGAACCTTTTCCGAGGTAATAGATAGCTCGTTCTTGGCCTCTATCGCCCTTCGTCTCAAATCGACATCGACCCATGGCATTGTCACTTATGGACAGGTACATAAACAGAGGAACATCATCCCTGGGTGGTACCAAAACGGGAGCTTTGACTAGCTATTTCTTAATTGTAAGGAAGGCATTCTGACACTCATCATTCCATTTCATGGAGGAGTTCTTCCTTAATAGCTTGAAGATTGGCTCTGAGTCCGTGAGTAGGAGATAAACCTACTAATGAAGTTGATTCTTCCCAAAAATCTCTGTATTTCCTTTTCTGTCTGAGGAATGGGCATTTCCGTGATGGCTTGGATTTTGGCAGGATCCAGCTCAATCCCTTTGTGGGTGACTAGAAATCCTAGTAACTGCACGATTTAACACCAAAGGCGATTTAGCTAGATTCAACTTCAAGTTGTACTTTAACTGACTGTTGAACAACTTTACGAGATGGTCTATATGGTCATCCTCCTTCCAGGACTTGACAATGATGTCATCCACGTAGATCTCAATCTCTTTATGCATTAAGTCGTGGAAAAGAGCCATCATAGCTCGCTGATAGGTGGCTCCGGCATAGATGAGGCCGAATGACAACCGTCTATAGCAAAAAGTTCCCCAAGGAGTGATGAAAGCAGTCTTCTCATGATCTTCCTCGGCAACCATGATCTGATGGTACCCCACAATGCAATTAGCAAAGGAGTACATGTCGTATTGCGCAGTATTGTCAATGAGAATGTGGATAAATGACACGGGAAAGCTATCTTTTAAGCAAGCTTTATTCAAGTCCCAGTAATCCACACAAACTTGCACCTTCCCTCTAGGTTTAGGCACGGGCACAATATTGGATACCCACTCAGGATATGTAGACACAATAATGATGCCAGCTTGAAATTGTTTCACAGTTTCTTCTTTCACCTTTAAACTCCACTCAGGTTTCAATCGCCTGAGCTTTTACTTAACTGGCTTAAATCCCTCTTTAATGGGAAGGCGATGAAGGACAATGTCAGTGGACAAACCCACCATGTCTTCATGAGACCATGCGAACACATCCTAGAATTGGGTTAATAGCGTAACTATGTCATTCCGTTGGTTTGGGGTAAGGTCTGAACCAATCTGGATTAACTTAGGGCTTTCTAAGGTTCCGAGATTGAAAGAAGTGGTTTGATCAATGTTGGGTTTGGGTTTGTCTTTGACCCATTCTTGACTTTCTGGAGGCACCTCAATGTCATCCTGTATATCCATCAAGCCTAAATTCATCTCTACATCAAAGGTACAATCCTTGTGGAGAAGAGGCACCGTATCAGCAAGTACATGCACATCTAAATTCAGAGTCCTGAAACAAAATATGCTTTCACTTAGTATATATGAAATGTGTTGATCATACACAGTGTAAGCATATACTGGCAAAATAAACTGCTAATACTGTACAAAAAAGTAAGAAGTTATTATATCTACAGGGCAGAAAGAGTTCTGCCCATTTTACCCTTGACGACCAATGCACGGAATTCTGTTCCAATTGGTAAGGGCAAAGTCCGGGTGGACCGCAGTGATGGAGGGATTGTCATCATCCTCCCTGTCCCGAATGATGGCCAATACATCTGGGCAATCATCGTCTGGGATGTATCTGTTGGTATGTTCATCATGAACGGTGATGCGTATACTAGACATCATTTGGATGACGTCTTGCTTGATTCTTCGTTCCTCTTCTTCCACTGCGGGATTTGGAACAAAGATTTCTTTCTCTTTCACCGGTACTGGCTTCAGAAATAACATAGCCATTACATTGGCTGGCACCTTTATTGGAGGTTGTGTGGACTCAGAGTTTGAAGGCGAAGATAAACGCCGCCTGGTTGAAGCTGAAGGAATCTGTTGATGTTTATGAGGATTACTGTGACTAGAACTGGCAGAATAGCCTAGCCCAGCTGTTCTAGTTTGCATGGTTAATCGAATTAGATATTTGATACCCTGGCAATCTTTACCCAATCCTTGTCCCGGCTTATGACCCAACGACATCATTTCTTGAGTAGCCGACATTACCTCGGAAGAAATCTTGGGTTCGGGCAATGGCGCTCCAATAGCATGGTATTGGGTGTTACTTATTTCCAAAGCATGAAAATTGACTGGTTCAACGTCTGCATTGGCATTGATGAACGGCACGTCCCCGTGTTGAGGACACTTTGGTTCAGCGTTGACCGTGACCAGGCTAGTGTTGATAATGTATTTCAATTGTTGATGAAGGGTAGAGGGGACTGCCCCGGCCATGTGAATCCGTGGTCGTCCCAAGAGCAGGTTATATCCCGAATCTATCTTGAGCACATGGAAAGATACGCAGAATGTGTAAGGACCAATTTCGATTGGCTGTTCAATTACTCCGACCGAATTCCGGCGGGCCCCATCAAAAGCTTTGATGATAGTATGGCTACTCCGAATTCGGTTGAGATTGATGTTCATCTTCACCAAGGTAGCGTATGGGCAGATATTCAGAGAGGAACCTCCATCTATTACGACTCCCGCTACCATATATCCGGAGGATAAGATCACTATGTGCAACGACTTGCAATGACCGGTCCCTTCGGGCGGTATGTCATCATCAGTGAAGGATATCACATTGTTGTTGAAAATGTGATCAACCAGATGTTGAAACTTTTTCGTGTCCACTGATGTCGGGAGGTAGGCTTCTTCTAAAACCTTTAACAATATCTTCCGGTGATTCTCGGAAGTTAGGACCAAGTCCAAAATTGATATTTGTTGTGGAGCTTCTTTCAAGCTTAAAACCACCGTAGCTTCGTTATGTCCCATAGCACAGAGGAATTTTTCAATCTTCTCCATGGGTATTTTCCCCTTTGATTTGGTGGTAGACTTCATCATCCGTTGGGGAAGATACATTGGATTTTCCTTCGACACTGTAGTAGTTGTATGTGAGGTGGATCCTTCACCCTCTCCATAATTCCATGGAACTTTGCGTAAGCTAACAATAGGATAGTGTGCTCTGCACGACAAGTTGATTGGCTCGGGAGTGACCACTTTCAAAGGATTGTTATCTCCCTTGAGTTGAATTGTTGGCATTGTGAGTAATGTGCTAATCCCATCAGTTTAAGAGGATATGACTGCTACCACCCTTTTCCACTTAGTAGGGACTGCATTCTCACTTGCACGTAACATAGTATTGTCGTCCGCTAGGCGCAGGACACCACTGTCGATTAGATTTTAAATAAGGTGGCGGAGTGCCCAACATTCTTCTGTGATGTGACCACGAGAGTGGGAGTGATATTGACATACTCCATCGGAGTTGTATCGTCCCAAACGGGGGTTGATTGGAGGTAGAAGGGAACTGATCCTTCCTTCATTGATTAACATATGAAGAATTTCCTCCATAGGTTGGCCCAAATAGGTGAATTCCCTTTTGTTGGCGAAATCCCGACGGGCTTTGGCATTTGCTCTCTTTGTCACTTTTTCTTCCAGCATTTCATTTTTTGAAAGTGATGAGGGAATATTCATGAAAATAGGTAGGAGACTTGCATGCTCCTAGCTGATTAACTGACGTGTCACTTGATACTGATAAGTCACCAGTTCCGCCAATTGCTCAATTTGTCCGCAGAGAGCTTTCATCTTTCGTTCCATTGTGAATTGGAACTTGGCATAATCCCATCTATCATCACCATCTTTCAGGGTCTGGGAAAATTTGCAGCTGAAATTGGAACTCTGTCCATTACTCCAATTGATCATGTTGACCTCTTCTTCTTTGTGTTGAGGAAGAGGGTTGTCTTGAACATGAGGCTGATCTGGTTTGGTGACCACGATCTCCCTGTTTTCTATCAGGTCCTGGATCTTGTGTTTCAAGGCCCAACAATCCTGAGTATCATGTCCAGGTGCCCCGGCATGATAAGTACATTTCCGAGCAGCATTGAAACCCCGTCCATTAGAGCTGGCTAGTGGAAGAAGATGCGTAATTTTCTTCTGTGTTGTCAGAAGATTTAAAACGTTCTTGAGGGTATCCCCTAAGGGTGTAAACACTCGAGGGCATTTGACTTCTCCACCTTTTGGTATTGGAGGGTTTACAGACTGTGCTTGAAAGGGAGTGTAGTTTCTCCTTTGAATAGGCATGTGCTGATTGCCTTTTTGCCCCTGTAGTATCAGGGAAACATCTTCTTCTTTCTTTTTATGGACCCTCCGGGGGTTATTCCCATAATTTCCAGATTGGATGTGAGCAGCAACAGCTTTGAGCCCAGCTAGGTCTTGAATCTTTCCGGATTTTAATCCCATTTCAGCCATCTCCCTATGTTTGACCATTTTAGAAAACAGTTTGCCGATGCGGGCTAAAACTCTCTCGTAGAAGGGAGCCTCTTGTATGTCTATGAAAGTCATGACCATCTCTGATTCTGTCATGGAAGGACTAACTTGGGCAGCCAGACATCTCCACCTCTGAGCATACTCTCTGAAAGACTCGTTAGACTGTTTCTTGATCTTGGTAATTTGATATCGATCAGGAGCCATCTGAGTTTAAAAGCTGTATTGAGTGAGGAAAGCATGTGCTAGCTCTTCCCAGCTATGGATTTTGGAGTTGTCTAATCTTATGTACCACGAATGGGCTTCTCTAGTTAGACTCTTTTGGAACAATTGCATTCTGAGCTTTTCTTCCTCTGCATACGATCCAAGTTCTCCAATAAACACTTTTAAATGTGTGTAAGGATCTCCTAACCCGTCATATTTTTCAAAGTCAGCAGTTTTAAATTTTTCTGGATAATGAACACCAGGAAAAATAGACATATCAGCATATGAAACACTCCCGTGTGTTCCAATTCCTTTGATAGCGCGAAGGGTCTCTTTCATTTGGAGGACTTTTTTTTATGTCACCAGTTTCTGGATCTCCAGTGGGATGGGCAGCATCATGAGTTTTGTTGGTCGTATCCAACTGTAGTTCGGGTATGGTAATGACCGGGATTCCTCCTTGTGTGGAGGATTCAGCATGTACGGGTATTTTTTGACCCTGTTTAGACTGGTGTAATTATTTGAGTAGAACAACCAAATCTGTAATTTGTTTGCTTAATCCGTCGAATTCTTTGCTAGAAATTGGATTAAGTTCAGTCTGGTCGGATGACGACAAGATTGACTGTAGGCCTGTTGCCTTTTTGGACTTTGAACGAGTAGTAGGTCGGATTGATTCCCTGCGAAAGACTTGTATGGTTTAGTCTTTGATTCCCTGCGAAAGACTTGCATAGTTTAGTCTTTAGGGGATGTATATAATAACATGCTATGTGATGTGTCCATTTTAGGAATTTTTATCCTGCAAAACGGATGTTAGCTGTTTGTAGCATGTTTAATTAAAATATGTATGTGTACACATTTCATCATATTTCTCATTACATTGAGATAGATATAGAATGTAATTACAAGAAATTTGTAATGAGAGCATGAAGAGACCTTCCTCCGTTTAGGGTTTATCAGAGGCTGGCCTATCTTAGGTTACTCTTGCGGCTTTTTGGCATGAAGGTTCCCAAATCATCGCAATCTACTTGACGGGAAGTTAATCCGGTCTTTTAACTGGAGCGAATTTGGGTGGTGCCTTTCCCGAGCCTCGGAGAATTAGTCTTCTCACGAGTCCAGTAATCAAACACCGACGGGATAGCCTCCTGGTGGAGGGACCACACAACATACATTCACATACATTGCGACTTATCGTATGAAAATGATGACATGTACAAAACACTATTATCACAAGCAGATATGGTGCGAAGCACTAATATCACAAGCAGTTTATGGTGCGAAGCACTAGCATCACAAGCAGTTTTGGTGCGAAGCACTAAGTGCAATAAGGAATTGCATTCGTACACATTCATCAAATGTAAATGCAACATCCACACACAAGCAGATAACAGTTTTGAAAAGATTGTAATAGCGGCTTAAGTCCTCTTACTGGAGTTCCCAGCAGAGTCGCCACCTGTCGACGTCGGGATTTTTGGATGTCCCTTTCCATTACTTGTTCTTTGGTGTTCTCATTTTAGGTGAGATTTGTTTGAAAAAACAAGTGAAAAAGTCTGACATGTATAATGTCGACGATGGGACTGTTAAGAGTCGCCAGTTGGTTTTTTAAATGGTTGTACCAGCACAACCAAGAAAAGGTTTGCACATTCACCTAGTGATGTGACACTACTATATGGGTCGGTGAAATCGAGATTCGTTTAGGGTCCGGGGACTTGGTTATATGGGGGAAGGTGTTAGGCACCCCCCGACATCTGTGTTACCATGGTGACCACCTCTTTTCAAGAAACTATTATCTGAATGTGTGTGTGTGTGGGTCAATGTGCTGTTTATTTGGAAGTAATGCGAGGCCTCATTCGAACCTATATACACAGGGTTTAAATTTATGTAAAAAAATCAGTTTTTAGCAAGATATAGCAATGATGTTTTATAAAAGAGGTTTTTTCAAACCCTGATGCTCAATAGTAATTGAGACCTTTTACACTCCCATTTTATTAAGTGCTCGGCTTGATTGATTTTATTTGACGAATGCGAGGCATCCGTATGAAAATAATGTACATAATAATGCCGATTTCCCCATGGGTATGAAAACCATCTGAGGAAATTTACACATCATGAGAATAATTTATAAAAGTCATCACACAATTTGAAAATGTCCATCACGGGAACCGAATCTAGATCCAATGGGCTGAATCTGTGATCACATGATTCCTAAGCGCATAGAATACCTCAATTTGTATGGAAGCAGTAAACAGGTATATATATATAAAAGTTGTAAATATATATATATATATACAGTCAGGATCACCAACCGCGAAGCACCTCCATGGGGGATCAGAAATATAAATAAAGCTGTTAAAAGCAATCAACCGCCACAGAGGAAACTCCAGGCGAGACAAAACGTAAATAAAGCTGTAAATACGGTCAACCGCCACGAAGGAAACTCCAGGCGGGACAGAATGTAAATAAAGGCAGAAGCGATCAATCGCCACGAAGAAAACTCAGGTAGATTTAAAAAATATATATATATATATATATATATAAGCAATAAACGCACCGGATGTAAAATCCAGGCTCATCGAACAAAGTTCGACCACAGTTCATATATATAAGTATGTATATATATATTAAAAGCGAATAAACGCACCGGATGTAAAATCCAGGCTCATCAAATAGAGTTCGACCACAGTTCATATATATAAGTGTATATATATATTAAAGCAATAAACGCACCAGACCGAAGTCTAGGCTCATCGAACAAAGTTCGACATACAGTTAATATATATAAATGTAAATACATATATATATATATATATATATATATATATATTAAAGCAATAAACGCTCGCATCAAGTGCAGGCTCATCGAACAAAGTTTGACACACGTTAGTTATATATATATATATATATATATATCGATGATGATGACTTGACTAGCGTTTATTGCTTTAATATATATATATATATATATATATATATATATATATATATAATAAAGCAATAAACGCCTGCATCAAGTTCAGGCTCAATCGAGGCATAACTCGATAATGTTAGTCAATATATATATATATATATATATATATATATATATATATATATATATATATATATATATATATATATATATATACAGATGAAATGAAACCATGAAATCAAGTCCAGAAAAAAAAAGCAAGCAACACGACTCTCAACGTGTAGAAGGGTGTGTGCAAAGATGAAGAGAAAGACTCTAAAGTGTGTAAGAAGGCTTAGAGCTGACTGCTAAAGAAGACTTCTATATCTTTAGGGTGGGTAAACACTGACTTTTGTAGGTACAAAAGGGCTATATATGAGCTCACAGGTGTTTAAAAGGGGAAAGTACACTACATGGGGTGAGTGCAGAGTAAATTGGGTAGGGCTTCCTCGCCTTTTTCTCTTGGAAAATCAGCACCCCAAGCCCTCTATTTATAGGCATTTTAGCTACAGGTGTACCTGCGGCTGAGCCACAGGTGTACCAGAGGCGACCCGGGTGGGCCCGAGTTTTTCAGGTCGAGTCGTCTCGAAGTACATGCACTCGGGCATTGTAATGTCAACTCAAACTTTTAGAAGTGCAATCCGGGCATCCGTTTGAGGTATACAGGACCTATTTCGGACCGCCGTTATTGAGAGTTGTACGATGGCATGGGATTAGAGTTTGTACGAAGTCATTGAAGATGGGACGATGCCCTCCGGTCTTCAAGCTTCAAATTTCATCCGTTACCCCGCACAATAGTCACTCGGGATTGGTTAGTCTTGTGGGACATCGTTGCGTAGAGATGTTAAGAAGACGTGACGTGGCATCGTGTTGACGAGATGACGATGTTGCCCCTCACCGGTGTTATCGCCGGATTGGGCTGATAAAGCAGACGTTGCTCAGACTTCGCTGAGATTGGACTGCTGCAATTGTTGAAGGTCCTCATTGTCACCTTTGAGGTGTGCCTATTTTCCCGATGTTATTGTCGGGTTGGTGCAGTGTATCTCATTGTGAGCGCCGAGATTGAAGCTGGTTGCATTTGGAACAAGCATTTCTGGGGTTATTGCCGAAACTGCATTCTTTGGGGTTATCACCAAGGTTGGTGGCTATTCCCATGGTTGGGACTGAGACTGGATACCTCGGGGTCATCTCCGAGATTAATCGGTCTTCTCCGGTGTGTGTTTCGGTATCGTATCTGTAGGCCTCGGGGTTACATTCGAGGTTGGAATTGTTACTCCCAGATTGCGATCCAGGGTTGGTGCTGAACTTCCGGTAGTATCCGGTATGGATTTGGATTGTGTTTCAGGGTTCCCTCTTAAAAGGTGAATCTATCCTCCTGTAATGTTAAATGACAGTAGTACAGAAAATTTCGAGTGTCTCTGTAAGTCTACCATCTAATCGAGAAGGAAAATACCCATGGAGAAGATTGAAAAATTCCTCACTTTTATGGGTCATACTTGAAGCTAAGGTGGTTTTAAGATTAAAAGAAGCTCCACAACAAATATCAATTTTGGAGTTGGTCCCAACTTCCGAGGATCATAGGAAGATCTTGTTGAAGGTTTTAGAAGAAGCCTATCTACCAACATCGGTTGATCTGAGATAAAAATTTCAACATCCGGTTGATCACATTTTCAACAACAATGTGATATCCTTTATCGATGATGACATCTGCTTGAAGGAAGACCCTGGCCATTCATCGCAAGCCGTTCCACATTGCGGTCTTGTCCTCCGGATACATGCTAGCTGGAGTCTTGATACATGGAGGCTCATCTCTGAATATCTATCCCTATGCTACTTTTGTAAAGATGAATATCAATCCCAACAGACTCCGGAGTAGCCATACCGTCATCAAAGCTTTTGATGGAGCCCGCCGAAATTCGATCGGAGTAATTGAACTACCAATCAAAATTGGTCCCCATACATTTTGCGTATCTTTCCACGTGCTCAAGATAGATTCGGGATACAACCTACTCTTGGGACCACCATGTATTCATATGGCAGGGGCAGTTCCCTCCACCCTTCATCAACAGTTGAAATACATTATCAACAATAGCCTGGTCACGGTCAACGCTGAACTAGAGTGTCCTCAACACGGGGACACGTCGTCAACTAGAACGCCATTTCCCGAACCCAAGATTTTTACCTAGGTAATGTCGGCTACTCAAGAAATAATGTCATTGGGTCATAAACCGGGACAAGGGCTGGGTAAAGATTGCCAGGGTATCAAGTACCCAATTCGATTAACCAAGAAAACAGGAACAGTTGGACTAGGCTATTCTGCCAATTCTAGTCACATGAATCCTCATAAGCATCAGCAGATTCCTTCAGCTTCAACCATACGGCGATTATCTTCGCCTTCAAACTCTGAGTCCGCACAACCATCTGTAAAGGTGCCGGCCAATGTAATGGCTATGTTATTTCCCAAGCCGATACCGATAAAGGAGAAAGAAGTCTTTGTTCCAAATCCCGCAGTGGAAGAAGAAGAACAAAGAATCAAGCAAGACGTTATCCGAATGATGTCAGGCATACGCATCATCGTTCATGATGAACATACCAACAGATACACCCCAGACGATGATTGCCCAGACATAATGGCCATCATTCAGGATAGGCAGGATGATGACAATCCCTCCATCACTGCGGTCCACCTGGACTTTGCCCTTGCCAATTGGAACAACACTCCTTGCATTGGTCGTCAAGGGTAAAACGGGCAGAACTCTTTCTTCCATGTAGATATAATAACTGCTTACTTTTTTGTACAGTATTAGCAGTTTATTTTGTCAATATATGCTAACACTGTGTATGATCAAAACGTTTCATATATACTAAGTGAAAGCATATTTTGTTTCAGGACCCTGAATTTAGATGTGCCTATACTTGCTGATATGGTGCCTCTTCTCCACAAGGATTGTACCTTTGATGTAGTGATGAATTCAGCCTTAATGGAAATACAGGATGAAATTGACGTGCCTCTAGAAATTCAAGAATGGGTCAAAGACAAACCTAACCCAACCTTGACCAAACCACTTCTTTGAATCTCGGAACCTTAGAATGCCCTAAGTTAATCCAGATTGGTTCAGACCTTACCCCAATCCAAAGGAATGACATGGTTACATTACTAACCCAATTCCAGGATGTGTTTGCATGGTCTCATAAAGACATGGTGGGTTTGTCCACTGACATTGCCCTTCATCGCCTTCCCATTAAAGAGGGATTTAAGCAAGTCAAGCAAAAGCTCAGGTGATTGAAACCTGAATGGAGTTTAAAGGTGAAATAAGAAATTGTGAAAAAATTTCAAGCTGGCATCATCATGGTGTCCACATATCCTGAGTGGATATCCAACATTGTTCCCGTGCCTAAACCCGGAGGGAAGGTGCGTGTGACGCTCCCAAAATTAGGTATACATCACCCATCTTGGGTCGCCAGATACATGGTACAGAATTCAAATACAACTTACTAATACAACTGTCGTGTACAATACGACAAAACATAAACTGTGAGTTTGAATACAAATATTATCTACTAGAGATTATACAAACTCAAAAGGAGTTCTCATTACAATTAATATCACACTATTTTACAGAATAGTGAGGACTACTAATGCACCATCTAGGACCATCACTCCGATCTCCGACTCGTCCCAACTATATTCTCATTTCCTGAAGAGAACAGTGAAAGAAAGGGTGAGCTCAACTAGCCCAGTAAGAAATATTATGACTAATATAATGCAGAATAAATTATCATTAGCCTTAAACAGTGTTAAGCTGATACAATATAACAAACATCAAGTTTAACTGCAGCGAAACAAGCAATCCATTAAAAGAGTCAAGTAGAGAATAAAATCTACTATCTTTTATGATTTTAAAGGTTTTTCATCACTTTTATCGCTGGAACTCAGCTTAATAAATAATCCACATCATCGAATCACCCCTGCACTACGGCTAAGGATATTCTTTAGTATCACGACCACAAATTATCCATGCACTACAATCAAGGACATTCGTGTATTCATTAATGGTCATGATCATGCCAACAACTGTCCATCAATGCACTACGGGCCAATGATGACTTTTACCACATCATTTGTAACATTACGGTCATGATTACACTGAATAATCCCTGGTCATAATCATACCAAGTCCATCTATGCACTACATGAAAGTAGTATGCACACAAGCCAATCATGATTGATGATAAAGCATATACTTTGTAACAATCTTATTCATTTATTAATAAAAAGTATTAATTTATTAAAGGCTTTTAATTATCTACATGATGCTCTTTTATAATACGTGATAAACCCATTGTTTTAAGCAATGCTTTTAGAATAATGATGATGATCATTCTAATGAGATCTAAATTCTTAGAAAGCTTAAAACTAAAATAGTTCCCAATCATTGGATTACTAAATTGGGGATTAGTGAATCCGGATAGATTGGTATATATGTTGCTTGCTCATTGGATGAGGATGATTGATCTCATGATCATTTGTGTGGAGACACTAAAGCAAGTATGTAGGTGCTTATTGGAGAATAAGTTCACTGAACGGGTTCGCTAAGGAATACCTAATGGAGTTTTACTTGCCTGTCAATAGGAATTCCTGTAGTGATAGTAGTACAAGTAATCCTTGGACTTGAGATCATCATAGTATCTTGTGTATGATGAGTTATACTTTGACTTATTTCTTAAGACCCTTAGGGTATATCAAAGGGTATGCTTGGGTATAATAAGTTGTACATGGAGATAATGTATGATCAATAAAGAATCTACCTCTTCTATTAAAAGAAGAGAAATGTCATATGTGATTCGATAAATGACAACCCAGTAGTCCTCCTTAATGAGAATGAAATTAGAAAGGAGTTTCTAATTTGCATTTTTTGAGTTGTGCATTTAAGGATCGAAATAAATATAATTAAATAAAATAAGACTTGCCAGTAATTCCATGTCTTATATTTAATTGGGACATTGTATGGTGGAAGGATTGAATTATGCGGTAACTATTTACTCAAAGGTTCTTTAATGATTAATGTTGAAATCTATATTATCCGGAAAGTCGTTGATCGCTAGGGAGGCTTATCCCTATTGTAGAATAAATATTATTTATTTAAATAAATTAATTATTTAATTTATTTATTTAAATAAGATTAGAATTATTCTAATTGATTTATTCACAACCGGTTTAATATGGAGAACCTAAAAGGTCACACCATAAAAGGAAGAATAATTATTTAAGAAGTTAATGGCATAATCGTAATAATATGTTATGTATATTTAATTTAATCTATGGTGATAGAATAAATTAAATAGCTTAATATTATTATTTAATATTTTAGAAATATTAAATATAAATTAATAAGAGGAGTCTTATTAATATTATTACAATTATTATTATTTTAATTTCTAAAAGAGTTTAGGAATTAATTTAATATAAGTACTCTCATTTATTCCTAATTGGATTAGGAAGGAAAATTAGTTAAAGGAGTTTAATTAATTATCCCCAATAAGATTAGGGAGCTTAATTAATTAAAAGAATTTAATTAATTAAATAAATCACAATTCCTTAATTGTTAAGGTGGGTTGCCCACATCAATAAATAAGAGGAGTCTTATTATGGGTGAGGTGGTTGTTGACTTTTACAACATACGTAATAATTCCAATAGTTGGGAAAGTACGCCTTTTCTATAGAGATAGAAAAACTAGGGTTTAGCCAACCACCATTTTCTTGAATCTTTATTCTTCCTTGGTGGATCACCTCTAGAGGCCAAACACTTGGGTGGCTAACGTTGATCAAAAGAAGGAACCAAACCCGGTGAATTCAAGTTGAACGTTAAAGGATTTGGAGGTGAACTTGTACCTGAGGAAGCTCGAACTTCAAGGGTATGATTTTATTCTTTATCTTTTCGTTTAATTAATAATTATGCATAAAGGGTGATCCGGGTATATGGTTTGTAAAATTTTAAACTCTGATTTTTACACGTTTCCGCTAATTTATGCAATTTGATTGCGTTCTTGAATATTACAAACCCAACAGTGGCATCAGAGCCAAACCTTTATGCGAATTATTAATTATTTTATTTGATATGTATATTGATATGTGTTTAGAATAATTTAATTGGGCATAATTTTATTGTATAAAATTTATTTAAAAAAAAAAAAAAAGGAATTTCGCGAATTCGTTAATCCATATTTTTTTTATTACCTCGGTAAACGTTTTTTTTGCCATGTCCATGATTTTAAGTGATCATATGTGATCACTGAGTTCTTTTTTATTTCAAGGGGCTGCTGAATCACGTGCATCCATGTAATGGTGTTGAACCCAATGAAATTTGTTACAGGATTCAAGTTTCATATATAATCATGGTATAATTAATATTATATATATATATATAATAGTTATATATATTATGATATTAACCGGATTGCATGGTACAGGAGGATGAATAACGTGGCATTTCCTACGTGGTTATATATATATATATAATGATTTTATAATTAAAATAAAAGTTAATTTTAATCTTAAAATAAAAAGTTTATTTTAATATTAAAATAAAAAGATTTATTTTAATTTTAAAATTGAGATTTCATGCTAACTAATTAGAGTTGGAATTGAATTTCATGATAACTAATTAGAGTTGAAATTGAATTACATGTTTCCTTAAATAAAGGAGTTTATTTAGATATGAAATAAGATTTCATATTATTCAAAATAAAGGAGTTTATTTGTGAATAGGAAAGAAAATCCGTGTTTCCTTTAATAAATTTTTTTATATATGGAATTGGATTCTATAATTAATTAAAATAAAGGAGTTTATTTTGATTAAAATAAAATAGTTTATTTTATTCAAAATTGGATAAATTAAAATAAAATAGTTTTATTTTGATTTAAATTTGGATTAAAATAAAGGAGTTTATTTTGATTCAAAATTAGATTTTATACTAACTAAATTTGCCCATTAAATGATATCAATATATATATTAAATGTTTATTATTCATAAGGTGAATGTTATTTATTGATGCATATGATGATGTGTATGATAATAAATGAGATTGATTATGGACTATTGACCAATGTGATTGAATTTTATTTTAGTTGGATGCATGAATGTATGAGTTTTATTAAATGGGGTTTGCGTACCTCGTCTTCTCTATTTTTTTTCTTAATGTAAATTCTATCTCCCTCCTATGTACTTCCCCTTGACTGCTGATCAAGGTTTCTATTTATTTTAAATAGTTTTGTAATAGGAATAGTTAGAATTAATTTTGAAGAATTGGAGATCAAGGAACAAGGAGCGCTTGAAGACCCGTTTTTAATGGAGCCCGGGTTTAAATGTAATAGTTATATTTAAATATTATTTCTTGCACCTCTAGGGTTTGACCTTTTGGTTCACTTGGTGGCTCTAGTGAACCAAAGTAGAATAAAAGTCCATAAACAATCCAGGTAGAATATAGTATTCTATGTGTGCATGCTTATACTATATATATTATATATTATGCAAATATGCTTCGCATGTTCATTTAATATGACGCGTATTTTATATATATATGTGCATGCGCGCTAAACAAGATGAGACAAATTAATAACAAACCCCTCAATTTTTTATATTAAGTCCTAAGCGTTCAAAGATATTTGGAATATCGAGCGTAAGCTTTCTAGCATGATAAAATTAATAGAGTATTAAATATTTAATATGAGTTTGTTGTGTCACCACAAGGCAAGTATTAAGTATTTAAGATGTTAATTTATCACATTTGATGCTTATAAAGAAAATTGAATAATATTGTTTTGTTGTGTCACCACAAGAATGATATTTTTCTTTTTTGAATATATGGAGTGCTAGGTCGGACTTAACTTGGATAATTTTGATTCGGATGTCCCACCACTTGATCAAAATAATCTAAGAGGCAAAAGAAAAGGAGTTGCATAGTTGATGTAATTGACAAAAGTTGTCTACCTATTTATTTATATATAGTTTGTTGTGTCACCACAAGGCTATATACATTTGAAATGGGATCCTTATTCTCACTAGCAAATCTTTAATTAGATTTTCTTAGAACTATATAAGTGAGGTAATATAGTTTGAAGAAAATAGTGGGAGATACCAATTTAAAACAAGACCTAATTTATTTTGGTAATTAATAAAAGAATGTATGTTAAAATGTTGTTAATTACAAATTCATTTACTGAAATTTTACAATGTCTAAAATTACTATCATCACTTATGAAGCATATTAGATGCTAAATTAACCGGACCAAATTAAATGGATTGGTTAAGGAATTTGAGAATAGTTCTCATAGTTGAAAAGTTATCTTATGTCCTTAATACGCCTATCCTCGCAATGGTTTGCATAATGCCTCGAGGAAGAGATTGCTACTTTTAGAAAGTGGCAAGATGATGCATGATTGGCTCAATGCATTATGCTCGCATCCATGAGTAACGAGCTTGGCGTCGGTATGAAACTATGGACGCGCTCCTACTATATTCACGAACATCAAGTAGTTGATGGTGAGGAAAGTGGGACCTAGTAGATATCGAGATATCTAAGAAGCTCTTTCGATCTAGAATGAATGAGTGACACTCAAGATGCAGATAAAAGTCCTTAACATTATCAATTTGATTGATCAATTAGAGACAACGAGTTTTGTCATGGATGGAGAGTTGAGCCAAGATTTGATCTTGCACTCACTCCCGGACTCCTTTCACAATTGTTGTGAATTTTTCATATGAACAAGCTAGATATCACCTCATTGATTTGCTTAACATATTGAAAAATGTTGAGAGTCACTTTCAACCAAGAAAGATCAAGTCTTCTTTGGTAGGGGCCAAAGGATCTTCCAAAAAAGAAGAACGATTCAAAGAAGGTAAATAGAAAGGCGTAAACAAAGGATAATAAGAACAAAAGCGATATGGATAGCAAAGGAGTTTTCTTTCCTTTCGCAATAAGCCGGGACTTTGGAAAGAAAGCTGCATGAGAAGCATCTTTGCAGAGGTTAACCAAAGAAGCTTGGTGAAGTTTTGTTATAAATACAAATTTGTTCATGATTTGAAATAAATTTTTCTTTAAGTCAATGTTCTACATGGGTATTGGATACCAACTTTGGTTATCATAAATATAGATTTATGAAAGGACCAAAGCAGTAGAAAGCTAAACAAATATAAGTAATCCTATGCGGGAAATGTAACAAAGGTTGCTACATTAGCCATAGAAACTTATAGTTTAGTTAATGCCTATGGGAAAATCTATTAAGTCGATAAGTTGTTATTGTATTCCAATTCTCGTTGAAACATTATTTCTATTTTATTGTTGGACAATAAAATCTTTGGTATTATATTTAAGAACAATTGTTGTTCTATTTATAATAATAATGTTTTGTATAGAACGAATATTACTTAATTGATTTTGTATACTTAACTTATGTGAAAAATAATTTTGCAAATTGAAGAAACTAGTACAAGAAAAGGAGATGATCATTCAAAGAGTTGAATGTGTGTATTTCTTTGAAATACAATTGTGAATTATTTGAAAGGTTCAAAGAATTGGAAGTGAAACAAATTGGCAAAGTATTAAGATTCTTTGATTAAATCAAGGAATAAATACTTGTGCAATAAGTTTTTAGATCATCTCAAATGGTTTTCTCACAATGGACGCCTCTTGATACACAATAATTGATTGATGTATCTAAAAGGAAAAATTGTACCTTGTTGGACATGGTACGGTCCATAATGATTTTACTGAGCATTCCAAAGTATCCTTACAGGATCATGTCCTAGAAATGGTCGTGACATATCTACTAAAATGGTAACCTCAAAATCCGGCCCAAGACTCCATAAAAGTTATGGACGGGGAGGATTCCTAATCTTAAGTATGTTAAGATAAGTGGTTGTCCAACTTATGTGAAAAGGTTTCAAAGGATAAGCTTGGGACAAGATTTGAGAAGTACAATTTGTGGGACATCCTAAAGTAAGTTTAGGGTATATGTTCTATAATCCTACTTAGCAAAAGGTGTTTGTTGCGAAACACGCTGCCTTCTAAGATAAATGTGTTTATTATTGAAGGGGCTAGTGGGAGGATAATAGATCTTGAAGAGTTCAAGAACCACAAAAAACTATAAGTCATATAAGAGGAACCTGTAGATAGCTATTGTACCACAACAAGAATCAGAATCGGAATAGTAATGAAGATACCTAGGAGGTATGGATTCATCATAGATGATGATGATGATGAGGTACGCATCATAGAAGATGATGATCGATTACACGATGAGGTAAGAGTTGTAGACACTCGGAGAAATGAATTGAAGCAAGCTTCTCTCAAAATGGAACATTCGTTTTGATGAGACAATCAAAAGAGTTTGATTTTATCAAAAACAAGAATGAACCTAGTGTGTACAAAAGGGACGATTAGACACCGTGACATTCCTAATATTATATGTTGATATACTACGGATAAGGAATGACATACTAATGCTACAATCAGTAATGATAAAGTTGTCTAAACATTCCTCCATGAATGGTTTGGGAAGAACATCTTAATTGGGGATGAAATCTATATAGATAGATACAAGAGGATGTTTGACTTAACCCAATGAACGTATAGTCATTTGATGCTAAAGTCGTTTAGCATGGCAAACTCAAGAGATGTCTCATGTCGATGAGCTATGGAGTGTATCTCTCTTAATAGTCCCCACAGAGACTCGAAAAGAGAGGTCGCATGAGTGACAATCATGTATGTAATGAAATGTACGAGACCTGATGTTGATCAGTCATATTATGGAGAAGTTCACTATGAGTCAGTGAAAAACATCTTAATGTGCATTACCGGCACTAAGGATGTGATCATATTCATGGTGGGTCTTAATTAAAACTAGAGGGCTTAACAGACTCAAGTTTTTCAGACAGACCAAGACGATAGAAAAATCCACTTTAAGGTAAAGCGTTATCTTGAGCAAGTGGTGCAATGAATTGGAAAGGTTCCAAACAAAGAAAGAGTTCTTTGGTTTAGTGATCTGAGACAAAGTATATAGCTATAAATGAAGTCGCAAGTTGATTGTTTGGATTAAAAGTTCATTACGTAACTAGGAATAGTTCCTAAGTCTCATCTTGGATCTAAACATGTGTTGTGGCACTTTCATTTGATTATTAGAATCATTGAAAGGTGGGAAATCACTATAGAGATAGTGGACTCTCATGAACAACATTACATATCCATAAACTAAAGCTTATCCAACAGCAGGATAATCGTCACTTAGAGAAGAAGAGTATGAGATACCATGACGATTGGCTTTAGTGCAAGTGGGAGATTGAAAGTAGTATGCACACAAGCCAATCATGATTGATGATAAAGTATATACTTTGTAACAATCTTATTCATTTATTAATAAAAAGTATTAATTTATTAAAGGCTTTTAATTATCTACATGATGCTGTTTTATAATATGTGATAAACCCATAGTTTTAAGCAATGCTTTAGAATAATGATGATGATCATTCTAATGAGATCTAAATTCTTAGAAAGCTTAAAACTAAAATAGTTCCCAATCGTTGGATTACTGTATTGGGGATTAGTAAATCCGGATAGATTGGTACATATGTTGCTTGCTCATTGGATGAGGATGATTGATCTCATGATCCTTTGTGTGGAGACACTAAAGCAAGTATGTAGGTGCTTATTGGAGAATAAGTTCACTGAACGTAGCTCGCTAAGGAATACCTAATGGAGTTTTATTTGCCTGTCAATAGGAATTCCTGTAGTGATAGTAGTACAAGTAATCCTTGGACTTGAGATCATCATAGTATCTTGTGTATGATGAGTTATACTTTGACTTATTCCTTAAGAACCTAAGGGTATATCAAAGGGTATGCTTGGGTATAATAAGTTGTACATGAAGATAATGTATGATCAATAAAGAATCTACTACTTCTATTAAAAGAAGAGAAATGTCCTATGTGATTCGATAAATGACAACTCAGTAGTCCTTGGCCAAGGCAGAATAAAATTAGAAAGGAGTTTCTAATTTGCATTATTTGGAGTTGTGCATTTAAGGATCGAAATACATATAATTAAATAAAATAAGACTTGATAAAGAATTCCATGTCTTATATTTAATTGGGACATTGTATGGTGGAAGGATTGAATTGTACGGTAACTATTTACTCAAAGGTTCTTTAATGATTAATGTTGAAATCTATATTATCTCGGAAAGTCGTTGATCGCTAGGAGGCTTATCCCTATTGTAGAATAAATATAATTTATTTAAATAAATTAATTATTTAATTTATTTATTTAAATAAGATTAGAATTGTTCTAATTGATTTATTCATGTAGGTTTAATATGGAGAACCTAAAGGGTCACACCATAAAAGGAAGAATAATTATTTAAGAAGTTAATGGCATAATCGTAATAATATGTTATGTATATTTAATTTAATCTATGGTGATAGAATAAATTAAATAGCTTAATATTTATTATTTAATATCTTAGAAATATTAAATATAAATTAATAAGAGGAGTCTTATTAATATTATTACAATTATTATTATTTTAATTTCTAAAAGAGTTTAGGAATTAATTTAATATAAGTACTCTCATTTATTCCTAATTGGATTAGGAAGGAAAATTAGTTAAAGGAGTTTAATTAATTATCCCCAATAAGATTAGGGAGCTTAATTAATTAAAAGAATTTAATTAATTAAATAAATCCCAATTCCTTAATTGTTAAGGTGGGTTGCCCACATCTATAAATAAGAGGAGTCTTATTATGGGTGAGGTGGTTGTTGACTTTTACAACAAACATAATAATTCCAATAGTTGGGAGAGTACGCCTTTTCTATAGAGATAGAAAAACTAGGGTTTAGCCAACCACCATCTTCTTGAATCTTTATTCTTCCTTGGTGGATCACCTCTAGAGGCCAAACACTTGGGTGGCTAACGTTGATCAAAAGAAGGAACCAAACCCGGTGAATTCAAGTTGAACGCGAAAGGATTTGGAGGTGAACTTGTACCGAAGGAAGCTCGATCTTCAAGGGTATGATTTTATTCTTTATTTTTTCGTTTAATTAATAATTATGCATAAAGGGTGATCCGGGTATATGGTTTGTAAAATTTTAAACTCTGATTTTTACATGTTTCCGCTAATTTATGCAATTTGATTGCGTTCTTGAATATTACAAACCTAACACTACAGGCCACAGATGACTTTCAAAAATATAAATATGAGAATGATGACAATGATATAAGAATTCAATAAAACAAGTTCAAGAATTAATTTATCTAGGAACTAATAACGTCCAAATTGTCAACATGATACTACTTTGTAGAGTAAAATTCAAGAATGCTCAGAAGAATATTTCCATGAAAAGATCTTTGGATGAAGCTTAAATATCAAGAATATTCCACTAATTTCATGGAGTATAGAAGTCAAAACTTTAATCAACTGAGTATAATAACGAATGAAATAACAAAAGAAATCACCATGCATGCGGTACTTCACATGTATGAGTTATTCCAAGCAGAATAATAAGTAGCGGAACTAGGTTAGCGAAATTGCATGCAAGCAGGATGTTCCGAGAATAATATAATATAGAGACGAATCATGTCCGCCGTAAACGCATGCATATGATATTTCAGCGAATAATAATAAAAATAGAACCCGGTCCCACAGAACGCACGCATGATAGGATTTTCCAATGGAATAATAATAAAGAAGCGGAACCAAGTCCTGTAAAACACACACGCATGTGATGTTCCAACGTAATAATAATAAAGAGCGGAACCAGTGGGTGTAAAACACATGCACAAGATGTTCTAACAAAATAATAGAAGAATGTCACCAAGTATAGGGTAGGCCAGCGTAAGCAAAGTTATTCCAACAGAATAATAAGAAATGGAATAACAACAGTTCTCTTCATGAATAAGAAAGAATAACACCCCTTACGAGTACAACAAATAATATTCCCTACCTTAAAAAGAAGAGTATTGGATATATAAGTAGTGAAGTAGCAGAATACTTTCTTCTTTCTCTCTATAGTTTATCTCTCTAGAGTTTCAGTGAATTCGTAAGAAAATAATGAATGAATGAGCTTCTATTTATAGAAAAATGGAATGCATAGTAACTAACTCATGAACGGTTGAGATTGATTTACTTTAATCTGACGGTCCATATTTAAAGCAAAATGTTTTAAATAAAATATAATATATTCTATTTATAATCTAATAAAACGAATAACTTTATAAAAGATTTTACTATGCAAACACAATGCAGGCACTATGCAAACACTATGCATAATAAAATATAATATATTCTAATTATTGTTTAATAAAACAGATAACTTTATAAAAGTATTACATTTTATATAAAAAGATTTTGCTATATGCAAAACACTATCTGCAGAACACTATGCAACACTATGCGATAACTATGCAACACTATGCATAATAGAATATAATATACTCTATTTATAGAATAACTTTATAAAAGTATTACATTTTTATATAAAAGATTTTCGTCAGATTATTACATTAATAATACCAACAAAACTGAGTAACTTATCACTTAAGCATAAATAATTAATACCGTGTGCTACTATGCTACCACGCGTAATACTGTACTTTTAACATCGGGTGTTTCAACAGTTAACGGTAAAATTTTCGTCGTTATTTTCATAATGTAGTTTTGTCGTTTTCTCAATCCGACAATAATTTCGTTGTGGGGTCCACCAATGATTGTTCCGTTGTACGAATATTCCATATTAAAACGAATATTCCCCGACCAATCAAATATTATATAACAACTTACGTACTTTGCAAAATTTATAAATATTACCCACAACTATTATATCAATTTCACTCCATAATATTCAAAAATAATATTTATAGAAAATTCATCTTTATTCAAAAAGTTTGGGTTTTACAATCTCCCCTTCTTATGAAATTTTGCCCTCGAAATTAGGGTACGTACCTGGTATGTCGAAGAGGTAAGGATACCTTGATTTCATTTCAGATTCTAACTCCCAAGTCATTTCCTCAACATCGTGGTTTCTCCACAAAACTTTGACTTGAGGTATAACCTTGGTGCGTAGAATATGTTCCTTCTTATCCAAGATTTGAACATGAACCTCTTCATAGGTCAAATCTTCTGCTATTTCATCCGGTTCCAACTCAATAATGTGGTTCGGGTCTTCCACATATTTACGTAACATGGATATGTGAAAAACGTTATGAACACAAGACATACTTGGCGGTAAAGCGAGTCTATAGGCCACCATTCCTACTCGATCAAGGATTAAAATTGGGCCGATGAATTGAGGATTGAGCTTTCCTCTCTTTCCAAATCACGTAACTCCTTTCCATGGAGCAACACGTAACAACACATGATCTCCTATATCGAATTCCACGTCTTTTCGAAGAAGATCAGCATAACTCTTTTGTCGATCTTGTGAGGTTTTTATACGTTGCCGGATCGTTTGAATCTTTTCCGTAGTCATACGTACCAACTCTGGTCCCAACAACGTTGCTTCACCAACCTCATCCCAACATACTGGAGAACGACACTTTCTTCCATACAACGCCTCGAATGGAGCCATGTCAATACTTGCTTGATAACTGTTATTGTAGGAAAACTCCACCAATGGTAAGAACTTGTCCCAACTTCCCTTGAAGTCAAGGACACCGAGCCTTAATAGATCTTCAAGAGTTTGAATCGTCCTCTCTGACTGCCCGTCCGTCTGAGGATGATATGCCGAACTTAATCGTAAATCCGTGCCCATAGCTTTTTGTAAACTAACCCAAAATCGTGAAGTGAATCTTGGGTCTCGATCAGAAACTATGGATATTGGCATACCATGCAGTCTTATAATCTCGTTTATGTATATACGAGCAAGACGTTCAAGTGTATAAGTTTCTCGTATTGGTAAGAAATGAGCAGATTTGCTCAATTTATCGACAATGACCCAAATTGCATCAATGCCTTGAGAAACCTTGGGAAGACCAGTAACGAAATCCATGGTAATGTGCTCCCACTTCAATTCTGGAATTTCAAGTGGTTGCAATGGACCTTTTGGTACTTGATGCTTCGCCTTAACTTGTTGACAAGTTAGACACCTTGAGATAAACAAAAATATATCTCTCTTCATATTGCTCCACCAAAATGTATGGCGAAGATCACGATACATTTTGGTACTCCCAGGATGGATTGCAAATGGTGTGTTGTGCACCTCCATCATGATTTTATACTTTAACTCAGGATTGTTAGGAACACAAAGTCTGGAGTTGACTCTAAGTATTCCTTCATCATCGATTCTTGCTTCCGACATTGCACCTTCTTGCACTTTCTTCCTCATACGCATCAGCTCCGGATCTGTAACTTAAGCAACTTTAATTTTATCAATTAAAGTCGGTTCTACTCGTATATTCGCCATCATCAGATGGGTCCCTAGAGTCTTTATCTCTATCTCCATCCTTTGCAAGTCATAAAAATGGGCCTTTGCGTTGACAATATTGCACTCGTACCCGCATATGATCTTCTACTCAAAGCATCAGCTACCACGTTCGCTTTTCCAGGATGGTATTGGATGGTACGATCGTAACCTTCAATAACTCGAGCCAACGTCTCTGGTGCATTATATGTTCATTTTGGTTGAAGAAATATTTGAGGGTTTAAGAAATGGGTTTTGTACTGGGGTCAATACAAAATTCGATTTCACGCTCTAGGTGTAGGCTAAGAAGTCTTCAAGAATACGACAGGAAATTTATTAACAATAGATATATCATTCAAAACTGTGACTCTCATCCAAGACTTTGATAACACGTCACATTGATACCTATGAACTTGCCATCGTCATTCACAACGTCTCCTACGGAAAGTCTGGCTTCGGTGCTTCCCACACAAGGAAGTCAACAACGAAAGAATCGCGACTCTTTACTTATGGCTTAATATGACAATGATTGACTTCAGTGGTTTGGTTACTTTGAATTCGCATAACAGGTTGGTTAGGAGTATGAAACCTAACAACCTTACGAAAAACATTATGAGTAGTTAACCAATCGTTTCCAAAAATCACATCAAAGGCAAGTATTTTCAAAGAGACAAGATCGACACGTAACATGAAAGTGTTGATTTGAACAAGATTTATAAATAGTGGAGGTAACGAAGGTTTCTCCGAACTGAGTTTAAACAGATATATCAAAGTCTAACTTCTCCGGAGTTAACTTCAAACATTGAACACAACTAGGTGAAATAAAAGAGTGAGTAGAACCGGTATCTAACACGGTATAGACTTCGTAAGAGTTTATGACTAACATACCCGTGATAATTTTATTCAGGTTCCTTGTCACGAAAAAAAATGCTCTTTCTTAAACTACGGCTTTAAACATGCGGGACATCCTTTAACATCACTATCCCAGCTAGACTTGACTTCACCATACGACAAAATCGAGCTAGGTGACCTTCTCTTCTGCAATTAAAACACGTTTTGGATTGTTGCGTACAGTTTGGATGGATGTGCCCCTCCTGTCCGCATTTGAAACATACGACCGATTGTCATTCTTCTTCTTTTGAAACGGGTGCTGGTGCCGACATCTTTACGTCATTGTTGAACCTTCTCTTCTTGAAATGTCTATTCTTATTGTTTTGGCCATGATTACCACCGAAGTGGTTACCATTTCTGGCATGTTGATTCCCTTCATGCTTATTGTCACCGCTTTGATGACTGTTATCACCGGTATTATCATTTTGTCGGCTGCTCTCTTTTGGTTTGGTTAACTCATTATCACGCTCCAATAATTGAGCCCTATTAACAACATCTGAATACAAACACAGTTTATGAGAGATAAGATATTGACGTATCTCAGGTTTCAAACCTCTTAAAAACATCTGCGTCATTCTCTCTTCATTATCAACCAAGTGGGACGCAAATCGGGACAACTCGGCAAACTTGGCTTCGTACTGCGACATGGTCATGTTGTTTTGCTCCAACTTGATAAATTCCACCTCCTTCATGTGACGAATGCTTTCAGGAAAGTACTTGTCATTGAACAGCTCTTGTAACTTCTCCGAAGACATCTTGAAAAGGCCAGTCGGGTGAGTGCTTTTCTGATTCCCACCAGTGATCTGCCTCTTCACGCAACATAAAGGTGACAAAAGTAACCTTTTGCTCCTCGGAGCATCCCAAGACATCAAATATCTTGGTGATCTGCTTTAACCACGTCTCCGACTTAGTGGTTCTGACTTTCCCAAAAACTCTGGTGGTCCCAGATCCTTGAATTGCTTAGCGGTGACCAATCGTGGGTTGCCATTGTTTCCTCCTGCATTATGAACAGGAGCCGCCTTCACCGATGTTGCATGAATTCTAAAAGCTCTTAAACGTCATCATCGTTTCATCAATTGATCAGTGTTGTTGTTTACAGGAGGATTATCGCCATCCTGTTGCACATTGTTCTGATTATTGATCTGTGGAGAATCAACAGTCTCCTGTGCTCCATTGCTTATCTTAATATTTTCAGATGCCATTTTTAAATACTGCCACAAAACAAGGGTTAATTAACATATTACATATTATCCCTATACTTTGATAGACCAATTAAATACCAAATAAACATAGGTAGGTCATACTAGTGAAGGAATTCCCCGTCTCTCACCTCCTAGTTCTAGTCTCACATCTTAGCCAGGGATCATATCCCTAAGCTTTGATACCAACTGTGACGCCCCCAAAATTATACATACATCACCCATCTTGGGTTGCCAGATACATGGTACAGAATTCAAATACAACATACTAATACAACTGTCGTGTACAATACGACAAAACATAAACTATGAGTTTGAATACAAATATTATCTACTAGAGATTATACAAACACAAAAGGAGTCCTCATAACAATTATTATCACACTATTTCACAGAATAGTGAGGACTACTAATGCACCATCTAGGACCATCACTCCTTTCCCCGACTCGTCCCAGCTATATTCTAATTTCCTGAAGAGAACAGTGAAAGAAAGGGTGAGCTCAACTAGCCCAGTAAGAAATATTATGACTAAGATAATGCAGAATAAATTATCATTAGCCTTAAATAGTGTTAAACTGATACAATATAACAAACATCAAGTTTAACTGCAGCTGAACAAGCAATCCATTAAAAGAGTCAAGTAGAGAATAAAATCTACTATCTTTTATGATTTAAAAGGTTTTTCATCACTTTTATCGCTGGGACTCAACTTAATAAATAATCCACATCATCGAATCACCCCTGCACTATGGCCAAGGATATTCTTTAGTATCACGACCATAAATTATCCATGCACTACAGCCAAGGTCATTCGTGTATTCATTAATGGTCATGATCATGCCAACAACTGTCCATCAATGCACTACGGGCCAATGAGGACTTTTACCACATCATTTGTAACATTACGGTCATGATTACACTGAATAATCCCTGGTCATAATCATACTAAGTCCATCTATGCACTACAGGCCACAGATGACTTTCAAAAATATAAATATGAGGATGATGACAATGATATAAGAATTCACTAAAACAAGTTCAAGAATTAATTTATCTAGGAACTAATAACGTCCAAATTGTCAACATGATACTACTTTGTAGAGTAAAATTCAAGAATGCTCATAAGAATATTTCCATGAAAAGATACTGGATGAAGCACAAATATCAAGGATATTCTACTAATTTCTTGAAGTATAGACGTCAAAACTTTAACCAACTGAGTATAATAACGAATGGAATAATAAAAGAAATCACCATGCATGCGGTACTTCAGATAGACAAAAGTTATTCCAAGAATAATAAATGTGAGAACTAGGTTAGGCAAAATTCGCGCACCGACAGGATGTTCCAAATAATAATATCTGCATGAGAACCGAAGTCCCTAGGCAGAACGCCTTTGAAATGACATTCCTACGTAATAATAATAAAAATGGAACCAGTCAAGCGTAAACACACGAGACATGATGTTACAACGGAATAATAATAAAGAGCGGAACGGTCCAAAGGTGTAAAACACATGCATGCGAGGATGTTCCAACAAAATAATAATAAAGACAAAACCAGTCGGTGTAAAAACACACATGCGAGGATGTTCCAACAGAATAATAGAAGAATGACACCAAGTATAGGGTAGACCGCGTATACAGGTTATTCCAACAGAATAATAAGAAATGGAATAACAACAGTTCTCTTCATGAATAAGAAAGAATAACACCCCTTACGAGTACAACAGATAATATTCTTTACCTTAAGAAGAAGAGTACTGGATATATAAGTAGTGAAGTAGCAGAATACTTTCTTCTTTCTCTCTATAGTTTATCTCTCTAGAGTTTCAGTGAATTTGCAAGAAAATAATGAATGAATGAGCTTCTATTTATAGAAAAATGGAATGCATAGTCACTAACTCATGAACGATCGAGATTGATTTACTTTAATCCGACGGTCCATATTTAAAGAAAAATCTTTTAAATAAAATATAATATATTCTATTTATAATCTAATAAAATGAATAACTTTATAAAAGATTTTACTATGCAAACACTATGCAAGCACTATGCATAATAAAATATAATATATTCTAATTATTGTCTAATAAAATGAGATAACTTTATAAAAGTATTCTATTTTATATAAAAATATTTTACTATGCAAAACACTATGCGAACACTATGCAACACTATGCATAATAGAATATAATATATTCTATTTATAGAATAACTTTATAAAAGTTTTCATTTTTTTATATAAAAGATTTTACGTATTATTACATTAATAATACCAACAAAACCGAGTGACTTATAACTTAAGCATCAATAATTAATCTGGTGTGCTACTATGCAACCACGCCAGACATTGTACTTTTTAACAGGGTGTTTCAACAGTTAACGGTAAAACTTCCGCCGTTATTTTCATAAAGTATTTTTACCACGAAGGGCCTAACAAGGTCTAAATGTCGACAATTGCCTACCACGCAGGGCCTGACAACGTCTTAAGGATGACACTTGCCAACCAGGAAGAGCCTGACAAGGTCTAAATGTCGGCAATTGCCTACCAAGCAGGGCCTGACAACATGTTAAGGATGACACTTGCCTACCACGAAGGGCCTAACAAGGTCTAAATGTCGACTATTGCCTACCACGCAGGGCCTGACAACGTCTTAAGGATGACACTTGCCTACCACGAAGGGCCTGCCAATGTCTAAATGTCGACAATTGCCTACCACGCAGGGCCTGACAACGTCTTAAGGATGGCGTTTGCCTACCACGAAGGGCCTGACAAACCCATAAGGTCAACCTGCCATTAAGGCTACCATCGAATGCTCAACGAGTCCCCCCGAACCTCCTTACACCACTGAACTGATCAACAACGAAGACAAGATTTGTTTTGAGAAAAAGGGAACTTTTAATGATGATGACGTGAATATTTACAGACTTCTGCTGTACTAACATCATTTTTACTGAAAGTACTTCCTAAGCCTGACGGCGTGCCAAGTATTTTTAATTGCTGACCCGTTTAATGCCTTCAACCGATAAGTCCCCGGCGTAGGCACTTCAGTGACTTCATACGGTCCTTCCCAGTTTGGCATCAGCTTTCCCAGATTCTGAGGTGTAGATGCTTCGATTTCTCTGAGGACAAAGTCCCTACTTGAATCATGAGCTTTACCCCTTATTATAATGCTTAGCCACTCTTCGCTGATAGGCTACCAATTTGGTAAAGGCTGTTTCTCTGACTTCTTCAAGAAAATCAAGATTGGCTTTCAGCCCTTCTTCATTGTAGATCTCTTTGAATTGATTAACTCGAAGACTTGGAGATCCAATTTTAACTGGGACTAAAGCATCAGTACCATAGGCCAGTCTAAAAGGTGAATCCCCCGTTGTAGTCCTCGGAGTAGTTTGATAAGCCCATAACACGCTAAGCAGCTCTTCTGGCCATCTGCCCTTAGCTTCATCCAATCTGCACTTGATCCCATCAGTAGTGTTCTGTTGGTCACTTCAACTTATCCGTTTGACTAAGGATGAGCTACTAAAGTCTTTCTGTGTTGGATCCCCAGTTCTTTCAAAAATGTTTCAAATTTCGATCCCACAAACTGACGTCCATTGTCCGATATTACAACCTTAGGAATTTCGAAACGAAATACTACTGATTCTTTCAAAAATTTCAAGCATTCCTGTTCCGTTATTAACCTAAGTGGCTTTGCTTCTACCCATTTGGTCATATTGTCGATGGCAAATATAACAAAACTGACTTGACCTTTTGCTTTCGGTAGTGGACCCAGTATATCAACCCCCCAGACAACAAAGAGTATAGGAGATAGGATCGAGTGTAGCTCTTACGGTGGTGATGTGAGATCGATCGCCATTGGTGACATTTCTCTCACTTCTTGACGTACTCAGTCACTTCTTTGAAGATGGTAGGCCAGTAGTACCCCTGACGAAGTACTTTATAGGCTAATGACTTAGTAGCCATATGGTCGCCATAGATGCCTTCATGTACTTCTCAGAGAGCATATTCAGCTTCAGATGGACTCAAACATTTTAGTAGTGGAGACGAGAAAGCCCTTCAGAATAGATCCCCATCAATCAGAACAAAATTAGCACTCTTGTACTTGATTTTCTTGGCTAGCATCCGATTCGAAGGTAAGACGCCATCTGCCAGATACTCCAGATATGGAGTCAACCAGCAGTTGGTTCGGTCAACGCACATCAATGATTCATGATGAACACTAGGATGTTGCAAAATTTCTAAGTAAACCGACCCATCAAAGACGTTATCATCCGTAGTGGCTAATTTGGAAAGTGCATCAGCAATGGAATTGTTATTACGCTCGATCCCCTGAAACTTGTAGGATTGGAAATACTGAAGTCGTTCTTTCAATTCTGCCAAATACTTGATCATTCTTGGGCCTCGAGCTTCGTACTCCCCAGAGAATTGCTTAACGACTAACTGTGAATCACTGAAGATGACTATTCTCTGCACTTCAAGACTCTTTGCTAGTCGTAACCCTGTGAGTACCGCCTCATACTCAGCTTCATTGTTCGTCGCTTTGAACTGAAATCTGATGGCCTGCTGCACCTTGAATCCCTCCGGACTCGTCAGGATAATCCCTGCTCCACTGACATCCGTAGTAGAAGACCCATCTGCATACAGCGTCCACGAACTCTGCTTCTGCTGAAGAACTGTAACTACTCTGTCAGATCCTTCAGCTTCCGCCACAACTTCATCAGCTTCAGAAAACGAGCATTCAACTACAAAATCAGCCAAGGCTTGTCCTTTGATGGCGGTTCGGGGATGATATTCAATGAAAAATTGGGACAACTCCATCGTCCATGCAGCTAATCTCCCTGATACCTCAGGTTTGCCCATAATCTTCTTTAAAGGTTGATCTATGTATATTATTACCAATCTACCCTGGAAGTATTGCCTAAGCTTTCGACTAGCAGTTATTAAAGCAAAAGCAAACTTTTCAATGTTTGGGTACCTTGTTTCAGCATCCCGAAGGACATGGCTTACGTAATAAACCGGGTACTGCTTACCCCCAACTTCACACACCAAAACTGCTCCTACTGCCAACGAACTAGCTGTTAAGTACAAATATAGAGGCTCAGCAGGAGCGGGTTTCACCAACAAAGGCGCCGAAGATAAGTAGGACTTGATGCTCTGAAAGGCGTCCTCACACTCCAAAGTCCATTGGAACGTCTTTGCATTCTTCGGCCCTTTCAACGCATAAAAAAATGGCAAACATCTTTCTGCCGACTTGGACATGAACCTCCTTAAAGCTGCAATCCTTCCAGTCAAACGTTGAACATCTTTAAATGACTGAGGAGTCTTCATGCTCAGGATCGCTTGAATCTTCTCTGGATTGGCTTCAATTCCGCTTTGACTGACAAGATAACCCAGAAACTTGCCAGCCCCTAGACCGAAGGTGCACTTAGTGGGATTAATTTCAAGTTGTGATGGCAAATTATCTGAAAGCATTCCTCTAAATCATCCAAATGTTTATGTACCATCATGCTTTTAAAAATCATGTCATCCACATACACCTCCATATTCTTACCCAACTGGTATCTGAAGACGTAATTCATCATCCTCTGGTATGTGGTCTCGGCATTGATGAGGCCGAATGTCATTTTCTTGTAGGCATATACCGAACGATGCATATTGAACGCCGTCTTTGGTATATCCTCTTTACTCATGGAAATCTAATGATACCCAGAGAATGCGTCTATGAAACTTAACAAAGCATACCCCAAAGTGGCATCGATGAGTTGGTCGATGTGGGGCAGCGGGTAGAAAACCTTTGGACAAGCTTTATTTAGATCGGTATAGTCAATGCAGACTCGCCATTTACCGTTCTGTTTCTGGACCAGCACCACATTTGCCATCCACTACGGGTAGTCGATCTCAAAAATGAAGTCAGCTGCCAACAGTTTTCCAATCTCTTCATCGATGATCCGCTGACGTTCAGGTGCAAAGATTCTCTTCTTCTGTCGAACTGGTTTCTTTGACGGGTCCACTTCCAACCGATGCTCAGCAATATCCCTGCTTACTCCCGGCATATCCTGAGGTTCCCATGCGAAGATATCAACATAGCATCTCAGGAGCTCCATGAGGTTCGTCCGGAGAGGTTCCGGCAGACCCGAACCTATTTTCACTGTCTTGTTCACTTTGCCCGGGATGAGCACTATCTCCTCTGTTTCTTCAGCTGGCAAGACCAATGGTTCGGAACTACTCTCCATGAAGGGTTCGATCTCTATCGCCATGGTCTAATTTTGCTTCGATACCCCCACTCCCGAAGTGATCACAACATTTCTATAACACCTTCTGGCCAGATCCAAATCTCCTTTCACCTCACCAACCCCATGAGCCGTAGGAAATTTGATTTTGAAATGAGGAATTGAGGTCACAGCTTGCAAAGCAATTAAAGTAGGCCTTCCCAAAATAGCATTATAAGCAGAATCTACATGCACAACATAAAATTTGCAAATAATTTCTACTGTTGAAGGGTAGTTCAAGAAGATGACCTAGGTAGTTCAATGGTTCCGACCACCTTAATGGGATCGTTACTAAAATCGTGCATAAAGGAGCCTCGCCCTATCTCCATCTTTTCGTCCAATCTCAGGTGCATCCTCACGATAAGCATGGGCATCTGAGAATATCTCTGAAGACCCATTATCTACCATCATTCGCCCATATCCACCGAACCCACTTGCCTTGATCAATGCACTAATGATCCCTCATGTGGTTCGATGATTTCCAAAGGGTAATCCTCGTCAGTAAAGGAGATTACTGTACTCGGATAAGGTCTATCAGTCTTCGGGAGGGTACCCGCCACTGACATGACCGAATCCAAGTGACTTCGGCGCTTCTTTCCAACAAGTTTGCCAGAAGTACCCCAGTGATAACATTTATCACATGCCTTGCAGTACATCCCTGGTTTGGCAACGCTTCTTTGAACTAGTTGAGTTAGCGGAGCCGGTCCTCAATCCTCTTTGTTGATTAGTTACAGCGACCACATCTTGAACTAAAGCCCCACCTTGTACCTTTCTTTCAATGAAATCTTTCAAACTAGCACAATCCTTCGTATCGTGACCCGAAGCTTGATGGTAATCACAATACTTACGAGAATTCCCTTTTCCAGGCTTAATGTTATCTCGAGGTGGCTCAAAGATAGGTTGATTCTTGATCTGATCCAAGATAACAGCTCATGCGTCTTTGAAAGTCTTTGTGTATGTCCTATTCAATCTCTGGGTGGGAGCGGACGAACGTCCTCCAGCCTGTCTCCAATTGTTGTATCTTTTTGACCCGCCTTCATAGCGGTCTTTATTCCCTTCATTCTTCTTCTGGTCCCCATCGGTTTTGTCCCAATCATCTCCTTGCCGAATGCGAAAAAGGACGTTTGAGGCTGTTCACGGCTTCCTCTACCACGATATAGCCTTGACTTTGTCGAAGGCTTGTGAGAGACTCTTGGTGGTGAAACATTAACTTCTTCACCAACTTCTCTGATTTAACCAAATCTAACCCATTCTGAAACAGTCCAACAGCTTGTAGATCATTCAGGTCTGTCACTTGGCCGACTGCTTCATGGACCCGCTTCACATATTGGCCCAAAGACTCATTTGAATACTGTCGAACCTGAGCCAACGAACCAGTTGGTTTTCCCCTTCTTTTGTTGCTCCCGAAGCGAGCATGAAATTTACTACACATATCTGCCCAAGATGAAATTGAATCCGAGGGCAAAGTCCCCATCCACTGCCCGACATCCTTTCTGAGCGTTGTGACAAAAGTATGACACTTAGCAGCATAGCTAAAGTCATAATAATCCATCAGTCGGTCGAATGCCTGACTGTGGTCGTAGGGATCCCCCGATCCATCATAACTTTAAATGTGGGGCAATTTCTTGGTGGGGTCAGCTTTCTCTTTTAGAATCTCCACGGAAAAAGGGGATGCCTTCTTTCCCGAATTATCTTTCGTTTTTTGTACTTCGGCTAGCTGCTTTTAAAGTTCCTTTAATTCTTTAACCAGATACTCCACACCTTCTGGTTGAGATGATACTTCTTTTTCCGGCGACTCCTTCTTCTGAGCGGACCAGTTTCTTACAACAGAACCTCCAACTTAAGAGGGACTTTTCCGATTACGAGCGTCTACAGGGTGGTGTACCCTCAGTAGACTCTTGGGAGTATGACCTCTAGATATACTTCATCTCTAAACTCGGGCGCTATGGTGAGAATGCGCAACAACAAGTGCCTTCTTTGTACTCTCAGGAGTGCGATCTCTGGATCGACCTCTTCGTCCGCTTCGACCCTGTTCCTTAGAATCGACAGGGTGATATGCCCTCTTCGATCTTTGAGGAGTAGGGCTTTGCGATCTTCTTCTTTCTCGAGTTTGGCCCCGAGACTCTCGTCCTGAATGAGCAGGTTCCTTCTCACTCCGATGCCCTCGCTCTTCGGACTGAACATAACTGAACTCTTCGTCCCTTAACTCTGCCATTCGAGCCATCTGCTTAGCTATATCATATCATTGCTTCATAAGTACTTCCATAGCTCTATCTATTTCATCTGCCATCTTAGCCAATCGGGAGGCCTTTGCGTCTTGGTCATCTCGGTATCGAGTTCTAGGTGAGGAGCCTTCTACTCATTTCCGACCATGACCAGACCCCTTCTCTGTCGTGAAAACTAGTTTACGCTTAGCTTTGCCCACCGCCTTCAGCCGAGAATCTCCAGGTAAACGTTTGGACGTTGTGCTGGCGTGAACACTTATTGTAGGTCCCAAACGATCTTTGGTAGACACTCGTGGTGCTGATTCACTGACAGCCATCGGCTGCCCTTCGGGTGTAGGTGTTCTACTCTTCACCATGAATACTGATGTAGAACAAACACAGTCTATGATTGAAAAATACTCAGGACACTAGAACTCACCCCTCCTTCTAGCGCTAATGTTAACGCCAAGATCTGCTCCAACGTCCCAATCACATAAGACGTCCTGATCCTGCACAGTAAACACATACTCTACTATCTCCCTCGTCAAAGTCATCAATAAACATTACGAAAAACTTGCCCAACTTATTGTTCGAACACAATGTGATGCTAATGGTACTTTAAGCCATAGCACCTCACAAGAGTACCTATCAATTTACCACAAACTTCAACCCACACGACATAACCAGAAACTCGTAATGACCATAACGACTTCTGAACGACGTCTTAGGTACCTCCTCCTTCCTTACTTTCAACTGATGATAACCCGTACGCAAATCTATCTTAGAAAAATACTTTGCCTTTTTTAAATGATCAAATAGATCATCGATCCTAGGAAATGGATATGTATTCTTAACCGCTAACTTACTCCACTCATGATAGTCGATACACAATCGTAATGACCCATCCTTCTTCTTTACAAACAATACCGGTACTCCCACTCTGTGGGTATCCACAAAATAGTACATGTATCATATTCCCCTTCCTCAACTTCTTCTTAACTTGTGTCATGGTTGGACAATAAGAGCGTCCCGGTGATTTACTACCGTAGAACACTACCATCGGTTTCTTAGAAATCTGAAGGTTCAGACTTTTATTATGACAATCTATTATAGCTTTATGGTTAATTAACCAATCCATACTGAGAATTACTTCAAATTCTCTCAACATTATTGGTATAAGATCAACCAAAAATTTGTTACCTCTAATATCTACGAAATAATTCCTATGAATGTGTTCAATAGAAATTTTTTCTTCGTTCGCTACCTTAACAATTAAAGGTATTTCTAATCTTTTCGGGAATAAAGATAATCGCTTAGCAATTTCACATGTTATAACATAACAAGTAGCACCTTAATCAAATAGCGCATAAGCATTCATTTTATTGACTGGAATGATACATGTTACTACATCCGCTGATGCAACTGTATCTTGGACAGTTATCTTAAAAGTACAGGCCATGGTTCTACCAGACGATGGGGTTGGTCCAGTAATGGCTAACTTACAACTACTAGCACCCTTGTTACCCTCCGACCCCTTCTTTGGGCAATTTCTTGCCATGTGGTCCATCGACCCACAAACAAAATAGCCTTGGTTCTTCTTAGGGTTAGGACAATTAGGTAATATATGACCCTCCTGTCCATAGTTATAACAAATCGACTTCCCTTTAAGATAGACCCCTAGATGAGCCTTTTTGCATGTCTTGCATGCTTCGATCCTACGCTTAGGATCCCTATGTTCCACTCCAGTATTCCCAAAGTTAAAACTCTTCCTCTTGGGAATACTTCCACTGCCACTAGCTCCCTCCACCTTGGATACTCCCTCTCCTTTACTTTTATTCTTCCTCTCTTTGTGGTATTGGCTCATGGCCTCACTACCACCCTAAGCAATAATTGCTATCTCCAGAATGGTTCCGTAGGAAGCACTCTAGAACACAGAAATCCTACTATAGAGCTAGGGTTTCAATCCCTCCTCAAACCTACGAGCCTTCCTCTCCTAAGTGTCTACTTGATGTGGAGCAAACCTTGCCAATTCATTGAATTTGGCCGCATACTGAGGAACCGTCATGTCCCCTTGTTTAAGTTCTAAGAACTTAATCTACATCCTCCCCTGCATGCTTGTAGGGAAATTGTTCTTGAAGGAAACCTTATTGAACTGTTCCCATGTTACTGCGTATGTTCTAGCCCCACCCTGGTGAGCCTCCCACTAGAAATTGGCTTCTCTCTTCATCATATAGGTCGCAAAAGAAGTCTTTTGCACCTCTCCTACGTTTGTAATAATAAACGTCTTCTTAATTTCCTTTACCCATGTCTGGGCCTCTATTGGGTCCGAAGTTCCTTTGAACTCTAGCGGACCTACGCTTTTAAATTCTTTAAAGGTAGCTGTTCTGGCTACCTTAGGGACTACGGGTGCTCTACCACCAGTTTGGTTAAATGCAACCGTTAATAAATTAACGAACTCTTTTATAGGGTTGTTCGGACCCCCTTGGTTATCATTATGGGACTCAGCCTCCTGATTACGTTGTCTTCCTCTTGGCAGCATTTTATGAATAAATAAATAAAGTGTCATTATTATCTATTTGTTTACTTAGTTATTGCTCTTCAAACAACAACTCAAACCATAACAAAGCACATTAAATAAAAACTTCTTTATATTCATATGCTTCTTCATAATTTAAACTTATTCATAGCTTGATTCTATAGCCAAAACTATCACATTTCTATCCCGCTATTGAATTTCACAAAAGTTGGGATTTACAAAAAGACTACCCTTTTATTATACAAAATAGGGTTTTACATCACTACACACATATTTATCGTTCTAGACTTCTAATAATGCATAACAACATCCTCGTGTTTCTCATTCTCAACAATCGATACAATATCCCGACTAATAGTATGTCGAGTTTGTCCCGACTCAATAGAATAACAAGCAATTTTCAGCTTGAAATCCTCATGAGCACTCTCATGGATGTAAGACATCTGTGCTATCCTCTGGTCCCTCAACCCCAATTCTCTACGAAGCTCTACAGCCTCATTATTATAATCTGTTGCCTTATCCTTCATGAGCACCTTCTCGTCATGCTCAATCTCAAAATCTACTTCTGCATACTCCTTAACCTCATGAAGATCACTAATCTCCTCCCTCTGGTTCTACACAATAGTGTGCAGTTGCACATTACGGTCAAGCACCGGTAGATACAATGCCCTCATTGTATCTGGAGGTGTTGGCTCTAGTGCAGGTACCACCTTATTAAATGATGCTACCTCTATCTCCTCATCCACATCGACCAAATATCCCTAAACATGAAGCTATCGATGGACATTTAAAATAACACATAACATGTTGATTAGTATATAATACACAATAGTATAAGCACAAATCACATTTATTTTATTTAGGGTTAATTTCCATCTTTTAAATCTTTTGGTACTGAGTTTCCTCATTACTTAATTAACTCATTCTACTAGAGTTCATTCGCTCCTACTTCTCATCTACTAACGAGGTTATTATCCTAAGGTTCTTTCCCCCTTAAGTTTTATAACCTAATGATTTGATACCAACCTGTGACGCCCCCAAATCCGGGTACTTTCAACCCATAGATATGGTGCTACACGGTACTCCACACTATACATTCATTTCATTGAAACAATATCAAAATGATTGTATTTGCTATATTCTTATTACAATAATAATGAATCCTTTCCTAGGTTCTGCTAACCAAAAACATTCTCCGTTCGTCATAACATAATTCATACAAAATACTAGTCTATTACAGGATAAATTATGTATCCATCTTAGACTTACCTTTATCTTTACTAGAACCCTCAGTTCGCTCGACCTTAGCTGCAATCATATAATTCAAGCAAGAAGTGATCATAACTAGCTCAACAAGTCTAGCAATAAATAATATAAATACCACGTCAAGAATTATATGATTATTCTTCTATAACTGAACAAGTAGTTATGAAGTACTATGAAACATTGAATAACACTTCTCATCTCACAAAATAATTTTGAAGTACATATAGTGACTTAAAAATTTTGAGTAGGTCAAAAGACCATGAACATTCTCTTTGATTTCCATTTATAAAAAGGATAACCCGACACCAAGTCTGATATATCTTATGAGCACTTCTAAGTGATCAGCCTATAGTACTCTATGTTGATCAACACTCATCCATTAAACGTATTTACGTTTATGTTTTGGCAACCTCGCGTGCCCATCAAATAATCGATGTAAAATACATTTGTTTATTCATACTCAGGCTTACCTTTGAATCCGTACAAAACAATTGGCATAGGATAGCATTATAAATTCTATATTGAAAGACTTGTAAAATAATCAATCAAACTCTTTAAGATTAGTCTAGCCGAGTTAAAACTTGCATCGACCCTTTTGTAAAATAATTCATGCATCTCATATCATAAATCACAGAAAACTAGGCTAACACGAAGGTTAGACAAGCGTTAAGAAAACTTGCCTTAAAACGTCTTCAAATTAATATTCAACAGTTCACAGTCTTTACAGTATTTACATGATAAATCCAAATAGCACACTGAAATTAGCTACCAAACAATCTAATCACATTGTTTTAACCAACTTCTTTCTTTTCTATAACTTAACCGAATTTATTTCATTAATAAAACTCATTTCAAGTATTTATCCGCCCTTACGGCTTATTATCGTTCATCGTTTCATTACTTATAAACCACGTTCAATTCCTAAGGTCATCATCATATATGTGATATAGGAATGGTCTTAGCATGCATATTAAGTATATACACTTTCCCCATAATGATCTTGCAACATTTGGGTTCAAAACCTAACTCAATCAAGTATTTCCATGTCTCGGTGTTGCGGCGTCGTTCTCATGCTTACCATTGGCGCTGCGGCGCCAACAAACAATAGCTAATCCTCGATCTTGGCGCTGCAGCATGAGACTTATGCTTACGAGTGGCATTGCAGCGCGACCCTGCAGTGTCTACTCTCTCTACCTGGCGCTGCAACGTGAGATTTATAGCTTGGGTGGCGCTACGGCGCCGACCCTGAGCCTTGGATTTCTAAGTCTTTTTCTTAGTTCAATTCTTTCTGGACTCCTAACTTGGTCGTTATAAGTCAGAATTGGCTCGTTCAAAAGTCGTTATCTCACATAACTCATGTACTTCGATTTCATTCGAATAAAAGTAGTTTTTAAAATTGTTAACGATGAATTCACTATTCAACATCCTATTACGCGTTCGTTTAACATTCGTGAGCGTTCATAGCTCGTTTCTTCGTTCTAAGTCGGAATTCGAAGATTCTTGAGTCCACGACTCTTGAATACCTTATCTTACGTTATGTCATTGAAAACCAAGGTTTCCAAATTAAACGGAAACTTTCGACTACTAATCCAGAAATTCTACGTTTTCAACGTTTAATGCTTAATTTCGTAAAATTCGCCATAACTTCGTTACTCGAGTTCTATACACCAAATCAAATGGAAAAACTCCATTGATTCATCATCTACATCCTAACCAAACAAGATACACATACCCTATGATGGTTTTCAATTTGTCCATCAACAACCAAATAAACGCTTAACGGTTTTCTTTGATTTAAAACTTACTTAACCTTTTATGATTACTAATCATACATGACTTATAATGAATTAATCCACTATTAGCCACCCTTATGACCCCAGAAGAGATGTGACAACCCGAGAATTTAAATATTTATTAAAATCTAAAAATATTGAATAAAGGTTAAATCGTAAACCTAGACAGAAAATAAGTCTATGGATTTGACATTTCTGGGAAGAAAATTTTATGGATCTAAAAAATTTTGTGGTGAATTATTCAGGATTAAGTGTATAAGTGTATATGTTCTGTGTATATGGTTGTATATGTGTACAGTATGTGGATAAGGGTCAAGGGTTAACCAGATAAATTATATCAGTGTTAAACCCTAATATTATATTAAGAACATCGACGTTCAGTTAGGAAACCCTATCGGTATGATAAGAAATCCTAATACCGGTTTTGGAAACCCTAATTTCAGTTCCAGTGATCCAAAACCATAATTCGGATTATCAAAACCTTAATTCGGAAACTGAAAACCCTAAATTGGGAACTTAAAGGCTTGAGTGTATTGATTATAAACTTAATTATGGTAAAGCCTAACAAATTAGTTAGAAAAAACCCTAATTTGTAAAATTAGAAACCCTAATTGAAAATTTATGAACCCTAATTGCTAATAAAGAAAGTTTTATGTTAATTAGGAAATATTAATCATAATTACAAGTCTTAAGTGATTAGGAAATCTAATTTAATTAGGAAACCCTAATTTACATTTTTAAGTAAATAAAATTTTCATTTTAAACCTAAATTGGAAATCCTAGAATTTAATTTTTGTAAAACCTTAGGGTTAAACCCTAAGGGTCGGGTTAAAAGACATTTGTGCCATTAAAATTGTATGGAAAATAACCATAATACCCTTTTGTCACATTCTTTAATTAGTTGCTTGTGAATCTTGCCAAATGAGAGTTGTTCACCAACTCAAACAACTCCATGTGACTTAAAAAATTCTAGCATCAGCCTCTTTACCTCAGCCACATTATTGCATCCAATAAATATATAGAATTAGAGAGAGAAAAGTCACATTTTTAGCCCTATTTGTCTACAAACACTCAACCAACATTTTTTCCCTCTAGACCCACGAAATTATGAGGTAATTCAGTCTCTAACATGATCTCTAGCAAGCCAAGAACAAACATCTATGATCCGAATCATGATCAAAGGATGAATTAGGTATAAACCCCAAACTTGAAGATCCGTGTGTTTTATATTCGATGTTAAGAGTTGTTGTTTTAAGTTGTGTTTATGGGTGTTAATTAGTGACCTGGGTTGTTTCTTCCTAGATCTATAACATTTAATTAGATGCTCGAAATAGAAGTTTTCAAAAATCTGGAAAACTGAAGAAAAAAAAATTGTCTGATAGCCTAATGTCAGGGCTCGTAGATCTGTGTGTGTTAAAGATTTTTTGTGTTTAAGGTTATATATTTGTTCTATGTTGTTAGGGCTTTGATATGGAACTTGAATCAAGCCCATATCATGTATAAATTACAAGATATAAGTGGTCAAAGTACATTGACCGAGCACGAATTCTGGAAATATGAGCAAACCCAGAAACCCAGAATTTCTGATAATGTTTTCTGAGCCTCAGATCTTGCTGTATGATAATGTTTAGGCCATGTTATTGTTTTCTCTTTGTAGCCTGTCATGTGATCTAGACATCCAAGCCCTTAGAATAACCAGATCCATAGCAGGATCAAAAATATTATGGGTCAAACAAGCGTTGACCACTAGCCTTATGAAGAAATTTGGAAAACCCAGATTTCTCCAGAACAGGCGTTCTGAAGTACTTTGACCAGCCTTGATCATTATTGTGTGATGATGATATGATGATATGTTATTATAGAATTCTTCCCTGACATCCCTACTACAAGACTTTACTCTAAAATAACACAAACAAATCCCAGAAAGCTAAGATTCAAATCTTCAAAATAGGTACCTCGACTGTTCTTTAATTCTGAAAAACCCAGAAATTGAAGAGCAGGTCTGACAATGATTTTGAGAGCTTAGATCTATCAGATATGATATGTGATGGCCATGAAACTTGATTGAAGTTGTAGTATTACATGAATACTACAATCTTGAAACTTTAGCTGCCTAGAAAACATAATAATCAAGAATTTAGAACTTGTTAAACCTCCTATCTTGATAACTGCTATGAAGATTTGGGATTGGCCCAAGAACACATTCGGCGACGGTTTTGTCGCCTATAGCACCTTCAGCGATAGTTATTTACAAAAATAATTATTTTTATTTAATAAATAGAGAAAAAATATTTTTAATTATTAAAAATTAATATTAAATTCCTAAAAATTATTTTAAAGCCTAAAAATGGGTTTTAATAATCTTGAGTATATTTCATAAATATTTAATATTTTTGGAATATTTAAGGTATTTAATTCATTTAATTATAATATTAAATAAATTACTTAAAAATGATTTTAATACATGAAAATTATATTATGTTATACGAAAATATTTTAAGTTATTTTTAATGACTTTTAATATTATGTTCATTAATTAATTAATATTAATTGTAATTAATTAATTTATTTAATAAATGTATTAAATAAATTATGGAAAATAGAATTAATGATTTAAAATTATATAAAAATAATTTAAATGTTATAAAAATATTTTAAGTTATAAAAATATTTTAAGTTAAAAAATATAACTTTAGATATTTTTCATGATGAAAACATTAATATTTAATATTAATGACACTTATCGGATAATGAATTTAAAGGTTTAAAAATCATATAAATATGATTTGAAGGTATTAAAATACTTTGATATATTATAAATATATTATAATATTATGTTATGATTTTTATTAATATTTAATATTAAATAAATATTAATGATAATAGAATTATATGGTATTTAAATCATATAAATACGATATTAATGATTGAAAAATCATGATATATGGTAATAATTATCTGAAAATTATTATGAGCTTATGAAAAATATTTTGACTGATAGTAAAATATTTTGTAAACCAGTTTCGACTGAGTCTTAGTAATATTAGGCTCGAGAATTGTCCGACTAGGCCGTCGGGATGTCACAATTGTGTCAGATTCAACTCAGACTACAATAGTTTGACTTGATACTAGGTCTTATATGTTGTATCGACTGATAGAGTTATGTTTTATGTGTTTAGATTATTTTATGATTATATATAACAATATTATACTGTGATGATATTATTCTAATATTTGGAGATCGATATTATTTATATTAGGTTTTCTGACAAAGCTATATAGGTTGCGTAACGGTAATCAATGATACAGGCAAGTTTTTCCTTAACTCAACTTCGAGTTGTTTATTCAAATATGTTTATGGATAATCATTATTGATTATCATGTCTATGAATTGTTGAATCGTACTTAGTGCATATTGCATGTATTCATCAGGTATGAAAGACTGGTCACTTTCATTACCATTCGGTCTAGATATAATTGATATGAAAATGTTCAATGTTCGTTAAGCTATAAAAATTTTTCCATGTTAGTTCACAATTATATTGTTTAATGTTTGCCAGCTATTATTCAAAATCTTTCCATCATGATATATCTTTAATTTATTGAACTTAAACTTGCTGGGCAAACTTGTTGATCACCCTTGCCATATCATGATTAACATTGCAGATTAGGATGAATATGTCGGATACAGGAAAAGTCAAAGACAAGTCCAGCTTTGGATTATATGTGTAAAGCCCCCAAATCCGGGTACTTGAAATCCGAACTCGGTGCTTCACGATACCATTTCTATTAGCGGAATAATACTAATAATAATACCAATAATATAAAGATCAACTTAATTTACATATCATCAGAGTCTAATCCCCAGGTACATGACCTTTAAACATTCATTACAATACGTGATAGATAATTTAATATCATCGTCTTACTAAAGTTAACTATTACATAAGATAACATTCATTCATTCAACAACCTTTCCCTTTCCCTTGTTCTTATCAGAGCTCTCTGGTCGTTCACACTTAGCTGAAAATATTTAAATTAAGCAAGGATGAGCATTTGAGTGCCCAGCAAGTAATAGCAATTATATATATAAGCTGAAAGAATTTAAATATTTTCTTTATACTACCCTTCTACAACAATTTCAATAGTTGTGAAGTAATCTGTACCAATGATAATAATATATCCATTCTATACCAAATTTTTTGAAACTACGTACTGACTATAAATAAGGTTAATGTGACATACTATGAACATCGTTTTCATTTTTGAAAAGGTTAAACAGAAATTCATCTATAAACCGTCATAACTTACAAGCACAGGGGGTGATCAGCCTGTTATGCCTTGCATTGATCAATACTACGTGCAAGAACGAGGGTTTCGTTCACTCTGTCCACCTTGGGTGCATAAAAAGTTTTCCCGTGTAAGGGATGTTCATACTAGTCTAGGTTCCAAATCAAAAGTTTTCTCTTGTTCAACAATAATCTATAATTCAACATATATATATATATATATATATATATATATACGGGTAATTGACAAAGGTATATCAACATGTGATTAAATACAATGATTACCCATGTGGGGACACTTGTATAACCATTTATAAAAATTAACGAACGTAAGAATATATATATATATATATATATATATATATATATATATATATCTGAATTTACCATATACTAACATGTTGATAATCAATGAGCGTATATAATATAAGGTTAATAATCTATATGATAATAATATAATTCATAAATATTCTTACTCATGTCCATTCAGATAAAGAAAATGCAAAGGTAAGATATTTGCATTGATACCGCTTACGATTCACAACTTAGTTTTATCGTTTATATCACGACCTATCATTAATCGGATCATTCGTTCGATTAGAATAATATACTATAACACATAAGACTTTGCATTTCACAACAAAGACATAACCTAATCACATTATTACCTATGTTTAACAAACCATTGAATCACAAATAATCACATATCTAATTAAATTATCTAAGTCCAGATCAATTTTGGAAACAGGCGGAGTGTCGACAGCTTTATCGGGTAATTATCAAGTCTAAGACTACATCTCGTGTAACTTAGTATCGATAAGTATCACCATATTATTTTTAAATGACTTAATATAATTTTAAAACATTTATTATAATTTATCGCTGAATTTTTAAACATCGTAATCATTATTAAATGATTTAAGAATTAAACAATCCTATTATCATTAATATTTAATTAATATTAAACTATTAATGAAATCATTTCCAAAATATTAAATTATTTATAATAACTTAAAATACTTTTAAAGTATTAATATTACCCTTAAATAATTTTTAAAACATTTAAAATTATTTTAAATAATTACCATTAATATTTAAATATTAATGTACTATTTATCAAAATAATAAAAGTCATTATTTATAACTTAAAATATTTTTAATTCATTTATATCATTTTAAATGATTTTTAAATTAATAAAACTATTTTAAACTATTTATTATTAAATAAATTTAATATCATTAATAATAAATTAATAATTATTAATATTAAATTATTAATGAAATTATCCTTTAAATATTAAAAGTTATATTTTATAACTTAAAATATCTTTAAACACTTTATTTTCATTTAAAATGATTATTATAATATTAAAATCATTTTAAACTAAATTATTTAATATAATTATTAAATAACATTAATATCATTAATAATAATTAATTAATAAAATTTACCTTTAAAAATTGAAAGTTATATTTTATAACTTAAAATATTTTAAATACCTAATTATTATTTAAAATGATTTTTAATATAATAAAATCATTTTAATTAATTTATTTAATTCATTTAGTAAATAATTTAATTATCATTAATATTAATTTATTAATGAAATTTATCAAAAAATATTAAAAGTCGTTAAAAATAACTTAAAATATTTTCTTATATCATAATATAATTTTAAATGATTTTTCAAATATTAAAATCATTTTAACTAATTTATTTAATATTATAATTAAATAAATTTAATATTCCAAAAATATTAAGTATTTATGAAATATACTCAAAATAAATAAAAACTAATTTTGGAATATAAAATAATTTTTAATAATTTATTTGGTATTTTTAATAATTAAAACTATTTTTTTCTATTTATTTAATTAAATTAATTAATTTCAGTAAAATAATATATACCGTCTCGTCGCTAAAGCCCTTTGGCGTAAACCGTCATTTAGGTGTTCTTGAGCCCTCAAGAACATTCAAACCGTTCTTTAGGTACCTGTTTCAATTGAGAATAGATCTTAGTCATGACATTTTTGGCCATGTTGTTAGTCGGATATTGTAGTTCTAGTGCAAGACTACAATATCTAACAACAAACATGACCATACAACAACACAATAAGAAGATATAATCATACAAAGTAGTCGTTGAGTTGTTTCTTCATTTTCAGGTTACCCGTAAATGAAGAACAATTGACTCGCTCACTTTGGCCTTCCATAACTTATGATCCGTGTAATATTTATGTGATGTAATGATTGCATTATGTAGCCAACATGACAAGGAAGGGTTCTATCACAATAGATCACTAAAACAACAACAAATCGAGCTGATTCAAACTGGTCAAACCATGTCAGATGACATGTTCAAGCGTTTTCTAGGGTACCCAGAAAACAACTTCCATGATCGTTTAGCCTGGTTTGACCGTCCTCTATAATCACACAGTTTGATGATTAGGATATTCTAAGGCATAAACATGGACTTCATATACAAGACGACAATCTAGATGCAACAAAAACAACAAAACACAAATACACTGAAAGATCTAGCCGGTTTAAAATGTTGTCGAAATTTCGGTTTCGGGTCAAGCATTTTTCAGGTTACCCGAAATGCTTTGGTCACGCCGATAAACTACTTTTGACCATGAATATCTTGCAATATATTGATGATATGAACTTCATTCAAGTTCCAGATTAAAGACCCCATGTCAAACTACAGATCCAATACTTAAAATAAGAAAAATCACAAACATAGAAAGATTTGTGGCCACTGACATTCATTGAGACGACTGTTGAACCTTTTTCCAGATTTTGTAAAATGTCAAATTCGAGCCTCTAGATGTTATGGATTCAACATCTAGCAACCCAGATCATCATAAGACACTACTTGCAACACATTTAACATATAAAAACTAACATTTAACATAGCAATTAAGATCAGATTTTTCAAATTAGGTTTATACCTTATATGAACAAGTTTTGATTCTAGCTTCTAAATCTATTCAAGGTGATCGTGGGCCTGGTCTTGGTGACTGAAAAACTAAAGAATTTCGTGGGTTTTGATGGTTAAGGTTTTGTGCAATATTAGGCTAGCAAATGAATTTCTCTCTCCTTGATCTATATTTATAGCCAATGTGTAATGTGTTGGCTAATGTATAATGGCTTCTTGCTGGCATTATTGAGTCACAATTGTCAATGTCAAACAAGTTGTTCACTAACTCCAACAACTCTAACACTTGGCAAAATCCGATAATACAAGAGGGGTAAAATGGTCTTTTCGCTTGGAAATTTAAGGGCAATCTTTTAATCCTTGCAAACCCTTAGGGTTTGACCCTTGGGGTTTAACCCTTGGGGTTTAGCAAAAATCAAATATAGGATTTCCAATTTAGGGTTTGCTCAAAAATTAAATTAAATAAATTGTAGTTTCTAAAATTATGAAATTAGGGTTTCTTAATTATGATAAATTTTCTAATTACACTATACATGAACATTAGGGTTTAATATCACTCATTATAATTAGCATTGCTAAAATAGCAATTAGGGTTTACAATTTTGATCATTAGGGTTATCAAATTATAATTAGGGTTTCTAATTACCAAATTAGGGTTCTAGGTTAGTAATTAGGGTTTAACAATTTAGGGTTTCTATAATTAACAATTTGTATTTCTAATACTTGTTAATTAATCACATTAACACAATTACAAACAATCTCAAACTCTACTTTGAGTTTCAAATTAGGGTTTAGAATTCAAAATTAAGGTTTTATAATTAGGGTTTTATAATGATTAATTAGGGTTTCTAGATTTTAATTAGGGTTTACCTAATTAATCAAATCATTATATAATACACAACATAAATCATATAACACAGTTATATAATAGTCTTAGACTCACAATTGATTTTCAAATTAGGGTTTCCCCCGGTAAAACTAGGGTTTAAACAATTAACATTAGGGTTTTGAAATTATGTGCCATAATTGACCAACCATCATCAATACGTACATATAGTACATATTTATAACATTGAAAAATCAAAATATAATTAATTTTATATTATTATTCTTATTCCTTGATAATAATCCAAAATTGGGGGTTGGATTCCATATCGATTTATTCTTCGTATTTAACCTTAATAATTAAGGTAAAATTATTAATTTAATAATTTGTAATAAAATTCATATAATAAAATAATGATTATAATTATTCTAAAATCACTCCATATATTATTTAAATAATATATGATTATATTTTCATGGAAATTAAATAGTTAATAAAAACATGTCCACTATAAAATTAATTATTATAAGAATATATTTTTTAATAATTAAAAATTCTAAAATAAAATTTATTTGTAAATAATCATGTAATAAATATATTTTTATTTACCACGTAAATACATATACACATTATCTTGTACAAATCCTCATCCTTAAAATAAAAAAAAAAATTATACGCAAATTTTTTTATTATAGAAAATATCGGGTTGTTACATTCACCTTGCCTTATAAAGATTTCGTCCCCAGAATCACCGTTTTAAAACCTATACATACAGGGGTACATAGCATACACAACCATTGCAAGTAGATCTCGATCATCGTTTGATCGAACTGATCTTTAACTATACACATAAAACTTGTCTTTCTGATTAAACGAAAATTTTATTTCTAAAAGAACTCAAATTCCTCCTTCAAAATTTCTTTATAAAATAATTTAATATATATAGGAAAATCATGTATAATAAAATAAAACTTATACGAATAATACCTGGAGTTCCATTGCCAGCTGCTGCCGGTCTTGGTGACAGAAAAACTAAAGAATTTCGTGGGTTTTGAAGAAGAGAGAGATGGTTAAGGTTTGTGCAATATTAGGCTAGCAAATGAATTTCTCTCTCCTTGATCTATATTTATATCCAATGTGTAATGTGTTGGCTGATGTATAATGGCTTGTTGCTGGCATTATTGAGTCACAATTGTCAATGTCAAACAAGTAGTTCACCAACTCTAACAACTCTAACACTTGGCAAAATCCAATAATACAAGAGGGGTAAAATGGTCTTTTCACTTGGAAATTTAAGGGCAATCTTGTAACCCTTAGGGTTTAACCCTAAGATTTAGCACAAATCAAATATAGGATTTCCAATTTAGGGTTTGCTCAAAAATAAAATTAAATAAATTTTAGTTTCTAAAATTTTGAAATTAGGGTTTCCTAATTATGATAAATTTTCTAATTACACTATACATGAACATTAGGGTTTAATATCACTCATTATAATTAATATTGCTAAAATAGCAATTAGTGTTTACAATTTTGATAATTAGGGTTATCAAATTATAATTAGGGTTTCTAATTACCAAATTAGGGTTCTAGGTTAGTAATTAGGCTTTAACAATTTAGGGTTTCTATAATTAACAATTTGTAATTCTAATACTTGTTAATTAATCACATTAACACAATTACAAACAATCTCGAATTCTACTTTGAGTTTTAAATTAGGGTTTAGCATTTAAAATTAGGGTTTTTAGATTTTAATTAGGGTTTACCTAATTAATCAAATCATTATATAATACACAACATAAATCATATAACACAGTTATATAACAGTCTTAGACTCACAATTAATTTTCAAATTAGGGTTTCCCCCAATAAAACTAGGGTTTAAACAATTAACATTAGGGTTTTAAAATTATATGCCATAATTGACCAACCATCATCAATACGTACATAAAGTACATATTTATAAGATCGAAAAATCAAAATATAATTAATATTATATTATTATTCTCATTCCTTGATAATAATCCAAAATTAGGATTTGAATTCCATATCTCGATTTATTCTTCATATTTAACCTAACTAATTAAGGTAAAATAATTAACTTAATAATTTGTACTAAAATTCATATAATAAAATAATGATTAAAATTATTCTAAAAATCACTCCATATATTATTTAAATAATGTATGATTATATTTTCATGGAAATTAAATAGTTAATAAAACATTTCCACTTTATAAAATTAATTATTATAAGAATATACTTTTTAATAATAAAAATTCTAAAATAAAATTTATTTGTAAATAATCATGTAATAAATATATTTTTATTTACCACGTAAATACATATACACATTATCTTGTACAAATCCTCATCCTTAAAATAAAAAAAATTATCATAAAATTTCTTATTTATTTATATAGAAAATATCGGGTTGTTACAATATGTGCAGCTAGAAATGTAACAGTATTCTATGATAATAACATTATATGTTAGATAGGTTATGAATTGTGTATAAGTTAAAGATTTCTCGACCTTGGGGAATAGTGTGTAATATTTATTGTATAAATAATTTATGTTTATATCTTTCGCAATAGTAATAGAATTATTGTACCATATCCGCGGTGAATTGGGACTCGGATCCGGGAATTAAATCAAGAGACATGCTCCACCAATTCATACTTCTCTACGAAAAAGAAATTGAAAAATATCGAAGACTAATGTTTATGAAATATTACCTTAACGTTCTTCGCGTTCTTGAATAAATTTGTATGTTTTGCTTTGTTTACTCTTGATTACTAGTTATAGAACTTCTCTCTCTCTCTCTCTCTCTCTCTCAATATAATTTCTAGAGCTGGTGAAAAAAAATAATGAACCAACCTAGCTTCTCTTATATAGACAATCTAATTGAGGGCAAAATGGTCATTGTGCCCCACCTCCTTACTATTCGTGGCTTAGCCACCAAGTAACCACTTTACTTGGTGACCAAGTGGCCGACCCACATGCTCTATGGGCCCCCCATGGGTTGTCCCATGGGTTTTACCCATCGGGTGACCCATTGGTTCGATTCGCAGTTTATTTTCTTAGTTTGGGCATTAACATTAATTCATATTGGGCCTATCTTAGGCTTGATTTTCCTACACATTGGGATTGACATAATCCAAGTCCAATTGGATTATACTAAGTCCATAACTCAAAGTCCATATAGACTAATCGTATTATACGCATACCATTCTCGTATTCTCTTAGTATATAGTTCATACAATATTCGTATTATACGTCGTAATAATCTTTATACTATACTCGTATAATAACTAGTATCATACTCGTATTCGTCACGTATAATATGCATTATACGTTAGCCATTAAATTCTCGGAAATCACTTTTCCTAACCCTAAGGTTTTAAGTCCGCAGGCGAAAACTTCGTTTGTCATAACTGAAATATTATTGAATATTCCATTACGTCTTAGAATCCTATCATTACGCATTTCTCAGAAATTCAAACTTAATATCCAAGCAGAAATGGATGAATAGTATTTTTACAAAAATTTCATGAAACACATTTATTTTCGTCTTGGAAATTCGAAACAATTAATTGTAGCACATAGCCAAAATACTAACCACATCCGCACATTCTAGGTCATAGAATGACCTTCAAATAGTTTATTCACATAAATAATCAAATAAATTAATTTACTTCAAATAATCAAATAAAAATTTAATTCACATAAAAATCCAATTTTCTCGGGCGTTACTGTCCGAATGTGAGTCAGATAGAGAATGTTAGAATGAATGTAAGCATTAAACTCTTTCGCTGACGTAAGGCTTGAGTGTACGAGAATATTAAAAGGGATGAACCTACACACCGTGTATGGTTTAACCGTAAGATAATGAAAAATAATGATTAAACCTTTGAACGGTGAAGAAATTGAATTAAAGACAATGGCGTATAACGTTAAGAAGCTGAGTTAATAATTATAACTTGGATAACGTTCTGAATCGAATGAACAGAACGTTGTAAGATATGAATAAGGTAATGTATAATGCTTAACACTATAAATGCATAGTATTAACATTGAATAATCATTCTGAGTATAAAAAAGACTGTATAACTTAGATGATAAAGAATGAATCTCGAGGTAGGGCATTTAGTTGCCAGAAAGCCATAAGGAATAAGAAATCGACTTAACGAACATTATAACTTTAATAGTTTGGATAAGTTAAGTTAAGTTTTTGTGGTGGTATAATCAGAATCTTTGATGGTTGACATATGGGAGTTGAGATAAACAATTCCTTCAGAGAGCGGAGGTATATACGAAACTGGCAACCGATCTAACTCACTGTGAAAGACAGTGTAGATGAGACGCGAACCCTAAGATGTAAAGTTAAGTAAACCAATGCATAAGTCAAGTATATGACTAATATGTGTATGTATTATTTCCTTATGTGTTATATAGGGTTTGCAATAAACAGTTCAGCATAAACTATAAGTTGTAGCTGTGCGTAAGGCAAGTTTCCTAACTTCATTCATATTTTAAATGAATGCTAGTTTCTTAAACTTTCTAAGATGTTGAACTTGAGTAGTTTTGTCTATGTGGAAATGTGTGATATTTGTACACGGTGGTAGAATGTATGAGGCCTTGTGCCACAATTTTAACACTTCGGTGTTTCTATGAAATGAACTATTCTGTGATGGAACTGTTTAATATGAGAATGTTCTGTTATACATGAACCGTTATTGATAAGTCTGTGCTAATGATTCTAGCCAGATGAAATGTGTATGAAAAATGTAGAAGAATGAAAGTATTTCAAAGTGAATATGACTAATGTTTTAAAATGATAGGAATCAGAGTTTATTCCTATTATTAGAGCTACTTCATAACCTTTGTTCGGTTATTGAAGTCTTAAAAGAATTTTTAAGTTCTTGAAGTTGTTTATTCAACTGCTATAACTTGCAGAGCAATTGAATGCTCACACTTACTTTAAATAAAAACATTTTTAGTGAACGATGCTAGAAAGAACTTAAGAATCCCATAAAGATAAAGCTTGTGACGCCCCCAAATCCGGGTATCTTCCAACCCGATAGATGGTGCTACACGGTACTACTAACTATACATTCATTCCATTGAAACAACATCAAAATAAGTGTATCAACTACATTCATATTACAATCATAATAAGTATTAAAATCATTTTAAAATCATATTAAAATTATTTTTAACTAATTAATTTAATATTATAATTAAATAAATTAAATAATTTTAATATTCCAAAAATATTAAGTATTTATAAAATATACTCAAAATAAATAAAAACTAATTTTTGGAATTTAAAATAATTTTTAATAATTTATTTTGTATTTTTAATAATTAAAAACTATTATTTTTCTATTTATTTAATTAAATTAATTAATTTTCAGAAAATAATATATACTGTCTCGTCGCTAAAGCCCTTTGGTAGAAGTAAATCGTCATTTAGGTGTTCTTGAGCCCTCAAGAACATTCATGCCCGTTCTTTAGGTACCTGTTTGACCGAGAATAGATCTTAGGTCATAACATTTACAGCCATGTTATTAGTCAGATATTGTAGTTCTAGTGCAAGACTACAATATCTAACAACAAACATGACCATACAACAACACAATAAGTAGATATAATCATGCAAAGTGATCGTATGAGAGTCATTTCTTCATTTTCGGGTTACCCGAAATGAAGAAACAGATCGACTTATTCAATTACAGCCTTCCATAACTTATGATCCGTGTAATATTTATGTGATGTAATGATTGCAGTATGTAGCCAACATGACAAGGAAGTGTTCTATCACAATAGATCACTAAAACAACAACAGATCGAGCAAATTTATACTGGTCAAACCATGTCATACGACATGTTCAAGCGTTTTCTGGGTTACCCAGAAAACAACTTCAATGATCGTTTGGCCTGGTTTGACCGTCCTCTATAATCACACAGTTTGATGATTAGGATATTCTAAGGCATAAACATGGACTTCATATACAAGACAACAATCTAGATGCAACAAAAACAACAAAAGCGAAAATACTTTGAAAGATCTAAATGTAGGTTTAAAATGTTGTCATGGGTTGCGGGGTCACATTTACGTGTTAACCGAAAATGCTGGTCATGGCCGGTAAATTGCTTTTGACCTTGAATATCTTACAATATATTGATGATATGAACTTGATTCAAGTTCCAGATTAAAGACCCCATGTCAAACTACAGATCCAAAACTTAAAACAAGAAAAATCACAAACATAGAAAGATTTGTGGCCACTGACAATCATTGTCAGACGACTATTGAACCTTTTTCCAGATTTTTTAAAATGTCAAATCCGAGCTTCTAAATGTTATGGATTCAACATCTAGCAACCCAGATCATCATAAGACACTACTTACAACACATTTAACACATAAAAACTAATATTTAACATAGCAACTAAGATCATATTTTTCATATTAGGTTTATACCTTATATGAACAAGTTTTGATTCTAGCTTCTGAATCTGTTCAAGGTGATCGTGGGGCTAGTCTTGGTGACTGAAAAACTAAAGAATTTCGTGGTTTCTGATGGTTAAGGTTTTGTGCAATATTAGGCTAGCAAATGAATTTCTCTCTCCTTGATCTATACTTATAGCCAATGTGTAATGTGTTGGCTCATGTATAATGGCTTGTTGCTGGCATTATTGAGTCAAACAAGTAGTTCACCAACTCCAACAACTATAACACTTGGCAAAATCCAATAATACAAGAGGGGTAAAATGGTCTTTTCGCTTGGAAATTTAAGGGAAATCTTGTAATCCTTGCAAACCCTTAGGGTTTGACCCTTAGGGTTTAACCCTAAGGTTTAGCACAAATCAAATATAGGATTTCTAATTTAGGGTTTGCTCAAAAATATAATTAAATAAATTGTAGTTTCTAAAATTTTGAAATTAGGGTTTCCTAATTATGATAAATTTTCTAATTACACTATACATGAACATTAGGGTTTAATATCACTCATTATAATTAGCATTGCTACAATAGCAATTAGGGTTTACAATTTTGATAATTAGGGTTATCAAATTATAATTAGCGTTTTTAATTACCAAATTAGGGTTCTAGGTTAGTAATTAGGGTTTAACAAATTAGGGTTTTTATAATTAACAATTTGTAATTGTAATACTTGTTAATTAATCACATTAACACAATTACAAATAATCTCAAACTCTACTTTGAGTTTCAAATTAGGGTTTAGAATTTAAAATTAGGGTTTTATAATGATTAATTAGGGTTTATAGATTTTAATTAGGGTTTATCTAATTAATCAAATCATTATATAATACACAACATAAATCATATAACACAGTTATATAACAGTCTTAGACTCACAATTGATTTTCAAATTTGGGTTTCCCCTAGTAAAACTAGGGTTTAAACAATTAACATTATGGTTTTGAAATTCTATGCCATAATTGACCAACCATCATCAATACGTACATATAGTACATATTTATAGCATTGAAAAATCAAAATATAATTAATTTTATATTATTATTCTCATTCCTTGATAATAATCCAAAATTAGGGTTTGGATTCCATATCGATTTATTCTTCAGTATTTAACCTTAATAATTAAGGTAAAATTATTAAATTAATAATTTGTACTAAAATTTATATAATAAAATAATTATTATAATTATTCTAAAATCACTCCATATATTATTTAAATAATATATGATTATATTTTCATGGAAATTAAATAGTTAATAAAAACATTTCCACTATAAAATTAATTATTATAAGAATATATTTTTTAATAATTAAAAATTCTAAAATAAAATTTATTTGTAAATAATCATGTAATAAATATATTTTTATTTACCACGTAAATACATATACACATTATCTTGTATAAATCCTAATCCTTAAAATAAATAAAAAAATTATACGCAATTTTTTTTATTTATTTATATAGAAAATATCGGGTTGTTACATTCACCCTCCCTTATAAAGATTCCGTCCCCAAAATCACCGTTTTAAAACCTATACATACAAGGGTACATAGCATACACAACCATTGCAAGTAGATCTCGATCATCGTTTGATCGAACTGATCTTTAACTATACATATAAAGCTTGTCTTTCTGATTAAACGAAAATTTGATTTCTAAAAGAACTCAAATTCCTCCTTCAAAATTTCTTTATAAAATAATTTACTATATATAGGAAAATCATGTATAATAAAATAAAACTTATACGAATAATACCTAGAGTTCCATTGCCAGCTTCTGCTAGTCTTGGCGACTGAAAAACTAAAGAATTTCGTGGGTTCTGAGGAAGAGAGAGATGGTTAAGGTTTTGTGCAATATTAGGCTAGCAAATGAATTTCTCTCTCCTTGATCTATATTTATAGCCAATGTGTAATGTGTTGGCTGATGTATAATGGCTTGTTGCTGGCATTATTGAGTCACATATGTCAATGTCAAACTAGTAGTTCACCAACTCCAACAACTCTAACAATTGGCAAAATCCAATAATACAAGAGGGGTAAAATGGTCTTTCGCTTGGAAATTTAAGGGAAATCTTGTAATCCTTGCAAAACCCTTAGGGTTTGACCCTTAGGGTTTCACCCTAAGGTTTAGCACAAATCAAATATAGGATTTCCAATTTAGGGTTTGCTCAAAAATAAAATTAAATAAATTGTAGTTTCTAAAATTTTGAAATTAGGGTTTTCTAATTTTGATAAATTTTCTAACTACACTTTACATGAACATTAGGGTTTAATATCACTCATTATAATTAGCATTGCTACAATAGCAATTAGGGTTTACAATTTTGATAATTAGGGTTATCAAATTATAATTAGGGTTTTTAATTACCAGATTAGGGTTCTAGGTTAGTAATTAGGGTTTAACAATTTAGGGTTTCTATAATTAACAATTTGTAATTGTAATACTTGTTAATTAATCACATTAACACAATTACAAACAATCTCGAACTCGACTTTGAGTTTCAAATTAGGGTTTAGAATTTAAAATTAGGGTTTTATAATGATTAATTAGGGTTTTTAGATTTTAATTAGGGTTTATCTAATTAATCAAATCATTATATAATACACAACATAAATCATATATCACAGTTATATAACAGTCTTAGACTCACAATTGATTTTCAAATTAGGGTTTTCCCCTATAAACTAAGGTTTAAACAATTAACATTAGGGTTTTGAAATTCTATGCCATAATTGACCAACCATCATCAATAGGTACATATAGTACATATTTATAGCATTGAAAAATCAAAATATAATTAATTTTATATTATTATTCTCATTCCTTGATAATAATCCAAAATTAGAGTTTGGATTCCATATCTGATTTATTCTTCGTATTTAACCTTAATAATTAAAGTAAAATTATTAATTTAATAATTTGTAATAAAATTCATATAATAAAATAATGATTATAATTATTCTAAAAATCACTCCATATATTATTTAAATAATATATGATTATATTTTCATGGAAATTAAATAGTTAATAAAAACATTTCCACTATAAAATTAATTATTATAAGAATATACTTTTTAATAATAAAAATTCTAAAATATAATTTATTTGTAAATAATCATGTAATAAATATATTTTTATTTATCACGTAAATACATATACACATTATCTTGTACAAATCCTCATCCTTAAAATAAAAAATAAATTATACGCAAAATTTCTTATTTATTTATATAGAAAATATCGGGTTGTTACAATATGTGCAGCTAGAAATGTAACAGTATTCTATGATAATAACATTATATGTTAGATAGGTTATGAATTGTGTATAAGTTAAGATTTCTCGACCTTGGGGAATAGTGTGTAATATTTATTGTATAAATAATTTATGTTTATATATTTCGCAATAGTAATAGAATTATTGTACCATATCTGCGGTGAATTGGGACTCGGATCTGGGGTCGTCACAAGAGACATGCTCCACCAATTCATACTTCTCTACGAAAAAGAAATTGAAAAAGATCGAAGACTAATGTTTATGAAATATTACCTTAACGTTCTTCGCGTTCTTGAATAAACTTGTATGTTTTGCTTTGTTTGCTCTTGATTACTAGTTATAGAACTTCTCTCTCTCTCTCTTTCAATATAATTTCTAGAGTTGGTGAAAAACAAATAATGAGCCAACCTAGCTTCTCTTATATAGATAATCCAATTGAGGGCAAAATGGTCATTGTGCCCCACCTCCTTACTATTCGTGGCTTAGCCACCAAGTAACGACTTTACTTGGTGACCAATTGGCCGGACCACATTCTCCATGGGCCCCCCCATGGGTTGCCCCATGGGTTTTACCCATCCGATGACCCATTGGTTCGATCCGCAGTTTGTTTTCTTAGTTTGGGCATTAACATTAATTCATATTGGGCCTATCTTAGGCTTGATTTTCCTACACATTGGGATTGACATAATCCAAGTCCAATTGGATTATACTAAGTCCACAACTCAAAGTCCATATAGACTAATCGTATTATATGCATACCATTCTCGTATTCTCTTAGTATATAGTTCGTACAATATTCGTATTATACGTCGTAATAATCTTTATACTATACTCGTATAATAACTAGTATCATACTCGTATTCGTCACGTATAATATGCATTATACGTTAGCCATTAAATTCTCGGAAATCACTTTTCCTAACCCTAAGGTTTTAAGTCCGCAGGCGAAAACTTCGTTTGTCATAACTGAAATATTATTGAAAATTCCATTACGTCTTAGAATCCTATCTTTACGCGTTTCTCAGAAATTCAAACTTAATATCCGAGCAGAAATGGATGAATAGTATTTTTACAAAAATTTCATGAAACACATTTATTTTCGTCTTGGAAATTCGAAACAATTAATTGTAGCACATAGCCAAAATACTAACCACATCCGCACATTCTAGGTCATAGAATGACCTTCAAATAGTTTATTCACATAAATAATCAAATAAATTAATTTACTTCAAATAATCAAATAAATTAATCCAATTTTCCCGGCCGTTACTGTCCGAATGTGAGTCGGATAGAGAATGTTAGAATGAATGTAAGCATTAAACTCTTTCGCTGACGTAAGGCTTGAGTGTACGGGAATATTAAAAGGGAAGAACCTACACGCTGTGTATGGTTTAACCGTAAGATAATGAAGAATAATGATTAAACCTGTGAACGGTGAAGAATTTGAATTAAAGACAATGACGTATAACGTTAAGAAGCTGAGTTAATAATTATAACTTGGATAACGTTCTGAATCGAATGAACAGAACGTTGTAAGATATGAATAAGGTAATGTATAATGCTTAACACTCTAAATGCATAGTATTAACATTGAATAATCATTCTGAGTATAAAAAAGACTGTATAACTTAGATGATAAAGAATGAATCTCGAGGTATGGCATTTAGTTGCCAGAAAGCCATAAGGAATAAGAAATCGACTTAACGAACATTAAAACTTTAATAGTTTGGATAAGTTAAGTTAAGTTTTTTTGGTGGTATAATCAGAATCTTTGATGGTTGACATATGGGAGTTGAGATAAACAATTCCTTCAGAGAGCGGAGGTATATACTGGCGGCAATCGATCTAACTCACTGTGAAAGACAGTGTAGATGAGACGCGAACCCTAAGATGTAAAGTTAAGTAAACCAATGCATAAGTCAAGTATATGACTAATATGTGTATGTATTATTTCCTTATGTGTTATATAGGGTTTGCAATAAAAAGTTCAGCGTAAACTATAAGTTGTAGCTGTGTGTAAGGCAAGTTTCCTAACTTCATTCATATTTTAAATGAATGCTAGTTTCTTAAACTTTCTAAGATGTTGAACTTGAGTAGTTTTGTTTATGTGGAAATGTGTGATATTTGTACACGGTGGTAGAATGTATGAGGCCTTGTGCCACAATTTTAACACTTCGGTGTTTCTATGAAATGAACTATTCTGTGATGGAACTGTTTAATATGAGAATGTTTTGTTATACATGAACCGTTATTGATAAGTCTGTGCTAATGATTCTAGCTAGATGAAATGTGTATGAAAAAGGTAGAAGAATGAAAGTATTTCAAAGTGAATGTGACTAATATTTTAAAATGATAGAAATCAGAGTTTATTCCTATTATTAGAGCTACTTCATAACCTTTGTTCGGTTATTGAAGTCTTAAAAGAATTTTTAAGTTCTTGAAGTTGTTTATTCAACTGCTATAACTTGCTGAGAAATTGAATGCTCCCACTTACTTTAAATAAAAACATTTTCAGCGAACGATGCTAGAAAGAACTTAAGAATCCCATAAAGATAAAGCTTGTGACGCCCCCAAATCCGGGTATCTTCCAACCCGATAGATGGTGCTGCACGGTACTACTAACTATACATCATTCCATTGAAATAACATCAAAATAAGTGTATCAACTACATTCTTATTACAATCATAATAAGTATTAAAATCATTTTAAAATCATATTAAAATTATTTTTAACTAATTTATTTAATATTATAATTAAATAAATTAAATAATTTTAATATTCCAAAAATATTAAGTATTTATAAAATATACTCAAAATAAATAAAAACTAATTTTTGGAATTTAAAATAATTTTTAATAATTTATTTTGTATTTTTAATAATTAAAAACTATTATTTTCTATTTATTTAATTAAATTAATTAATTTCCAGAAAATAATATATACTGTCTGTCGCTAAAGCCCTTTGGCGACAGAAACCGTCGCCTTAGGTGTTCTTGAGCCCTCAAGAACATTCATAGCCCGTTTGCTAGGTACCCTGTTTGACCAAGAATAGATCTTAGCTTGCAACATTTCTGGCCATGTTGTTAGTCAGATATTGTAGTTCTAGTGCAAGACTACAATATCTAACAACAAACATGACCATACAACAACATAATAAGTAGATATAATCATGCAAAGTGGCTGTCAGAGCTGTTCTTCATTTCTGGGTTACCCAGAAATGAAGAACAGTTCGACTGTTCAATTTTGGCCTTCCATAACTTATGATCCGTGTAATATTTATGTGATGTAATGATTGCAGTATGTAGCCAACATGACAAGGAAGGGTTCTATCACAATAGATCACTAAAACAACAACAGATCGAGCAAATTTATACTGGTCAAACCATGTCAAACGACATGTTCAAGCATTTTCTGGGTTACCCAGAAAACAACTTCCATGATCGTTTGGCCTGGTTTGACCGTCCTCTATAATCACACAGTTTGATGATTAGGATATTCTAAGGCATAAACATGGACTTCATATACAAGACTACAATCTAGATGCAACAAAAACAACAAAACGAAAATACACTAAAAGATCTAGCCGGTTTAAAATGTTGTCATACCGGTTCTGGGCTGTTTCTGGGTTAACCAGAAATGCCTGGTCATGGCCGGTAAACTACTTTTGACCTTGAATATCTTGCAATATATTGATGATATGAACTTGATTCAAGTTCCAGATTAAAGACCCCATGTCAAACTACAGATCCAAAACTTAAAACAAGAAAAATCACAAACATAGAAAGATTTGTGGCCACTGACATTCATTGTCAGACGACTGTTGAACCTTTTTCCAGATTTTTTAAAATGTCAAATCCGAGCTTCTAGATGTTATGGATTCAACATCTAGCAACCCAGATCATCATAAGACACTACTTACAACACATTTAACACATAAAAACTAATATTTAACATAGCAACTAAGATCATATTTTTCAAATTAGGTTTATACCTTATATGAACAAGTTTTGATTCTAGCTTACGAATACATTCAAGGTGATCGTGGGGATAGTCTTGGTGATTGAAAAACTAAAGAATTTCGTGGTTTTGATGGTTAAGGTTTTCTATAAAATTAATTATTATAAGAATATACTTTTTAATAATAAAAATTCTAAAATATAATTTATTTGTAAATAATCATGTAATGTAAATACATATACACATTATCTTGTACAAATCTCATCCTTAAAATAAAAAAATAAATTATACATAAAATTTCTTATTTATTTATATAGAAAATATCAGGTTGTTACATTCACCTCCTTATAAAGATTAGTTCCGTAATCACCGTTTTAAAACCTATACATACAAGGGTACATAGCATACACAACCATTGCAAGTAGATCTCGATCATCGTTTGATCAAACTGATCTTTAACTATACACATAAAGCTTGTCTTTCTGATTAAACGAAAATTTGATTTCTAAAAGAACTCAAATTCCTCCTTCAAAATTTCTTTATAAAATAATTTACTATATATAGGAAAATCATGTATAATAAAATAAAACTTATACGAATAATACCTGGAGTTCCATCACACCTTCTGGCCGCTGGCTAATTGAAAAACTAAAGAATTTCGTGGGTTTTGAGGAAGAGAGAGATGGTTAAGGTTTTGTGCAATATTAGGCTAGCAAATGAATTTCTCTCTCCTTGATCAATATTTATAGCCAATGTGTAATGTGTTGGCTGATGTATAATGTCTTGTTGCTGGCATTATTGAGTCACAATTGTCAATGTCAAACAAGTAGTTCACCAACTCCAACAACTCTAACACTTGGCAAAATCCAATAATACAAGAGGGGTAAAATGGTCTTTTCGCTTGGAAATTTAAGGGAAATCTTGTAATCCTTACAAAACCCTTAGGGTTTGACCCTTAGGGTTTAACCCTAAGGTTTAGCACAAATCAAATATAAGATTTCCAATTTAGGGTTTGCTCAAAAATAAAATTAAATAAATTGTAGTTTCTAAAATTTTGAAATTAGGGTTTCCTAATTATGATAAATTTTTTAATTACACTATACATGAACATTAGGGTTTAATATCACTCATTATAATTAGCATTGCTACAATAGCAATTAGGGTTTACAATTTTGATAATTAGGGTTATCAAATTATAATTAGGGTTTCTAATTACCAAATTAGGGTTCTAGGTTAGTAATTAGGGTTTAAAAAATTTGGGTTTTTATAATTAACAATTTGTAATTGTAATACTTGTCAATTAATCACATTAACACAATTACAAACAATCTCGAACTCTACTTTGAGTTTCAAATTAGGGTTTAGAATTTAAAATTAGGGTTTTATAATGATTAATTAGGGTTTCTAGATTTAAATTAGGGTTTATCTAATTAATCAAATCATTATATAATACACAACATAAATCATATATCACAGTTATATAACAGTCTTAGACTCACAATTGATTTTCAAATTAGGGTTTCCCCTAGTAAAACTAGGGTTTAAACAATTAACATTAGGGTTTTGAAATTCTATGCCATAATTGACCAACCATCATCAATAGGTACATATAGTACATATTTATAGCATTGAAAAATCAAAATATAATTAATTTTATATTATTATTCTCATTCCTTGATAATAATCCAAAATTAGGGTTTGGATTCCATATCAGATTTATTCTTCGTATTTAACCTTAATAATTAAGGTAAAATTATTAATTTAATAATTTGTAATAAAATTCATATAATAAAATAATGATTATAATTATTCTAAAAATCACTCCATATATTATTTAAATAATATATGATTATATTTTCATGGAAATTAAATAGTTAATAAAAACATTTCCACTATAAAATTAATTATTATAAGAATATATTTTTTAATAATTAAAAATTCTAAAATAAAATTTATTTGTAAATAATCATGTAATAAATATATTTTTATTTACCACGTAAATACATATACACATTATCTTGTACAAATCCTCATCCTTAAAATAAATAAAAAATTATACGCAATTTTTTTTTTATTTATTTATATAGAAAATATCGGGTTGTTACATTCACCCTCCCTTATAAAGATTTCGTCCCCAGAATCACCGTTTTAAAACCTATACATACAAGGGTACATAGCATACACAACCATTGCAAGTAGATCTCGATCATCGTTTGATCAAACTGATCTTTAACTATACACATAAAGCTTGTCTTTCTGATTAAACGAAAATTTGATTTCTAAAAGAACTCAAATTCCTCCTTCAAAATTTCTTTATAAAATAATTTACTATATATAGGAAAATCATGTATAATAAAATAAAACTTATACTGAATAATACCGAGTTCCATTTGCAACCTGTCACGCTCTTGCATAATCGAAAAACTAAAGAATTTCGTGGGTTTTGAGGAAGAGAGAGATGGTTAAGGTTTTGTGTAATATTAGGCTAGCAAATGAATTTCTCTCTCCTTGATCTATATTTATAGCCAATGTGTAATGTGTTGGCTGATGTATAATGGCTTGTTGCTGGCATTAATGAGTCACAATTGTCAATGTCAAACTAGTAGTTCACCAACTCCAACAACTCTAACACTTGGCAAAATCCAATAATACAAGAGGGGTAAAATGGTCTTTTCGCTTGGAAATTTAAGGGAAATCTTGTAATCCTTGCAAAACCCTTAGGGTTTGACCCTTAGGGTTTAACCCTAAGGTTTAGCACAAATCAAATATAGGATTTCCAATTTAGGGTTTGCTCAAAAATAAAATTAAATAAATTATAGTTTCTAAAATTTTGAAATTAGGGTTTTCTAATTATGATAAATTTTCTAACTACACTGTACATGAAAATTAGGGTTTAATATCACTCATTATAATTAGCATTGCTACAATAGCAATTAGGGTTTACAATTTTGATAATTAGGGTTATCAAATTATAATTAAGGTTTCTAATTACCAAATTAGGGTTCTATGTTAGTAATTAGGGTTTAACAATTTAGGATTTCTATAATTAACAATTTGTAATTGTAATACTTGTCAATTAATCACATTAACACAATTACAAACAATCTCGAACTCTACTTTGAGTTTCAAATTAGGGTTTAGAATTTAAAATTAGGGTTTTATAATGATTAATTAGGGTTTCTAGATTTTAATTAGGGTTTATCTAATTAATCAAATCATTATATAATACACAACATAAATCATATATCACAGTTATATAACAGTCTTAGACTCACAATTGATTTTCAAATTAGGGTTTCCCCTAGTAAAACTAGGGTTTAAACAATTAACATTAGGGTTTTGAAATTCTATGCCATAATTGACCAACCATCATCAATAGGTACATATAGTACATATTTATAGCATTGAAAAATCAAAATATAATTAATTTTATATTATTATTCTCATTCTTGATAATAATAATCCAAAATTAGGTTTGGATTCCATATCGATTTATTCTTCGTATTTAACCTTAATAATTAAGGTAAAATTATTAATTTAATAATTTGTAATAAAATTCATATAATAAAATAATGATTATAATTATTCTAAAATCACTCCATATATTATTTAAATAATATATGATTATATTTTCATGGAAATTAAATAGTTAATAAAAACATTTCCACTTTATAAAATTAATTATTATAAGAATATATTTTTAATAATAAAAATTCTAAAATAAAATTTATTTGTAAATAATCATGTAATAAATATATTTTTATTTACCACGTAAATACATATACACATTATCTTGTATAAATCCTCATCCTTAAAATAAATAAAAAATTATTTAATTTTTTTATTTATTTATATAGAAAATATCAGGTTGTTACATTCACCTCCCTTATAAAGATTTTCGCCCCCAATAATCACCGTTTTAAAACCTATACATACAAGGGTACATAGCATACACAACCATTGCAAGTAGATCTCGATCATCGTTTGATCGAACTGATCTTTAACTATACATATAAAGCTTGTCTTTCTGATTAAACGAAAATTTGATTTCTAAAAGAACTCAAATTCCTCCTTCAAAATTTCTTTATAAAATAATTTACTATATATAGGAAAATCATGTATAATAAAATAAAACTTATACGAATAATACCTAGAGTTCCATTGCCATTTCTGTCTTTGGTCTTGCATCGAAAAACTAAAGAATTTCGTGGGTTTTGAGGAAGAGAGAGATGGTTAAGGTTTTGTGCAATATTAGGCTAGCAAATGAATTTCTCTCTCCTTGATCTATATTTATAGCCAATGTGTAATGTAATGGCTGATGTATAATGGCTTGTTGCTGGCATTATTGAGTCACAATTGTCAATGTCAAACTAGTAGTTCACCAACTCCAACAACTCTAACACTTGGCAAAATCCAATAATACAAGAGGGGTAAAATGGTCTTTTAGCTTGGAAATTTAAGGGAAATCTTTTAATCCTTGCAAACTCTTAGGGTGTGACTCTAAGGTTTAGCACAAATCAAATATAGGATTTCCAATTTAGGGTTTGCTCAAAAATAAAATTAAATAAATTTTAGTTTCTAAAATTTTGAAATTAGGATTTCCGAATTATGATAAATTTTCTAATTACACTATATATGAACATTAGGGTTTAATATCACTCATTATAATTAGCATTGATAAAATAGCAATTAGGGTTTACAATTTTGATAATTAGGGTTATCAGATTATAATTAGGGTTTTTAATTACCAAATTATGGTTCTAGGTTAGTAATTAGGGTTTAACAATTTAGGGTTTCTATAATTAACAATTTGTAATTCTAATTCTTGGTAATTAATCACATTAGCACAATTACAAACAATCTTGAACTCTACTTTGAGTTTTAAATTAGGGTTTAGCATTTAAAATTAGGGTTTTATAATTAGGGTTTTATAATGATTAATTAGGGTTTCTAGATTTTAATTAGGGTTTACCTAATTAATCAAATCATTATATAATACACAACATAAATCATATAACACAGTTAAATAACAGTCTTAGACTCACAATTGATTTTCAAATTAGGGTTTCCCCCAGTAAACTAGGGTTTAAACAATTAACATTAGGGTTTTGAAATTTTATGCCATAATTGACCAACCATCATCAATACGTACATATAGTACATATTTATAGCATTGAAAAATCAAAATATAATTAAATTTATATTATTATTCTCATTCCTTGATAATAATAATCCAAAATTAGGGTTTGGATTCCATATCTGATTTATTCTTCGTATTTAACCTTAATAATTAAGGTAAAATTATTAACTTAATAATTTGTACTAAAATTCATATAATAAAATAATGATTATAATTATTCTAAAAATCACTCCATATATTATTTAAATAATATATGATTATATTTTCATGGAAATTAAATAGTTAATAAAAACATTTCCACTATAAAATTAATTATTATAAGAATATACTTTTTAATAATAAAAAATTCTAAAATAAAATTTATTTGCAAATAAACATGTAATAAATATATTTTTATTTACCACGTAAATACATATACACATTACCTTGTAGAAATCCTCATCCTTAAAATAAAATAAAAAAATTACGCAAATTTTTTTATTTATTTATATAGAAAATATCGGGTTGTTACATTCACCCTCCCTTATAAAGATTTCGTCCCCGGAATCACCATTTTAAAACCTATACATACAAGCGTACATAGCATACACAACCATTGCAAGTAGATCTCGATCATCGTTTGATCGAACTGATCTTTAACTATACACATAAAGCTTGTCTTTCTGATTAAACGAAAATTTGATTTCTAAAAGAACTCAAATTCCTCCTTCAAAATTTCTTTATAAAATAATTTACTATATATAGGAAAATCATGTATAATAAAATAAAACTTATACGAATAATACCTGGAGTTCCATTGCCAGCTGCTGCTGCTCTTGGCGACTGAAAAACTAAAGAATTTCGTGGGTTTTGAGGAAGAGAGAGATGGTTAAGGTTTTGTGCAATATTAGGCTAGCAAATGAATTTCTCTCCTTGATCTATATTTATAGCCAATGTGTAATGTAATGGTGATGTATAATGGCTTATTCTTTGGCATTATTGAGTCACAATTGTCAATGTCAAACTAGTAGTTCACCAACTCCAACAACTCTAACACTTGGCAAAATCCAATAATATAAGAGGGTAAAATGGTCTTTTAGCTTGGAAATTTAAGGGCAATCTTTTAATCCTTGCAAACCCTTAGGGTTTGACCCTTTAGGTGTGAAACCTAAGGTTTAGCACAAATCAAATATAGGATTTCCAATTTAGGGTTTGCTCAAAATAAAATTAAATAAATTTTAGTTTTAAAATTTTGAAATTAGGATTTTAATTATGATAAATTTTCTAATTACACTATATATGAACATTAGGGTTTAATATCACTCATTATAATTAGCATTGATAAAATAGCAATTAGGGTTTACAATTTTGATAATTAGGGTTATCGATTATAATTAGGGTTTTTAATTACCAAATTATGGTTCTAAAGTTAGTAATTAGGGTTTAACAATTTAGGGTTTCTATAATTAACAATTTGTAATTCTAATTCTTGGTAATTAATCACATTAGCACAATTACAAACAATCTTGAACTCTACTTTGAGTTTTAAATTAGGGTTTAGCATTTAAAATTAGGGTTTTATAATTAGGGTTTTATAATGATTAATTAGGTTTCTAGATTTTAATTAGGGTTTATCTAATTAATCAAATCATTATATAATACACAACATAAATCATATAACACGGTTAAATAATGAGTCTTAGACTCACAATTGATTTTCAAATTAGGGTTTCCCCAGTAAAACTAGGGTTTAAACAATTAACATTAGGGTTTTGAAATTTTATGCCATAATTGACCAACCATCATCAATACGTATATATATAGTACATATTTATAGCATTGAAAAATCAAAATATAATTAAATTTATATTATTATTCTCATTCCTTGATAATAATAATCCAAAATTAGGGTTTGGATTCCATATCGATTTATTCTCTTCGTATTTAACCTTAATAATTAAGGTAAAATTATTAACTTAATAATTTGTACTAAAATTCATATAATAAAATAATGATTATAATTATTCTAAAATCACTCCATATATTATTTAAATAATATATGATTATATTTTCATGGAAATTAAATAGTTAATAAAAACATTTCCACTATAAAATTAATTATTATAAGAATATACTTTTTAATAATAAAAATTCTAAAATAAAATTTATTTGCAAATAAACATGTAATAAATATATTTTTATTTACCACGTAAATACATATACACATTACCTTGTAGAAATCCTCATCCTTAAAATAAAATAAAAAAATTACGCAAATTTTTTTATTTATTTATATAGAAAATATCGGGTTGTTACATTCACCCTCCCTTATAAAGATTTCGTCCCCGGAATCACCATTTTAAAACCTATACATACAAGCGTACATAGCATACACAACCATTGCAAGTAGATCTCGATCATCGTTTGATCGAACTGATCTTTAACTATACACATAAAGCTTGTCTTTATGATTAAACGAAAATTTGATTTCTAAAAGAACTCAAATTCCTCCTTCAAAATTTCTTTATAAAATAATTTACTATATATAGGAAAATCATGTATAATAAAATAAAACTTATACGAATAATACCTGGAGTTCTATTGCCAGCTGCTGCTGGTCTTGGCGACTGAAAAACTAAAGAATTTCGTGGGTTTTGAGGAAGAGAGAGATGGTTAAGGTTTTGTGTAATATTAGGCTAAAGAAATGAATTTCTCTCTCCTCGATCTATATTTATAGCCAATGTGTAATGTAATGGTACGATGTATAATGGCTTGTTCTTTGGCATTATTGAGTCACAATTGTCAATGTCAAACTAGTAGTTCACCAACTCCAACAACTCTAACACTTGGCAAAATCCAATAATACAAGAGGGGTAAAATGGTCTTTTAGCTTGGAAATTTAAGGGCAATCTTTTAATCTTTGCAAACCCTTAGGGTTTGACCCTTAGGGTGTGACTCTAAGGTTTAGCACAAATCAAATATAGGATTTCCAATTTAGGGTTTGCTCAAAAATAAAATTAAATAAATTTTAGTTTCTAAAATTTTGAAATTAGGATTTCCGAATTATGATAAATTTTCTAATTACACAATATATGAACATTAGGGTTTAATATCACTCATTATAATTAGCATTGATAAAATAGCAATTAGGATTTACAATTTTGATAATTAGGGTTATCAAATTATAATTAGGGTTTCTAATTACCAAATTAGGGTTCTAGGTTAGTAATTAGGGTTTAACAATTTAGGGTTTCTATAATTAACAATTTGTAATTTTAATTCTTGGTAATTAATCACATTAGCACAATTACAAACAATCTTGAACTCTACTTTGAGTTTTAAATTAGGGTTTAGCATTTAAAATTAGGGTTTTATAATTAGGGTTTTATAATGATTAATTAGGGTTTCTAGATTTTAATTAGGGTTTACCTAATTAATCAAATCATTATATAATACACAACATAAATCATATAACACAGTTAAATAACTGTCTTAGACTCACAATTGATTTTCAAATTAGGGTTTCCCCCAGTAAACTAGGGTTTAAACAATTAACATTAGGGTTTTGAAATTTTATGCCATAATTGACCAACCATCATCAATACGTACATATAGTACATATTTATAGCATTGAAAAATTAAAATATAATTAAATTTATATTATTATTCTCATTCCTTGATAATAATAATCCAAAATTAGGGTTTGGATTCCATATCTGATTTATTCTTCGTATTTAACCTTAATAATTAAGGTAAAATTATTAACTTAATAATTTGTACTAAAATTCATATAATAAAATAATGATTATAATTATTCTAAAATCACTCCATATATTATTTAAATAATATATGATTATATTTTCATGGAAATTAAATAGTTAATAAAAACATTTCCACTATAAAATTAATTATTATAAGAATATACTTTTTAATAATCAAAAATTCTAAAGTAAAATTTATTTGCAAATAAACATGTAATAAATATATTTTTATTTACCACGTAAATACATATACACATTACCTTGTAGAAATCCTCATCCGTAAAATAAAATAAAAAAATTACGCAAATTTTTTTATTTATTTATATAGAAAATATCGGGTTGTTACATTCACCCTCCCTTATAAAGATTTCGTCCCCGGAATCACCATTTTAAAACCTATACATACAAGCGTACATAGCATACACAACCATTGCAAGTAGATCTCGATCATCGTTTGATCGAACTGATCTTTAACTATACACATAAAGCTTGTCTTTATGATTAAACGAAAATTTGATTTCTAAAAGAACTCAAATTCCTCCTTCAAAATTTCTTTATAAAATAATTTACTATATATAGAAAAATCATGTATAATAAAATAAAACTTATACGAATAATACCTGGAGTTCTATTGCCAGCTGCTGCTGGTCTTGGCGACTGAAAAACTAAAGAATTTCGTGGGTTTTGAGGAAGAGAGAGATGGTTAAGGTTTTGTGCAATATTAGGCTAGCAAATGAATTTCTCTCTCCTTGATCTATATTTATAGCCAATGTGTAATGTAATGGCTGATGTATAATGGCTTGTTGCTGGCATTATTGAGTCACAATTGTCAATGTCAAACTAGTAGTTCACCAACTCCAACAACTCTAACACTTGGCAAAATCCAATAATATAAGAGGGTAAAATGGTCTTTTCGCTTGGAAATTTAAGGAAATCTTGTAATCCTTGCAAAACCCTTAGGGTTTGACCCTTAGGGTTTAACCCTAAGGTTTAGCATAAATCAAATATAGGATTTCCAATTTAGGGTTTGCTCAAAAATAAAATTAAATAAATTGTAGTTTCTAAAATTTTGAAATTAGGGTTTCCTAATTATGATAAATTTTCTAACTACACTGTACATGAAAATTAGGGTTTAATATCACTCATTATAATTAGCATTGCTACAATAGCAATTAGGGTTTATAATTTTGATAATTAGGGTTATCAAATTATAATTAGGGTTTCTAATTACCAAATTAGGGTTCTAGGTTAGTAATTAGGGTTTAACAATTTAGGGTTTCTATAATTAACAATTTGTAATTCTAATTCTTGGTAATTAATCACATTAGCACAATTACAAACAATCTTGAACTCTACTTTGAGTTTTAAATTAGGGTTTAGCATTTAAAATTAGGGTTTTATAATTAGGGTTTTATAATGATTAATTAGGGTTTCTAGATTTTAATTAGGGTTTACCTAATTAATCAAATCATTATATAATACACAACATAAATCATATAACACAGTTAAATAACAGTCTTAGACTCACAATTGATTTTCAAATTAGGGTTTCCCCCAGTAAACTAGGGTTTAAACAATTAACATTAGGGTTTTGAAATTTTATGCCATAAGTGACCAACCATCATCAATACGTACATATAGTACATATTTATAGCATTGAAAAATTAAAATATAATTAAATTTATATTATTATTCTCATTCCTTGATAATAATAATCCAAAATTAGGGTTTGAATTCCATATCGATTTATTCTTCGTATTTAACCTTAATAATTAAGGTAAAATTATTAACTTAATAATTTGTACTAAAATTCATATAATAAAATAATTATTATAATTATTCTAAAAATCACTCCATATATTATTTAAATAATATATGATTATATTTTCATGGAAATTAAATAGTTAATAAAAACATTTCCACTATAAAATTAATTATTATAAGAATATACTTTTTAATAATCAAAAATTCTAAAATAAAATTTATTTGCAAATAAACATGTAATAAATATATTTTTATTTACCACGTAAATACATATACACATTACCTTGTAGAAATCCTCATCCTTAAAATAAAATAAAAAATTACATAATTTTTTTTTATTTATTTATATAGAAAATATCGGGTCATACATTCACCTCCCTTATAAAGATTTCGTCCCCGTAATCACCATTTTAAAACCTATACATACAAGCGTACATAGCATACACAACCATTGCAAGTAGATCTCGATCATCGTTTGATCGAACTGATCTTTAACTATACACATAAAGCTTGTCTTTATGATTAAACGAAAATTTGATTTCTAAAAGAACTCAAATTCCTCCTTCAAAATTTCTTTATAAAATAATTTACTATATATAGGAAAATCATGTATAATAAAATAAAACTTATACGAATAATACCTGGAGTTCTATTGCCAGCTGCTGCTGGTCTTGGCGACTGAAAAACTAAAGAATTTCGTGGGTTTTGAGGAAGAGAGAGATGGTTAAGGTTTTGTGCAATATTAGGCTAGCAAATGAATTTCTCTCTCCTTGATCTATATTTATAGCCAATGTGTAATGTAATGGCTGATGTATAATGGCTTGTTGCTGGCATTATTGAGTCACAATTGTCAATGTCAAACTAGTAGTTCACCAACTCCAACAACTCTAACACTTGGCAAAATCCAATAATATAAGAGGGGTAAAATGGTCTTTTCGCTTGGAAATTTAAGGGAAATCTTGTAATCCTTGCAAAACCCTTAGGGTTTGACCCTTAGGGTTTAACCCTAAGGTTTAGCATAAATCAAATATAGGATTTCCAATTTAGGGTTTGCTCAAAAATAAAATTAAATAAATTGTAGTTTCTAAAATTTTGAAATTAGGGTTTCCTAATTATGATAAATTTTCTAACTACACTGTACATGAAAATTAGGGTTTAATATCACTCATTATAATTAGCATTGCTACAATAGCAATTAGGGTTTACAATTTTGATAATTAGGGTTATCAAATTATAATTAAGGTTTCTAATTACCAAATTAGGGTTCTAGGTTAGTAATTAGGGTTTAACAATTTAGGGTTTCTATAATTAACAATTTGTAATTGTAATACTTGTTAATTAATCACATTAACACAATTACAAACAATCTCGAACTCTACTTTGAGTTTCAAATTAGGGTTTAGAATTTAAAATTAGGGTTTTATAATGATTAATTAGGGTTTCTAGATTTTAATTAGGGTTTATCTAATTAATCAAATCATTATATAATACATAACATAAATCATATATCACAGTTATATAACAGTCTTAGACTCACAATTGATTTTCAAATTAGGGTTTCCCCTAGTAAAACTTTGGTTTAAACAATTAACATTAGGGTTTTGAAATTCTATGCCATAATTGACCAACCATCATCAATATGTACATATAGTACATATTTATAGCATTGAAAAATCAAAATATAATTAATTTTATATTATTATTCTCATTCCTTGATAATAATCCAAAATTAGGGTTTGGATTCCATATCTGATTTATTCTTCGTATTTAACCTTAATAATTAAGGTAAAATTATTAATTTAATAATTTGTAATAAAATTCATATAATAAAATAATGATTATAATTATTCTAAAATCACTCCATATATTATTTAAATAATATATGATTATATTTTCATGGAAATTAAATAGTTAATAAAAACATTTCCACTATAAAATTAATAATTATAAGAATATAATTTTTAATAATCAAAAATTCTAAAATAAAATTTATTTGTAAATAATCATGTAATAAATATATTTTTATTTATCACGTAAATACATATACACATTATCTTGTACAAATCCTCATCCTTAAATAAAAAAAAAATTATAAGTAATTTTTTTTATTTATTTATATAGAAAATATCGGGTTGTTACATTCACCTCCCTTATAAAGATTTCGTTCCCAAAATCACCGGTTTTAAAACCTATACATACAAGGGTACATAGCATACACAACCATTGCAAGTAGATCTCGATCATCGTTTGATCGAATCGATCTTTAACTATACATATAAAGCTTGTTTCTCGATTAAACGAAAATTTGATTTCTAAAAGAACTCAAATTCCTCCTTCAAAATTTCTTTATAAAATAATTTACTATATATAGGAAAATCATGTATAATAAAATAAAACTTATACGAATAATACCTGGAGTTCTATTGCCAGCTGCTGCTGGTCTTGGCGACTGAAAAACTAAAGAATTTCGTGGGTTTTGAGGAAGAGAGAGATGGTTAAGGTTTTGTGCAATATTAGGCTAGCAAATGAATTTCTCTCTCCTTGATCTATATTTATAGCCAATGTGTAATGTAATGGCTGATGTATAATGGCTTGTTGCTGGCATTATTGAGTCACAATTGTCAATGTCAAACTAGTAGTTCACCAACTCCAACAACTCTAACACTTGGCAAAATCCAATAATACAAGAGGGGTAAAATGGTCTTTTAGCTTGGAAATTTAAGGGCAATCTTTTAATCCTTGCAAACCCTTAGGGTTTGACCCTTAGGGTGTGACTCTAAGATTTAGCACAAATCAAATATAGGATTTCCAATTTAGGGTTTGCTCAAAAATAAAATTAAATAAATTTTAGTTTCTAAAATTTTGAAATTAGGATTTCCGAATTATGATAAATTTTCTAATTACACTATATATGAACATTAGGGTTTAATATCACTCATTATAATTAGCATTGATAAAATAGCAATTAGGGTTTATAATTTTGATAATTAGGGTTATCAGATTATAATTAGGGTTTCTAATTACCAAATTATGGTTCTAGGTTAGTAATTAGGGTTTAACAATTTAGGGTTTCTATAATTAACAATTTGTAATTCTAATTCTTGGTAATTAATCACATTAGCACAATTACAAACAATCTTGAACTCTACTTTGAGTTTTAAATTAGGGTTTAGCATTTAAAATTAGGGTTTTATAATTAGGGTTTTATAATGATTAATTAGGGTTTCTAGATTTTAATTAGGGTTTACCTAATTAATCAAATCATTATATAATACACAACATAAATCATATAACACGCTTAAATAAATGATCTTAGACTCACAATTGATTTTCAAATTAGGGTTTCCCCCAGTAAACTAGGGTTTAAACAATTAACATTAGGGTTTTGAAATTTTATGCCATAATTGACCAACCATCATCAATACGTACATATAGTACATATTTATAGCATTGAAAAATCAAAATATAATTAAATTTATATTATTATTCTCATTCCTTGATAATAATAATCCAAAATTAGGGTTTGGATTCCATATCGATTTATTCTTCTTATTTAACCTTAATAATTAAGGTAAAATTATTAACTTAATAATTTGTACTAAAATTCATATAATAAAATAATGATTATAATTATTCTAAAATCACTCCATATATTATTTAAATAATATATGATTATATTTTCATGGAAATTAAATAGTTAATAAAAACATTTCCACTATAAAATTAATTATTATAAGAATATACTTTTTAATAATAAAAAATTCTAAAATAAAATTTATTTGCAAATAAACATGTAATAAATATATTTTTATTTACCACGTAAATACATATACACATTACCTTGTAGAAATCCTCATCCTTAAAATAAAATAAAAAAATTACGCAAATTTTTTTATTTATTTATATAGAAAATATCGGGTTGTTACATTCACCCTCCCTTATAAAGATTTCGTCCCCGTAATCACCATTTTAAAACCTATACATACAAGCGTACATAGCATACACAACCATTGCAAGTAGATCTCGATCATCGTTTGATCGAACTGATCTTTAACTATACACATAAAGCTTGTCTTTATGATTAAACGAAAATTTGATTTCTAAAAGAACTCAAATTCCTCCTTCAAAATTTCTTTATAAAATAATTTACTATATATAGGAAAATCATGTATAATAAAATAAAACTTATACGAATAATACCTGGAGTTCTATTGCCAGCTGCTGCTGGTCTTGGCGACTGAAAAACTAAAGAATTTCGTGGGTTTTGAGGAAGAGAGAGATGGTTAAGGTTTTGTGCAATATTAGGCTAGCAAGAAAATAATTCTCTCCTTGATCTATATTTATAGCCAATGTGTAATGTAATGGCTGATGTATAATGGCTTGTTGCTGGCATTATTGAGTCACATATGTCAATGTCAAACTAGTAGTTCACCAACTCCAACAACTCTAACAATTGGCAAAATCCAATAATACAAGAGGGGTAAAATGGTCTTTCGCTTGGAAATTTAAGGGAAATCTTGTAATCCTTGCAAAACCCTTAGGGTTTGACCCTTAGGGTTTCACCCTAAGGTTTAGCACAAATCAAATATAGGATTTCCAATTTAGGGTTTGCTCAAAAATAAAATTAAATAAATTGTAGTTTCTAAAATTTTGAAATTAGGGTTTCCTAATTATGATAAATTTTCTAACTACACTGTACATAAAAATTAGGGTTTAATATCACTCATTATAATTAGCATTGCTACAATAGCAATTAGGGTTTACAATTTTGATAATTAGGGTTATCAAATTATAATTAAGGTTTCTAATTACCAAATTAGGGTTCTAGGTTAGTAATTAGGGTTTAACAATTTAGGGTTTCTATAATTAACAATTTGTAATTGTAATACTTGTTAATTAATCACATTAACACAATTACAAACAATCTCGAACTCTACTTTGAGTTTCAAATTAGGGTTTAGAATTTAAAATTAGGGTTTTATAATGATTAATTAGGGTTTCTAGATTTTAATTAGGGTTTATCTAATTAATCAAATCATTATATAATACATAACATAAATCATATATCACAGTTATATAACAGTCTTAGACTCACAATTGATTTTCAAATTAGGGTTTCCCCTAGTAAAACTATGGTTTAAACAATTAACATTAGGGTTTTGAAATTCTATGCCATAATTGACCAACCATCATCAATACGTACATATAGTACATATTTATAGCATTGAAAAATCAAAATATAATTAATTTTATATTATTATTCTCATTCCTTGATAATAATCCAAAATTAGGGTTTGGATTCCATATCTGATTTATTCTTCGTATTTAACCTTAATAATTAAGGTAAAATTATTAATTTAATAATTTGTAATAAAATTCATATAATAAAATAATGATTATAATTATTCTAAAAATCACTCCATATATTATTTAAATAATATATGATTATATTTTCATGGAAATTAAATAGTTAATAAAAACAATTCCACTATAAAATTAATAATTATAAGAATATAATTTTTAATAATCAAAAATTCTAAAATAAAATTTATTTGTAAATAATCATGTAATAAATATATTTTTATTTATCACGTAAATACATATACACATTATCTTGTACAAATCCTCATCCTTAAAATTAAAAAAAAATTATAAGTAATTTTTTTTATTTATTTATATAGAAAATATCGGGTTGTTACATTCACCCTCCCTTATAAAGATTTCGTCCCCAGAATCACCGTTTTAAAACCTATACATACAAGGGTACATAGCATACACAACCATTGCAAGTAGATCTCGATCATCGTTTGATCGAACTGATCTTTAACTATACATATAAAGCTTGTCTTTCTGATTAAACGAAAATTTGATTTCTAAAAGAACTCAAATTCCTCCTTCAAAATTTCTTTATAAAATAATTTACTATATATAGGAAAATCATGTATAATAAAATAAAACTTATACGAATAATACCTGGAGTTCTATTGCCAGCTGCTGCTGGTCTTGGCGACTGAAAAACTAAAGAATTTCGTGGGTTTTGAGGAAGAGAGAGATGGTTAAGGTTTTGTGCAATATTAGGCTAGAAATGAATTTTCTCTCCTCGATCTATATTTATAGCCAATGTGTAATGTAATGGCTGATGTATAATGGCTTGTTGCTGGCATTATTGAGTCACAATTGTCAATGTCAAACTAGTAGTTCACCAACTCCAACAACTCTAACACTTGGCAAAATCCAATAATACAAGAGGGGTAAAATGGTCTTTTAGCTTGGAAATTTAAGGGCAATCTTTTAATCCTTGCAAACCCTTAGGGTTTGACCCTTAGGGTGTGACTCTAAGATTTAGCACAAATCAAATATAGGATTTCCAATTTAGGGTTTGCTCAAAAATAAAATTAAATAAATTTTAGTTTCTAAAATTTTGAAATTAGGATTTCCGAATTATGATAAATTTTCTAATTACACTATATATGAACATTAGGGTTTAATATCACTCATTATAATTAGCATTGATAAAATAGCAATTAGGGTTTACAATTACCAAATTAGGGTTATCAGATTATAACCCTAATTTGGGTTTCTAATCAGATTATAATTAGGGTTTCTAATTACCAAATTATGGTTCTAGGTTAGTAATTAGGGTTTAACAATTTAGGGTTTCTATAATTAACAATTTGTAATTCTAATTCTTGGTAATTAATCACATTAGCACAATTACAAACAATCTTGAACTCTACTTTGAGTTTTAAATTAGGGTTTAGCATTTAAAATTAGGGTTTTATAATTAGGGTTTTATAATGATTAATTAGGGTTTCTAGATTTTAATTAGGGTTTACCTAATTAATCAAATCATTATATAATACACAACATAAATCATATAACACAGTTAAATAACAGTCTTAGACTCACAATTGATTTTCAAATTAGGGTTTCCCCCAGTAAACTAGGGTTTAAACAATTAATATTAGGGTTTTAAAATTTTATGCCATAATTGACCAACCATCATCAATACACATATATATAGTACATATTTATAGCATTGAAAAATCAAAATATAATTAAATTTATATTATTATTCTCATTCCTTGATAATAATAATCCAAAATTAGGGTTTGGATTCCATATCTGATTTATTCTTCGTATTTAACCTTAATAATTAAGGTAAAATTATTAACTTAATAATTTGTACTAAAATTCATATAATAAAATAATGATTATAATTATTCTAAAATCACTCCATATATTATTTAAATAATATATGATTATATTTTCATGGAAATTAAATAGTTAATAAAAACATTTCCCTTTATAAAATTAATTATTATAAGAATATACTTTTTAATAATAAAAATTCTAAAATAAAATTTATTTGCAAATAAACATGTAATAAATATATTTTTATTTACCACGTAAATACATATACACATTACCTTGTAGAAATCCTCATCCTTAAAATAAAATAAAAAAAATTACATAAATTTTTTATTTATTTATATAGAAAATATCGGGTTGTTACATTCACCTCCCTTATAAAGATTTCGTCCCCTAATCACCATTTTAAAACCTATACATACAAGCGTACATAGCATACACAACCATTGCAAGTAGATCTCGATCATCGTTTGATCGAACTGATATTTAACTATACACATAAAGCTTGTCTTTATGATTAAACGAAAATTTGATTTCTAAAAGAACTCAAATTCCTCCTTCAAAATTTCTTTATAAAATAATTTACTATATATAGGAAAATCATGTATAATAAAATAAAACTTATACGAATAATACCTGGAGTTCCATTGCCAGCTTCTGCCGGTCTACGTGACTGAAAAACTAAAGAATTTCGTGTGTTTTGAAGAAGAGAGAGATGGTTAAGGTTTTGTACAATATTAGGCTAGCAAATAAATTTCTCTCTCCTTGATCTGTATTTATAGCCAATGTGTAATGTGTTGGCTGATGTATAATGGCTTGTTACTGGCATTATTGAGTCACAATTGTCAATGTCAAACAACTAGTTCACCAACTCCAACAACTCTAACACTTGGCAAAATCTAATAATAAAAGAAGGGTAAAATGGTCTTTTCGCTTGGAAATTAATGTTAGGTTTGTAATATTCATGAACGCAATCAAATTGCTCAAAGTAAGCGGAAACGTGTAAAATCAGAGTTTAAAAATTTTACAAACCATATAACCGGATCACCCTTTATGCACAATTATTAATTAAACGAAAAAGATGAATAAGAAAAATACCCTAGAAGATCCGAGCTTCCTCAGGTACAAGTTCACCTCCAATCCTTTTCACGTCAACTTAAATCCACCGGGTTTGGTTCCTTCCTTTGATCAACGTTAGCCACCCAAGTGTTTGGCCTCTAGAGGTGATCCACCAAAGAAGAAGAATTTTCAAGAAGAATGGGTATTGGCTCAAACCCTAGTTTTTTCTATCTGTATAGAAAAAGGGGGCATACTCTCCAACTATTGGAATTACGTATATTTAATATCTGATAGAAGACTTCTCTTATAAAGATATCAAGTAACCCTATTAAAAATAAGGTATTATTTAATTAAACCCCTTTTAATTAAAGGGGCTCCCTAATCTTATTAGGGATAATTAATTAAACTCCTTTAATTAATTTTCCCTCCTAATCCTATTAGGAATAAATGAGAGTACCTTATATTAAATTAATTTCTAAACTCTTTTAGAAATTAAAATAATAATAATTGTAATAATATTAATAAGACTCCTCTTATTAATTTATATTTAATATTTCTAAAATATTAAATAATAATATTAAGCTATTTAATTTATTCTATCACCATAGATTAAATTAAATATACTTAATATATTATTATGATTATGTCATTAACTTCTTAAATAATTATTCTTCCTTTTATGGTGTGACCCTTTAGGTTCTCCATATTAAACCGGTTGTGAATAAATCAATTAGAACAATTCTAATCTTATTTAAATAAATAAATTAAACAATTAATTTATTTAAATAAATAATATTTATTCTACAATAGGATAAGCCTCCTAGCGATCAACAACTTTCCGAGATAATATAGATTTTAACATTAATCATAAAAGAACCTTTGAGTAAATAGTTACCGCAAATACAATTCAATCCTTCCACCATACAATGTCCCAATTAAATATAAGACATGGAATTATTGTTAAGTCTTATTTTATTTAATTATATGTATTTCGACTCTTAAATGCACAACTCAAATAATGCAAATTAGAAACTCCTTTCTAATTTCATTCGCGCCGCCAAGGACTCTTTGGGTTGTCATTTATCGAATCACATAGGACATTTCTCTTCTTTTATTAGAAGTGGTAGATTCTTTATTGATCATACATTATCTCCATGTACAACTTATTATACCCAAGCATACCCTTTGATATACCCTAAGGGTCTTAAGGAATAAGTCAAAGTATAACTCATCATACACAAGATACTATGATGATCTCAAGTCCAAGGATCACTTGTACTACTATCACTACAGAATTCCTATTGATGCAGAAAGTAAAACTCCATTAGGTATTCCTTAGCGAGCCACGCTCAAATTGAACTTATTCTCTAATAAGCACCTACATACTTGCTTTAGTGTCTCCACACAAATGATCATGAGATCAATCATCCTCATCCAACGAGCAAGTTAACGACGTATGTACCAATCTATTTGGATTCACTAATCCCCAATTTAGTAATCCAATGATTGGGAACTATTTTAGTTTTAAGCTTTCTAAGAATTTAGATATCATTAGAATGATCATCATCATTATTCTAAAAGCATTGCTTAAAACTATGGGTTTATCACGTATTATAAAACAAAGATCATGTAGATAATTAAAAGCCTTTAATAAATTAATACTTTTTATTAATAAATGAATAAGATTGTTACAAAGTATATGCTTTATCATCAAACATGATTGGCTTTGTGTGCATACTACTTTCAATCTCCCACTTGCACTAAAGCTAATTGTCATGGTATCTCATACTCTTCTTCTCTAAGTGACGATTATCCTGTTTGTTGGATAAGCTTTAGTTAATGGATATGTAATGTCGTTCATGAGAGTCCACTATCTCTATAGTTATTTCCAATCTTTCAATGATTCTAATAATCAAATGAAAGTGCCACAACACATGTTTAGATCCAAGATGAGACATAGGAACTATCCCTAGTTCTGTTATGAACTTTTAATCCAAACAATCAACTTGCAGCTTCATTTATAACTATATACTTTGTCTTTATCACTAAACCAAAACTCTTTCTTTGTTTGGAACCTTTCCAATTCAACGCACCTTTCATTCAAGATAACGCTTTACCTTAATGTGGATTTTTCTGTCATCTTGGTCTATCTGAAAAACTTGAGTCTGTTAAGCCCTCTAGTTTTAATTTAGACCCACCATGAATATGATCACATCCTTAGTGCCGGTTAAACACTTTAAGATGTTTTCACCGACTCATAGTGAACTTCTCCATAATATGACCGATCAACATCGGTCTCGTATATTTCATTGCATACATGATTGTCACTCATGCGATCTCTCTTCTTTTAATAGTTTGTGGGGACTATTAAGAGATACACTCCATGACTCATCAACACGAGACATCTCTTGGAGTTTGCCATGCTAAACGACTTTAGCATCAAATGAATATCGTTCCTTGGGTTAAGTCGAGCATCCCGTTGTATCTATCTATATAGATTTTATCCCCAATTAAGATACTCTTCCCAAACCATTCATGGAGGAATGTTTAGACAACTTTATCATTCTTGATTGTAGCATTAGTATGTCATTCCTTATCTCGTAGTATATCAATATATAATACTAGAAATTTCACGATGCTCAATCGACCCTTTTGTACACACTAGAAGTCTTACATCATCGTGATGTTACTCTGGATCATCATCTTCTATGATCGTGCCTCATCATCATCATCCATGATGAATCCATACCTCCTAGGTATCTTTCAAGATTATTCCAGATTTACGATTCGGTTTGTGGTACAATAGGTCTATCTGAGTTCCTCTTATTTGACTTATAGTGTTTTGTGGTTCTTGAACTCTTCAAGATCTATTATCCTCCCACTAGCCCCTTCAATGATAAACACCTTTATCTTAGAAAGCAGCGTGTTTTACAACAAACACCTTTTGCTAAGTAGAATTATAGAACATATACCCTAAACATACTTTAGGATGTCCCACAAATCGACACTTGTCAAAACTTGTCAAAACTTGTCCCAAGCTTATCCTTTTGAAACCTTTTCACATAAGTTGGAACCCCTTATCTTAACAAACTTAAGATTAGGAATCCTCCATGTCCATAACTTTTATGGAGTCTTGGGGCTGGATTTTGAGGTTACCTTTTCCGTAGATATACAGCCATTTCTAGGACATGGCCCTAGAAAAATACTGGAATGTCGGTCAAATAATTATGGATCGCACCATGTTCAAATAGGTACGATTTTTCCTTTCAGATACATCAATCAATTATTGCGTATCAGGATGTTTTCATTATGAAAAAACCATTTGAGATGATCTAGAAACTTATTGCTCAAGTATTTATTCCTTGATCTAATCAAAGAATCTTAATACTTTGTCAATTTGTTTCACTTATGAATTCTCTGAACTTTTCAAATAATTCACACTTGTATTTCATCAAATACACACATTCAACTCTTTGAATGATCATCTCTTTTTCTTATACTAATTTGTTCAATATGCAAAATTATTTTCATGTAAGTCAAGTATACAAAATTTATTAAGTAATATTCCAGTTCTATACAAAACATTATTATTATAAATAGAACAACAATTATTCTTAATTATAATACCAAAGATTTCATTGTCCAAAAATAAAATGGAAATAATATTTTTAACAAAAACTGGAATACAATAACAACTTATTGACTTAATAGATTTGCCCGTAGGCATTGCTAAACTCTAAGTTTCTATGGCTAATATGGCAACCTTTGCTACATTTCATTATAGGATTACTTATATTTATTTAGCTTTCTAGTTCTGCTTGGTCCCTTCATAAATCTATATTTATGATAACCAAAGTCGGTATCCAATACCTAAGTAGAACCTTGACTTAAAGAAAAAATTTTTTTCAATCATGAACAAAAAAAAGTATTGTAACCGAAACTTCACTAAGCTTCTTTGGTTAGCCTCTTCAAGATGCTTCTCACAGTTTCTTTCCAGTGTCCAGGCTTATTGCAGTGGAAGCAAGCTCCTTTGCTATCCGTATCAGTTTTGTTCTTATTATCCTTTGTTTATGCCTTTTCTATTTACCTTCTTAGAATCGTTCTTCTTTTCAGAAGATCATTTGGCTCCTACCAGTAAGACATGGTCTTTCTTAGTTGGAAAGTGACTCTCAACATTTTTCAATATGTTAAGCAAATCAGCGAGGCTGATATCTAGCTTGTTCATATGAAAAATTCACAAAAATTGTGAAAGGAGTCCGGGAGTGAGTGCAAGATCAAATCTTGGCTCAACTCTCCATCCATGACAAAACCAGTTGTCCTAATTGATCAATCAAATTGATTATGTTAAGAACTTTTTGTCTGTACTATAGTGCCATTGGCCATTCTAGATCAGAAGAGCTCCTTAGATATCTGATATCTATCAGTCCTACTTTCCTCACCATCAACTACTTGATGTGCAGGAATATAGTAAGAGCATCCATAGTTTCATGCTGACGCTGAAGCTCGTTACTCATGGATGCGAGCATGATGCATTGAGCTAACTGTGCATCATCTTGCCACTTTCTAAAAGTAGCAATCTCTTCCTCAGAGGCATTGTCTGCAACCATTGCAGGGATAGGCGTATTAAGGACATAAGATAGCTTTTCAGCTATGAGAACTATTCTCAAATTCCTTAACCAATCCGTTTAATTCGGTCTGGTTAATTTTGTATCTAATATGCTTCGCAGTGATAGTAATTTTAGACATTGTCAAATTCTGTAAATGAATTTGTAATTAACAACATTTTAACATACATTCTTTTATTAATTACCAAAATAAATTAGGTCTTGTTTTAAATTGGTATCTCCCACTATTTTCTTCAAACTATATTACCTCACTTATATAGTTTTAAACAAAATCTAATTAAAGATTTGCTAGTGAGAATAAGGATCCCATTTCAAATGTATATAGCCTTGTGGTGACACAACAAACTATATATAAATAAATAGGTAGACAACTTTTGTCAATTACATCAACTATGCAACTCCTTGTATTTTGCCTCTTAGATTATTTTGATCAAGTGGTGGCATATCCGAATCAAAATTATCCAAGTTAAGTCCGACCTAGCACTCCATATATTCAAAAAAGAAAAATATCATCCTTGTGGTGACACAACAAAACAATATTGTTCAATTTTTCTTTAAGCATCAAATGTGATAAATTAACATCTTAAATACTTAATACTTGCCTTGTGGTGACACGACAAACTCATATTAAATATTTAATACTCTATTAATTTTATCATGCTAGAAAGGCTTACACGTTCGATATTCCAAATATCTTTGAACGCTTAGGACTTAATATAAAAAATTGAGGGGTTTGTTATTAATTTGTCTCATCTTGTTTAGCTAGGCATTTATACATATATATATAAAATACGCGTCATATTAATAAACATGCAAAGCATGTTTGCATAATATATAATATATATAGTATAAGCATGCATATATAGAATACTATATTCTACCCAGATTGATTATGGACTTTTATTCTAGTTTGGTTCACTAGAGCTACCAAGTGAACCAAAAGGTCAAATCCTAGGGGTGCAAGAAATAATATTTAAATGTAACTATTACATTTAAACCCGGGCTCCATTACAAACGGGTCTTCAAGCGCTCCTTGCTCCTTGATCTCCAATTTTTAAAATTAATTCTAACTATTCCTATTATAAAACTATTTAAAATAAATAGAAACCTTGATCAGCAGTCAAGGGGAAGTTCATAGGAGAGAGATAGAATTTAAATTAAGAAAAAATTAGAGAAGACGAGGTACGCAGACCCCATTTAATAAAACCCATACATTCATGCATCCAACTAAAATAAAATCCAATCACATTGGTCGATAGTCCATAATCAATCCCATTTATTATCATACACATCACCATATGCATCAATAAATAACATTCATCTTATGAATAATAAACATTCAATATATATATTGATATTATTTAATGGGCAAATTTAGTTAGTATAAAATCTATTTTTGAATCAAAATAAACTCCTTTATTTTAATCCAAATTTAAATCAAAATAAAACTATTTTATTTTAATTTATCCAATTTTGAATAAAATAAACTATTTTATTTTAATCAAAATCATTAATCAAAATAAACTCCTTTATTTTAATTAATTATGGAATCCAATTCCATGTAAAAAAATCGTTTATTAAATGAAACACAAATTCTTTTCCTATTTACAAATAAACTCCTTTATTTTGAATAATATGAAATCTTATTTCATATTTAAATAAACTCCTTTATTTAAGGAAACATGGATTCTCTTTCCTATTCACAAATAAACTCTTTTATTTTGAATAATATGAAATCTTATTTCATATCTAAATAAACTCATTTATTTAAGGAAAGTTGGATTTACTTCCCTATTCACAAATAAACTCCTTTATTTTAGAAAAAATAAAATCCAATTTCAACTCCAATTAGTTATCATGGAATCCAATTCCAACTCTAATTAGTTAGCATGAAATTCTAATTTTAGAATTAAAATAAATTTTATATTTTAATATTAAAATAAACTTTTTATTTTAAGATTAAAATAAATTATTTATTTTAATTATAAAATTATTAAAATTATTATATATATATATATAATTAATATTACGGTAATATATATTATATATATAATATATATAATAATCATCCTTATAAATCTTGGTACATTATACATGAATGCACCCTTGATTTCCGTGCCTTCCTTTAAAAAAAAAAAAAAAAAAAAGATTTATGTGGTCTTAATATCAATCATGGCCACCAGCCACGTTAAAAAGGGAATCAAGTATTATAAAAAAAACGTGAGCCCTTGAATTACTAATTCACCTTAATCATATATATATATATATACATGATTCATTACAATATTCGGTAATAAAAAAAAATTCAGGATTACCGAATTTTTAATTTTTTTATTTTTTTTTATTTATTATTTATTTATTTTTTTAATAAATTTTATACAACAAAATTGAGCCCAATTAAATTGTTCTAAACACATATCAATATACATATTAAATTAAAATAATTAATAATTTGCATAAAGGTTTGGCTCTGATGCCACTGTTAGGTTTGTAATATTCATGAATGCAATCAAATTGCTCAAAGTAAGCGGAAACGTGTAAAATCAGAGTTTAAAAATTTTACAAACCATATACCCGGATCACCCTTTATGCACAATTATTAATTAAACGAAAAAGATGAATAAGAAACATACCCTAGAAGATCCGAGCTTCCTCAGGTACAAGTTCACCTCCAATCCTTTTCGCGTTCAACTTGAATCCACCGGGTTTGGTTCCTTCCTTTGATCAACGTTAGCCACCCAAGTGTTTGGCCTCTAGAGGTGATCCACCAAAGAAGAAGAATTTTCAAGAAGAATGGGTATTGGCTCAAACCCTAGTTTTTCCTATCTGTATAGAAAAAGGGGGCGTACTCTCCAACTATTGGAATTACGTATATTTAATATCTGATATAAGACATCTCTTATAAAGATATCAAGTAACCCTATTAAAAATAAGATATTATTTAATTAAACCCTTTTTAATTAAAGGGGCTCCCTAATCTTATTAGGGATAATTAATTAAACTCCTTTAATTAATTTTCCCTCCTAATCCTATTAGGAATAAATGAGAGTACTTATATTAAATTAATTTCTAAACTCTTTTAGAAATTAAAATAATAATAATTGTAATAATATTAATAAGACTCCTCTTATTAATTTATATTTAATATTTCTAAAATATTAAATAATAAATATTAAGCTATTTAATTTATTCTATCACCATAGATTAAATTAAATATACTTAACATATTATTATGGTGTGACCCTTTAGGTTCTCCATATTAAACCGGTTGTGAATAAATCAATTATAACAATTCTAATCTTATTTAAATAAATAAATTAAATAATTAATTTATTTAAATAAATAATATTTATTCTACAATAGGGATAAGCCTCCCTAGCGATCAACGACTTTCCAGATAATATAGATTTCAACATTAATCATAAAAGAACCTTTGAGTAAATAGTTACCGTACAATTCAATCCTTCCACCATACAATGTCCCAATTAAATATAAGACATGGAATTACTGTCAAGTCTTATTTTATTTAATTATATGTATTTCGACTCTTAAATGCACAACTCCAAATAATGCAAATAAGAAACTCCTTCCTAATTTCATTTTGCCTTGGTCAAGGACTACTGGGTTGTCATTTATCGAATCACATAGGACATTTCTCTTCTTTTATTAGAAGTGGTAGATTCTTTATTGATCATACATTATCTTCATGTACAACTTATTATACCCAAGCATACCCTTTGATATACCCTAAGGGTCTTAAGGAATAAGTCAAAGTATAACTCATCATACACAAGATACTATGATGATCTCAAGTCCAAAGATCACTTGTACTACTATCACTACAGGAATTCCTATTGACATGCAAGTAAAACTCCATTAGGTATTCCTTAGCGAGCCAACGCTCAAATGAACTTATTCTCTAATAAGCACCTACATACTTGCTTTAGTGTCTCCACACAAATGATCATGAGATCAATCATCCTCATCCAATAAGCAAGTTAACGATGTACCAATCTATCCCGGATTCACTAATCCCTAATTTAGTAATCCAATGATTGGGAAATATTTTAGTTTTAAGCTTTCTAAGAATTTAGATCTCATTAGAATGATCATCATCATTATTCTAAAAGCATTGCTTAAAACTATGAGTTTATCACGTATTATAAAACAGCATCATGTAGATAATTAAAAGCCTTTAATAAATTAATACTTTTTATTAATAAATGAATAAGATTGTTACAAAGTATATGTTTTATCATCAAACATGATTGGCTTGTGTGCATACTACTTTCAATTTAAGGGCAATCTTGTAATCCTTGCAAACCCTTAGGGTTTGACCTTTAGGGTTTAACCCTAAGGTTTAGCACAAATCAAATATAGGATTTCCAATTTAGGGTTTGCTCAAAAATAAAATTAAATAAATTTTAGTTTCTAAAATTTTGAAATTAGGGTTTCCTAATTATGATAAATTTTCTAATTACACTATACATGAACATTAGGGTTTAATATCACTCATTATAATTAATATTGCTAAAATAGCAATTAGTGTTTACAATTTTGATAATTAGGGTTATCAAATTATAATTAGGGTTTCTAATTACCAAATCACGGTTCTAGGTTAGTAATTAGGGTTTAACAATTTAGGGTTTCTATAATTAACAATTTGTAATTTTAATACTTGTTAATTAATCACATTAACACAATTACAAACAATCTCGAACTCTACTTTGAGTTTCAAATTAGGGTTTAGAATTTAAAATTAGGATTTTATAATTAGGGTTTTATAATGATTAATTAGGGTTTCTAGATTTTAATTAGGGTTTAACTAATTAATCAAATCATTATATAATACACAACATAAATCATATAACACGCTTATATAATGATCTTTAGACTCATAATTAATTTTTAAATTAGGGCTTCCCCAAAGAAAACTAGGGTTTAAACAATTAACATTAGGGTTTTGAAATTATATGCCATAATTGACCAACCATCATCAATACGTACATACAGTACATATTTATTGCACTGAAAAATCAAAATATAATTAATATTATATTATTATTTTCATTCCTTGATAATAATCCAAAATTAGGATTTAGATTCCATATCTCGATTTATTCTTCATATTTAACCTTAATAATTAAGGTAAAATAATTAACTTAATAATTTGTACTAAAATTCATATAATAAAATAATGATTATAATTATTCTAAAAATTACTTCATATATTATTTAGATAATATATGATTATATTTTCATGGAAATTAAATAGCTAATAAAAACATTTCCATTATAAAATTAATTATTATAAGAATATACTTTTTAATAATCAAAATTCTAAAATAAAATTTATTTGTAAATAATCATGTAATAAATAATTTTTATTTACCACGTAAATACATATACACATTATCTTGTACAAATCCTCATCCTTAAAAAAAAAAAAAATTATACGCAAAATTTCTTATTTATTTATGTAGAAAATATCGGGTTTTTACTATATGTGCAGCTAGAAATGTAACAGTATTCTATGATAATAACATTATATGTTAGATAGGTTATGAATTGTGTATAAGTTAAGATTTCTCGACCTTGGGGAATAGTGTGTAATGTTTATTTTATAAATAATTTATGTTTATATCTTTCGCAATAGTAATAGAATGATTGTACCATATCCGCAGTGAATTGGGACTCGGATCTGGGGTCGTCACAAGAGACATGCTCCACCAATTCATACTTCTTTACGAAAAAGAAATTGAAAAATATCGAAGACTAATGTTTATGAAATATTACCTTAACGTTCTTCGCGTTCTTGAATAAATTTGTATGTTTTGCTTTGTTTACTCTTGATTACTAGTTATAGAACTTCTCTCTCTCTCTCTCTCTCAATATAATTTCTAGAGCTGGTGAAAAAAAATAATGAACCAACCTAGCTTCTCTTATATAGTACAATCTAATTGAGGGCAAAATGGTCATTGTGCCCCACCTCCTTACTATTCGTGGCTTAGCCACCAAGTAACCACTTTACTTGGTGACCAAGTGGCCGACCCACATGCTCCATGGGCCCCCCCATGGGTTGTCCCATGGGTTTTACCCATCGGGTGACCCATTGGTTCGATTCGCAGTTTATTTTCTTAGTTTGGGCATTAACATTAATTCATATTAGGCCTATCTTAGGCTTGATTTTCCTACACATTGGGCTTGACATAATCCATGTCCAATTGGATTATACTAAGTCCATAACTCAAAGTCCATTTAGACTAATCGTATTATATGCATACCATTCTCGTATTCTCTTAGTATATAGTTCGTACAATATTCGTATTATACGTCGTAATAATCTTCATACTATACTCGTATAATAACTAGTATCATACTCGTATTCGTCACGTATAATAGGCATTATACGTTAGCCATTAAATTCTCGAAAATCACTTTTCCTAACCCTAAGGTTTTAAGTCCGTAGGCGAAAGCTTCGTTTGTCATAACTGAAATATTATTGAATATTCCATTACGTCTTAGAATCCTATCATTACGCGTTTCTCAGAAATTCAAACTTAATATCCGAGCAGAAATGGATGAATAGTATTTTTACAAAAATTTCTTGAAAAACATTTATTTTTGTCTTGGAAATTCGAAACAATTAATCGTAGCACATAGCCAAAATACTAACCACATCCGCACATTCTAGGTCATAGAATGACCCTCAAATAGTTTATTCACATAAATAATCAAATAAATTCATTTATTTCAAATAATCAAATAAAAATTTAATTCACATAAAAATCCAATTTTCTCGTGCGTTACTGTCCGAATGTGAGTCGGATAGAGAATGTTAGAATGAATGTAAGCATTAAACACATTCGTTGACGTAAGGCTTGAGTGTACGGGAATATTAAAAGGGAAGAACCTACACGCCGTGTATGGTTTAACCATAAGGTAATGAAGAATAATGATTAAACCTGTGAACGGTGAAGAAATTGAATTAAAGACAATAACGTATAACGTTAAGAAGCTGAGTTAATAATTATAACTTGGATAACGTTCTGAATCGAATGAACAGAACGTTGCAAGATATGAATAAGGTAATGTATAATGCTTAACACTATAAATGCATAGTATTAACATTGAATAATCGTTTTGAGTATACAAAAGACTGTATAACTTAGACAATAAAGAATGAATCTTGAGGTATGGCATTTAGTTGCCAGAAAGCCATGAGGAATAAGAAATCGACTTAACGAACATTATAGCTTTAATAGTTCGGATAAGTTAAGTTAAGTTTTTGTGGTGGTACAATCGTAATCTTTGATGGTTGACATATAGGAGTTGGGATAAACAATTCCTTCAGAGAGCGGAGGTATATACGAAACTTGCAACCGATCTAACTCACTGTGAAAGACAGTGTAGATGAGACGCGAACCCTAAGAAGTAAAGTTAAGTAAACCAATGCGTAAGTCAAGTATATTACTAATATGTGTATGTATTATTTCCTTATGTGTTATATAGGGTTTGCAATAAACAGTTCAGCATAAACTATAAGTTGTAGCTGTGCGTAAGGCAAGTTTCATAACTTCATTCATATTTTAAATGAATGCTAGTTTCTTAAAATTTCTAAGATGTTGAACTTGAGAAGTTTTGTCTATGTGGAAATGTGTGATATTTGTACAAGGTGGTAGAATGTATGAGGCCTTGTGCCACAATTTTAACACTTCGGTGTTTCTATGAAATGAACTATTCTGTGATGGAACTGTTTAATATGAGAATGTTCTGTTATACATGAACCGTTATTGATAAGTCTGTGCTAATGATTCTAGCCAGACAGAATGGGTATGAAAAAGGTAGAAGAATGAAAGTATTTCAATGTGAATGTGACTAATGTTTTAAAATGATAGGAATCAGAGTTTATTCCTATTATTAGAGCTACTTCATAACCTTTGTTCGGTTATTAAAGTCTTAAAAGAATTTTTAAGTTCTTAAAGTTGTTTATTCAACTGCTATAACTCGCTGAGCAATTGAATAATCACACTTACTTTAAATAAAAACATTTTCAGCGAACGATGCTAGAATGAACTTAAGAATCCCATAAAGATCAAGCTTGTGACGCCCCCAAATCCGGGTATCTTCTAACCCGGTAGATGGTGCTACACGGTACTACTAACTATACATTCATTCCATTGAAACAACATCAAAATTAGTATATCAACTACATTTTTATTACAATCATAATAAATCCTTGCTCAGGTTCTGAAATTGAATACATTCTTTATTGTTCATAAGTGTAATATATACAAAAATACTAGTCTATTACAGGATATCTAATTATCCATCTTAGCTTTGCTTTTTTATCTTTCTTAGAACGCGCTTTCATTCATTACTTTAATGCAATCATATAATTCAAGCAAGAAGTGAGAATAACTAGTTCAAAAAGTCTAGCAATGTATAATATAAATACCACGTCAAGAATCATATGATTATTCTTCAATAACTAAACAAATATTTATGAAGTACTATGAAACATTGTATAACACTTTTCTTTCTAATAAAACAATTCTGAAGTACTTATAGGAACTTAGGAATTCTTAGTAGGTCAAAGACCATGAACATTCTCTTTAGTTTTCATTCATGAAAAAGGACAACCCGGCACTAAGACCGTAAGTCTAATATATCTTACGAGCACATTTAGGTGATCAACCTATACTACTCTATGTTGATCAACATTCATCCGTTAAACATATTTACATTTAAGTTTTGGCAACCTCGTGCGCTCATCGAATAATCGACGTAAAATACATTTGTTTATTCATACTCAGGCTTACCTTGAATCCGTACCAAACAATTGGTGTAAGATAGCATTATCAATTCAATATTGAAAGCCTTGTAAATAAATTAATCAACTCTTCAAGATTAGTCTAGTTGAGGTAAAAATGGCATCGACCCTTTCGTTAAAATAATTCATGCATCTCATAATATGAATCACATAGAACTTGGCTAACATGGAGGTTAGACAAACGTTAAGAAAACTTGCCTTCAAGCGTCTTCAAATTAATATTCAAAAGTTCTTAGTCTTTACAATATGTACATGATATATTCACAAAGAAAACTGTAATTAGCTACCAAACAATCTAATCATATTGTTTTTACCAACTTCTTTCTCTTCTATAACTTATCCAAAATTATTTCATTAATAAAACTCATTTTAAGTATTTATACGCCCTTACGGCTTATTAACGTTCATCTTTTAGTTAACAATAACTCACGTTCAATTCCTATGGTCATCACCATAGATGTGATATAGGAATGGTCTTAGCATGTACATTACATATATACACTTGCCCCATAATGGTCTTGTAACATTTGAGTTTGAAAGTCCAATAATAATCTAGAAGGGGGGTTGAATAGATTATTACTGATTAAAAAATTATCGTAGGCCTTTTTGAATTATTAGTATAATTAATTTGCAGTGTTAGAAATTAACATGCAAGATAATAAAAATTCAATCACAATGCACAGAGATTTATCTGGTTCACAACATATAAACCCTTGGTATGTTACTCTTTGTTAGGTTTGTAATATTCAAAAACGCAATCAAATTGCAAAAATAATGCAGAAACGTGGAAAATCAGAGTTTAAAAATTTTACAAACCATATACCCGGATCACCCTTTATGCACAATTATTAATTAAACGAAAAGATATGACTCCTCTTATTTATAGATGTGGGCAACCCACCTTAACAATTAAGGAATTGGGTTTTATTTAATTAATTAAATTCTTTTAATTAATTAAGCTCCCTAATCTTATTAGGGATAATTAATTAAACTCCTTTAACTAATTTTCCTTCCTAATCCAATTAGGAATAAATGAGAGTACTTATATTAAATTAATTCCTAAACTCTTTTAGAAATTAAAATAATAATAATTGTAATAATATTAATAAGACTCCTCTTATTAATTTATATTTAATATTTCTAAAATATTAAATAATAAATATTAAGCTATTTAATTTATTCTATCATAGTAGATTAAATTAAATATACATAATATATTATTACGATTATGCCATTAACTTCTTAAATAATTATTCTTCCTTTTATGGTGTGACCCTTTAGGTTCTCCATATTAAACCTAGGTTGTGAATAAATCAATTAGAATAATTCTAATCTTATTTAAATAAATAAATTAAAAATTAATTTATTTAAATAAATAATATTTATTCTACAATAGGGATAAGCCTCCCTAAAGCGATCAACGACCTTCTAGATAATATAGATTTCAACATTAATCATAAAAGAACCTTTGAGTAAATAGTTACCGCAAATCAATTCAATCCTTCCACCATACAATGTCCCAATTAAATATAAGACATAGAATTCTTTGTCAAGTCTTATTTTATTTAATTATATGTATTTCGATCCTTAAATGCACAACTCCAAATAATGCAAATTAGAAACTCCTTTCTAATTTCATTCTGCCTTGGCCAAGGACTACTGGGTTGTCATTTATCGAATCACATAGGACATTTCTCTTCTTTTATTAGAAGTGGTAGATTCTTTATTGATCATATATTATCTCCATGTACAACTTGTTATACCCAAGCATACCATTTGATATACCCTAAGGGTCTTAAGGAATAAGTCAAAGTATAACTCATCATACACAAGATACTATGATGATCTCAAGTCCAAGGATTACTTGTACTACTATCACTACAGGAATTCCTATTGATAGGCAAGTAAAACTCCATTAGGTATTCCTTACGAGCCACGCTCAAAGTGAACTTATTCTCTAATAAGCACCTACATACTTGCTTTAGTGTCTCCACACAAATGATCATGAGATCAATCATCCTCATCCAATGAGCAAGCAACGTATGTACCAATCTATCCGGATTAACTAATCCCCAATTTAGTAATCCAATGATTGGGAACTATTTTAGTTTTAAGCTTTCTAAGAATTTAGATCTCATTAGAATAATCATCATCACTATTCTAAAAGCATTGCTTAAAACTAAGGGTTTATCACATATTATAAAACAGCATCATGTAGATAATTAAAAGCCTTTAATAAATTAATACTTTTTATTAATAAATGAATAAGATTGTTACAAAGTATATGCTTTATCATCAAACATGATTGGCTTGTGTGCATACTACTTTCAATCTCCCACTTGCACTTAAAGCCAATCGTCATGGTATCTCATACTCTTCTTCTCTAAGTGACGATTATCCTACTGTTGGATAAGCTTTAGTTAATAGATATGTAATGTTGTTCATGAGAGTCCACTATCTCTATAGTGATTTCCCATCTTTCAATGATTCTAATAATCAAATGAAAGTGCCACAACACATGTTTAGATCCAAGATGAGACTTAGGAACTATTCCTAGTTTACGTAATGAACTTTTAATCCAAACAATCAACTTGCGACTTCATTTATAGCTATATACTTTGTCTTTATCACTAAACCAAAGAACTTTTTGCTTTGTTTGGAACCTTTCAATTCATTTTGCACCAATGTTCAAGATAACGCTTTACCTTAAAGTGGATTTTACGTCATCTTGGTGCATTCGAAAAACTTGAGTCTGCTAAGCCCTCTAGTTTTAATTTAGACCCACCATGAATATGATCACATCCTTAGTGCCGGTTAAGCACTTTAAGATGTTTTTCACTGACTCATAGTGAACTTCTCCAGGATATGACTGATCAACATCAGGTCTCGTATATTTTATTGCGTACATAATTGTCACTCATGCGACCTCTCTTTTCAGGAGTCTGTGGGGACAATTAAGAGAGATACACTCCATGGCTCATCAACATGAGACATCTCTTGGAGTTTGCCATGCTAAACGACTTTAGCATTAAATGAATATACGTTCCTTGGGTTAAGTCGAGCATCCTCTTAAATCTATCTATATAGATTTATATCCCCAATTAAGATACTCTTCCAAATCATTCATGGAGGAATGTTTAGACAACTTTATCTTTACTGATTGTAGCATTAGTATGTCATTCCTTATCCGTAGTATATCAACATATAGTACTAGGAATGTCACGATGCTAAACGACCCTTTTGTACACACTAGGTTCATTCTTATTTTTGATAAAATCAAACACTTTTGATTGCCTCATCAAAACGAATGTTCCATATTTGAGAAACTTGCTTCAATCCATTTCTCGAGTGTTACAACACTTACCTCATCGTATGTAATGGATCATCATCTTCTATGATGTGTACCTCATCATCATCATCTATGATGAATCCATACCTCTCGGTATCTTGGTACTATTCGCATTTACGATGATTAGGTTGTGGTATAATAGGTCTATCTACTGGGTTCCTCTTATTTGACTTATAGTATTTTGTGGTTCTTGAACTCTTCAAGATCTATTATCCTCCCACTAGCCCCTTTTAATGATAAACACCTTTATCTTAGAAGGCGGCGTGTTTTGTAACAAACACCTTTTTTGCTAAGTAGAATTATAGAACATATTCCCTAAACTTACTTTAGGATGTCCCACAAATCAGTACATGTCAAATTTTGTCCCAAGCTTATCCTTGAAACCTTTTCACATAAGTTGGACAACCCTTATCTTAACATCTTTGAAGATTAGAATCCTCCCCGTCCATAACTTTTATGGAGTCTTGAAATTTGGATTTTGAGGTTACCTTTTCGTAGATATGCAGCCATTTCTAGGACATGATCCTAGAAGGATACTGGAATGTCGGTAAAATCATTTTGGACCGCACCATGTCCAACAAGGTACGATTTTTCATTCAGATACATCAATCAATTATTGCGTATCAGGATGTGTCCATTATGAGAAAAAGCATTTGAGATGATCTTGAAACTTATTGCACAAGTATTTATTCCTTGATCTAATCAAAGAATTCTAATACTTTATCAATTAATTTTACTTCTGAATTCTTTGAACCTTTCAAATAATTCACACTTGTATTTCAGAAAATACACACATTCAACTCTTTGAATGATCATCTCATTTTCTTATACTAGTTTGTTCAATATGCAAAATTATTTTCATGTAAGTCAAGTATACAAAATTTATTAAATAATATTATAGTTCTATACAAAACATTATTATTATAAATAGAACAACAATTGTTCTTAATTATAATACCAAAGATTTCATTGTCCAACAATAAAATGGAAATAATATTTTAACAAGAACTGGAATACAATAACAACTTATTGACTTAATAGATTTCCCGTAGGCATTGCTAAACTATAAGTTTCTATGGCTAATATGGCAACCTTTGCTATATTTTCCACACATAGGATTACTTATATTTGTTTAGCTTTCTACTTCTGTTTGGTCCCTTCATAAATCTATATTTATGATAACCAAAGCCGATATCCAATACCCAAGTAGAACATTGACTTAAAGAAAAATTTATCTCAACCATGAACAAAATAATATTTGTAACCGAAACTTCACTAAGCTTCTTTGGTTAGCCTCTCGCAGAAGATGCTTCTCATGATTTCCTTCCGATTGTCGAAGCTTATTGCAGTGGAAGCAAACTCCTTTGCTATCCAAATCAGTTTTGTTCTTATTATCCTTTATTTTGCCTTTCTATTTACCTTCTTTGAATCTTTCTTCTTTTCAGAAGATCCTTTGGCCCCTACCAGTAAGACTTGGTCTTTCTTGGTTGGAAAGTGACTCTCAACATTTTTCAACATGTTAAGCAAATCAGCGAGGCTGATATCTAGCTTGTTCATATAAAAAATTCACAACAATTGTGAAAGGAGTCCGGGAGTGAGGGCAAGATCAAATCTTGGCTCAACTCTCCATCCATGACAAAACCTGTTGTCCTAATTGATCAATCAAATTGATTATGTTAAGAACTTTTTGTCTGTACTGTAGTGTCATCGGTCATTCTAGATCGGAAGAGCTCCTTAGATATCTGATATCTATCAGTCCTACTTTCCTCACCATCAACTACTTGATGTGCAAGAACATAGTAGGAGCATCCATAGTTTCAAGTCGACAACAAGCTCGTTACTTTCGTGGATGCGAGCATGATGCATTGAGCCAATCGTGCATCATCTTGCCACTTTCTAAAAGTAGCAATCTCTTCCTCGGAGGCATTATGCGCAACCATTGCGAGGATAGGCGACATAAGGACATAAGATAGTTTTTCACTATGAGAACTATTCTCAAATTCCTTAACCAATCCGTTTAATTGATGCGGTTAATTTAGCATCTAATATGTTTTGCAGTGATAGTAATTTTAGACATTGTAAAATTCTGTAAATGAATTTGTATTTAACAACATTTTAACATACATTCTTTTATTAATTACCAAAATAATTTAGGTCTTGTTTTAAATTGGTATCTCCCACTATTTTCTTCAAACTATATTACCTCACTTATATAGTTAAGCAAAATCTAATTAAAGATTTGTTAGTGAGAATAAGGATCCCATTTCAAATATATATAGCCTTGTGGTGACACAACAAACTATATATAAATAAATAGGTAGATAACTTTTGTCAATTACATCAACTATGCAACACCTTTTATTTTGCCTCTTAGATTATTTTGATAGAGTGGTGGCACATCAAGAATCAAAATTATCCAAGTTAAGTCCGACCTAGCACTCCATATATTCAAAAAAGAAAAATATTATCCTTGTGGTGACACAACAAAACAATATTGTTCAATTTTCTTTATAAGCATCAAATGTGATAAATTAACATCTTAAATACTTAATACTTGCCTTGTGGTGACACAACAAACTCATATTAAATATTTAATACTCTATTAATTTTATCATGCTAGAAGAAAATGCGTTCGATATTCCAAATATCTTTGAACGCTTAGGACTTAATATATGAAAAAATATTTGAGGGATTTGTTATTAATTTGTCTCATCTTGTTTAGCGCGCATGCACACATATATATAAAATACGCGTCATATTAATGAACATGCGAAAGATGTTTGCATAATATATAATATATATAGTATAATACGCATATATAGAATACTATATTCTACCGGATTGATTATGGACTTTTATTCTAGTTTGATTCACTAGAGCCACCAAGTGAACCAAAAGGTCAAACCCTAGGGGTACAAGAAATAATATTTATATATAACTATTACATTTAAACCCGGGCTCCATTACAAACGGGTCTTCAAGCGCTCCTTGTTCCTTGATCTCCAATTCTTCAAAATTAATTCTAACTATTCCTATTACAAAACTATTTAAAATAAATAGAAACCTTGATCGTGATCGAGGGAAGTACATAGAGAGAGATAGAATTTACATTAAGAAAAAATTAGAGAAGACGAGGTACGCAGATCCCATTTAATAAAACCCATACATTCATGCATCCAACTAAAATAAAATCCAATCACGTTGGTCAATAGTCCATAATCAATCCCATTTATTATCATACACATCACCATATGCATCAATAAATAACATTCATCTTATGAATAATAAACATTCAATATATATATTGATATCATTTAATGGGCAAATTTAGTTAGTATAAAATCTAATTTTGAATTAAAATAAACTCCTTTATTTCAATCCAAATTTAAATCAAAATAAAACTATTTTATTTTAATTTATCTAATTTTGAATAAAATAAACTATTTTATTTTAATCAAAAAATCGTTAATCAAAATAAACTCATTTATTTTAATTAATTATGGAATCCAATTCCATGTAATAAAAAAAATTATTAAAGGAAACACGAATTCTTTTCCTATTCACAAATAAACTCCTTTATTTTGAATAATATGAAATCTTATTTCATATTTAAATAAACTCTTTTATTTAAGGAAACATGGATTCTCTTTCCTATTCACAAATAAACTCTTTTATTTTGAATAATATGAAATCTTATTTCATATCTAAACAAACTACTTTATTTAAGGAAAGATGGATTTATTTCCTATTCACAAATAAACTCCTTTCTTTTAGAAAAATAAAATCCAATTTTAACTCCAATTAGTTATCATGGAATCCAATTCTAACTCTAATTAGTTAGCATGAAATTCTAATTTTAAAATTAAAATAAACCCTTTTATTTTAATATTAAAATAAACTTTTATTTTAAAATTAAAATAAACATTTTATTTTAATTATAAAATTATTAAAATATATATATATATATATATATATATATATATAATATTACAGTAATATATATATTTTATATATAATATAAATTACGTTATATATATATATATATATATATATATATATATATATATATATATAAGTAACTAAATGAATCAAGCTCCTGGAACAATCCACGTGATGTAATCATCACTTATATATTATATTAATTTCTTCCCCAAGATTCCGTTTATATATATATATATATATACATTTGAATCATGCCTGTTAACTTCTTGATTTCGTGCACATGAATCCTTATTTGCAGACTTGCAGTATTACCTTAAACATATATATATCACGCAAATCACAGAAGAAAAAAAAATTCGTGAACAGTTTCGCGATTTTTTATTTTTTATTTTTATTAAATTTTATACAACAAAATTATGCCCAATTAAACTGTTCTAAACACATATCAATATACATATCAAATATGAACAATTAATAATTTGCATAAAGGTTTGGCTCTGATGCCACTGTTAGGTTTGTAATATTCAAGAACGCAATCAAATTGCAAAAATAATGCAGAAACGTGGAAAATCAGAGTTTAAAAATTTTACAAATCATATACCCGGATCACCCTTTATGCACAATTATTAATTAAATGAAAAGATATGAAGAACAAACATACCCTTGAAGATCCGAGCTTCCTCAGGTACAAGTTCACCTCCAATCCTTTTCGCGTTCAACTTGAATCCACCGGGTTAGGTTCCTTCCTTTGATCAACGTTAGCCACCCAAGTGTTTGGCCTCTAGAGGTGATCCACCAAGAAAGAATAAGAATTCAAGAAGATGGGTATTTGGCTCAAACTCTAGTTTTCTATCTCTATAGAAAAGGAGCGTACTCTCCCAACTATTGGAATTACGTATGTTGTAAAAGTCAACAACCACATCACCCATAATAAGACTCCTCTTATTTATAGATGTGGGCAACCCACCTTAACAATTCAGGAATTGGGTTTTATTTAATTAATTAAATTCTTTTAATTAATTAAGCTCCCTAATCTTATTAGGGATAATTAATTAAACTCCTTTAACTAATTTTCCTTCCTAATCCAATTAGGAATAAATGAGAGTACTTATATTAAATTAATTCCTAAACTCTTTTAGAAATTAAAATAATAATAATTGTAATAATATTAATAAGACTCCTCTTATTAATTTATATTTAATATTTCTAAAATATTAAATAATAAATATTAAGCTATTTAATTTATTCTATCACCGTAGATTAAATTAAATATACATAACATATTATTACGATTATGCCATTAACTTCTTAAATAATTATTCTTCCTTTTATGGTGTGACCCTTTAGGTTCTCCATATTAAACCGGTTGTGAATAAATCAATTAGAACAATTCTAATCTTATTTAAATAAATAAATTAAACAATTAATTTATTTAAATAAATAATATTTATTCTACAATAGGATAAGCCTCCTAACGATCAACGACTTTCCGGATAATATAGATTTCAACATTAATCATAAAAGAACCTTTGAGTAAATAGTTACAAGTACAATTCAATCCTTCCACCATACAATGTCCCAATTAAATATAAGATATGGAATTCTTTGTCAAGTCTTATTTTATTTAATTATATGTATTTCGATCCTTAAATGCACAACTCAAATAATGCAAATTAGAAACTCCTTTCTAATTTCATTACGCATTTCGCCAAGGACTACTTGAGTTGTCATTTATCGAATCACATAGGACATTCTCTTCTTTTATTAGAAGTGGTAGATTCTTTATTGATCATATATTATCTCCATTATACAACTTGTTATACCCAAGCATACCGTTTGATATACCCTAAGGGTCTTAAGGAATAAGTCAAAGTATAACTCATCATACACAAGATACTATGATGATCTCAAGTCCAAGGATTACTTGTACTACTATCACTACAGAATTCCTATTGACGAAGCAAGTAAAACTCCATTAGGTATTCCTTAGCGAGCCAACGTTCGGTGAACTTATTCTCTAATAAGCACCTACATACTTGCTTTAGTGTCTCCACACAAATGATCATGAGATCAATCATCCTCATCCAATGAGCAAGCAACGTATGTACCAATCTATCCGGATTAACTAATCCCCAATTTAGTAATCCAATGATTGGGAACTATTTTAGTTTTAAGCTTTCTAAGAATTTAGATCTCATTAGAATAATCATCATCATTATTCTAAAAGCATTGCTTAAAACTAAGGGTTTATCACATATTATAAAACAACATCATGTAGATAATTAAAAGCCTTTAATAAATTAATACTTTTTATTAATAAATGAATAAGATTGTTATAAAGTATATGCTTTATCATCAAACATGATTGGCTTGTGTGCATATTACTTTCAGGTACGTCCAGTCTCAAGTCCCTATTTGGAACTTGAGATCCTATTACTATCAGTAATAACCAACTCCTTCAATATGCGGAGAAGCCTTTACAAAGTTTTAAAGATAAACTTCCAACCAATCCCAACTAATCTATCTTGGACAGCAAGCTCCCCGCTCCTTCCTCAAGTTTAATTGTAACACCTTTTGAGTTTAGTTCTATTCTATTATCTGGTCTTGAAATAACAGTCTCTTTCTCACCTCACAAGTACACTAGAGACTCAACTTCCTGCTGACCTCTCTAAGACTCTGATCTTGGTTGAAGAATTACTTGTCTTTCTCACAGATTCATAAAATAAACTAACTCTATACCTTTTCTCTTTTTTACAAATAATATTACAACAATGTGCTTCTCAAATAAACAGATAAGAATTTAGTACAGATTGATGCTTCTCAAATAAGCAGATATCAATTAAAAGCAAGTATATTTATAAAAGTTCAAAGACTTTTATATTTGAGAAAATATGTTTCTTAGTTAGCAGATAAGTTATTTTAATCTTTGAATCAAATATGATATTAAAGTACTTTATGAAGAATTAACAATTCTATAAAATAAAGAGTGTTTTTCTATGGATAATTATAGAATTGTTTCTTAATTAATCTTGATCAAATAATTTATTAGTTGTATAAAAATCAATAATAAATCAATTCAACTAATAAGTATAATGTCAAATAAGTACAATTTGATATAACAACTATTATTTGTTTAACTCAAAAATTATATAAGAATATTTTATCTATTATGTGAACTTTTACAGATAATGTCACTTAGTACTTTAAGGAATTGTACGGTTCGAATTCCTCTTGGTAGAGGTGTATCTCCGTAGCCTTGCGACGTCTAAGTATGACAAAATTTATAATTTTCACAATTAATATTTATATAAATATTTTCAATAGATCACTTCGATTCTCAAATCCGGTACAGATAACTACTCTTTTTGGAGCAGTATCTCAGTGTTGTTTTGAGCTATCAAGTATTGTATCTATTTTATAATATTCATTTAAATAATATCAATAAAAGATTACTAAATACTATAAGGAATCGTACGGTTGGATTCCTCTCCATAGAGGTTAATCTCTGTAGCCTTGTGGCGCCCAAGTATTCTTTTATTTGATAAATAGATGAAATATAGATTTATAAAATTGTGTAGAACAATATATATATGTATATCTAAAAATGCAAGTAAGAAATAATTCAACAGAATTTTTAGACTTATCTCAGTACTTGGACCAATTTTTTTCTTCAAAAATAATTAGAACTTTTGTATGAAGAGATATAAAATTTAGAGAGAATGTAGGCAAGGAGAGTATGATTTTCTTTTCACTAAATTGGTAAAAACCAAATGAATGAAATACTCCCTATTTGTAGAATTTTTGAAGTTGCGGTAAAATTGTAATTTCAAAAACTAATTTTTGAGTGTGTGGTTATGATCACGCAATTTTTGAATGAATGGTCCAGATTTTAAAATTTTGAAAGTGGAATAAGCTTGAAAACCACCTAAGCCTTTTTCAAGCTTTTGATCATTTAATTCTTTGACCAACACATGCAAGCCAATCATCAAGCCTTACATGGTTTCTTGTCCAAAAATGAAAGTCACTTTTGCTAGCACACACGAACAGTTTTAACACTTAAAAGAAATAGCACATGCAATTATAACACACAATTATATATATAAAATATGGTATATATGGTATAATATATTATATATATATTTTACTTTTGATAGTTTTAAGTGTTTAACAAAAGTTTTGCCCAACTTAAATTTTAGAAACAGAAAATAGGGTATCCTTGCCTTGAATAATATATGAATTAATTTATTTAACACTTGACATAATTTATCAAGGTCAATAACAAATTAATTCAAGTAAAAACAGAAAATAATAAAATAATTAAATAATTAAATATTTATTTAAAACATAATTGTTATCATCAAAATATATAAAAAATTATACCTATCAATCTCCCCCTTTTTGATGATGACAATTATATAAAAATATTTTTGTTTCTAGAAAAAACTCCCCCTTAAATTGTGAACCCCTTTATAATAGATTTGATTCAATCAAGAACAATTAATCATAGCAGTTAAAGTCCATTCATGGCAGTTTCATATATAGTCTATACATGGCAGTTCATATCCATTCATGACAGTTCATATATAGCAGTTATATATATTAATATATTTTTCTTCTCCCCCTTTGTCATCATAAAAAATGACAGGCTAGAAAAAAATAACCTGCAGTAAAGACTGAGAAATCCTTCAAAGAGAGTTAGGTACAAAATATATATAAGCCGAGTTTTAGTAGTAGTAGTAGTAGTAGTAGTAGTAATAGAGGGGATAGGGATTAAGGATTACAGTAGCCGATTAGTTAGTGGAGGAGAGAGATTAGGGATTACAGGAACCGAATTGTTAGTGGAGTTAGTATATGAAGTTAGATTTCTTCAAGATGGAGGAGAAAATGCAACGGATCATTAATATTTCTGCGAGAATCGGTGATGAGAGAACGAGAGCGAGGATCACTAAGCGGTGGAACTGTGAAGTCAGGAGCGGTGCTAATGTTGAAAGGATCCATGAACATGTTGTTTTGCTCCAGGAGTAAACAAAACACAGATTGAATTGCATGCAAAGATAATTGAACATCTTCCAGTTTAGCTAACATGAGAGATTGATTTTGCAGTAAGAGTTGATTCATGCTATTTAGAGAATTGAGTTTGGTATCCAGAATGATGTTTTCTTAAAATATTTCATGATCAGATATTTTAGAGATGATGAGAGGCTATTGTGGCAAGTTTAGATTAGCTACTATATTGCTAGTGGGAACTGTTTGTGACTGAAGAGTGGACAAAAGAAGATTTAAATAATGGAAGATACGTGTAAGAAGGAGACCGAACCCAAGATAATTATTGTGAAAACAGTATTCGAATGAGGACAGTAAGAAATAGGAGAAAATTATAGGGCAGACATTCATTTAGCAATCCTTTGATGAGTTCTAGATCAAATGGTAACATTTTTCTGTCATCTCTAACAGGCATAACATTTATTCTTAAGATTTTTCCCAGAAATTGACACTCAGCAGTTAAAAACTCTAGACCGATAGTGCATGGGAAGTCAAATAACAGAGCTGATACTAGTTGGTCAGTAACCACAAATAAATTGAACTTAAATAACATACATTCTTCGACAGATATGCCAAAAGGATGAAGATAGGAATTAATGCGAGGTAAATCAAGAGTAGAGGGATTCAACTGAAGAGCATGAACAAGAAATAATTCATCGATAATGTAAGTCTAGCCTTGTATACATGTAGTAATGGTTTTTAACAGGCCAGAAGAGTCATATAAAAATTCCATGTGAGTATAGAATTCAGCCACAAGACTGGGAAAACAGACTTATCATTAAAAGATATCAAGCAATCCCATCCAACATTTTTGAAAATCTCAAACAGTTTTGGAAAACGGTGAAATGTGATTACATTTCCTAGACACAGGTTGTGTCGCATAGACTTATATTTTGACTGGGCAGATGGGGTGGTAAGAGTAGGAACAACATTTGAAAAATGTAGTTCATAATTAAGAGACAAAGCTTTCCTTTTTGAAGAGAGTGTTAGGTTTGTAATATTCAAGAATGTAATTAAATTGCATAAATAAGTTTTAAATGTAAAAATCAGAGTTTAAAATTTTACAAACCATATACCCGAATCACCCTTTATGCACAATTATTAATTAAACGAAAAAGATGAATAAGAAACATACCCTTGAAGATCCGAGCATTCTCAGGTACAAGTTCACCTCCAATCCTTTTCGCGTTCAACTTGAATCCACCAGGTTTTGTTCCTTCCTTTGATCAACGTTAGCCACCCAACTGTTTGGCCTCTAGAGGTGATCCACCAAGGAAGAAGAAGAATTCAAGAAGATGGGTGGTTGGCTAAACCCTAGTTTTTCTATCTCTATAGAAAAGGAGCGTACTCTCCAACCATTGGAATTATATCGTTTTTTTGATATCTGATATAAGACTCCTCTTATAAAGATATCAAGTAACCCTATTAAAATAAGGTATTATTTAATTAAACCCTTTTAATTAAAGGGGCTCCCTAATCTTATTAGGGATAATTAATTAAACTCCTTTAACTAATTTTCCTTCCTAATCCAATTAGGAATAAATGAGAGTACTTATATTAAATTAATTCCTAAACTCTTTTAGAAATAAAAATAATAATAATAATTGTAATAATATTAATAAGACTCCTCTTATTAATTTATATTTAATATTTCTAAAATATTAAATAATAAATATTAAGCTATTTAATTTATTCTATCACCATAGATTAAATTAAATATATTTAATATATTATTACGATTATGCCATTAACTTCTTAAATAATTATTCTTCCTTTTATGGTGTGACCCTTTAGGTTCTCCATATTAAACCTAGGTTGTGAATAAATCAATTAGAACAATTCTAATCTTATTTAAATAAATAAATTAAACAATTAATTTATTTAAATAAATAATATTTATTCTACAATAGGATAAGCCTCCCTAGCGATCGGCGACTTTCCGGATAATATAGATTTCAACATTAATCATAAAAGAACCTTTGAGTAAATAGTTACCGTGACAATTCAATCCTTCCACCATACAATGTCCCAATTAAATATAAGACATGGAATTCTTTGTCAAGTCTTATTTTATTTAATTATATGTATTTCGATCCTTAAATGCACAACACCAAATAATGCAAATTAGAAACTCCTTTCTAATTTCATTCGCTTTGCCAAGGACTACTAGGGTTGTCATTTATCGAATCACATATGACATTTCTCTTCTTTTAATAGAAGTGGTAGATTCTTTATTGATCATACATTATCTCCATGTACAACTTATTATACCCAAGCATACCCTTTGATATACCCTAAGGGTCTTAAGGAATAAGTCAAAGTATAACTCATCATACACAAGATACTATGATGATCTCAAGTCTAAGGATTACTTGTACTACTATCACTACAGGAATTCCTATTGACAGGCAAGTAAAACTCCATTAGGTATTCATTAGCGAGCCACGTTCAGTGAACTTATTCTCTAATAAGCACCTACATACTTGTTTTAGTGTCTCCACATAAAGGATTATGAGATCAATCATCCTCATCCAATGAGCAAGCAACGTATGTAGCAATCTATCCGGATTCACTAATCCCCAATTTAGTAATCCAATGATTGGGAACTATTTTAGTTTTAAGCTTTCTAAGAATTTAGATCTCATTAGAATGATCATCATCATTATTCTAAAAGCATTGCTTAAAACTATGGGTTTATCACATATTATAAAACAGCATCATGTAGATAATTAAAAGCCTTTAATAAATTAATACTTTTTATTAATAAATGAATAAGATTGTTACAAAGTATATGCTTTATCATCAAACATGATTGGCTTGTGTGCATACTACTTTCAATCTCCCACTTGCACTAAAGCTAATTGTCATGGTATCTTATACTCTTCTTCTCTAAGTGACGATTATCCTGCTGTTGGATAAGCTTTAGTTAATGGATATGTAATGTCGTTCATGAGAGTCCACTATCTCTATAGTTATTTCCAATCTTTCAATGATTCTAATAATCAAATGAAAGTGCCACAACACATGTTTAGATCCAAGATGAGACATAGGAACTATCCCTAGTTCTGTTATGAACTTTTAATCCAAACAATCAACTTGCAGCTTCATTTATAACTATATACTTTGTCTTTATCACTAAACCAGCAACTCTTTGCTGTTTGGAACCTTTCCAATTCACTGCACCACTGTTCAAGATAACGCTTTACCTTAATGTGGATTTTTCTGTCATCTTGGTCTATCTGAAAAACTTGAGTCTGTTAAGCCCTCTAGTTTTAATTTAGACCCACCATGAATATGATCACATCCTTAGTGCTTGGGTTAAGCACTTTAAGATGTTTTCACCGACTCATAGTGAACTTCTCCATAATATGAGTGATCAACATCAGGTCTCGTATATTTCATTGCATACATGATTGTCACTCATGCGATCTCTCTTCTTTTAATAGTTTGTGGGGACTATTAAGAGAGATACACTCCATGACTCATCAACATGAGACATCTCTTGGAGTTTGCCATGCTAAACGACTTTAGCATCAAATGAATATACGTTCCTTGGGTTAAGTCGAGCATCCTGTTATATCTATCTATATAGATTTTATCCCCAATTAAGATACTCTTCCCAAACCATTCATGGAGGAATGTTTAGACAACTTTATCATTACTGATTGTAGCATTAGTATGTCATTCCTTATCTGTAGTATATCAATATATAATACTAGAAATTTCACGATGCTCCCACTGACCCTTTTGTACACACTAGAAGTCTTACATCATCGCATGTTACTCTGGATCATCATCTTCTATGATGCGTACCTCATCATCATCATCCATGATGAATCCATACCTCCTAGGTATCTTGATTACTATTCCGCATTTACGATTGGTTTGTGGTACAATAGGTCTATCATCTGAGTTCCTCTTATTTGACTTATAGTGTTTTGTGGTTCTTGAACTCTTCAAGATCTATTATCCTCCCACTAGCCCCTTCAATGATAAACACCTTTATCTTAGAAAGCAGCGTGTTTTACAACAAACACCTTTTGCTAAGTAGAATTATAGAACATATACCCTAAACTTACTTTAGGATGTCCCACAAATCGACACTTGTCAAAACTTGTCAAAACTTGTCCCAAGCTTATCCTTTTGAAACCTTTTCACATAAGTTGGAACCCCTTATCTTAACAAACTTAAGATTAGGAATCCTCCATGTCCATAACTTTTATGGAGTCTTGGGGCTGGATTTTGAGGTTACCTTTTCAGTAGATATACTGCCATTTCTAGGACATGGCCCTAGAAAAATCTTTGGAATGTCGGTCAAAATAATTATGGATCGCACTCATGTTCAAATAGGTACGATTTTTCCTTTCGGATACATCAATCAATTATTGCGTATCAGGATGTTTTCATTATGAAAAAACCATTTGAGATGATCTAGAAACTTATTGCTCAAGTATTTATTCCTTGATCTAATCAAAGAATCTTAATACTTTGTCAATTTGTTTCACTTATGAATTCTCTGAACTTTTCAAATAATTCACACTTGTATTTCATCAAATACACACATTCAACTCTTTGAATGATCATCTCTTTTTCTTATACTAATTTGTTCAATATGCAAAATTATTTTCATGTAAGTCAAGTATACAAAATTTATTAAGTAATATTCCAGTTCTATACAAAACATTATTATTATAAATAGAACAACAATTGTTCTTAATTATAATACCAAAGATTTCATTGTCCAAAAATAAAATGGAAATAATATTTTTAACAAAAACTGGAATACAATAACAACTTATTGACTTAATAGATTTGCCCGTAGGCATTGCTAAACTCTAAGTTTCTATGGCTAATATGGCAACCTTTGCTACATTTCCCGCACATAGGATTACTTATATTTATTTAGCTTTCTAGTTCTGCTTGGTCCCTTCATAAATCTATATTTATGATAACCAAAGTCGGTATCCAATACCTAAGTAGAACCTTGACTTAAAGAAAATTTTTTTTCAATCATGAACAAAAAAAAGTATTGTAACCGAAACTTCACTAAGCTTCTTTGGTTAGCCTCTTCAAGATGCTTCTCACAGTTTCTTTCCAGTGTCCGGGCTTATTGCGAAGGGAAGCAAGCTCCTTTGCTATCCGTGATCGATTTTGTTCTTATTATCTTTGTTTATGCCTTTTCTATTTACCTTCTTAGAATCGTTCTTCTTTTAGGAAGATCATTTGGCTCCTACCAAGAAGACATGGTCTTTCTTAGTTGGAAAGTGACTCTCAACATTTTCAATATGTTAAGCAAATCAATGAGGTCGATATCTAGCTTGTTCATATGAAAAATTCACAAAATTGTGAAAGGAGTCCGGGAGTGAGTGCAAGATCAAATCTTGGCTCAACTCTCCATCCATGACAAAACCGGTTGTCCTAATTGATCAATCAAATTGATTATGTTAAGAACTTTTTGTCAAGATTTATAGTGCCATTGGCCATTCTAGATCGGAAGAGCTCCTTAGATATCTCGATATCTATCGATCCTACTTTCCTCACCATCAACTACTTGATGTGCGGGAATATAGTAAGAGCATCCATATTTTCATGTCGAACTGAAGCTCGTTACTCATGGATGCGAGCATGATGCATTGAGCCAATGTGCATCATCTTGCCACTTTCTAAAAGTAGTAATCTCTTCCTCGAGGCATTATCGCAACCATTGTAGGGATAGGCGATTAAGGACATAAGATAGCTTTTCAACTATGAGAACTATTCTCAAATTCCTTAACCAATCCGTTTAATTTTGGTCCGGTTAATTTTGTATCTAATATGCTTCATGATGATAGTAATTTTAGACATTGTCAAATTCTCGTAAATGAATTTGTAATTAACAACATTTTAACATACATTCTTTTATTAATTACCAAAATAAATTAGGTCTTGTTTTAAATTGGTATCTCCCACTATTTTCTTCAAACTATATTACCCTCACTTATATAGTTAAGCAAAATCTAATTAAAGATTTGCTAGTGAGAATAAGGATCCCATTTCAAATGTATATAGCCTTGTGGTGACACAACAAACTATATATAAATAAATAGGTAACAACTTTTGTCAATTACATCAACTATGCAACTCCTTTTATTTTGCCTCTTAGATTATTTTGATCAAGTGGTGGCATATCCAGAATCAAAATTATCCAAGTTAAGTCCCACCTAGCACTCCATATATTCAAAAAGAAAAATATCATCCTTGTGGTGACACAACAAAACAATATTGTTCAATTTTCTTTATAAGCATCAAATGTGATAAATTAACATCTTAAATACTTAATACTTGCCTTGTGGTGACACGACAAACTCATATTAAATATTTAATACTCTATTAATTTTATCATGCTAGAAGGCGACGTTCGATATTCCAAATATCTTTGAACGCTTAGGACTTAATATAAAAAATTGAGGGGTTTGTTATTAATTTGTCTCATCTTGTTTAAGTGGCATTTACATATATATATAAAATACGCGTCATATTAATAAACATGCAAAGCATGTTTGCATAATATATAATATATATAGTATAAGCATGCATATATAGAATACTATATTCTACCCAGATTGATTATGGACTTTTATTCTAGTTTGGTTCACTAGAGCTACCAAGTGAGCCAAAAGGTCAAATCCTAGGGGTGCAAGAAATAATATTTAAATGTAACTATTACATTTAAACCCGGGCTCCATTACAAACGGGTCTTCAAGCGCTCCTTGCTCCTTGATCTCCAATTTTTAAAATTAATTCTAACTATTCCTATTACAAAACTATTTAAAATAAATAGAAACCTTGATCGTGATCAAGGGAAGTTCATAGGAGAGAGATAGAATTTAAATTAAGAAAAATTAGAGAAGGCGAGGTACTGCAGAACCCCATTTAATAAAACCCATACATTCATGCATCCAACTAAAATAAAATCCAATCACATTGGTCGATAGTCCATAATCAATCCCATTTATTATCATACACATCACCATATGCATCAATAAATAACATTCATCTTATGAATAATAAACATTCAATATATATATTGATATTATTTAATGGGCAAATTTAGTTAGTATAAAATCTATTTTTGAATCAAAATAAACTCCTTTATTTTAATCCAAATTTAAATCAAAATAAAACTATTTTATTTTAATTTATCCAATTTTGAATAAAATAAACTATTTTATTTTAATCAAAATCATTAATCAAAATAAACTCCTTTATTTTAATTAATTATGGAATCCAATTCCATGTAAAAAAATTCGTTTATTAAATGAAACACAAATTCTTTTCCTATTTACAAATAAACTCCTTTATTTTGAATAATATGAAATCTTATTTCATATTTAAATAAACTCCTTTATTTAAGGAAACATTTTCCTATTCACAAATAAACTCTTTTATTTTGAATAATATGAAATCTTATTTCATATCTAAATAAACTCATTTATTTAAGGAAAGTTGGATTTACTTCCCTATTCACAAATAAACTCCTTTATTTTAGAAAAATAAAATCCAATTTCAACTCCAATTAGTTATCATGGAATCCAATTCCAACTCTAATTAGTTAGCATGAAATTTAATTTTTAAATTAAAATAAATTTTATATTTTAATATTAAAATAAACTTTTTATTTTAAGATTAAAATAAATTATTTATTTTAATTATAAAATTAATAAAAGTATAATATATATATATAATTAATATTATATATATATATATATATATATAATATATATAATAATCATCCTTATAAATCTTGGTACATTATACATAATGCACCTTGAATTTCGTGCCTTCCTTTAAAAAAAAAAAAAAAAAAAATATTTATGTGGTCTTAATATCAATATATATATATATATATATATATATATATATAAAAGGGAATCAAGTATTATAAAAAACGTGAGCCCTTGCAATGAATTATAATTCACCTTAATCATATATATATATATATATATGATTATATTATAATATATATATATAATAAAAAAAATTGAGATTCGTAATTTTTAATTTTTAATTTTTTTTATTTATTATTTATTTTTTTTTTTAATAAATTTTATACAACAAAATTGAGCCCAATTAAATTGTTCTAAACACATATCAATATACATATTAAATTAAAATAATTAATAATTTGCATAAAAGTTTGCTCTCGATGCCAATCGTTAGGTTTGTAATATTCATGAATGCAATCAAATTGCTCAAAGTAAATTTTTAAAGCGTGTAAAATCGAGTTTAAAATTTTACAAACCATATATACCCGGATCACCCTTTATGCACAATTATTAATTAAACGAAAAAGATGAATAAGAAACATACCCTAGAAGATCCGAGCTTCCTCAGTACAAGTTCACCTCCAATCCTTTTCGTTCAACTTGAATCCACCGGGTTTGGTTCCTTCCTTTGATCAACGTTAGCCACCCAAGTGTTTGGCCTCTAGAGGTGATCCACCAAAGAAGAAGAATTTTCAAGAAGAATGGGTATTGGCTCAAACCCTAGTTTTTCTATCTCTATAGAAAAGGGCGTACTCTCAACTATCGAATTGGAATTACCATATATTTAATATCCGATATAAGACTCCTCTTATAAAGATATCAAGTAACCCTATTAAAAATAAGATATTATTTAATTAAACCCTTTTTTAATTAAAGGGCTCCTAATCTTATTAAGGATAATTAATTAAACTCCTTTAATTAATTTTCCCTCCTAATCCTATTAGGAATAAATGAGAGTACTTATATTAAATTAATTTCTAAACTCTTTTAGAAATTAAAATAATAATAATAATTGTAATAATATTAATAAGACTCCTCTTATTAATTTATATTTAATATTTCTAAAATATTAAATAATAATATTAAGCTATTTAATTTATTCTATCACCATAGATTAAATTAAATATACTTAACAAATTATATTATTAACTTCTTAAATAATTATTCCTTTAGGTTCTCCATATTAAACCTAGGTTGTGAATAAATCAATTATAACAATTCTAATCTTATTTAAATAAATAAATTAAATAATTAATTTATTTATATAAATAATATTTATTCTACTGATAATAGGATAAGCCTCCTAGCGATCAACGACTTTCCGGATAATATAGATTTCAACATTAATCATAAAAGAACCTTTGAGTAAATAGTTATGAAGACAATTCAATCCTTCCACCATACAATGTCCCAATTAAATATAAGACATGGAATTATTGTCAAGTCTTATTTTATTTAATTATATGTATTTCGACTCTTAAATGCACAACTCCAAATAATGCAAATAAGAAACTCCTTCCTAATTTCATTTTGCCTTGTCAAGGACTCTTTGGGTTGTCATTTATCGAATCACATAGGACATTTCTCTTCTTTTATTGTAAGTGGTAGATTCTTTATTGATCATACATTATCTCCATGTACAACTTATTATACCCAAGCATACCCTTTGATATACCCTAAGGGTCTTAAGGAATAAGTCAAAGTATAACTCATCATACACAAGATACTATGATGATCTCAAGTCCAAAGATCACTTGTAGACTACTATCACTACAGAATTCCTATTGACATGCAAGTAAAACTCCATTAGGTATTCCTTAGCGAGCCAACGCTCAAAGTGAACTTATTCTCTAATAAGCACCTACATACTTGCTTTAGTGTCTCCACACAAATGATCATGAGATCAATCATCCTCATCCAATAAGCAAGCAACGTATGTACCAATCTATCCGGATTCACTAATCCCTAATTTAGTAATCCAATGATTGGGAAATATTTTAGTTTTAAGCTTTCTAAGAATTTAGATCTCATTAGAATGATCATCATCATTATTCTAAAAGCATTGCTTAAAACTATGGGTTTATCACGTATTATAAAACAGCATCATGTAGATAATTAAAAGCCTTTAATAAATTAATACTTTTTATTAATAAATGAATAAGATTGTTACAAAGTATATGTTTTATCATCAAACATGATTGGCTTGTGTGCATACTACTTTCAATTTAAGGGCAATCTTGTAATTCTTGCAAACCCTTAGGGTTTGACCTTTAGGGTTTAACCCTAAGGTTTAGCACAAATCAAATATAGGATTTCCAATTTAGGGTTTGCTCAAAAATAAAATTAAATAAATTTTAGTTTCTAAAATTTTGAAATTAGGGTTTCCTAATTATGATAAATTTTCTAATTACACTATACATGAACATTAGGGTTTAATATCACTCATTATAATTAATATTGCTAAAATAGCAATTAGTGTTTACAATTTTGATAATTAGGGTTATCAAATTATAATTAGGGTTTCTAATTACCAAATCACGGTTCTAGGTTAGTAATTAGGGTTTAACAATTTAGGGTTTCTATAATTAACAATTTGTAATTTTAATACTTGTTAATTAATCACATTAACACAATTACAAACAATCTCGAACTCTACTTTGAGTTTCAAATTAGGGTTTAGAATTTAAAATTAGGATTTTATAATTAGGGTTTTATAATGATTAATTAGGGTTTCTAGATTTTAATTAGGGTTTAACTAATTAATCAAATCATTATATAATACACAACATAAATCATATAACACAGTTATATAACAGTCTTAGACTCATAATTAATTTTTAAATTAGGGCTTCCCCCAGTAAAACTAGGGTTTAAACAATTAACATTAGGGTTTTGAAATTATATGCCATAATTGACCAACCATCATCAATACGTACATACAGTACATATTTATTGCACTGAAAAATCAAAATATAATTAATATTATATTATTATTTTCATTCCTTGATAATAATCCAAAATTAGGATTTAGATTCCATATCTGATTTATTCTTCATATTTAACCTTAATAATTAAGGTAAAATAATTAACTTAATAATTTGTACTAAAATTCATATAATAAAATAATGATTATAATTATTCTAAAATTACTTCATATATTATTTAGATAATATATGATTATATTTTCATGGAAATTAAATAGCTAATAAAAACATTTCCATTATAAAATTAATTATTATAAGAATATACTTTTAATAATCAAAAATTCTAAAATAAAATTTATTTGTAAATAATCATGTAATAAATAATTTTTATTTACCACGTAAATACATATACACATTATCTTGTACAAATCCTCATCCTTAAAAAAAAAAAAATTATCATAAAATTTCTTATTTATTTATGTAGAAAATATCGGGTTTTTACTATATATGCATACTAGAAATGTAATAAAGATTCTATGATAATAACATTATATGTTAGATAGGTTATGAATTGTGTATAAGTTAAGATTTCTCGACCTTGGGGAATAGTGTGTAATGTTTATTTTATAAATAATTTATGTTTATATCTTTCGCAATAGTAATAGAATGATTGTACCATATCCGCAGTGAATTGGGACTCGGATCTGGGGTCGTCACAAGAGACATGCTCCACCAATTCATACTTCTTTACGAAAAAGAAATTGAAAAATATCGAAGACTAATGTTTATGAAATATTACCTTAACGTTCTTCGCGTTCTTGAATAAATTTGTATGTTTTGCTTTGTTTACTCTTGATTACTAGTTATAGAACTTCTCTCTCTCTCTCTCTCTCAATATAATTTCTAGAGCTGGTGAAAAAAAATAATGAACCAACCTAGCTTCTCTTATATAGACAATCTAATTGAGGGCAAAATGGTCATTGTGCCCCACCTCCTTACTATTCGTGGCTTAGCCACCAAGTAACCACTTTACTTGGTGACCAAGTGGCCGACCCACATGCTCCATGGGCCCCCCCATGGGTTGTCCCATGGGTTTTACCCATCGGGTGACCCATTGGTTCGATTCGCAGTTTATTTTCTTAGTTTGGGCATTAATATTAATTCATATTAGGCCTATCTTAGGCTTGATTTTCCTACACATTGGGCTTGACATAATCCATGTCCAATTGGATTATACTAAGTCCATAACTCAAAGTCCATTTAGACTAATCGTATTATATGCATACCATTCTCGTATTCTCTTAGTATATAGTTCGTACAATATTCGTATTATACGTCGTAATAATCTTCATACTATACTCGTATAATAACTAGTATCATACTCGTATTCGTCACGTATAATAGGCATTATACGTTAGCCATTAAATTCTCGAAAATCACTTTTCCTAACCCTAAGGTTTTAAGTCCGTAGGCGAAAGCTTCGTTTGTCATAACTGAAATATTATTGAATATTCCATTACGTCTTAGAATCCTATCATTACGCGTTTCTCAGAAATTCAAACTTAATATCCGAGCGTAAATGGATGAATAGTATTTTACGAAAATTTCTTGAAAAACATTTATTTTTGTCTTGGAAATTCAAACAATTAATCGAAAGTACATAGCCAAAATACTAGCCACATCGCAAGACATTCTAGGTCATAGAATGACCCTCAAATAGTTTATTCACATAAATAATCAAATAAATTCATTTATTTCAAATAATCAAATAAAAATTTAATTCACATAAAATCCAATTTTCTCAAATGCGTTCTTTGTCAAGAATGTGAGGTCGGATAGAGAATGTTAGAATGAATGTAAGCATTAAACACATTCACGACGTAAGGCTTGGTGTACAGGGAATATTAAAAGGGAAGAACCTACACGCCGTGTATGGTTTAACCATAAGGTAATGAAGAATAATGATTAAACCCGTGAGCGGTGAAGAAATTGAATTAAAGACAATAACGATTATAACGTTAAAGTCGAGTTAATAATTATAACTTGGATAACGTTCTGAATCGAATGAACAGAACGTTGCAAGATATGAATAAGGTAATGTATAATGCTTAACACTATAAATGCATAGTATTAACATTGAATAATCGTTTTGAGTATACAAAAGACTGTATAACTTAGACAATAAAGAATGAATCTTGAGGTATGGCATTTAGTTGCCAGAAAGCCATGAGGAATAAGAAATCGACTTAACGAACATTATAGCTTTAATAGTTCGGATAAGTTAAGTTAAGTTTTTGTGGTGGTACAATCGTAATCTTTGATGGTTGACATATAGGAGTTGGGATAAACAATTCCTTCAGAGAGCGGAGGTATATACGAAACTTGCAACCGATCTAACTCACTGTGAAAGACAGTGTAGATGAGACGCGAACCCTAAGAAGTAAAGTTAAGTAAACCAATGCGTAAGTCAAGTATATTACTAATATGTGTATGTATTATTTCCTTATGTGTTATATAGGGTTTGCAATAAAGCGATCAAAGATAAACTATAAGTTGTAGGCATGCGTAAAGGCAAGTTTCATAACTTCATTCATATTTTAAATGAATGCTAGTTTCTTAAAATTTCTAAGATGTTGAACTTGAGAAGTTTTGTCTATGTGGAAATGTGTGATATTTGTACAAGGTGGTAGAATGTATGAGGCCTTGTGCCACAATTTTAACACTTCGGTGTTTCTATGAAATGAACTATTACGTGATGGAACTGCTTAATATGAGAATGTTCATTATCATGAAACCGTTATTGATAAGTCGTGCTAATGATTCTAGCCAGTATGAATGGGTATGAAAAAGGTAGAAGAATGAAAGTATTTCAATGTGAATGTGACTAATGTTTTAAAATGATAGAATCGAGTTTATTCCTATTATTAGAGCTACTTCATAACCTTTGTTCGGTTATTAAAGTCTTAAAAGAATTTTTAAGTTCTTAAAGTTGTTTATTCAACTGCTATAACTCGCTGAGCAATTGAATAATCACACTTACTTTAAATAAAAACATTTTCAGCGAACGATGCTAGAATGAACTTAAGAATCCCATAAAGATCAAGCTTGTGACGCCCCCAAATCCGGGTATCTTCTAACCCGGTAGATGGTGCTACACGGTACTACTAACTATACATTCATTCCATTGAAACAACATCAAAATTAGTATATCAACTACATTTTTATTACAATCATAATAAATCCTTGCTCAGGTTCTGAAATTGAATACATTCTTTATTGTTCATAAGTGTAATATATACAAAAATACTAGTCTATTACAGGATATCTAATTATCCATCTTAGCTTTGCCTTTATCTTTCTTAGAACGCTCAGTTCATTCGGCCTTAGCTGCAATCATATAATTCAAGCAAGAAGTGAGAATAACTAGTTCAAAAAGTCTAGCAATGTATAATATAAATACCACGTCAAGAATCATATGATTATTCTTCAATAACTAAACAAATATTTATGAAGTACTATGAAACATTGTATAACACTTTTCTTTCTAATAAAACAATTCTGAAGTACTTATAGGAACTTAGGAATTCTTAGTAGGTCAAAGACCATGAACATTCTCTTTAGTTTTCATTCATGAAAAAGGACAACCCGGCACTAAGACCGTAAGTCTAATATATCTTACGAGCACATTTAGGTGATCAACCTATACTACTCTATGTTGATCAACATTCATCCGTTAAACATATTTACATTTAAGTTTTGGCAACCTCGTGCGCTCATCGAATAATCGACGTAAAATACATTTGTTTATTCATACTCAAAGCTTACCTTGAATCCGTACCAAACAATTGGTGTAAGATAGCATTATCAATTCAATATTGAAAGCCTTGTAAATAAATTAATCAACTCTTCAAGATTAGTCTAGTTGAGGTAAAAATGGCATAACCCTTTCGTTAAAATAATTCATGCATCTCATAATATGAATCACATAGAACTTGGCTAATATGGAGGTTTAGACAAACGTTAAGAAAAACTTGCCTTCAAAGCGTCTTCAAATTAATATTCAAAAGTTCTTAGTCTTTACAATATGTATATGATATATTCACAAAGAAAATCAGTAATTAGCTACCAAACAATCTAATCATATTGTTTTTTACCAACTTCTTTTCTTCTATAACTTATCCAAAATTATTTCATTAATAAAACTCATTTTAAGTATTTATACGCCCTTACGGCTTATTAACGTTCATCTTTTAGTTAACAATAACTCACGTTCAATTCCTATGGTCATCACCATAGATGTGATATAGGAATGGTCTTAGCATGTACATTACATATATACACTTGCCCCATAATGGTCTTGTAACATTTGAGTTTGAAAGTCCAATAATAATCTAGAAGGGGGGTTGAATAGATTATTACTGATTAAAAAATTATCGTAGGCCTTTTTGAATTATTAGTATAATTAATTTGCAGTGTTAGAAATTAACATGCAAGATAATAAAAATTCAATCACAATGCACAGAGATTTATCTGGTTCACAACATAAACCCCTTGGTATGTTGCTACTGTTAGGTTTGTAATATTCAAAAACGCAATCAAATTGCAAAAATAATGCAGAAACGTGGAAAATCAGAGTTTAAAAATTTTACAAACCATATACCCGGATCACCCTTTATGCACAATTATTAATTAAACGAAAAGATATGACTCCTCTTATTTATAGATGTGGGCAACCCACCTTAACAATTAAGGAATTGGGTTTTATTTAATTAATTAAATTCTTTTAATTAATTAAGCTCCCTAATCTTATTAGGGATAATTAATTAAACTCCTTTAACTAATTTTCCTTCCTAATCCAATTAGGAATAAATGAGAGTACTTATATTAAATTAATTCCTAAACTCTTTTAGAAATTAAAATAATAATAATTGTAATAATATTAATAAGACTCCTCTTATTAATTTATATTTAATATTTCTAAAATATTAAATAATAAATATTAAGCTATTTAATTTATTCTATCACCGTAGATTAAATTAAATATACATAACATATTATACGATTATGCCATTAACTTCTTAAATAATTATTCTTCCTTTTATGGTGTGACCCTTTAGGTTCTCCATATTAAACCTAGGTTGTGAATAAATCAATTAGAACAATTCTAATCTTATTTAAATAAATAAATTAAAAAATTAATTTATTTAAATAAATAATATTTATTCTACAATAGGATAAGCCTCCTAGCGATCAACGACTTTCTAGATAATATAGATTTCAACATTAATCATAAAAGAACCTTTGAGTAAATAGTTACCGCATAATTCAATCCTTCCACCATACAATGTCCCAATTAAATATAAGACATGTAATCATCGTCAAGTCTTATTTTATTTAATTATATGTATTTCGATCCTTAAATGCACAACTCCAAATAATGCAAATTAGAAACTCCTTTCTAATTTCATTCTCGCCTTGCCAAGGACTCTTTGGGTTGTCATTTATCGAATCACATAGGACATTTCTCTTCTTTTATTAGAAGTGGTAGATTCTTTATCGATCATATATTATCTCCATGTACAACTTGTTATACCCAAGCATCTGAATTTGATATACCCTAAGGGTCTTAAGGAATAAGTCAAAGTATAACTCATCATCATACAAGATACTATGATGATCTCAAGTCCAAGGATTACTTCAGACTACTATCACTACAGAATTCCTATTGACAGCAAGTAAAACTCCATTAGGTATTCCTTAGCTTAGCCAACGCTTCGATGAACTTATTCTCTAATAAGCACCTACATACTTGCTTTAGTGTCTCCACACAAATGATCATGAGATCAATCATCCTCATCCAACGAAAGCAAGTTAACGTATGTACCAATCTATCCGGATTAACTAATCCCCAATTTAGTAATCCAATGATTGGGAACTATTTTAGTTTTAAGCTTTCTAAGAATTTAGATCTCATTAGAATAATCATCATCACTATTCTAAAAGCATTGCTTAAAACTAAGGGTTTATCACATATTATAAAACAGCATCATGTAGATAATTAAAAGCCTTTAATAAATTAATACTTTTTATTAATAAATGAATAAGATTGTTACAAAGTATATGCTTTATCATCAAACATGATTGGCTTTGTGTGCATACTACTTTCAATCTCCCACTTGCACTTAAAGCCAATCGTCATGGTATCTCATACTCTTCTTCTCTAAGTGACGATTATCCCGTCATTGGATAAGCTTTAGTTAATAGATATGTAATGTTGTTCATGAGAGTCCACTATCTCTATAGTGATTTCCCATCTTTCAATGATTCTAATAATCAAATGAAAGTGCCACAACACATGTTTAGATCCAAGATGAGACTTAGGAACTATTCCTAGTTCAGAATGAACTTTTAATCCAAACAATCAACTTGCAGCCTTCATTTATAGCTATATACTTTGTCTTTATCACTAAACCAAAGAACTTTTCTTTGTTTGGAACCTTTCCAATTCAATCGCACCAATGTTCAAGATAACGCTTTACCTTAAAGTGGATTTTTCGTCATCTTGGTGCATCGAAAAAACTTGAGTCCTGCTAAGCCCTCTAGTTTTAATTTAGACCCACCATGAATATGATTACATCCTTAGTGCTTGGGTTAAGCACTTTAAGATGTTTTTCAACGACTCATAGTGAACTTCTCCAGGATATGACTGATCAACATCAGGTCTCGTATATTTTATTGCGTACATAATTGTCACTCATGCGACCTCTCTTTTCAGGAGTCTGTGGGGACAATTAAGAGAGATACACTCCATGGCTCATCAACATGAGACATCTCTTGGAGTTTGCCATGCTAAACGACTTTAGCATTAAATGAATATACGTTCCTTGGGTTAAGTCGAGCATCCTCTTAAATCTATCTATATAGATTTATATCCCCAATTAAGATACTCTTCCAAATCATTCATGGAGGAATGTTTAGACAACTTTATCTTTACTGATTGTAGCATTAGTATGTCATTCCTTATCCGTAGTATATCAACATATAGTACTAGGAATGTCACGATGCTCCCACTGACCCTTTTGTACACACTAGGTTCATTCTTATTTTTGATAAAATCAAACTCTTTTGATTGCCTCATCAAAACGAATGTTCCATATTTGAGAAACTTGCTTCAATCCATTTCTCCGAGTGTCTACAACACTTACCTCATCGTATGTAATCGGATCATCATCTTCTATGATGTGTACCTCATCATCATCATCTATGATGAATCCATACCTCTCGTGTATCTTTGGTACTATTCCATTTATGATTGATTTGTGGTATAATAGGTCTATCTCTGGGTTCCTCTTATTTGACTTATAGTATTTTGTGGTTCTTGAACTCTTCAAGATCTATTATCCTCCCATTAGCCCCTTTTAATGATAAACACCTTTATCTTAGATAGGCGTGTTTTGTAACAAACACCTTTTGCTAAGTAGAATTATAGAACATATTCCCTAAACTTACTTTTAGGATGTCCCACAAATCTGTACATGTCAAATTTTGTCCCAAGCTTATCCTTCAAACCTTTTCACATAAGTTGGACAACCCCTTATCTTAACATGTCAAGATTAGAATCCTCCCCGTCCATAACTTTTATGGAGTCTTCAATGGATTTTGAGGTTACCTTTTCGTGAGATATGCAGACCATTTCTAGGACATGATCCTGAAGGATACCGGAATGTCGGTAAAATCATTTTGGACCGCACTATGTCCAACAAGGTACGATTTTTCATTCGAGATACATCAATCAATTATCACAGTGTCGGGATGTGTCCATTATGAGAAAAAGCATTTGAGATGATCTTGAAACTTATTGCACAAGTATTTATTCCTCGATCTAATCAAAGAATTCTAATACTTTATCAATTAATTTTACTTCAATTCTTTGAACCTTTCAAATAATTCACACTTGTATTTCGGAAAATACACACATTCAACTCTTTGAATGATCATCTCATTTTCTTATACTAGTTTGTTCAATATGCAAAATTATTTTCATGTAAGTCAAGTATACAAAATTTATTAAATAATATTATAGTTCTATACAAAACATTATTATTATAAATAGAACAACAATTGTTCTTAATTATAATACCAAAGATTTCATTGTCCAACAATAAAATGGAAATAATATTTTAACAAGGCTGGAATACAATAACAACTTATCGACTTAATAGATTTCAAGTAGGCATTGCTAAACTATAAGTTTCTATGGCTAATATGGCAACCTTTGCTATATTTTCCACACATAGGATTACTTATATTTGTTTAGCTTTTACTTCTATTTGGTCCTTCATAAATCTATATTTATGATAACCAAAGTCGATATCCAATACCCAAGTAGAACATTGACTTAAAGAAAATTTATCTCAACCATGAACAAAATAATATTTTTGTAACCAAAACTTCACTAAGCTTCTTTGGTTAGCCTCTCTCGCAAGATGCTTCTCATGAGCTTCCTTCCGATTGTCCGGGCTTATCAGTAAAGGGAAGCAAACTCCTTTGCTATCCAAATCGGTTTTGTTCTTATTATCCTTTATTTTGCCTTTCTATTTACCTTCTTTGAATCTTTCTTCTTTTTTTGGAAGATCCTTTGGCCCCTACCCAAGAAGACTTGGTCTTTCTTGGTTGGAAAGTGACTCTCAACATTTTTCAACATGTTAAGCAAATCAATGAGGCCGATATCTAGCTTGTTCATATAAAAATTCACAACAATTGTGAAAGGAGTCCGGAGTGAGGGCAAGATCAAATCTTGGCTCAACTCTCCATCCATGACAAAACCTGTTGTCCTAATCGATCAATCAAATTGATTATGTTAAGAACTTTTTGTCTGCATCTTGTAGTGTCATCGATCATTCTAGATCGGAAGAGCTCCTTAGATATCTCGATATCTATCGGTCCCTACTTTCCTCACCATCAACTACTTGATGTGCAAGAACATAAGAGGAGCATCCATAGTTTCAAGTCGACGTCAAGCTCGTTACTTTCGTGGATGCGAGCATGATGTATCGAGCTAACTGTGCATCATCTTGCCACTTTCTAAAAGTAGCAATCTCTTCCTCAGAGGCATTATTCTGCAACCATTGCGAGGATAGGCGTATTAAGGACATAAGATAGTTTTTCAAATTATGAGAACTATTCTCAAATTCCTTAACCAATCCGATTTAATTGATGCAAGTTAATTTAGCATCTAATATGTTTTTGCGGTGATAGTAATTTTAGACATTGTAAAATTTCAGTAAATGAATTTGTATTTAACAACATTTTAACATACATTCTTTTATTAATTACCAAAATAATTTAGGTCTTGTTTTAAATTGGTATCTCCCACTATTTTCTTCAAACTATATTACCCTCACTTATATAGTTCGGCAAAATCTAATTAAAGATTTGTTAGTGAGAATAAGGATCCCATTTCAAATATATATAGCCTTGTGGTGACACAACAAACTATATATAAATAAATAGGTAGATAACTTTTGTCAATTACATCAACTATGCAACACCTTTTATTTTGCCTCTTAGATTATTTTGATAGAGTGGTGGCACATCCGAATCAAAATTATCCAAGTTAAGTCCGACCTAGCACTCCATATATTCAAAAAAGAAAAATATTATCCTTGTGGTGACACAACAAAACAATATTGTTCAATTTTCTTTATAAGCATCAAATGTGATAAATTAACATCTTAAATACTTAATACTTGCCTTGTGGTGACACAACAAACTCATATTAAATATTTAATACTCTATTAATTTTATCATGCTAGAAGGCGACGTTCGATATTCCAAATATCTTTGAACGCTTAGGACTTAATATATGAAAAAATATTTGAGGGATTTGTTATTAATTTGTCTCATCTTGTTTAGCGCGCATGCACACATATATATAAAATACGCGTCATATTAATGAACATGCGAAAGATGTTTGCATAATATATAATATATATAGTATAAGCACGCACATATAGAATACTATATTCTACCCGGATTGATTATGGACTTTTATTCTAGTTTGATTCACTAGAGCCACCAAGTGAACCAAAAGGTCAAACCCTAGGGGTACAAGAAATAATATTTATATATAACTATTACATTTAAACCCGGGCTCCATTACAAACGGGTCTTCAAGCGCTCCTTGTTCCTTGATCTCAAATTCTTCAAAATTAATTCTAACTATTCCTATTACAAAACTATTTAAAATAAATAGAAACCTTGATCAGCAGTCAAGGGGAAGTACATAGGAGAGAGATAGAATTTACATTAAGAAAAAATTAGAGAAGACGAGGTACGCAGATCCCATTTAATAAAACCCATACATTCATGCATCCAACTAAAATAAAATCCAATCACGTTGGTCAATAGTCCATAATCAATCCCATTTATTATCATACACATCACCATATGCATCAATAAATAACATTCATCTTATGAATAATAAACATTCAATATATATATTGATATCATTTAATGGGCAAATTTAGTTAGTATAAAATCTAATTTTGAATTAAAATAAACTCCTTTATTTCAATCCAAATTTAAATCAAAATAAAACTATTTTATTTTAATTTATCTAATTTTGAATAAAATAAACTATTTTATTTTAATCAAAATCGTTAATCAAAATAAACTCATTTATTTTAATTAATTATGGAATCCAATTCCATGTAATAAAAAAAAATTATTAAAGGAAACACTTAATTCTTTTCCTATTCACAAATAAACTCCTTTATTTTGAATAATATGAAATCTTATTTCATATTTAAATAAACTCTTTTATTTAAGGAAACATGGATTCTCTTTCCTATTCACAAATAAACTCTTTTATTTTGAATAATATGAAATCTTATTTCATATCTAAACAAACTACTTTATTTAAGGAAAGATGGATTTATTTCCTATTCACAAATAAACTCCTTTCTTTTAGAAAAATAAAATCCAATTTTAACTCCAATTAGTTATCATGGAATCCAATTCTAACTCTAATTAGTTAGCATGAAATTCTAATTTTAAAATTAAAATAAACCCTTTTATTTTAATATTAAAATAAACTTTTATTTTAAAATTAAAATAAACATTTTATTTTAATTATAAAATTATTAAAATATATATTATATATATATATAAATATATATAATATTACAGTAATATATATATTTTATATATAATATAAATTACGTTATATATATATATATATATATATATATAAGTAACTAATGAATCAAGCTCCTGGAACAATCCACGTGATGTAATCATCACTTATATATTATATTAATTTCTTCCCCAAGATTCCGTTTATATATATATATATATATATATATATATATACATTTGAATCATGCCTGTTAACTTCTTGATTTCGTGCACATGAATCCTTATTTGCAGACTTGCAGTATTACCTTAAACATATATATATCACGCAAATCACAGAAGAAAAAAAAATTAAATGAAACAGAGCCATGATTTTTTATTTTTTATTTTTATTAAATTTTATACAACAAAATTATGCCCAATTAAACTGTTCTAAACACATATCAATATACATATCAAATATGAACAATTAATAATTTGCATAAAGGTTTGGCTCTGATGCCACTGTTAGGTTTGTAATATTCAAGAACGCAATCAAATTGCAAAAATAATGCAGAAACGTGGAAAATCGAGTTTAAAATTTTACAAATCATATACCGGATCACCCTTTATGCACAATTATTAATTAAATGAAAAGATATGAAGAACAAACATACCTTGAAGATCCGAAGCTTCCTAGGTACAAGTTCACCTCCAATCCTTTTCGCGCTCAACTTGAATCCCACGGGTTAGGTTCCTTCCTTTGATCAACGTTAGCCACCCAAGTGTTTGGCCTCAGAGGTGATCCACCAAGAAAGAATAAGAATTCAAGAAGATGGGTATTTGGCTCAAACTCTAGTTTTCTATCTCTATAGAAAAGGGCGTACTCTCCCAACTATTGGAATTACGTATGTTGTAAAAGTCAACAACCACATCACCCATAATAAGACTCCTCTTATTTATAGATGTGGGCAACCCACCTTAACAATTAAGGAATTGGGTTTTATTTAATTAATTAAATTCTTTTAATTAATTAAGCTCCCTAATCTTATTAGGGATAATTAATTAAACTCCTTTAACTAATTTTCCTTCCTAATCCAATTAGGAATAAATGAGAGTACTTATATTAAATTAATTCCTAAACTCTTTTAGAAATTAAAATAATAATAATTGTAATAATATTAATAAGACTCCTCTTATTAATTTATATTTAATATTTCTAAAATATTAAATAATAAATATTAAGCTATTTAATTTATTCTATCACCAGTAGATTAAATTAAATATACATAACATATTATTACGATTATGCCATTAACTTCTTAAATAATTATTCTTCCTTTTATGGTGTGACCTTTAGGTTCTCCATATTAAACCTGGGTTGTGAATAAATCAATTAGAACAATTCTAATCTTATTTAAATAAATAAATTAAACAATTAATTTATTTAAATAAATAATATTTATTCTACAATAGGGATAAGCCTCCCTAACGATCAACGACTTTCCAGATAATATAGATTTCAACATTAATCATAAAAGAACCTTTGAGTAAATAGTTACCTGCATAATTCAATCCTTCCGCCATACAATGTCCCAATTAAATATAAGATATGGAATTATCACAAGTCTTATTTTATTTAATTATATGTATTTCGATCCTTAAATGCATAACTCAAATAATGCAAATTAGAAACTCCTTTCTAATTTCATTCTCCTTTGCCAAGGACTACTTGAGTTGTCATTTATCGAATCACATAGACATTTCTTCTTTTATTAGAAGTGGTAGATTCTTTATTGATCATATATTATCTCCATGTACAACTTGTTATACCCAAGCATACCGCTTTGATATACCCTAAGGGTCTTAAGGAATAAGTCAAAGTATAACTCATCATACACAAGATACTATGATGATCTCAAGTCCAAGGATTACTCAGACTACTATCACTACTGAGAATTCCTATTGACAAAGCAAGTAAAACTCCATTAGGTATTCCTTAGCGAGAGCCAATGCTCGGTGAACTTATTCTCTAATAAGCACCTACATACTTGCTTTAGTGTTCACACAAATGATCATGAGATCAATCATCCTCATCCAATGAGCAAGCAAGCAACGTATGTACCAATCTATCCGGATTAACTAATCCCCAATTTAGTAATCCAATGATTGGGAACTATTTTAGTTTTAAGCTTTCTAAGAATTTAGATCTCATTAGAATAATCATCATCATTATTCTAAAAGTATTGCTTAAAACTAAGGGTTTATCACATATTATAAAGCAAAGATCATGTAGATAATTAAAAGCCTTTAATAAATTAATACTTTTATTAATAAATGAATAAGATTGTTATAAAGTATATGCTTTATCATCAAACATGATTGGCTTGTGTGCATACTACTTTCAGGTACGTCCAGTCTCAAGTCCCTATTTGGAACTTGAGATCCTATTACTATCAGTAATAACCAACTCCTTCAATATGCGGAGAAGCCTTTACAAAGTTTTAAAGATAAACTTCCAACCAATCCCAACTAATCTATCTTGGACAGCAAGCTCCCCGCTCCTTCCTCAAGTTTAATTGTAACACCTTTTGAGTTTAGTTCTATTCTATTATCTGGTCTTGAAATAACAGTCTCTTTCTCACCTCACAAGTACACTAGAGACTCAACTTCCTGCTGACCTCTCTAAGACTCTGATCTTGGTTGAAGAATTACTTGTCTTTCTCACGATTCATAAAATAAACTAACTCTATACCTTTTTCTCTTTTTACAAATAATATTACAACAATGTGCTTCTCAAATAAGCAGATAAGAATTTAGTATGATTGATGCTTCTCAAATAAGCGGATATCAATTAAAAGTAAGTATATTTATAAAAGTTCAAAGACTTTTATATTTGAGAAAATATGTTTCTTAGTTAGCGCGAGATAAGTTATTTTAATCTTTGAATCAAATATGATATTAAAGTACTTTATGAAGAATTAACAATTCTATAAAATAAAGAGTGTTTTTCTATGGATAATTATAGAATTGTTTCTTAATTAATCTTGATCAAATAATTTATTAGTTGTATAAAATCAATAATAAATCAATTCAACTAATAAGTATAATGTCAAATAAGTACAATTTGATATAACAACTATTATTTGTTTAACTCAAAAATTATATAAGAATATTTTATCTATTATGTGAACTTTTACAGATAATGTCACTTAGTACTTTTAAGGAATTGTACGGTTCAATTCCTCTTGGTAGAGGTGTATATTCAAAGTAGCCTTTCATGACGCCTAAGTATGACAAAATTTATAATTTTCACAATTAATATTTATATTAATATTTTCAATAGATCACTTGATTCTCAAATCCTAAGATGTATAACTACTCTTTTGGAGCAAAGATCTCGGTGTTGTTTTTTGAGCTATCAAGTATCAGATCTATTTTATAATATTCATTTAAATAATATCAATAAAAGATTACTAAATACTATAAGGAATAAATGCAGTTGGATTCCTCTCCATAGAGGTTAATCAGAGCCTTAGCCTTGTGGCCCAAGTATTCTTTTTTTTATTTGATAAATAGATGAAATATAGATTTATAAAATGTGTAGAACAATATATATATGTATATCTAAAAATGCAAGTAAGAAATAATTCAATGTAATTTTTAGACTTATTCAAGATTGACCAATTTTTTTTTCTTCAAAATAATTAGAACTTTTTGTATGAAGAGATATAAAATTTAGAGAGAATGTAGGCAAGGAGAGTATGATTTTCTTTTCACTAAATTGGTAAAAACCAAATGAATGAAATACTCCCTATTTGTAGAATTTTGAAGTTGCAGTAAAATTGTAATTTCAAAACTAATTTTTGAGTAAAAGTTATGATCACGCAATTTTTGAATGAATGGTCCAGATTTTAAAATTTTGAAAGTGGAATAAGCTTGAAACCACCTAAGCCTTTTCAAGCTTTTGATCATTTAATTCTTTGACCAACACATGTAAAGCCAATCATCAAGCCTTACATGGTTTCTTGTCCAAAAATGAAAGTCACTTTTGCTAGCACACACGAACAGTTTTAACACTTAAAAGAAATAGCACATGCAATTATAACACACAATTATATGTATAAAATATGGTATATATGGTATAATATATTATATATATATTTTACTTTTGATAGTTTTAAGTGTTTAAACAAAAAGTTTTGCCCAACTTAAATTTTAGAAAAATGTAAAATAGGTATCCTTGCCTTGAATAATATATGAATTAATTTATTTAACACTTGACATAATTTATCAAGGTCAATAACAAATTAATTCAAGTAAAAACAGAAAATAATAAAATAATAAAATAATTAAATATTTATTTAAAACATAATTGTTATCATCAAAATATATAAAAAATTATACCTATCAATCTCCCCCTTTTTGATGATGACAATTATATAAAAATATTTTTGTTTCTAGAAAAAACTCCCCCTTAAATTGTGAACCCCTTTATAATAGATTTGATTCAATCAAGAACAATTAATCATAGCAGTTAAAGTCCATTCATGGCAGTTTCATATATAGTCTATACATGGCAGTTCATATCCATTCATATGGTTCATATATATGATTATATATATTAATATATTTTCTTCTCCCCCTTTGTCATCATAAAAAATGACAGGCTAGAAAAAAATAACCTGCAGTAAAGACTGAGAAATCCTTCAAAGAGAGTTAGGTACAAAATATATATAAGCCGAGTTTTAGTAGTAGTAGTAGTAGTAGTAGTAGTAGTAATAGAGGGGATAGGGATTAAGGATTACAGTAGCCGATTAGTTAGTGGAGGAGAGAGATTAGGGATTACAGGAACCGAATTGTTAGTGGAGTTAGTATATGAAGTTAGATTTCTTCAAGATGGAGGGAGAAAAATGCAACAGATCATTAATATTTCCTGCAGAATCAGCTGATGAGAGAACAGGAACAGGATCAGCTAGCGGTGGAACTGTGAAGTCAGGAGCGGTGCTAATGTTGAAAGGATCCATGAACATGTTGTTTTGCTCCAGGAGTAAACAAAACACAGATTGAATTGCATGCAAAGATAATTGAACATCTTCCAGTTTAGCTAACATGAGAGATTGATTTTGCAGTAAGAGTTGATTCATGCTATTTAGAGAATTGAGTTTGGTATCCAGAATGATGTTTTCTTAAAATATTTCATGATCAGATATTTTAGAGATGATGAGAGGCTATTGTGGCAAGTTTAGATTAGCTACTATATTGCTAGTGGGAACTGTTTGTGACTGAAGAGTGGACAAAAGAAGATTTAAATAATGGAAGATACGTGTAAGAAGGAGACCGAACCCAAGATAATTATTGTGAAAACAGTATTCGAATGAGGACAGTAAGAAATAGGAGAAAATTATAGGGCAGACATTCATTTAGCAATCCTTTGATGAGTTCTAGATCAAATGGTAACATTTTTCTGTCATCTCTAACAGGCATTACATTTATTCTTAAGATTTTTCCCAGAAATTGACACTCAGCAGTTAAAAACTCTAGACCGATAGTGCATGGGAAGTCAAATAACAGAGCTGATACTAGTTGGTCAGTAACCACAAATAAATTGAACTTAAATAACATACATTCTTCGACAGATATGCCAAAAGGATGAAGATAGGAATTAATGCGAGGTAAATCAAGAGTAGAGGGATTCAACTGAAGAGCATGAACAAGAAATAATTCATCGATAATGTAAGTCTAGCCTTGTATACATGTAGTAATGGTTTTTAACAGGCCAGAAGAGTCATATAAAAATTCCATGTGAGTATAGAATTCAGCCACAAGACTGGGAAAACAGACTTATCATTAAAAGATATCAAGCAATCCCATCCAACATTTTTGAAAATCTCAAACAGTTTTGGAAAACGGTGAAATGTGATTACATTTCCTAACACGTGTCAGTGTCGCATAGACTTATATTTTCGATCGGGCGTATGGGGTGGTAAGAGTAGGAACAACATTTGAAAAATGTAGTTCATAATTAAGAGACAAAGCTTTCCTTTTTGAAGAGAGTGTTAGGTTTGTAATATTCAAGAATGCAATTAAATTGCATAAATAAGCGGAAACGTGTAAAAATCAGAGTTTAAAATTTTACAAACCATATACCCGAATCACCCTTTATGCACAATTATTAATTAAACGAAAAAGATGAATAAGAAACATACCCTTGAAGATCCGAGCATTCTCAGGTACAAGTTCACCTCCAATCCTTTTCGCGTTCAACTTGAATCCAACAGGTTTTGTTCCTTCCTTTGATCAACGTTAGCCACCCAACTGTTTGGCCTCTAGAGGTGATCCACCAAGGAAGAAGAAGAATTCAAGAAGATGGGTGGTTGGCTAAACCCTAGTTTTTCTATCTCTATAGAAAAGGAGCGCATTCTCCAACCATTCGAATTATATCGTTTTTGATATCCATATAAGACTCTCTTATAAAGATATCAAGTAACCCTATTAAAATAAGGTATTATTTAATTAAACCCTTTTAATTAAAGGGGCTCCCTAATCTTATTAGGGATAATTAATTAAACTCCTTTAACTAATTTTCCTTCCTAATCCAATTAGGAATAAATGAGAGTACTTATATTAAATTAATTCCTAAACTCTTTAGAAATAAAATAATAATAATAATTGTAATAATATTAATAAGACTCTCTTATTAATTTATATTTAATATTTCTAAATATTAAATAATAATATTAAGCTATTTAATTTATTCTATCACCATAGATTAAATTAAATATATTTAATATATTATTACGATTATGCCATTAACTTCTTAAATAATTATTCTTCCTTTTATGGTGTGACCCTTTAGGTTCTCCATATTAAACCGGTTGTGAATAAATCAATTAGAATAATTTAATCTTATTTAAATAAATAAATTAAACAATTAATTTATTTAAATAAATAATATTTATTCTACAATAGGATAAGCCTCCCAGCTATCATCAACGACTTTCCAGATAATATAGATTTCAACATTAATCATAAAAGAACCTTTTGAGTAAATAGTTAATGCATAATTCAATCCTTCCACCATACAATGTCCCAATTAAATATAAGATATGGAATTATCACTCAAGTCTTATTTTATTTAATTATATGTATTTCGATCCTTAAATGCACAACACTAAATAATGCAAATTAGAAACTCCTTTCTAATTTCATTCTCGCTTTAACCAAGGACTATGGGTTGTCATTTATCGAATCACATATTACATTTCTCTTCTTTTAATAGAAGTGGTAGATTCTTTATCGATCATACATTATCTCCATGTACAACTTATTATACCCAAGCATACCCTTTGATATACCCTAAGGGTCTTAAGGAATAAGTCAAAGTATAACTCATCATACACAAGATACTATGATGATCTCAAGTCTAAGGATTACTCAGACTACTATCACTCAGAATTCTATTGACAGCAAGTAAAACTCCATTAGGTATTCATTAGCGAGCCACGCTCAAATGAACTTATTTCTAATAAGCACCTACATACTTGTTTTAGTGTCTCCACATAAATGATCATGAGATCAATCATCCTCATCCAATGAGCAAGCAACGATGTACCAATCTATCCGGATTCACTAATCCCCAATTTAGTAATCCAATGATTGGGAACTATTTTAGTTTTAAGCTTTCTAAGAATTTAGATCTCATTAGAATGATCATCATCATTATTCTAAAAGCATTGCTTAAAACTATGGGTTTATCACATATTATAAAACAAAGATCATGTAGATAATTAAAAGCCTTTAATAAATTAATACTTTTTATTAATAAATGAATAAGATTATTACTAAAGTATATGCTTTATCATCAAACATGATTCGCTTGTGTGCATACTACTTTCAATCTCCCACTTGCACTAAAGCCAATCGCCACGGTATCTCATACTCTTCTTCTCTAAGTGACGTTTATCCTGGGCTTTGTTGGATAAGCTTTAGTTAATGGATATGTAATGTTGTTCATGAGAGTCCACTATATCTATAGTGATTTCCCATCTTCAATGATTCTAATAATCAAATGAAAGTGCCACAACACATGTTTAGATCCAAGATGAGACTTTAGAACTATTCCTAGTTCAGTAATGAACTTTAATCCAAACAATCAACTTGCAGAGCTTCATTTATAGCTATATACTTTGTCTTTATCACTAAACCAAAGAACTCTTTCATTGCTTGAACCTTTCCAATTCATCGCATCAATGTTCAAGATAACGCTTTACCTTAAAGTGGATTTTTCCGTCATCTTGGTCCGTCTCGAAAAACTTGAGTCCGTTAAGCCCTTTAGTTTTAATTTAGACCCACTATGAATATGATCACATCCTTAGTCTTTAAGTTAAGCACTTTAAGATGTTTTCACCGACTCATAGTGAATTTCTCCATAATATGGTGATCAACATCGGTCTTGTATATTTCATTCAACATACATGATAATCACTAATGCGATCTCTTTCGAGGAGTCGTGGGGACTATAAGAGAGATACACTCCATAGCTCATCAACATGAGACATCTCTTGGAGTTTTCCATGCTAAACGACTTTAGCATCAAATGAATATACGTTCTTGGGTTAAGTTGAGCATCCTTTTAAATCTATCTATATAGATTTGCATCCCCAATAATGATACTCTTCCCAAATCATTCATGGAGGATTGTTTAGACAACTTTATCTTTACCGATTTTAGCATTGGTATGTAATTCCTCATCCGTAGTATATCAACATATAATACTAGAAATTTCACGACGCCTCCAATCACCCTTTTTTGTACACACTAGAACTCTTACCTCATCAGATGAACTCACTGGATCATCATCTTCTATGATGCATGCACCGCATCATCATCATCCATGATGAATCCATACCTCCTAGGTATCTTCATTCTATTCCAGATTTACGATTCGGTTGTGGTATAATAGGTCTATCTACAGGTTCCTCTTATTTGACTTATAGTGTTTTGTGGTTCTTGAACTCTTCAAGATCTATTATCCTCCCACTAGCCCCCTTCAATGATAAACACATTTATCTTAGAAGGCAGCGTGTTTCATAATAAACACCTTTTGCTAAGGGGATTATAGAACATATACCCTAAACTTACTTTAGGATGTCCCACAAATCGACACTTGTCAAATCTTGTCCCAAGCTTATCCTTTGAAACCTTTTCACATAAGTTCGACAACCCTTATCTTAACTTACTTAAGATTAGAATCCTCCCCATCCATAACTTTTTATGGAGTCTTGGGGGCTAGATTTTGAGGTTACCCTTTTGTAGATATGCAGCCCATTTCTGTGACATGATCCTGAAGGATCTTACCGGAATGTCGGTGAAATAATTTTGGACCGCATCAGTGTTCAATAAGGTATGATTTTTCCTTTCGATACATCAATCAATTATTACGTATCATGAGGTGTCCATTATGAGAAAAACCATTTGAGATGATCTAGAAACTTATCGCATAAGTATTTATTCCTTGATCTAATCAAAGAATCTTAAAACTTTGCCAATTTGTTTCACTTCCTAATTCTTTGAACCTTTCAAATAATTCACACTTGATTTCAACAAATACATACATTCAACTCTTGAATTATCATCTCCTTTTCTTATACTAGTTTGTTCAATTTACAAAATAATTTTTCACGTAAGTCAAGTATACAAAATCCATTAAGTAATCTTTCATTCTATATGAAACATTATTATTATAAATAGAACAACAATTGTTCTTAATTATAATACCAAAAATTTTATCATTCAACAATAAAATGGAAATAATGTTTCTAACAAGAATTGGAATACAATAACAACTTATCGACTTAATAGATTTGCTCTCAGTAGGCGATGCTAAACTATAAGTTTCTATAGCTAATGCAAAGAACCTTTTGCTTCATTTTCCGCATATAGGATTACTTTACCTTGTTTAACTTTCTACTTCGCTTGGTCCTTCATAAATCTATATTTATGATAACTAAAAAGTCAGATTCAATACCCAAGTAAGAACCTTAACTTAAAGAAAAAATTATTTTAAATCATGAACAAATTTGTATTTTAGAATCAAACTTCACTAAGCTTCTTTTGGTTAGCTCTGCAAGATGCTTCTCTACAGCTTTCCAAGTTGTCCGGGCTTATAGCAAAGGAAGCAAGCTCCTTTGCTATCCGTGACGCTTTTGTTCTTATTATCCTTTATTTTGCCTTTATTTACCTTCTTTGAATCGCTCTTCTTTTCAAGATCCTTGGCCCCTACCAAGAAGACTTTATCTTTCTTGGTTGGAAAGTGACTCAACATTTTCAATATAGTTAAGCAAATCAAGAAAGTCGATATCTAGCTTGTTTATATGAAAATTCACAACAATCATGAAAGGAGTCCGGAGTGAGTGCAAGATCAAATCTTGCTCAACTCTCCATCCATGTCAAACCAATTGTCTAATTGATCAATCAAATTGATTATGTTAAGAACTTTTTGTTTGTATTTATAGTGCCATTCGGCCATTCTAGATCGGAAGAGCTCCTTAGATATGTCGATATCTATCAATCCTACTTTCTCACCATCAACTACTTGATGTGCGTGAATATAGTAGAGCATCCATAGTTTCAAGTCGACACCGAAGCTCGTTACTCACGGATGCGAGCATGATGCATCGAGCCAAATCGCGCATCATCTTGCCACTTTCTCAAAAAGTAGTAATCTCTTCCTCAAGGGCATTATGCGTAACCATTGCGAGGATAGCGTATTAAGGATAAGATAGCTTTCAAATTATGAAAAGTATTCTCAAATTCCTTAACTTATCCGCTTAATTGATGCAGTTAATTTAGCATCTAATATGCTTCATTGATGATAGTAATTTTAGAAATTGTAAAGGTTCGTAAATGAATTTGTAATTAACAACCTTTTAACATACATTCTTTTATTAATTACCAAAATAAATTAGGTCTTGTTTTAAATTGGTATCTCCCACTATTTTCTTCAAACTATATTACCTCACTTATATAGTTAGGCAAAATCTAATTAAAGATTTGCTAGTGAGAATAAGGATCCCATTTCAAATGTATATAGCCTTGTGGTGACACAACAAACTATATATAAATAAATAGGTAGTATGACTTTTATCAATTACATACAACTACGTGAACTCCTTTTCTTTTGCTCATTAGATTATTTTGATCGAGTGGTGGCACATCCAGAATCAAAATTATCCAAGTTAAGTCCCAGCCTAGCACTCCATATATTCAAAAAAAATATCATCCTCATGGTGACACAACAAAACAATATTGTTCAATTTTCTTTATAAGCATCAAATGTGATAATTAACATCTTAAATACTTAATACTTGCCTTGTGGTGACACAACAAACTCATATTAAATATTTAATACTCTATTAATTTTATCATGCTGAAAGCGACGTTCGATATTCCAAATATCTTTGAACGCTTATGACTTAATATAAAAAATTGAGGGTTTTGCTATTAATTTGTCTCATCTTGTTTAGCGCATTATGCACATATATATATAAAATACGCGTCATATTAATGAACATGTGAAGCATGTTTGCATAATATATAATATATATAGTATAAGCATGCATATATAGAATACTATATTCTACTCGGATTGATTATGGACTTTATTCTAGTTTGGTTCACTAGAGCCACCAAGTGAACCAAAAGGTCAAACCTCCAAAGTGCAAGAAATAATATTTAAATATAACTATTTCATTTAAACTCGGGCTCCATTACAACCGGGTCTTCAAGCGCCCTCGCTTGCCCTCGATCTCCAATTTTCAAAATTAATTCTAACTATTGCTATTACAAAACTATTTAAAATAAATAGAAATCTTGATCACAGATCGAGGGGAAGTACATAGGAGGGAGACAGAATTTACATTGAGTAAAAATTAGAGAAGGCGAGGTATGAGACCCCATTTAATAAAACCTATACATTCATGCATCCAACTAAAATAAAATCCAATCATATTAATCAATAGTCCATAATCAATCCCATTTATTATCATACACATCATCATACGATTAATAAATAATATTCATCTTATGAATAATAAACATTTAATATATATATATTGATATCATTTAATGGGCAAATTTAGTTAGTATAAATCTA